>OZ010585.1:67243875-67321375 GCA_963932145.1 Acanthosepion lycidas | reverse complement strand
GGAGAAGAGGCGGGTTCATACCTTTCGCAACAGTATTTGCTCGTAAGTGAATACAACGAAACCAACCGGAATTGAAACTTGGTTCTCCGATTAACAATTCCTAGCCATTATACAACCTGCACATCCAAGCTTACAGCACCTAGCATTCCCAAGCGGTCACCCATCAGGATGCTGACAAGGCTCAACGTTAATTAACTTCGGTAATCGTACGGGAATCGGTGTTTCAACGTAACGTATCCGTAAGCCTTAGTTGCTGTGAATATTGTATGAATTTTGTTAAATGTTATGTTTTAATGACATGGCGTCGTTTGGCCAATTTCTTGCTCTTTGTTCTCCTGTAACCTCTGATCTTCTTCAGATGTCTATCAAGTTCTGCAATATCTAATGTTGCTCTGTAGAAACATGTACTTTATCCTCTCCTATTCGTCAAGATTGCGAATGTGTATTTTGGAATTGCCTTCTCGTCATGTTTTGATACGAACTCGTTGATTTTCGCAATCACTCCAACCTCTTCGACAATGCTTTGTAACGCAAATTCCTTTTTTCCCTCTTGATTAAAAGCTTATACACGCTAGACTTCCAGAGGGCAGTATGCGTACAGTTTCCTTCAACCTTCTGATTGTTCCTGATTGGTTTCCGTTTTCCTGTTTTAAGCTTAGTTAATTCTAGCACAAGATAATTATTTGTGCCGAATGAAGACAGAATTCTCTTTTGAGCGGTAATATTCTGCTCACCATCGCTTTATAGCGAAGCTTCAAATTCGTACTAAGCTCAGTTTAGTAATCAGAGGCGGACATTGAGGATTATAGAATGGTCTGTCGTCTACATGTGTTTATATTAGGTTGGTGCAAAAATAATGTCGTTTTCTCACATAGTAATATATGTGAGAAAACGACATTATTTTTACACCAACCTAATAAATATATTAATTTATTTCTATCATTTGCCACGTTTTACTGTTCAGCGCTCATACATCCTTTGAAACTGTTCGGATGTAAAAAGTCTTTTTAAACTTAATATTCACCAACATACACGATATCCATAACAATCAACGCAAGGTCTCTCTTTAAAATTATTTTAGAAATGTGCTTTTTCAACTATCAGAAAATTTCTTTCTTGTGTGTGTGTGTTTTAAAAGTAGATATTAAACTTCTATGATATCGAAGATTTAGTTCTCTTGAGTTGCTGCAGATATTATATAAAACATTGGCAACAAAATAAATAAAACTCTTGTCCAAACCTGAAAGAAACATTATCTGAACGGAATATAAAAGCTATTCTCAGAGTGGCCATAGGAGGAATCGTAACCAAATGACCGAATTAAATTGGTGGTAAATTTAAATAAAAAAAAAAAAATAAAAAAATTAAAACCATTTCAACTTTGGTCATTTACTGCAGTTTTAGGAAAAGTTCAAAAGCCTTTGAAAATATAATTTTTCTTTGAGAATAAGTGAGTTTTCCGTGATCTATTGCATTCGGACGTACAATCGAATCATTTTGTACGAAGAAATTAAAGTAAGAAGAAAATTATTGGGATGAATGTGTTGCATAGTGCAAATTTTTGTACAAACATATGTGTTTGTATCTACCGATATACAAATTGTGTGAATAATTATTTTCGTATCTGTATCTATATCTGAGATGAGGTATTATGTACACTATAAACATTGCTTGGACTATCATCCTCATCCTTGTTGCCATATTTGGAATATCTAACTAAACCCTTTATTTCGCTCGCTGGGGTAGACTGTTCTAGTTCCACGTGCCATGTCAAATGGATGTCAGTTATCCGTTATCTCCTGTTAATTCCTCTCTCAAAGTTCTCCACCGCCTTAACCAGGTATTGAACTCACACTCTTTGGGTCCTGTCACTGGATCTAACCCCTTTACCCACACTGCGATATGTCCTTGAGGACATCTGTGTATGAATTTCTAGGTATTACAAACCTTTTTTACCAGTGCTCATATTGCAATTTTCATTGTTATTATTGCTTTTCTCTGGCACTCCTTATTACTGGTTCCCATATTGTATTCATTTCTATGCTTGGTCGGCCCAGGAAATTTTTGTGGCCTAGTATATGCGCTGATTCCTTAAGTTTACGAATTTTCCAATGATGTTCTATGTCCATGTTTCATTATTATTTTAAATTACAAATATTACTAATTTTCCCGAATACCGACGGAGCCATTTTATAAGATTTAATGCTTTGGATATTCTCACACGATAACATTTCTCCATTAAAAAAATTATCAATGTACTCAAGATATATACTTTAGTACATTGACGCTATGCCGAAAATTACGAATCTGCAAATGATTGAAATTAAACTCCGCGTTTTTTTAAAGGAAATAAAGCTTTTATTTTATTTTTTATCCCAAATCTCGGTACGGTTGAATTAATTACGATTGCCTGTACTTAATAACTGGAAATTTAACATTGTTTTTTTTTCTAAAGGTATTGGAGAAATAAATACGTGTGGTTTGTGCAATTGTCGTCAATTGATAATAGCTTAAATGATTCCATTTTAAATGACTATTGCATAAAGGCAAGGGTACACTCTCATGCCGGATTTAGAACTAGAAGTTCTATCAGGATTTATTACTGACAAGCATAATCTTAACAAGATAACAAAACGCAAATGAGACCCGCGTTGATAACAGACACAAAAAAATCTGTAGGAAGGTAGTAAAGAAAATTGCAAGAAAAGACTAATCATCAATTGTAAGAAAACAGAATGTATGGTCTGTCTATATTTCTGAGATGAGGTATTATGTACATTATTTACATTATTCGGTTCTATTGTCCTCATCTTTGTCGCCATATTTATCACAACGTTTCACAACAATGCCTTTATCCAACGTTTCACAACAATGCCTTTATCCACAACGTTTCACAACAATGCCTTTATCCACTGTGCCATGTGTCCTCAAGGCATTGGTTAGATCCAGTGACAGGACCCAAAGAGTGTGAGTTCAATACCCGGTTAAGGCAGTGGAGAACTTTCAGAGGGAAATTAACAGGAGATAACTAATAACTGACATCCATCAAATATGGCAGCACGTGGAACTAGAACAGTCTACCCCGCTGAGCGAAATAAAGGGTTCAGTTCGACATTCCAACCACCTGAAGAAGGCCGGAGCGTACAACGGCCGAAACGTTGTGATAAATATGGCGATAAAGATGAGGACAATTCTCCGAATAATGTAAAGAATGTATGGTCGTTAGCAAAAAGACCAGCCCAAGATATGGGCCATAATTTGGAAATGTCAAAATCAAGCAAATATCTAAATTTAACTATCTAGGAGGTTTTATAACAGATGATGGAAAATGTGGCGCAAAAATCTGAATTTGCATTGAAATCGCCAAAGATTCCATTCCAAACTTAAAGAAAGTATTAAGAAACAGAAAATTTTCATTAGAAGGAAGGAAAAGGCACTGAAACGGGAACAATTAATTATAAACAAAGAAAGGAGTACTATACTATGTAATATCAATTCTCTAATATGGCAGTGAATGCTAAGATCTTCTCTCAGATAAAGAGGAGACTTGAGTCAACAAATGTGTGGTTCTACAGAAGGATGCTGACCATGGACGTAACATATGAGCAACAAGGAAGTTTTAAAAGAAATGGAAACAAAAATGGATGCTTATGCATAAACCCAGAAAGAGACATTTGAAATCTTTAGGAAAAAAGGGCTTCGGGAGTTTGACACTTACAAGATATGCTGAAGGCAAGCTATGTAGAGAAAAAGCTAACGAGATTGTACAATTATATGGTAGAATAACAACGGACAAATCTTACTTAGAGATACCAAGAATAGGAAGATCTGGAAATCTATGATCACTCAGATCTTGGCGGGACATGACATGTAAAAAAGATGTTACATGATGTTTCGTAAGCAAAAGATCCTGGAAAGACAAGTTTATGGACAAAAACTTTACACATTTTTTCAGAGGTATAATCAATAAATGAGGAAGAACATATGAATATTGGCTTTAAATTCTTGATAAGCAGGGTAGCTAAAACACGGCACGAGAAAGAATGAGAATTTAATTACACATGATACGCAGGTTGGTATTAGTTTAACTGGAGGTCGAATGTAAAACCTTCTAAATGTCGCGTAACTTCGCCATAGCAAGATAAAAAGTGTGCCTGGTGACGTCACTTTGGCTCGTAAGCTGAAAACTACCTAAGGGGTCATCTGTTCGTGGGTTTATATGCAAAAGTCGCATTCCAGAAGTCAATGTTTATGTAATAAAATTGATATTAACGATGCTAGTATAATTTTCAGGATGTACTTATGACGAATATAAGACGTCAGCTTCAGTTTATAACGTCCGAAACATTTACAGTATCTTATTTTGCATTATGGGATTGTATGGAACTCGAGGATTAAACATCGCTTTGCAAACAAATATATATAATAGTCTAGTTATTGATATTTATTCTTTAATTGGAGATATATAAATATTGTCACTGGCTGTAAAAAAGCTATAAATTCAAAAGTTATATATGCCTTGTAAAAAACTACAACTTTATAACTACAGTTGTAAAAGATATATGGCTTGTAAAAAAAAGCTGTATCTTCAAAAGCTATATATTGCTTGTAAAAAAGCTATAGCTTCAAAATCTATATATCGCTTGTAAATAAGCTGGAACTTCGGTTAAAGAAAAGTTAAGAGAATGATTATTATTTTTAGTAATATTCTTGAAAATCAATATATATATATATATATATCTATATATATATATATATATATATATATATACATACATACATATATATATATATATATATATATATATATATATATATATATATATATATATATATATATATATATATATATCTGACATTGTGCACATAGGAATCAACATTGCATGCTAACAGTTTCACGTTGCAATACAATATTCAGCCCACTCTCTATAAATGCTCTGTCTACGATACTGAAACCGCTTCTCCTCTAAATATAGCAAGATTGACAATACATATATTAGGGAAAATATTTTTGTGTTAGTTGTTTCATCCCTGAGGACTTCATCGGAATGAAGTGTTGTTTTCGTTGCTCTCCGTAACGAGCATAATATATTAATGCCCAGGTATTTACCACATTTTACCTTTCTTGAAAGATCTTTTATCACAATGTGGAATATTTAATAACAAAAGGAATAAAAACATAAACGGAAAGAAACTAAATGAAATGAGAGAAACTTATTTAAATTTATTTGAAAGGTATGTTTTTTTAGAAGACGACTTCATTTTTTTCTTAGTAAATCTTTATTTTCTAACTTTTAAAGTGTTTGTCTACCTTGGTAAAATATTTAAAATATAAATGAACTTTAGGGAATATTGGAAATGATAAGATTGTGTGTGATTATTAAAATCACCCCAATATATATATTTAAAAGGTTAAATTTAAAATTCTCAGCGTCCCACTTCCCTTCGTGCGCATGCGTAGTCTCATCATGGTAAATATCATATTCGATGAAGTCTTAGAGCAAGAACGAAACCTTTTTTTCACTTTGTCATGGGTTTTTCCCATAAAAGTGTTCTTGGTATATAAAATGTTTATAAAGTTTGCCAATATATATATATATATATATATATATATATATATATATATATATATATATATAAAGGGTGTTCCAAAGGCTTGGACCGATTTTCAATGTGCATTAAGTTTGAGCGTCTAATGATTTTTTCTTTTAGATTTGGCGGACATTTAGGCGATATTATTTTTCTCACATAATTGCCATGTCTTAAATAACACTGATTAATTTACTGCTGACTTTGATTTGTCTTAATGAAACACCCTTATATATAATCCATCTTAATGAAACACCTTTTATATATAAATATATATATATATATATATATATATATATATATATATATATATAAATATAAATATATATATATATATATATATATATATATATATATATAAATATAAATATATATATATATATATATATATATATATATATATATATAGCTAAGGGACAGATTAAAGCAGATATAGTGGTGTACTGGGAAAAGATGTCGATAAATAGATTTTTGGTGAAAGGATTAGTGACGTATGCCTGTGTCACTAATGTAGTTGGTAGGTGTATGACTATGCTTTGCCTCATTCGACATTCGCCTGCTGTGTTGAATTTATATATGAAATAAGCAGCTAAGACAAAAACAGAAATCACAAACACACATGTATAATGTCATTGTCGATAAGTATGTTTATATCTTTATGCATATACTCACATTTAGAAATCTGAATAGGGATAATAATATTTATAGACAGATGTTTATATACTTATATACATTAAATAAATCTCAAATCCTGAATAGATCAGTCTCTTTTGACGTTTGAGAAGGATAAAAGTTTTCAAATTTTCCAAACTCTACGTTTGTATGGATTTAGAATCTTCCCTGATGTTTTTGATTTCGATGAACGCAAACGTCATGGACATCGGATTCTTCTGTTGAATAATAAAGGAAATCAGATCACATTCAGTTGTCTGAGAAACTCTCGACTGGACAAATCGAAGTAACATGTCACAGACATGAAAATATAATGAATGCTTCTACAAGAATTGGGCGATCATTTTGAGACAGAAGAAAAAATTAACTGCAAGCAAAGAAAGTAGTAGGAGAGATTAAAATTTATTTAAAAGCAATGCTTTTTGTAACCGACCTAATTTTTTTTCTTAGTTGATCTTGTATCTTTCTTTTATTACTTTTAAAGCATTTGGCTTTAAAACCAAGCGTAAACTTAAAATGCAAATTAAGTTCAGGCAATATTGGAAATGATAGATTGTGTGTGATTATTAAAATCACCACGATTCTTACCAAGTTTAAGGTTTACAAATGTTTCTTAAAAGAAAAAATCTAAAATATTTTCTGGGAAACATCCGTATTTATATAAATATTTGAAAATTTATGATTACATTAAAACCAATATTTTTTAGAAGAAAATGACATTATCGAGAATCAAGTCTGAACATTCGGTTGATTTAAATATATAATTTAATAATTATAAAATTGTTATATTCAAATTTGAAGCTGCTATTGTCATTCAGTTCACTCGTGAAAGGCATAGTCCCCAGAAACCGAAAGAGAAAGAAGAACATTTAAATTCACCATACTTTTTGTAAAAATAACAATAGTATATTTGATAACAGAAAAAATCGCTTAAAACTAGTGATTTCGCCATTTTCAGGCCTATCCAAGACAAATATCAGAATGCCTTCGTCTTTGGTAATTTTTCAAAATCGGTAATAATCTTTAACCAAACAGAAGAAATAGCTTATCTTTAATTGTTTTAACGGTTGTTTAAGCTTTCACATATTTAAAGTAATCTTTTCTCGTCTCAAGGTTGCTCGTGTGGGTTACCATATGACTTTGCCAGTTTCGCCAAGAAGTCGTTAGAGGTCGCTGTTGCTATAAAAACGGAACACTTGCTGTCTTCTTCCTTTTTCTCTCTTTTCCCAATGGAACCTTTTCTCGGGTGTGAGGGTATATTTCCCTTTAATGACTGAACTCTTTCTCTTTCTCACACTCACACAATTACTAACTTTTAATGTTTTCTTTCATCTATTTTCTCTCTTTTGTTACTCATTTATGTATAGACAAAAATATCAAACATCAACTTGTTGAAATTTATTCCATTTCCTTACATCGGTCATTTGTATATGTAAATTTTGTTTGCCTCTGGTTTTAGTCTAACAAGGAGCAGTGCCGCAACACTACATAGCAATTCATTTTTTGTTTTTAAAGAAAGACATTTAAAATGTCACCACCTTTGTAATAAGATAAACAATGACGTGGACTTCGACACAGACATAATAAACAGTGTGTATTTTAAGATACAAGGAGATATTTAGGCACGTTTTATATATATATATATCAAGACGATTGCGTCAAATAGTTAGAGGCTAGAACAAAAATAATAATAAATACCTTGCTCGACTTGCGCCCCCTGCTGACACTTGCCATTCTCCCTTCATCGGAATCGAACTAAAAATAAAACATCAATTCATTATGGAACGGTGAGTTTAGAATTTAGCTTATGCGTTGATTAGTGTCTTTCTAAGTTAGCTCCCTTGTTTTTAGTATTATTGATTGACCGTCTGGTTTCCATGTTTTGTTGAATTATGTCCACTTGTTCTGTAAATTTTGAACTCGTGTTTTATTTTCGATTCATTTGTTGCTAGATGTTTGTTTGGTAGCTTAAGAAATATTAAAGATATTTCTCTTTTCTGTATCTTTTGAAACATGGAAGGATATTTAATTTGCTTCTTGTCTTATCAGTAATGAATATCCACATCAAAATATTTTATTGTTTTATTCAATAAAAATAAGTTAATTTTGTTTATGTTTAGTTCCTAAGTAAATATGTGTTTAGGGTTTTCGGAGATTACATTAAAATAATATATATATATATATATATATATATATATATATATATATATATATATATATATATATATAATTGTATTTTTATGAAATGCAAGATGTCACATACACATTTACAAACGTATTTTTTTGTCTCAGATATTTAGCAGGAATAATAATATATTATAAGTGATAAAACCTAATTTGCACACATTTCTATTTGTATTTTGAAATAGAATGTCTTTTTCTTTAACATATAGATGTAATCAAATGAAAAGAAATCGGTATTTGTGTGCATGCTATTTGAGAATCAGTTGAACTTGATTTTGATTTTTGGTAAAGTCTTAGCCAAAAACGACATCAGAGCCGCGTAAGAAACATCGTATAAGTAAAAGTTTAGAAATCAGTTTTAAAAATCGACTTATTTCTTTGGAAGCCATGTTAATTTTTCATCTTAAGCTGTATATCAAGCATAGGTGTTGCAATAGTTTTGCTTCTGAGATTTTTCGTATTGTATTTCGTCTTTGTTCTGCTCTTATGCTCCGCCTCCTTATTATTATTATTATTATTATTGCTATTATTGTGTGGTATCATCTTGCCGGCGAGTAATTTTAAGTGCTTAATTAACAAGTCCCCTCCGGAGTCTATGAGTAAAAAGGGAAAGTTACCTATGTTCATTTGGGGCGTTTCGTTTAGATGGAGAGGGTTTTGAGAATGATACGTACACTTCATTATTATTATTATTATTATTATTATTATTATTATTATTATTATTATTATTATTACTACTACTGCTATTATTCTGTACAGCATATGATGCTGATTGCTGGTAAGAAGTATATTTTCAGGTCACCTCCCGTGACTTAGGAAAATAAACCTATATTTCTTTTTTTTTTAACCGATAGGCTGGATTCAATACTATCTGGAGGATCTTTACTGTTCCTAGCAAGCAATTTTTGTTTTTGTAATCGTTCTATTTACAAATCCCGATCCAATATCTGCAAAGATTTTCGATATATTTTGTACAACACCCTAACCAATCAATGTCTTTCTTTGTTAGCCCTATCTAAACTTCCAAAATTTCATCCATTAAATCATTGCATTTGCCGATCTTTTACTTTTATCATCATCATCATTATCATTATCGTCATCATCATTATTACTATAATACTACTTATTATTATTATCATTATTTGCGTTATTATTTTTCTTTTGATTGTAAAAATTAGTTTCTTTTTTATGCAACTGGGCATGTTAATTATAAAAAAATATATGCTTACAATATAGCACATATAATATATATCTATTTGGCTATATTATAAACATTGTATACAAGTATTTATTCTTAAATGTAAATTACACATATGGGCATAAGCATAAGATTCTAAACATCTATTTACATCCACACACACAAAAAATCATATAGAGTTCTGTAAACAAACCTATGCATACGTACATGTATGTGTTCATAGTCATATATGAACATATAATTCGACATGCCAAAATAAATCTCTACGTATCTGGAATATATATCTATCTGGCGATACATAGCATGCGTTTATACTTTTTTGTTATTTGGTAATTTTATAAAAAAATAATAATAGACTTGAGTCCATAACAAAAGATGCATACATGTACATATTGTTAATTTTTATTGATTTGATTTGTAGTTAGTATGAAGCCAATGTTTGATTGTATACAGGAGACATTCCCATGCAGAAGCCGTTTTAAAAGAAAAACAAAGAACTTTTGTCTCCATTCATTCAGTGCAGAACAGTTCACATAGAATTAACATAAAAATGGTCAGTCTACGTCTAGCCACGAAACCCAGGCCAAAATGCACGAATGCAGCGTAATGCAACCGAGTGTGTGTACAACCTGCGTTTACGACAACGGTAGTTACTTGGAACTACGAAAACGCGGCCCTTTTTTTTCTGCACCAAGAATTTAAAGCTGTACCTCTTATATCGCTCTCATTTCCACTTTTTAAGTTCTGACAGTCGTTGACAAAATTTGAAGCACAAACAGAATTTTTGTGCCAGTATAAACACGAGTCGAATAGATTCATTAACAATAAAATCAACCAATTTATATCAACAATGTTCTGGCAAATACTTTACAGGTTTGAATTAACTTCGCAAGTTGTTTGCTTATTTTAACTATTCGGTCATCTACACGTTTTCTTTAACGATTTTAATCTTATATTTACATAGAAATACTATTATACTAAAGTAAGTATTATTTGGTCTCTAACAAAATTTATAATAATAATAATAATAATAACAGTAATAATAATAATACTAATAATAATAATGACAGATTGTTGAACATTATTACTTTTTCTATGAAACTGATATAAAGTGTAATTTTTAGTTAATTAATAAATCGATAATAATAATTTGTAACCTTAGGGCAAATTGGAACCACCCAAACGATTAAATTGCTAAAACCACGAAGAATATATGAAATCAACTAGAATCTACTAGTTTCACTTATAAGTCAACAGGGACTACTAATGTAAAACCCCACTGAGTAAATATTATTAACAATAATGCAGGTATTGATTGTTCGTGGAAAGGGTTGTTCTTGCGGACCGCCGAGTAAAGAATAAAAACTGAAAAAGATGTAAGAAAAATACTACGATCACACTGGGGAATTGCAAAAGCTGCAAATGATGAGTTCATAACCTTAAAAAAAAAGAAGGAAAACTGGGAACCATTTCGAAGATATTAGAAGTAATATAGTTATGATAAAACTTTTGAAGAAGAGTTGAGACTACTGCTGTGTTGGAATCGGTAACAGTGAGGTGAAAGTTATTAGATATCTGAGAAAATTTACCCTTGCTTGATCCTCAGTCGCAAGCACTAAACACCTGGAGAAGAAATACATGTAAATTCTTGAGGAAGTAATAATCTTAGAACAAATTGTTTTAATTTGTTCTAAGATTATTTCAAGTCATGTGCAACTCGAAAATGCGAAGAAAAATGGTAGCGATCTAAAGAAACTGACTGTCACGTAGTTTTTTTTTAATATGCGATACTTCTGAAACGAATATGGAAAAAAACAAACCCCAGAAATAATAAAATAAAACTACTATTACGATTCCTACCAATGCTAAAATAGGTGTTGCTGGAATTTCGCGTTTTTGTTTTCTTTCCTTATTTTTATTTTTACTTTTGAAAACTGTTTCGAAAATTCGTATGGTTAAAGACCGGATATACTTCATTGGTTTATCCTTTCCTCAATAGATTTTCCAGGATTGATCAAAGCGACAGATTTGTCTTTTCTTTTGAAAGAAAACAGAGAAAAACAACAACAACAACAACAACAACAACAACAACAACAACAACAAAAAATGTCTGAAAGTTAGACATTTACACGCGTACCATATAAGTCTATTTTTATTGATATTCAGTTGTGTCTTTTACCGCTTGAAGCCTCCACCATTTCCTACGTATTTTCGCGAATTTGCATCAGAATGTTTTAATAAACGATAAAAATGGCGAGAGGTAGTTTAATATTGATCTGTGACATTACGAGAGATGCTGAGTAAATATCTATTAAGATACGAGGAACAAGAAAATGAGTTTCCTGTTGATCGTTTCCAGTTTTACTGGTATTTTATTTTAAACTTTAATCATTTTACGATCATTTTTGTAAAGAGTATCGATAAAGCATTTCTTCTTTTCTACCCTTTCATCTTTTTTTTATGACAAATTAGGCAAAGTCATCGTTTTAAATACGGAACATGTTTAAGTTTATCGATGTATAAAAAGCATTTCCGAAATATGTTTAGAACACGTTTAGAATATAAACAAAATTCTTTTGATAATTTTTTTTATGAGCTGAAATAAAATACCTATCACAATTTCTATTTAATTTTTGATCATATCTATATACGTATGTGTACACGAAGATATATAGATAGACTTGGTCAGCTCAGTGTGCATACGTAACTGGATTTATTTGCCTATATACCTTGTGGTAATATCTATCTGCCTATCTATCTCTGTTCTTATCTATCTGTTTGAATATATATATATATATATATATATATATATATATATATATATATATATATATATATATATATATATATATTCGTCTGTCTATATATCTATCTATCTGTCTATTTCTATCTATCTGTCTGTCTGTCTGTCTATTTATCTATCTATGTCTGTGTATATATCTATCTATCTCTATATCTGTGTATATCTCAATCTGTCTATGTATCTGTCAGCCTATCTATCTATGTGCATCATAAGAAATAACTTATTTCTGGTTTTTAAATGTTGAGGAAACATTTTCTCAAGGTGATATATGTAAATCTAAACATTTCAATATATCAGATTTTAACTGTCAGCAACAGAAACATAAAACTTAATCCCCAGATAGCAATTCCGATATTCTAGACATTTTCCTGACCAGAGAAGAACATTTCATTCAACATAGAAATCAAAATGATGAAATAAATGTTTAAGTCTTGCCTCGTGTGATTTTCTCATCCTATAAAAATAGTTATGCGTTGTTTACAAAAATCATACACTCACTTAAATGTAGAGGCCCTAGATATTTGATAGTAATATTTAGGCGGTAGATATTCAATAAACATATTTGCGTTTATCAATTCTTTTTCAAGTCTTTTTGTGTCATAAAACCATAAAGTTTTCCTCTTCGATTCCTGCTGACTCAGAAATGTAAATGACACAAAGGCATCAAATATAGCGAATAAAAATCTTAGAATAATTTACCAAATATCTTATTTGACTGTCTGACATCTATTATCTCAAAGACAGCTAGAAATATAGCAGCAAAGTTTTCTGTTAATTAATGAGATGTTGGGGTAACTTTAGCATATTAATTATTGACCATTTAAAACGTTTTTTCCGATTTTAACGAGGGATTCCGTTTACTATGTTTTATTGTAAACTGGATCTTTTCTTTCTCTCCATTAGGTCAGCTAAACTGAATTTTAAAATTTTTGTTTAATCATACAAAAGGAAACATTACAAGCCAGAAACCAAAATTTTGTCTTGTTTTCCATGGATTTTTTCTAGGAATTCTTTTTTAATAGCGACTAAAACGTATGTGTTTAAACAACAGGTTTAAAAGGGGAAGTAAAAAAAAAAAGAATAAAAAAAAAAGACAACTTCCATCGTAAAGGCCAAAGATGCAGCATCCACTTCGGGGTCTTCATTGATGTCAACACTTGTAAATTTTGATCTCATGTTCATGACTTAATTTTGACTGATTGACGAAACTCGAACGAAAAGAATTGCTGAGACGCCAGAGATATCCAGTAACGCGTGGGATTTATATGATTCATGAGAAATTGGGTATGTAGAAGCTGTCAGCCATTTGCGTGCCAAAATGTTTGAATGCCGTCCAGAAACGATATTGAGTGAACACTTCCAAGTTGATTCTGGAGAATTTTCAGCGATATAGTGATAAATGTTTTGGAACTACATCACTGTTTGTGAAACATGGTTACACTATTGTGACCCGCAGATCATAAAACACCCGGGTTTTCCACAGCAGAAGAAAGACAAGATCCAAAAATCAGATGGAAAGGTCATGGCCACGTTTTTTTGTTTGTTTTGTGATGTCAACGAATATTCGTTGCCACTTTTGTGATACCAACGAATACTCGTTGTCACATTCGTAATGTTCGTTGTAGTAGAGACTTTGTAATCGCAGATACAACTATAGTAACGCCGTCGAACAATACTGGTGTCAGACACCTTCGAATAACACTTGCACTAATAGTACTTACTCGATAATACTCGCTCGAATAGTAATCCGTGAAGTGATCAGAATAGAGAAATATTATAGAGAATAGAGTCATTCAATCAGTTATGTGTCACGCGGGATACATGCTTAGGCGATCATGTATCTTTCGATACATGACTGATGAGGCAGTTTTTTTTTTAGTAGGTTTCCATTTCTTTCTGCGGTGGACTGGTTGCCATCCAAGGCTATAGAACCCGGTCTGTCCTGCTATTTCCCCATAGCTGGGAGAAGAAGATTCATATTAGCACGTAAATGAATATAATAGATTCGACTTGAATTCGAATTCCTCCTCCTTATTCCACCGTGCCTTCCCCGAGAGTAGAATAGGGAAATAATATAGACTAGATATGGTGATCCTTATAGTAATAGACGATAGAGTAGAAATGCAGATCTGAATAGTAACAGAGGATAGAGTAGAAACAACGATTCGAATAGTAATAGAGGATAGACTAGAAATGCGACCGTTAGTCGTCAGCTACTTCATATATATAGATGTTTCCTCTATGGTCACGTGGTCTACTTAATTTAATAATGAAATCACCTGTGTTTACTCACTGGCGATCTATGTTCAAATTCGTCGGCAGCGACACTTTATTCTTATATAACAGTTTGTTGTATGACGAAGAAACATCTTGATGAATATCTTCAGAAGAGCCAAACAGTAAATACAGAATATAAAACTAACTTAGTACGACAATTAAATGAGACATTTTTTTCAGAACAGTGCACCAGCGATGTAGCTGGCAAAACGACGAATGTTTTAAAGATTTTAGGATTGTAGTATATGGGCCGTTTACTCTACTTACCAGATCTTGCTCCATCTGACTATTTCCTGTTTCCAAACCTTAAAAAGAGTTTGAAAGGAAGGAAAGTTTTGGAAGTGACAGCAGCGACAGAGCAATTATTTGAATGACCAAACATCAGAAGAAGATTAAATGAAACTGAAGTAACGATGAACAAAATGTGTTCAACTGCGGGGTGATTATGTGGAACAGTATTTGTGTTTCATTCATGGCTGTAGTTCATTCGTCTTGTATGGACTGATAAGCTTTAAGCCCACCCTCATATAGATTTACGCCTGATTATCGACGCTAAAATGAAATCAACGATACACGTTCTTAATGCTTCAGTAAAGGTCTCATATATGGAGTCATAACAGGTATTCTCATACGTTACTGGTAAAATTTAACCTTACCTTGTATTATAGGAAAATGAGTTTTTCACTGCCTCGCATTTATCTTTACAAACAGTTCATATCTTAATATAAATGATTCGATTCTGGCAAAGCCGGTGAAATACAATACATATTAAAAAAAATCTCGCTTGTGCTGATCTATTTAAACAAACATGTCCAAATGATTGGCGGTAGAGTAGAGTGACCGTTAGCGGCTTGGGTGGAGGAATCTGAGAGCTGAGTTCGAATTCCCGTCGACTTCATTACACTCACTCACTCCTAATACCCTTGAGAGGAGTATAATTCCATCTCTCCTCCCTCCCAGCGATGGATAAGTAGTAGGAAAAACTGTGACTTGGGTGACAACCGGAGAGAAGGAAAAACTCTAAATTCAAAATCAGCTACCTTGCCCAAGAAACACCACTACTATTGCGGTTGTAGTATATGTGGTGTCCCTACAACACTAATGGGTTACAGGTCTCATGATATATATATATATATATATATATATATATATATATATATATATATAGATACATATATATGTATATACATATACATATATATGTATATGCATATATATGTATATGCATATATATGTATATATATATATATATATATATACATATATATACATACATATATATGTATATGCATATATATATATATGTATGTATATATATAAATATATACATACATACATATATATATATATATATATATATATATACATACATACATATATATGCATATTCATATATATATATATATATATATATATATATATATATATACATACATATATATATATATACATACATTTATATGTATACGCATATATATATGTGTGTGTGTGTGTGTGTATTGGAATTATTTACACTATTTACATTGTCCGGACTGTTATCATAATCTTCGTTGCCATATTCAAGACGTTTTCAAGAACACGTCCCCAGCGTTGGTTGAATCCAGAGACTTGACCGAAAGTATTGTGAGTTCAGTACATGTCTACAGCAAAGGTGAACAATAACTTTCAGAGTTGAATTAAAGGGAGATAACTGATACTGATACATCCAAAGGAATCATGACACGTGGAACTAGAACAATTTACCCCGGTGGACGAAATAAATGTTTCGGTTCGAAATTTCAATCACATGAAGATGGTCGGGGCGTACAACGGCCGAAACGTCATGACAGTGCCAACAAAGAACAACAGTTTGAACAATTTAAATAGTGTAAATAATATATATATATATATATATATATATATATATATATATATATATATATATGCTGGGATCGACAGCGATGTCGACAGCAGGCTGGCAAGGGCGAGCATTGCATTTGGCAGACTGTTCAAACGTGTGTGATACAACAGACACTTGAAGAAGAGCACTAAGATCAGGGTGTATAGAGCTCAGAGTCATGGGTTACTTACCGACACCAACTGCGACTCTTCGAACGGTTCCACCAGCGTTGCCTCTGCACAATCCTAAACATCCACTGGAGTGACTTCGTCACTACTATTGAAGTCCTTGAAGTGGCGAAATCACCAGCATTTAGGCCATGCTACTGAAGTCCCAGCTACGCTGTGCTGGACACGTTTTCAGGAGGAAGAATCAACGCCTGACTAAAATTTTACGGTACGGAGAGCCCTGTACTGGTTATCGCGGCACAGGAGCACCAAAGAAGCGATTCAAAGATTGACTGAAAAACAATGCTATCTCCTTCTTTGAAAATACCTACAGAGACGCTCCCAGGGAAAAGAAGCAAAGGAGGAAGCACTGCAACGCTATGCCATCAAACCCAGGCCGGACTTTCAGCTGCAACTTTTGCTGCTGATATATATATATATATATATATATATATATATATATATATATATATATATATATGTGTGTGTGTGTGTGTGTGTGTGTGTCTTTTTTGTATTTTGTACTTGCCATCCTTTTGTATGGCTCTGAGTCATGGACTCCATACAGGTACGATATACGCCAGCTAGATGTTTTTCATAAAAGCTGTTTGCGTGGAATTAAGCTTCAAGATAGGACATCTAACGTAGACCTGTTCAACAGGTGTAATATTGGAGGAATCGAGACTTTTATCATACAGTCTCAGTTACGCTGGACTGGTCATGTCTTGAGAATGTCTGATGACAGGATACCCAAGATCCTAATGTACAGCCAGTTAGATCAGGGCTACAGGAATGTAGGACGCCCATGGCTAAGATACAAAGACAAGCTGAAAAGCAACTTGTCAGCAGTTAATATACCACATAACACCCTTGAGCGCTTAGCCTTGGAGCGGGTAGAATGAAGATCAACGTGTTTTAGTGGACTCAGCAATTATCAATCTGCTTGTCTGAATCATCTTCAAGAAGCGAGAGCAAGATCTAAAATGTCAGCCAATCTAACAATGATCTCATCTCACAATTCTCACACGTGTGGCTTCCTTTGTAAATCACTAGCGAGTCTTAAATGCCACTTAAGATTATCGCATAATCTTTCATAACTGAATCAATAAGCTGGCAGATCTTCGAAACCGACGGGGGGAGAGTCCATTATATATATATATATATATATATATATATATATATATATATATATATATATATATGTGTGTGTGTGTGTGTGTGTGTGTGTGTGTGTGTGTGTGTGTTTCGTTAATGACGACTGACAAGGTATTGCGGTTAAACTTTTTATTTAATATTTCTTGTTTTCGTAAAAATAAAATAAAATATTTAATCGCAGTACCTTGTCAGTCGTCTTTCACGTAACTAGTATAAAAGAGGGATTACAGGACAAATACACTATATATATATATATATATATGTGTGTGTGTGTGTGTGTGTGTGTGCGTGTGGTTTGTGTGTGAGGCGTGCGTGTGGTTTGTGTGTGAGGCGTGCGTATGCGTAATGGGTTACGGGTCTCAATATCGTGATGCAAAGAAAATGAAATCCATGAAAAAAAAAAAAGAAAGATAATAGGACAAATAAATGAAAAGAAAAAAAAAGAAACTGATATCTCAGTAAATAAATGGCCGAGAAATGAGATCAAGAAAGAAATCAGTAAATGTAAATAGAGCGAGAGAACAGAGAAAATAAGGGGAAAGGCATGTCAGAAAAATATAAAGAGGACAAGCGACTAAAATGTTTTCAAATAAAATGAAAGAATGAGGAAAAGCAAACATACACAGAAAATGAAAGAAAATGAAGTATAGTTTACAAAAATGGAGAATAAAACCATTAAAAATAATTTACTGAATGAAGTGCTCTATGAAGAAAAATTGATCAAAATGAAAGAATTAACGAAACACCGATAAAAAGATAAAATTAATGAAATTGAACAAAGAAAATGAAACGAAAAAAAGAAACATACAGGAAAAAAACACATTTTCCCGGTACAAAAGTATTTAATTTTACTGAATAATATTACGTTCCACTAAACATTTATTCATTTTCGAAACTTGTATAATTTTGGCGGTAATATAGTTTTAAAAATTGGCAAAGAGATCAAAATCAATAGATTACAAAAATGAACTGATGCATAAAAGCAATTTGAAAGACAATCAATGACTGATATATAATCAACTTCCACTTCATTTGTTTATGCTAAGTTTTTCTCTCATTTTGTTGTAACATCTGCTTTGGGCATGAATGAAAAAATATTTTGTATTTTATCCTGGAGACTTCCAGTAATCACTTACGAACGGAAACCAATTATTGGTTTTGCAATAATGTTTAAATCTGCCTTCTATTTGACGAATATTTTCCAAGTTCAATCACGAAAAGAATTAACTGGATATATTTTTTCTGGTCTTCGTTGTTTAAAGCATTGGAACAGTGACTGACAACATGTTGGTGAGTCGGCGAATTTGTTTATTATCAATTCAGAAAGAAAGCTTTTATGAGATTTAAAACAAAAAAATGAACTCGTGAGATTCTGAAAATTCAAGATGACCGAATATAGTGGAGAGGCGAGTAACACAGTAAAGTATGCAAAAAATGGATGCATTTCAGTGGCTCATGCAAACTGGGTTAAGAATAGAATTAGTTGAAATTAATGTAACAGTTAATTAAAAATTATTATTCTACAAATACTTAGTAATAAGCTAAGTTTAGTAAAAATAAAAAAAAACTATCGTAGCGTAATGTTTACACCCCCCTTCTATCTATCTATCTATCTATATATATATATATATATATATATATATATGCCTGTGTGTGTGTGTGTGTGTGTGTGTGTGTGTGTGTGTGTGTGTGTGTAAAGAAAAAAAACAGTCGAACGTTTAAGCTTGTAGTTGATAGTGAGAAATTTGACTACTGCTCATAAGTGAGTTTCGACCTTTTCTTTAATAGTCAAGTAGTTTATGGGGGAGACAATTATGTTGCTTGTTTTCGCCACTATATATATATATATATATATATATATATATATATATATATATATATATATATATATATATATATATTAGATCAACTATTTGGACTACACTTTGGATTTAATAATTAGTAAGTTTCATGCTTTCTTCTGTTTAATTCACGCCTTCTAAACTAGAAAAGGGGTAATTAAAATTTACAATCTTCCAGTCGTAAGATTACCATTAGACAGCAAGGTATCATAGAAAAAATAGCTGAAATGTTAAGAAAACAATTAATTTTGCTATTAGATGTATGTATTCTTATTTGTTCAATGTGGATCTTGCCAGTTATCAGCGGCCATGAAAAGGACGTAGAATCCCTTCGTAATATTTTTTGCGGGTCAAGATGCGTGCGCCACACACATGCACTCCCACAGACACACATACACACACACACACACATACCGAAATTTTTTTAATTTTTTATATTTATGGGTTTAAGAGTATGTCGGAGATCGATCGTTTGTAGAGATAGACGGTGTTGATATGAAAGGTATGTTTGGGGCGTGAAACTGAAAATCACCATGTACTGATTATGTTTATATCTCTCTATCTTATATCTATCTTATATCTATTTTCTTGTGTGTGTGTGTGTGTACAATCTATCTTTGTTATGATGAGAGAAACGAATTATCTTTGGCAATTTCCTTCGCCTTCTTGTAATTCCATCAAATAACATCACCTTCGATTAAGAAATGTTATTTTCTCATTTTTTTTTGTATTCATCCAATCAGTCCTACACAAATTCGGCAGCCAGCGAAGACAGCAAGAATTACATATCTCGTAACTGCTGCTTGTTTCTTTTCATTTTCTCTTTGCCGCCTTTTGCACATTATATGTAGTTTGCTCTTTACTTCCCTTTAGTACAATCCCAACTATTCAGGATGACCTGAAAATGATCATTACAGGTTTCAACCTTCAGTTCACTCCATCTGACTTCCTCTTTGTTAGTGACTGCGTTTTCATTTTTAGATGAATAATGCTTCGTGTATTTGATAAGTATTTCTTAAGACTTAAAAAAAAAAAAAAACGAACCAAAAAAACCCCAGGAAATTACTTATGATTTGTTTTCCAATAAAAGTGTTTTGCACTCTAACCGGATGAATACTGGAGACAAATGATCGATAGGGACATATCAGAAAGCTAGAAAAGAAACAAGAGTAAATTCAACAGGAATTTCATTGAATTAGTTTATGTTATAGCTTGGTATCTTATGCCGATAGTTTCATTGGTACAAGAATCATAAATGCGGTTGTTGGTCCGTTTCTCGAATGCGACGATCTCTTTGCCTGTCTTTTCGCGGGCATCCCTTTCCCCCTATACCAGTTATTTAAAGTGAAGACCAGCTAATAAATAACCTTCGTTGGTAGCTTAGCGTCTGGAAATGGGCAAGGCAAGCTACTTTTTGGCAGGGAGTGTGAAGGAACAAATGTTACTTGGAGCAATAAAAGACTGAAAAAAAGTTTAGCGCCATGAAAGAACGAGATAAGAGAAGCAGAGGATATATATGTTCTGTTCGTTTGTTCGTTTGGGTTTTATGGCATATCAACCACTGTGGGTTATTTAATGCCAAATCCAGTTTATGAATTTTAAATGCCTATTTTGTATGGAATAAAAAATGTATAGCTGGCAACATTATTGGTTCCAAAAAACGTATAGCTGGCAACACTGTTTCAAAAACTTATAGCTGGCAACATTATTTTTCCGAAAACATTATCTGAGACCTTGCTGTTGGATGTAGTTTATCGCCATACCGAGGACGCGGATGTAGTTTACCGTCATACCCAGGACGTAGAGGATATATAATAGAGAGAGTGAGTGAAACTATTTTAAGAGAGAAAATTTTACAAAGCTAAAGAGAAGGAGATAGAGAAAAAGAAATAGAGCGAGAAACCTCTCTTAGTTTCACTCCATTACAAGGCTAAAGAAAGAGAAGTAGAGAGATTTTTCTTAGATGCACTGTAAGAAGGATTAACAATAGTGACAGTCACACACAGGCAAACAGTCTTCTTAGATTCGATCTATAATAAAGATAACGCACACACACGCACACACACACACATATATATATGTGTGTGTGTGTGTATTCAGGCACTAATCCCTATTTTATACATATTTCGTTAAAGACGACTGACAAGGTACAGCGATTAACCTATTTTTTTTTTTGTCAAAAGCATTTTATTTTTGGCCGTATATTAATTTAAAATGTTCCTTTTTACAGGCTTTATTTTTGAAATGAAATAAGATCATTCTAAATAAAGGAATTTTTCTGTTGCCCATCAAAATGACTGTAAGAAAGCGATCTAAAAACAACAATGGTAAAGAGAGTTAACAAAGCGTAAACGAAATTGCTCCAGTTTGTTAAACTTAGGAAACTTAGCATTGCAGCCAAAGAATTCTAAAATGCTGCCAACAACAAAAGTGGAAATGAAAAATACCTAATATCAAATCGAATATAGCATCAAAATTTATATTATTTTTATTTATTTTTTATATAACTAAATACGTAATTGTCAACAATATTTCCATAAAACTTGGTATTTTCTGTAATAAATTCTTAATAATAATAATAATTATTATTATTATAATTATTATTATTATAATTATTATTATTATCATTTTTACTTAAGTGTAAAGTAGTCATACATTTTCAATTTCTTACGGCTAACCATGAAAAGAAATGTTGATCAAAGCTGCCTAAAAAGTTTAAGCGCGTATTTCCGCAAAATTATCAAACGAACGCATCATATATAGACAATAACTTGTTATAATCGTTTTACTATTAAAAAGTTGGATGTTAGATTATGCCTTTCGATTTGGTATTTGAATAAATAGTTTTTAGTATTATTTTGTATTAATAAGTTCATAAGACTTTTAATAAGATTTACTCATTATATTAATGTATCTTTAAAGTATAGTTTTAGGTGTGGTAAGAAATATCCCAATAGTCTTAAATGTAACAAAGAATTAGCATCATTAACCAATATTTTCCTTGAAGCTATAACGCGCAAATTTTCTTTAATATATATATATATATATATATATATATATATATATATATATATATATATATATAAGAAAAACAAAAACAGTTGATAAAACCAATAGACAACTTGTCAAAACCTAAAACTCGTATCCAGATGCAGCTTCAAATAAAAACGACAACACTGAAACGGAAAGAGAAAGAAAGGGGCTAAAAGCAAAATAAAATGTAAAAGTAAAGTAAAATGCTCGAAGCCTAGATTGCCTAGACCGAGCAAAAAACGATTGTCAACGTTAAATCCCATGAAAGGATAGCCCTAGTCGTAACACGAGTTTTCACTTGAGAATGAAACTCGGAATATCTATCTATCTATCTATCTATCTATCTATCTATCTATCTATCTATCTATCTATATATATATATATATATATATATATACACGCACAAAGTTACTTTTATTTGCAATGTCAATCGTTATCTTCTCTCTTTTTAATTTCTGATCTTTTATTATTGTCGCTCCTTTATAATATTTCCTTTTTTCTTATATTCTTTCACACTTAGTAACTCACTGCGTAGCTTTGTTGTTTTGCTTGGGGTGAAATATATATATATATATATATATATATATATATATATATATATATATATATGTGTATATTAATAAAAAGAAAGAACAGTAAGATATATAATCCGGTGTTCTTATAGATATTTTTATTTTTACAAAATAGTGCTCAATGTAAATTTACAGAGCATTAATATTATAAGTTAATAGACTTAAAATATGGTTTTTCGCTACACAGTTCCGACCATGTTTCAAAAATGGAAGCTAAAAGCCCCGAATTTAATTTTGTACTTAAATTAAAGACATTAGTTCCATTTCACTAATGTCTTTAATTTAAGTACAAAATTAAATTCGGGGCTTTTAGCTTCCATTTTTGAAACATGGTCGGAACTGTGTAGCGAAAAACCATATTTTAAGTCTATTAACTTATAATATATATATATATATATATATATATATATATATATGCTAACGGATTAGATTGGTTTTCTTCATCTGTATGAGTGACTCACGAATTACGATATTGTATATTCTAGATCCATAGTGAAAGCCAGAAAGCTGGAGATATATAGACGAGGTAGAGAGACATACGGAGAGAGACCTGAACGACATCACATATTTCAGAAGTATATTGAGAAGTGCATAAAGACATAGGAATTTTAACGTTTTGCTTTCCCCTTTAAAGTCAATTAATAGAGATATTGTAAAAGAATTATTTTTTTTTAAATGAAAATATTTCAGGTCTTTGCCTATGGAGATGGTATTGAGAGGCATACCATATCGCTGGACAGTCGACCTACTTCTCGTCTTTCTTCTAGCAATTTGAATAATTGGTTATTATGTTATCTTCTACTTGTAAAATATGTGATCGGTAAATGTTCAAGCAAATAACAGTAATTTCAGCCGACTAGATTCGCACGAAAATGAACCGTTCAAACTTGAGTTTTTATGACACGTGAAATTCTATAAGTAAAGAAATACAGTATAAGACAAAAGAAAGAGAGCGATTTCGAACAAGCAAAATGTTGATATTAAACCAAACTGTAAGTTTCGTGCTTAGTTTGTCAAACTGAAAATGAAATACTACCCCATAAAAGTGAAAGCCACATTTTGAACACATGACACGATCATCCAAAGTATTGATCTTTGAAAGATGGACAGTCGGAAAAAAACAAAAAAAACAAAAAAACAAAAAAAAACAAAAAAACAAAAAAAAAACAAAAAAAAAAAATGAAATGATCGGTAAAATATAAAAAATAAATAAAACTTGTATGGCTTAGAAATATTCGAACAGACAAAACGGCAAACATGGCTGAACAAAGTTAACATAAACCGATCTTGGAGTCAACGAAAAAGGGAGAAAAACTGAAACAAACCGGGTGCAAAATAACGCAAAAGTCTAAAGTAAAGAGCAACCAGAGATACAACAAACTAAAAAAAAAATATACAATAAATGAAATAAGTCAAAAAAGAAATAAAAAGACAAAAAAAAAAAAAAGAAAAACGAACAAAAAATAAACAGGGAAAAATGTTAGAGAATCAATAAACCATGTCAATTTTAGCAACGGAACTCTCTAACCAATAAAAAGCAAGACATGGCCGAATCAACTTTGCCAGCTAATGCCTGGCTTATACTGACGTCATGACTGGCCGCAAATACAGATATTACTACACACAAAACATAACACATATATCTATAGCTACACATGTATGTGAAAGGAAGGAAAGACTAATATCTGAAAACATAGGAAACACACATATATATATATATAAGCAAAAGAGTTACATTGTAAGCTAAGTAAATTTTGTAGGCGTGATAAAAATTTTTGAGATTTGTTTTTATGTACATAAATTATATACATATGTCAGCATTATTTTGTGTTCACACACAATATGTGTATATATGTATTCTGGCTCACACACATGCGCACACATATATATCTTACTAATTTAAACATTACATTGAGTAGGTGTTAGTGTGTGAATAGATATCTACGTTTTCTTTTTAAACAACGCACGCACACATATATATTTGGTCAGGAATCCTTCTTTTATACATGTTACATTCAATTCGACGGACATAGGATAATTTGTAAGTATTTTACTGAGTTTTCCTAGCGTTCTTACAGTGTTTCTTTTATGAAGACCAAGATGTGTAGGTTCTTGCGACAATAACCACTACGGACATTTTCTACGCGCTCTTAGTCATAAAAAAGCCACTGTAATTATGGTTCAAAAACAAAATAAAACATACAAAATGTTCCTATTCATTTGTTTTCAATAAAACGCGAGCGCGCGCGCACACACACACACACACACACACACATATATATATATATATTCAAATGTAACAAGAACGAAAAGGATATAAATTCAAACGTTCATAGCATTAATTTAAGAGGACTCAGTACCAAGAATAGAGCAACAGATATTTATTATAAAGATGTTATATATGGACTAATGACAAAGATGCATTTTTGTTTCGATGCGAACGCATCACGACAGGTGAAGAACAAAGATGGTTATAAAAAATTCTATTTAAAAATGCTACCTATGAATCATCACTTTCGTTTTTTTAGCAATAGTTATTATAAAAATGTTACATACGGTGCAATAGTTATATATATATATATATATATATATATATATATATATATATATATATATATAAACAAGTTTTAATAAATTCCATTGACAAGGTCTGTCTATTCAACTATTTTTATATATCTTTTGAATTTCCGAATGAAATGTTATATTTTACATCGAGATTGAAGTCGTGAATAAATCATTCAAAGTTTATGTTTTTTTTAAATTATATTCAAGTACTTTCGTCCATCGAAGTAATTGGCAAGAATTTTTTTTTCTCTGTATGTTAACTATGGTTTATTTGACAAAATCCAGCCGTTTTTAATTGGTGGAATTTGAGTTAGAATTAGAGAAGTGACGTACTTTATAACAGTTAAACTTAAAATCACGTTCTGATTATTTATAAGAGTTCTTTTTTTCATTGTACGCACTTTAATATACGAACACATATGGAGAAAGATATTTTATAGTTGGTTGGCTCTTTGTAATTAGAAATAGATTTTAGAATTTTGAGTTTTTTTTTTGTTTTTTAAATATATACATACGTTCAATACTTAGGAAGGTCAACTCAGATTTTCGTAATTTTTCAATCACTCATTGGGATCGGTACACTCGATAAGAATGATTATATTAAGCACACACACACACACACACACACACACACACACACACACACACACACACATATATATATATATATATATATATATATATATATACTGAAATAATCTGACTCTATTGGAACTACTCATACATAAAAAACGTCTTGGCAAATGCTCCGAATTTCCAGCTGCTGCAATCAGTGGAATCTTTTAGTTATAAAGTTTATAAAGTCTACACATTATAAATATATCTCACATCGGACATATTTCTCCATTTCAAGACTTTTAATATATGGCTTTTCAGTTGGTAAGCTTTTCATTAGTGAAAATTGTTAGGTATTCTAAAATGTCATTGGCGATTACAGACTTTATTAATTTCTGCGAGTAGATTGTTTTTTTTTTGTTTTTTTTTTACGTTTTACCAATCTTTTGCAGATTATTTAAAGACAGAAAATATTTTTAGATTGTCAGAATTTTTTTTAGAGACATTTTTCAAGGGTATTTGCCGGTAAGTGAATATAACAAACTCCACTGGAATTGGAACTTAGCTCTCCAATTTCCAATTTCGAGGTGTTATCTATTACACCACCTGCACATCCAAGCTTAGAACACCTGGTATTCCAAACCGGTCACCTATCTAGGCACTGACCAGGCTCGAGCTTGCTTAATTTCGGTGATCACACAAGAATCGGTGTTTCAATGTGATATGGCTGCGAATCGAAAACGAGGTTCGCCAGTGTTGGTGAAATGGGAAGCCAAAACACACGCAATTGGTGCCGGTGTTTCACGACAGAAGGGATCAAAAGAAATCAAAGTGAAAGGAAAGAAGAGATTAGTCAGAAGTATCAACAAGAGGATGAAGGCAAATAGGAGTAGTAGTAGTAGGAGTAGTAGTAGTAGTAGGAGGAGGAGGAGTAGTAGTAGGTAAAAGAGTATAGTGAGTAGAGGGGCTAGTAACATTGAGTGTAGGTAGGAAAATCCTCTTGAAATTGGTTCCGTTGTCACATCAATCGCCTAACTTCTCTATTTTTTGTCAGCTTCACAAGAAAATGGAGGTCAATAGCCAATTCCTTGAATAGAATCAAAGTATTTTTGCAGACAGAGCAGTGAGTTGCTAGTTGACAATCGGAACTAGAGTTGGGAAAAAGCTGAAAATGTTAGTCGCCTAAAAAGGAAA
This sequence comes from Acanthosepion lycidas, assembly GCA_963932145.1. Lineage (NCBI taxonomy): Eukaryota > Metazoa > Mollusca > Cephalopoda > Sepiida > Sepiidae > Acanthosepion > Acanthosepion lycidas. The sequence goes on along the minus strand of OZ010585.1, from coordinate 67,293,691 downwards.
GAACATGCATTTAAAAATGATATAATAACAGTTTTTCTGTCATTTTCAAATCTTTTCTTAAGATCAATGCGGACGTGTGAGAGGGGTAATCGATAGCAGCTCGGAATGAGAGCCGAGTTCGAATTCCAGTCGTGTTCGTTGCATTCACTTACGCGTAAATAGCGTTGCGACATTTATAAATCTTTATGCTCCCCAGCTATAGGTTAAATAGTATGACATGTATAAAGGAAATCATTGTTATTCTAAAAATGAAAAAAAAAGTTAATGTAACATTCACTCACAAAAAACGAATTATCCTTACAATCCAAAAATATGTTTCTGATTTAAATAACGTGAAATGTGATGATAAACTGTAAAAAAGGCACTGATCATTCAATCCTATGATGAATACGCTGAACAAAATATGGTTGCTTGCAAAACACCTTAAAAATATATATCAGTCTGATATTATTTTTCTGTTCATACCTGTTAATCTCAATTTTGCAGGATTAATAACTTACTATTTTCATTATATCTAAATTTCTTTCTTAGATTGAATTTAGCATAATGTTTGTATAAATGAAATAGACAAAGTGAAATGAAATTCTAGTTAGGGTTTCCCTTGTTCACTTAGCACTTACTTCTGTTTGCCGCGTCCCTTCAGGACGTGGGCGATCATCGCTTTCAGCAACTTTCTAGCCTTTCTAGCTCTAAGAAATGTCTGCCTTTTCACATCTCTCCCATTCCAAGTTGTGCCAGCCATTTACACAAGTTTGTTTGGTAAGTTACTCATTATTTTCCCCTCTTCGCCTCTTGCTTTTGATTAAGTTCTGTAAATGCCAAATATTTCCTGTGAGTGTAAAATTCTCCAAGCCCTCTTTCTCATTGTGTATCTTTTAAATTCCGGATGTCTTTTTTCTGATTATAACTACAAGAATTCTTTTCGTTCCCATTTCCCTTATAGCTTCCTCATTTCACACACATTTATTCATGGTGTACTCAGCATCTTTCTATCGAACCACATCTGTTGCTTCATCTATGAGAAAATTGTCCAGCATTCGATTCAGTAGAGGAGCACTGATACTTGAGTGATTTTTCTTTTCTTCTCAAGAAACGTTCCTGTTTCTTAATACTTTGCTTAGCTTTTTGGAAGTGCGCATTCGGATTTGTGTTATATTTTCCTTCGGCTGTTAAAAACACTTAAATTTCTGTACGTTAAAAACACTTAAATTTCTGTACGTTAAAACCACTTAAATTTCTGTAGATATTAGAATCAAACATCTAACAGCAGCTCACATCTTAGGGCGTTTCTCTTTCTAATGGCGAAGTTTTGTGTCTTACAATTGATAATTAGTTCTCGCTAAAATATTCGTTCAGTTTGTTAATTAAAAATTTTGTGGGGGCCGCATAGCATAGCACAGAAAATTGGATTAGCGTGTCCGGTTCAAATTCTAGCCAAGGGCAAATACACTTGGAACGGTATGAATTAATCTCTTTCGCCCCACCATCAAGGGTTTCAGAGCAGCGCGGAGTAGAGGAAGGACAAATCTGAAACCCAAATCGGTTGTGTAATGGACGAACAATCACAGCCTGTCAAAAAAAGCTCACTTGCTATGAAAAGCATAGAAGCAACACTTAGCCATGTTATGTTATCCCTTTAACTAACTAGAGATTTATAGTAGTTAATATACGCCCAAGTCATTTTTGACATAAACATTATTGAATAGAGTTTGGTCAAATAATTTTGTCATTTTTATGCCAACTTCATAATTGCATCCTCACCACGAAATATTTTATCTTTTTGAGCAGAGTATGCTATCTTTTTGTAGTATTCAAGAAAATTAAAACCTTTTTTTTAAAATAAGGGTATTCTCTAAATCCTTCATTTTTATGTGCCATATCCTTTCAGGATGTAGGCGATCATGACTCTCCACCTCCCTCTATCCCTTGCAAGCTCTCAACAAGTTCCTTCCCTCTGCTTCTTCTCCCAGACCACGTTTTGTGAGTATCAGATTCTCCAGGCTCTCATGTGTCCCCAGAAACTTCAGCTGCCTCTCCCTGATATTAAGTATAAGCCTCCTCCTTGTTTGCATCCTCTCTAAGACCTTATCTCTGCTCACACACTCGGTCCATGATCTCCTTAGCATCCTTCTGTAGAACCGCATCTCCGTCGCCTCGAGTCTCTTCTTTATCTTTGAGGAAATCGTCCAGCATTCGCTGCCGTAAAGAAGGACAGATGTCACGTAATAGTTCAGTATTCTTTTCTTAGTTACCAAAGAAATCTTGTCCCGCAATACTCTAAATAATAATGCTAAATTAGAATAAATGGTAATTCGAAAGTGCCGTCTCTGGTAAAAATAGGTGAAAGCTGAGGATCTACGCTGTAATATTTTTTGGTTGGTCAACAAAATATGCTATCTAGTGTTGTATGATGGAATACTACACCATTTAATTCAGGATATTTTTGTCGATTGCCGATTCAGTTGATCTAATTATAGATAGTAATTGTTCGAATCAATCATTTGGTTCTATGAGGAGAGCTCAGAGTAAAAGAAATACCTTCCAATACTACTATATACACAATTGTTTAAATTGAAATCTACTTTTGATTCAGTGTGTAGTAGTTTATTTTCGCTTGGCCCACAATCTCTTACATTACACATTGTTGTAAATTATGCACTTTTGTTCGCCACTCGTAATGTTTTTCTAACTTTGGATATTTTAAAAATGATGGCTATTTCCATTACCGCATAGCGTTGATTATAACCAACTAATGTTTTGATTTGTTCGTTCACAACCTCAAGCCTTATTCAGCGATAAATCCCTAGTACAAACGCATGCAAACTATTTTTAACACCCTTAGTGAAAATTTACAAATCATTATTGCATTTGTGACGCATCTTCATTGTTGTTAAGTAAGAAAAATAATATGGGAAATATGTTGTTTATTCTTTCCTCAATTCTAAAATAAACAAAACTGCAACTGTTTTGATAAATAAAAAAATGCACGCTGATGATACCGCTGTCAGTGTCCTGTCAAAAAGAGATTTTTTTCTTTCATTTAAAAAAAAAAAAAAATAACGTTATTTTTAATTAAACTCTTAAAATAAAATCTAAGGACACAGCTGTGACAGACTTTTTGATCGACCCAATATAATTTGTTCTCCTGGTGTCGACTTTAACAATTCGGAAGGATTAAAAACATAATATAATGACAAGCTCCCCACGTCACCCCAAAGTACCACACTATCGCGAAGAGGCTAGGAACATTACTGAGGTATCTCTTAATGGGAAATTACTAAGGGCTCTCTACATTTTTATCTCCTTGACCCATGGACGCGTTGTCTTCAACTTTTTGTCACGATTTGGGCATACGGATAAATAAACCCATTACAGATTCGAATTTTATAAAGCTTGATGTTTTATGATATAACAAAAAAAAAAAAACTAATTCGCACAAAAATACTATTTAAATATCTTTTTATCAATGAGAATCAATCGTTTTGTTTACAAGTTTTGTTTGTGAAAAATAACTATTAAGGAATACATTCGAATTCTTTCTGAGACTAGCACACCGACAAATTCCCGTTGTATGAAAGGAGTAAGGCTGACTTAAATTAATTAAACAGTTTTAATTTTTATAGATTGTAAAACCAATTATTCAATAATCGTCATTCAATCAGTATCAGGACTTCAACTGATAACGTGTCTGTTTTGTGATGGTGTTCCGACACTAAGCCATCTCTGAAGCATGACAAAAACAGACAACCACTGAATAAACTGCCTGTCAAATTTATAAGCAGAAAAAATGAATATAAGTATTGTACAAACGATAGAAAACGCTATTCATTCGTCAATGTTTGGATTTTTACTTAAGTGAGTAATCTGGGTTGTTTTATTATTTTCCTTTTATTTCCTCGGAGCTAACTTCAAAGTTCAGAACTCAAAATAGTTAAATTGGACAAGTGTTTGTTAGTCATTATTACATGCAAGTGACAGGGGATTGATGTTTAACAATGGAAACATCGAGAATCGCAGAGAAAAATTATTTAAAAAAAATCGAATAACAAAAACATCACAAGATGCTTTCTAGGAGAAACTGACGGTGTTTTTTTATCGTTTATTTTTTTTCCTGATGTCATGAATTACATCGAATTGATATAGCCTAACATGCAAAGGAAAAAAAAGGCTTAATTTTTAACAATGATGTGTTTGTATATTAAGAGACAAATTGAAATGTGTTAAGAGATAAAAAAAACCCTTCTTAAACAATAAAAAAATATTACCAATAAAAGATTATTCGCAATGGAAAAGAGTTTACAGTTGCAAACACTACTTGTAATTCTCATAACAAAAATCATAATAATATATGAAGTTCACAGATTTCATATAAAACGATAAGGAGCAGGAAGAAGACTTGACAAAAAGTTATCTCCTCTTGAGCAAAACAAAAATAGCAGTAAATATTAATTATATATATTCACAAGCATATAAACAGTCAAGTGATTTAACGAGTGTCGCATGAGACAGTTTTGCAATGCCCGTTTGTAGGAGAGAATTTGTAAATCGCAGATACAATAATAGTAACACCTTTGAATAATACTCGGTGAAACGCCGCCAATTCTCATATATATATATATATATATATATATATATATATATATATATATATATTCAAGAAGCGAGAGCAAGATCTAAAAGGACAACCAATCTAACAATGATCTCATCTCACAATCCTTACACTTGTTCCATATGGTGCCTCCTTTGTAAATCACTAGCGGGTCTTAAATGCCACAAGTTTAGCGCATAAACTTTCATAACTGAATCAATATGCTGGCAGATCCTCATACGTCGAACCGACGGGAGAGTTCATTATTATTATTATTATTATTATTATTATTATTATTATTATTATTATCATATATATATATATATATATATATATATATATATATATATATATATATATATATATATATATATATATATACTTTACCAGTCACCTGATCTAATTTTTTCAAGGTGAGGTCGACTGTGCTTGCTTTCTGGCGATCCGTGTTCAAACGTAAGTGTTAGCAGCGACACTTTATTCCTATATGACACATCGTTAGGCGGGAAACTCATATGCAGAAAATTCTCCAAAGACAAATATCGAAATACACAAGAATAGATGAGAATGGTAATCATTCGAAATTATGCAATCAATTAAAAGTCAGAAGTAATGTTGATGAAGCAAGAGAGGAATATTTTGCCAAATGGTGGATATCATTGTCCTTAGTTGATAAGTAAAGGAAGCTGAAAACGAGTGAAAAGCTGGAACAATATTCAGATTATGTCAGAGCATTGAAGAAATTGTCCACCATAAAGGTGATTATTGAGCTTATCATATTTGTTGCATACGGAACAGTTATTAAATATATTACAAAATAGGTAGAGAGACATTATTTATCCATTCCCCAAGAAAGGTGATAAAGACACTAAGACGCAAGCAGTTACCGAGAGCGAAAGAAACAGGGAAAACTTTATTGAAGAGAAAGTGCAATAAAAGAACAGAAATAATAATAATAATAATAATAATAATAATAATAATAATAATAATAATAATAATAATTATAAAAAACAGGAGATAACGGTTATAGAGGATCGGGATAGACAGTATAGCAAGAAACCGGAAGTTCCACGGGCGAAAAGTGCAAGAGAATAACCTATAAGAATGCAACTTGCGGTGACAACTAGCAACTTCATTGCAAATACCGAGTACACTATTTACATTATTCGGACTATTGTCCTCATCTTTGTTCCCACATTTATCACAACGTTTCGGCCGTTGTACGCTCTCAACGTATTCAGGTGGTTGGAATGTCGAATTGAACTCTTTATTTCGCTCGCTGGGGTAAACTGTTTTATTTCCACGTGCCATGTCTAATGGATGTCAGTTATCTCCTGTTAATTCCTCTCTCCAACTTTCCACCGCCTTAACCAGGTATTGAACTCACACTCTTTGGGTCCTGTCACTGGATCTAAATAACGCCTTTATTAACTGTGCCATGTGTCATTGAGGACATGTGTATGAATTTCTGGTTATTATAAACCTAATGTCTCAGAAATTTAGACAGATACTGAAATACCGAATACTATGCCTAAATTCATGAAGTCGGAGTGTCAAAGAGGAAAGCTCATTAGAAAAATTGCCATGAAAATATTCATAAAAGCACAGTTGGTATATGTTGGTACGGAATTGACTGAAGCTGATAAGTCAGGTCAGCACCGATAACATTACAGATCCTTCTTTGGATTTTATCAAGAATCTCTAGATACATATCAAAAACATCACACATGGCAGTAATATGGACGAATGGTAGTCTTATAATGGAAGAACTGGATTGATTTATTTTTTACGGCATATCAACACTTTGGAGTTATTTAAAGCCAAAACATATTTTGGATTGTAATAATAATAATTTTTTGCAAGTGAATACTGCATTAAAATTTTTTGAGAATAACAATGATTTTTTTTTTCAGATAAAAGTCCTACTATGTAAACCATAGCTGGGGGAGGAGATGGATCTATATCTTTCGCAAGGGTATTTGTGCATAAGAGAAAGTAACGAAATCGGCTGGAATTCGAACTCTTCTCTCACATTTCAATATCCGCACATCCGGAAGAACTGAGAAATCCGAGAAAGGACCAACATTATTGCGACGAGAGCATTTTTAAGATCAGCAAGGATATTGAAGTGAGTGCTCAAGCACCGAGTCGACTTATAGTCACTTGATCTCGTGTGAAGACCATTAGGCATATTTAGTGCGCAAATATTAGGTTGGTGCAAAATAATGTCGTTTTCTCACATATGTTAATATGTTAGAAAACGACATTATTTTTGCACCAACCTAATAAATAATACAAATAGTATTTATAATGCCTGTCTATATCGTCGTGTTACCGTTTCCAATAAAACAGAATAAATCTCACAGAACATTTTAGGAAAATACGATTGGGACAGAAAAATGAAACGAAAATAATGACAAACAAGAAAAATAATCTTGATGACTATAATAACAGAAACGAAAGCGGAACAGAATTACTTAGCATTCACTGTCGCTCCAGAAATGTCTGAATGCCATCTTTGACATCCTGAGCCATCTTGCTTGCTGGCCTAAGGCATTATACAGAGCGAACAGGAGTTAATGCCATCTCATATGACAGCTTCGACACACAAGCATTAAATCCTTGCAGGTATCTCACCAAAGTGAAAGTCCGTGCTTTTTCGTTTATGACATTTGCATAAAAATGCAGGTTTCAAGGCGTAACAACGACTATGCCACGCTAGTTTCAAATAACACGAGAAACGCCTACAGTCTCTGAAATATAAACATTGCACAAGGAGAAACTCTACACCAGTAAATGAGATACATGTAGGAAATAGATACAAATCACATTATTAAATATTTTCTTTCATCATTAACTGACAAACTTTAAACATTGTTACTGATCTAATCTTTATAATCCGTACGCCCACGAATTAATTGGTGCCTTCAATTTGCATCTTTAATCAATTCAACTTTCAATAATACTTAGAATTTTGTATAAAAAATAAGACGACACAAAACCTAAGGGCACCCGGATACGCGGGTACACACTCGCATTCGTATAAATGTGAATATATGCACATATATCAGTAACTAGAATATGTACATGCAGTTGTGTATATGTCCTTTGTGCACCCTATTAAGATTTAATTTTAAAGCAAAAATAGAAGTTGTACATGATGTCCCGAAACTCTCCTAGGTATTTAATAATGTCATAACATTTCAGATTTTTCATATATTTTTTTTTCATAATTCACATTAAAATAGGGAAATTACCGACAGAAAAATGCTCAACTGAACGAAGACGTAAAATCAGTCTATTATTTGCACAACGTTTTCCTGCTCTAATGTCTCCCGAATATCCAAGTATACTATTTAGACCTTGTAGCATACTAAAGGATAGTTAGTAAATGTGTTCATATGATGACTGGGAATTGGTTTCGAGTCATGCCATCTCTTGATCCATCCTCAAATATTGAAAGCGCGGATGTGGTTTTTTATTCATGCTCGAATCTTACATTATCTGGCACAGATGTAGCAACGTTGGACTTTTTTTGCAATAGTTGTTACGCAAATGTAGCATATACGTATAATGAAAGACTTCTCGCGACCATGTTCAATTCACAGGAGACAAGTTAGCAACTCAAGGATAACATCCGTGTAGAAATTCGTGGGCTACAGCCAGTTATTAATCACTCATAGTGAAGATTACATTTTAAAATTACTAGATTTTTAAATCTATCGGTATTTTCTAGGTCACCCTATATAATGTAAAGTTAGTTTTTAATTTCTATTATTATTGTTTTAATTAGGAATAATTATTAGCTTAAGTAACACACCAGTTTAAAAACATCTCTTAATTTATTCTATCATGACTAACTTTACTCGACGTTTGAATGGAAATAAAGGATATTTCAGTTGAAATGTATTGCGTTGCAGTGGAAAGTGTTGCAGTACTTGTTCGATATTTTGTTTTTATTATCATTTCATTCCAAGCAAGACAGTCGGCTACTAAGGAAGAGAGAGAATGGGAAGACTTTAGAAGAATGAACCGGAAACCCAATTCTAAACAAGAAACAAGGCATAAACCTCTACTCCTGTTCAAAAGACGAGAGAGAATTTTGAACCGGGCGATAAGCGAACCTATCTTTCCCTATTGACACAAAATAAAAATTTAAAAAAATAATTGCTTTTTTCTCACCGTTTCGTCCTTTGTACACTCCAATCACCTTCAGGTATATATTATAATTGGTAAACTTCTGTGAACATTGGTCCGTCTAAACAATTGTTTAATAATGTTTAGTTCACATATAAAAATTTGAGACAAATTTGCAAGATTGTTATGTACACGAATTGTTAGACGAATAGAAATGGTCGGAATAGTTCCACCAGAAAGTAAGACGTTGGTATGAAATTCCAGGAAGGTTATCAAATCTATTAAAAAATCTGAAGAAAGCCAGCGCAATTGAAACGTTGTGACTATAAAAATTAAGTTGTGAAATTCTGAATAAATCGGTTTATCATAATTATTCCTCTTCTCAAAAATATAGAGAAAATTTAAATTATAGACATTTTAACTTTGGCTTTAGTTGCTTCAACCTTATCGTAAGTTAATCCAAGATTTTGGTTTGAAATATATTAGTGACCATAAAATATGGCATTTCGCTAACCTAATTTATTGTAAAATTCAATTCGGCCCCCAAATGGAATATAACGATATAGGTAGTATATAATAAATGAAAGTGATTTGTCAAAATCAAGAGTCCACTTCTGCAGATTGACGTTGATAGGCATGGTGCGCACTCACGCATACACGCATATATATATATATATATATATATATATATATATACAAGTATATGATTGGTGTATATGGAATGAATTCCAATAACCAACAATTACTATTCTTAAAAGAGTGCTCAATACAAAGTAGAGCAGATATAATTATTTATTTAAAAAATTTATAACATAAATATGTTATAAAATCACTACAAAAATAGCAATTTTGTTTCAACACCCTCGGTGTCTTATCAAGTGATCATGTCCTTATTATGTTAACATGTTCTGCAAGGTAGGTTGAAACATTGTAAGAACCTGGACGCACATTTACTGTCGATTAACTAGCAATTAAAGCACTTTCTAAACATTTTCGTCTTAAATTGTTTTCAATTTTAATTAGAGTCAAAATTGTGGTCAATCTCATTACGAGGAGCAACTAATGTGTTTAACGTGTTGTCCTTTAAAATGTCCCTTTTGTGTTCATATATTCTCTTATTTAAGCTTCTTGATATTTCTCCAATACATTCTTTTCTGGCAATTGTTACTGGTGATAATGTCAATTCCTTTAAGTTTTAGCTTGTCTTGTTTTTGTATTAAGTCTTTTATTGTTTCAGACGTAGTTGTGACATATTTTATATTAAGTTCAGATAAATTCTTTTCAATTGTAGTTATGATGGAGTTAGTAGACAAGAATTTTTTTGATTCTTTGGGGTTTCAGGAGGGGTCGCTTTTCTATTTTAGAATATTTTATGAGCTTTTTGTTTTGTATTGAATATGAAATTGTTAGGGTATTAGAGGTCGTTGAAAGTATTTTCAGTGTATTTCACCTCTTCGTATAAATATTGAGAGTTGCAAATTCTGAGTGCACTTAAGTAGAATCTGGTGATTATTCCGGATTTTATCTTGTTGTTATGATGGGAATAGAAATTTATGAGATCATTTTTATTAGTTGATTTTTGGTGGACATTAATTTTTAAGCTGCTGTTAACGCTGAGTAGCGTGATATCTAGAAAGGGTAAAGTCTTGTTTTCTTCCATTTCGTATGTAAATTCTATTGTATGTTCAACATTTTTAGTCTATCTACAATATAAAACTTTTTTCCAATTTGTCATACATATTTCCTCCAAAATCGTTCTTGAAATATAAAAAATTATATATGATTATCCTCTCTGTCTGTCTGTCTGTCTCTCTCTCTCTCTCTCTCTCTATATATATATATATATATATGTGTGTGTGTGTGTGTATGTGTGTGTGTGCATTATGTATATCTGTATCCGATAGAATATATCTGTAAAAGGACAATATGAATAAATACAAAAGAAAAAAAAACTATCTTAGCCGACGCGTTTCGTCCACTGAGGAACTTTATCAAGGTAAATGCAAGGATTTTATTTTGTAACAAGCATTTATAGACAAAAGTAAATATATTGTTAGTAATTAAAATTTTTAAATTGATAAATTGCTCATAAATATTTATCAGGTGAGTAGAAAAATTTGGATAAGTTATGGAGGACGCTAAGTGACATAATTTAATGTCTAATAAATGAAACTGAGTAAAAGATATTCTCGAAATTCTTATGAAAATTTATCTCTAAATTAATTTATCTGTTATATATTTTAAATAACATGAGGTTGTGAATTTATTCATATTCTTTTAATTTCTAACATTTCATGGGCATATATATATAATGGTGTAAACGTAATCGCTCATATTTAATATTACATTTGATTCAATCCAGTAATTCTTCAGTTACTCTTAGCCAATGTTCGTACATGTGACCCCGTTGCTCCACGTCCACAATGTGGACCTTATATTCTCGTCTGAGATGACCGAGACGCTGCTTTTAGCGCTTGGTAAGTGTTTATGTATCTATCTCTGTCTTACAGCTCGTTCCAATGCTTGCAAATGCAGGTGAAATTGGTCCGTTATGTGAATTCGTCGACTGTGAGCTCACCTATGACATAAAAAAGTATATTTTGGCATGATCCAAGGTGAAACTCATACTACATGTGTGTGTGCGTGACCAAAATTAAGTGCAGAGTCTGTAAGGTAGCTGAGAGAGTTAAATTTTTCCCACCGGTAGAAGAGGTTTTGGATTTGAGGTTTTGATTCCAAAACTAATTTTTTAAGATAGGCAGACTGATCACCACCACTTAACAGAACGCAATTTTACTGTATTCTCTTCCATGTAACATTGTAGCGTACTATAGTAAGGTTAATAAATATGTTCATATAGTGGTTGGGACTCCGTTTTCAAGGCATGCCATAACGTCTTGCTTGTGTCTTACATTGTCCTGCGCAGATGTGGCAACGTTGGGCATCTTTTGCAATAGTTGTTGCATAAATGCACAATAAATGTGTGTGTGACGTATATGATGATTTTTATTTAGACAGACGTGACCACATTTGTTACACCTTGGATCAAATTTTGTAGCAATATTGTCAGTGAAATTAATCTTGAGATATTCGTGTTCGTATATAGGTATATTTACACACTTACACGTAGTCCGTTTCATATAGTCATACACACATACACACACACACACACATATATATATATATATATATATATGTGCTCTTTTGCTCTTTCTTACGCATACATATAATTTCACTCATATATTCATGCATATTCAGTTATAACATTTTGAACTATCACCAGTTATGTCACGTCACGCGGTTTAATAAAAGAAATCATTTTGGATTCGTGAAGAGTCGACACGGTCAGAGACGCCAAACGAAAAAAGGACAGCCGATGAAGTGTGGGGGGCGGGAGAGAGAGAGAGAGAGAGAGAGAGAAAGTAACTTTTATTCCCACTTTTGCTTATGTACTGACAACTGAAAGTAAAAACAGCTTGTGATATATTATTAAATGTTATTATGTTATGGAAACCTATCACTCAGCAGAGGGTATAGGTGGTGTTAAGATTGATAGCGCTTTTGGCTGGAGTAAGACATGCACTGAGGCTAAATGAAAAAGCGTGAAAGGAAGACATGGCAGTGCATTGTTGGATCCGAAGAAAATAACTGGAATTGGAACCAATCTAAAAGCCTTCAAATTATTATAATGGATCGCCATAAAAATCGGGTCACTCATAGTAATTGTAAACTCTAATACTATTTTGTCTCTCCTTATGCTAAGATACAAACCCTACTTACTGTGTATACGTCCCCGTATATATATATATATATATATATATATATATATATATATATATATATATATATATATATACAAGTATAGTATTGGTGTATACGGAATAAATTCCAATAACCAAAAAATACTATTCTTAAAAGAGTGCTCAATACAGAGTAGAGCAAATATAATTTATTTGAAAATTATAACATAAATATGTTATAAAATCACTACAAAAATAGCCATGAAGTGATGGTGCTGAATGTAGAATAAAGGGTTTTAGAAGGTTCAAATCAATCAAACACCCCTCGCTAGGGGAAATGCTGTTACATAAGCTGCAATGACCAACCAAAATACAAGTATATGGGAATTCAAAAAACTTCACAACGAACCTTGATTATAATAATTAATACTTTACGGTTAGGGTTAGACTGAAATAGAAATCATCCTAACAAATTAATATTAAATTTTACTATAAAATTGAAAATTAAAAATTATTATTAAGTTTAAAAAATTATAAAATTATTTAAAGAAGAAAAAATACATATGTTTTGTTATTTATTTTGTTTGTATTGAAAGACCAAAAATTCCAAAAGCATCAGTTATTACCTGTGATTTGGCGCAAACAGCACAACGAAAGGTTAAACAAGTAATAATAATATTTTAAATATGTCCCAGAAAATTACTGAGTTATTGACAATTCCTTATCTCAGATCTATTTATCAAAAAGCGGTTTTAACTCGCCATGATAACCAAATATCAACGCCACCTGACATTAAATGTAAAAGCCACAACACATCAAAGATGCAATTCAGGACGGTGACGTAATGAATATAAGAGTTGGTTAAGTGTTTGTTACTGATCTTGAGTTCAGTTCTTGAACTGGCATCATCATCATCATCTTTTATGCGCCGTATCTTTTCAGGATGTAGGCGATCATGGCCCGCCACATCTTCACCTTCCTTGGAGCTCTTAATAAGTTTTATCTTTTTCTTATTTCTCCCAAGTTCTGTTCTACCATGCATTCACTCAAGCTCATCAAACATGTAACGTGTTGGTTTCCGCTGCCCCACTTCTCCTCAATACTTCCTGTGGGTATCAGATTTACCAAGCCCCCCGTCCTCATTACGCGCCCCAGAAATTTCAACTACCTCTTTCGGATGTGAAATATAAATTTCCTTTTTGTTTCCATTTTCCGTAAAACCACATCATTGCTCCCATATTCGGTCTATAGTATCCACAGCATCTTTATGTAGAAGTACATTCCTGTTGCTTCAAGTCTCTTCTTCATCAGGAGATTGTAAGGTATCCGTTGCCATGTAGGAAGACAGATATAACGTAACGGATAAATATTCTTTTCTTTGTTTCTAACAAAATTTTCCTCTCTCTTAATACTCTGCTTAGCTTTTGGAATGCATCTTTGACCATCCCAATACGTCTTTGGATCTCAGTGTCGCAATTTCCGTCCTCTGTTAGAACACTTCCCAGATATTTAAATTTTTATACTTGTTTGTGTTGTAGTAAAGAAAAGAAAAATAAAGTAAACTTGTAGTAGCAATAAACGCCTACAATAGGTTTCTTCTGTTTCTCGACCGCAACACTTGTAGCCAAATCACATTTCAAGTGATAGTCCATCGTAACAGTCCAACAGGCAATGTAGAACGACAAAATGGAGTCACAAATTCAACCTTCACTTCTCACCAGCAAAAACGCGTGTTCGTCCGCCAAGCTCAGAAAAATCCTTCCGCAGTAAGCGAAAAACAACGGCTTTTATTTACCTAGAGATTTTTTCTGATTGGCCACACCATTCACGGGAGGAAGTAACATTAGCTTAGATTCTAATACTTAAAGTAGCACATTTTTTGCTAAGTATTTTCACTAATTTAAGGTAAGAAAGAGAGAATGATTAAAAGAGTGATATAAAACCATATCAGAGCAAATGCGATACGTCTCTATTATTTTCATAAACTAAGAAGTAAGAATTTAGCTGTAACTTAAAGTGAACTTATTTACGCAGACAGGTTGTAGTCATAGCTTGAACGAGATTAGAGCGAGTTGTCTAACAAAAACGGTAATGTTCTTCTGTTGTTGCATTGCACTCGCGCTGTTGGTTGAGCGGGCCTCAAACTCTGATCTGCCAACGACGATGCCAACAAGTCTTGAGATTTTGCCAAGGTGGGAGAAACCCATTGCCAAAGCAGACTGCGTTTCCTTTGCGCCAGTATCACGTACACACACACATAGACCCACACACAGACACACACATATATGTATATATATTATAGTAAAGATATCTATGTATATGTGATACTTTGCTGAAATTATACGCCAGCCCGAAATGCAAATGCATGTGTATTGTAGGAAATGAGTCTCGGAATGATACCCCACTTTTTTGCGGGTTAAAAACAAAACAAATTTGTTGGAGAGATTAAGTTTAGCATGCACATACCAGCGTGTCTCTTCAGGTGTACACCTAAAAGAAAGGCGTGTTATTGCTATACTGAGGGTCGCATATTAACATAATGATTAGCATTACTTTGACAATATAAATCAGCGTTGCCTTCACAACTAAGCTTATACGTATGCTGATGTAGATATAGACCTTTGTGTCTATTCACACTTATGGTTATTTAGCTATCAGTTTTTTTCGTACATTAATTCTGTGTTAAGCACGAAATCAATATATTTCATGAACTTGAGTTTTCGGTTTGAAGATTGATGATACGAAGTCACCACGAACACATCTGTAATATTTCTCATTCGCGTGTTATATCACGTTGCACATATCATATTAAGGGCTCCTCGCCAGTTTTGCATGTGTTGTCGTCTGTAATGTCTTTTTTATTTGTTTAATCTTATTTAAACCACCTGCTACATGTTCCAAAGAAGAAAGAGAATTCAGTTTTTCTCGTTCAGCTCAAAACACTTATATTCCAGATGTTCACACCTATATATTGAAGACAATATAGATGAGTATGATCTTAATAGTTTTATCAATCGTAACAGCATTATTAAGCATCTCGCCGTGGGTGAGTGGCTTACGTGCTCTTGTGACCCGGTGAGCCGACGGGAGTGAATTTTTCTAGCAGACTCAACCTAGCCAATACGAATCAATGGAAAACAAAACATTAGTCACCTCGAGGCACAAAATTAAATGATACAAAATGCAACTATCACAGTTTCATCAACAGACCGATACATTGGCTTCATAAGCAGTGATCGGTGGTAAGCAGATGGCAAGTGACACAACTGCAACGCCATGGATCCACCAACTCCATATCTTTTCAATTTGAGAATTAGTAATTTTCAAAATGGAACACTAACTTTAAATTTAAAAATAGTATCGTTTGAATTAAACGAATAGAAAATATAAATAATAATTCCATATATTAGGTTGGTGCAAAAATAATGTCGTTTTCTCACATAGTAACATATGTGAGAAAACGACATTATTTTTTCCACCAACCTAATAGTTAGCTGAATACTGCAGTTGCCTGTGTGAATCTGCCATTTATATTGTATCATATTTACAATGGAAACGTGAAAGTAACTGAAAAAATATGTGAATAGTGAATCAAATCCTTCATCATCGTTCGTCGCATGATCATAGGGGAGGGAGAAGAATGTAAGGTACTAGTTAATGATGTTCCAGTTCGCTCGAAACCCCTTTCTCTTTCGAGGGAAGGAAACAAGATGAACCATTTTCTATTTGTCTCTGCTAACTAACTTTTTATCATGCGATTAAAATATTAAAAAAAAAAATTAACTAGAGAATAAAACATGGTGCAGAGAATCGGAGAGGAGAGTGTTTAAACTGATGTCTATGAAGAATAGCATCCATAAAAGCGAGTTCATCTGCTATTTCTTTCTTTTTCTGATTTTTCATGCTTTGCTCTAACGGTCGAAGAGTGTATCGATCCAAAGTGCTGAAATAAAAAAAGCAGCAGTAATAAGGTGTAAAACAGTTACAACGCAAGTGTTTCATTTAAAAGATTAACCTATAGATACCTACAGTTTACACACTGACATCTACTTTTTTTCCTGCACTTCTAAAATATGAAATATAATTTTGGAATTTGAAAATTACACTGAAATATGTCTATATTCCTGAGATGAGGTATTGTAACTATTCACACTATTTACATTGTTCGGATTATTGTCCTCATATTTATTGTCATATTCACAACGTTTCGGCAGTTTTACGCTCCGGCCATCTTCAGGTGATACGTTGGTATTTCTAACCAAGGTCACATGATCCAGTGGCTAATAAAGCGTTGGTTGACGTAATCTAGTGACTTGGCTCAAAGAGTTGTGAATTCACTACCTGGCTACAGCAGATACTGAGATATCCAAAAAAGGCATGGTACGTGGAACTAAAACAATCTAACTTGGTGGACGAAATAAATGGTTCATTTCGAAATTCCAAAGTATATCACCTGAAGAAGGTCGGAGCGTTCAATGGCTGAAACGTCTTGAATATGAAAATAAAGATGAGGACGACAATCCGAACAATGTAAATAGTGTATATAATTTTGGTATATAAAAATTTCACTGAATTTTTTCCAAATTTTTATTTGAAATCAAGAAAATATTAACTTTAAACAAGAAAGTCACAATATATGGAAAAAAGGTGTCTCTATAAACTAATATCAGGATATTGTGGGCTAAATATAACCTAATTCTATGGTATATCACTGTAGTCTGCTAATAACTACAGTCAATATCTACCAAAGGGATTTACCAGAAAGTGAACTTGAAAATGGGTAAAGTACATTCGGAAACATCAAATGGTATAAACAGCTGAAGAGCTAAAAAATGAATATACACTTGGCAAAGTTAGATGCTTTGAAAGTAGGATTTTATGTTATTCTCTAGTTCTACCTCTCCAGAGGACTTTCATCATCGCGAATTCACGAAACTAACAAGAAAATAACAAGAGCGATGGGAATCAGTCGACTTGACCTATCCTGTCAGTTTTCAATGAACGTTGCTCGGAGCGGCAGTTTAATGTACATGTCAGTCTCTTTAAGGAAACGTCGCAGAGTTGATCGCCAATTCAACGGTATGACCTTTACTACATAAAAGAAACATTGGCAAGTCGATTAAAGTGTAAAGAAAAATAAAATTTGGATACACTTGTATCTGTTCCAGCATTTTCCACTCTTTAATACTCATCTCTTGGCATACTTTGAAAACACCACTGTAGTGAGTTAACATAAGAAGTCAGGCTAAGTTTGGGGATTGAATTTTAGATGCTGCGTCGTGAAAGTGAGAATAAAAGACTATCAATAGTAAGGAGATAGAATGTATGATTTTTTAGCAGGGGAAAAAAAGCCCAAAATGCAAACTACAAATTGCAGATGTGAAAATCAATCAATCTCCGAAGTTTAGATATCTGGAAAAAGGATTGAAAATGTGACATTGAAATCTGAAGGCGATTTGAAAGAGAAAAAAATGTCTTGCAAAAATTAGACAAAAAAAAAAAAAAAAAAAAACGAAGAAAAAAAAAAGGAAAATTTCGTTGGAAGTAAAGAAAAGAGTGTTGAACTAGGATGGAATATCAGTCCTCCTATTATGGAAGTAGATGCTGGACAATTTTCTCACAGATGAAGAGGATACTTAAGGCAATAGAAACGTAGTTCTACACAAGGATCCTGAGAATACTACAGAGCTTGTAAGCACAGAGAGAAAAAAATTGAAAGAAAATGAAAACAAAGGAATACTTATACTCACAATTAGAAAGAGAGAGGGCTTGGGCACTCCCAGGAGGGACAAGAGGAGGTAGCGAGCCATCTACCCGACGAGCTTATGTGAATAGGTAGCAGTACGGTGGGGGGTTACAAAGAGTCATGTGTAATCTTTACTTAAAGGTGACTTATCACATATAGTTTACAACCCTTTGAATTAACAGAAAAGAAGGTAAATGTGAAATAGTAGGCTGTATAAACTATTTCCTTTTTTTTATCAACTTTATTCTTCAAAATATCAAATACAATTACATTCTATTCAATTGTACAAATTGTCCCTAAAGTCTGGACACAGGAAATCATATTAACTATATGTATATTTTTTTTTACCTCCACAGATTAAACATGCTTTTGTCGAAAGAAGAAAGAATTGACTTCTTTTTCTGGGTTATTCTAAAGGAGAAGATGTACACAATGAATATCACAGATGCAACACACTTGATTTAACGCAGAAAGAGTGAACGTGATAAAATTGACTGCACTGTCAAAAGAATGAATCGAGTTCAAGTGAATCTTGCAAAACGCATCAAGCATTGCACCAGAAATGATGAAATCATAGTGAAGATGTTATTTGTTAAAATTCCAATACAATAAAATTTTGTTGAGAATTTCATTTCTCGAAAATATGCATTTTTCCTGTGTCAAGACTTTAACGACACTTTAAAGACTAAGAGCACATTACAAAAGACGAAGCCACCAAGTACAGGTCCTGCCCACTAAGCAGTGAAGGCAGTTTCACATTGACGCCATATCGACATCGCTAAATATATTCTCTATGATTTATTATAATTTTAAATAATATAAGAGGTTGAAAACTTTATTATATTAGGTTGGTGCAAAAATAATGACGTAATAATGTTGTTTTTTGACCTTAAAAATACATCAAAAAACGACATTATTACGTCGTTATTTTTGCACTAACCTAATAATAGCCAAAGATTTTCCAACAATATGCCTTACATAGATAGGATGTCCCTAAAGTCGGGACAAATAAGAAATTTCATTAAGTATATTTTTTCACCTCTACAGATTAAAACATGATTTTGTTGAAAGAAAGAATTGACTTCTTTTTCTGGTGTATGCTAAAGGAGAAGGTGTACTCAATGAAGATCACAGATGCAACATGCATGATTGAACGCATAAAGAGTGAATGTAGTAAAAATAGACGGCAATGTGGAGTTATTGAATCGAGGTCACGTCAATCTCGAAAAGCGCATTAAACTTTGCATCACAAATGATGGAAATCCCATTGAAGATGTTATTTGTTTATATTCCAATTCAGTAACATGTTGCTGAAAATTTCATTTCTTGAAAATATGCATTTTTGCATATGTGTCCAAACTTTAAGGAAACTAGCAAATAATTCAGTATCACTCAGCCAGTTATGTGCTATGCGTGATACACGCTTAGACGATTATGTATCTTTCGATACATGACTGACGAGGCAGATTTTTTTCTCCGCAATAGGTTGCCATTTCTTTTTGCGGTAGACCAGTTGCCATCCAAGTTGCTATAGAACCTGGTCTGTCCTGCTATTTACCCATAGTTGGAGGGAGAAGAAAAGGATTCATACCATTCCCAAGGGTATTAGCATGTAAGTAAATGTAATGGATTCGACTGGAATTCGAACTGTCCAATTGCTCAATCTGAGCCGTTATCCATTACTCCACCATTTCTCCTAGTATTACTGGCAATAACATTTATGAGACAGATCTTCGATATATTTTGAGTAAAAATACTCAGGTTTTAATGTGAAAATTTTTACTGGAATTTTGAATTTGTTTTTTTATTAAGAAATTTTGTTTTACTTCAAAGCATTTTGCAGTGATCAAGAAAGATAATAATCTGTTGGTGTAAGGCCAGGTGAATATGGCGGAGAGGTGGAGTAAAACAGAACAACCGTGTTCCCAAATTGTTTCCTATATTATCACTGTTGCATGCAGCCTTGCATGCGGCCTTGCATGCGGCCTTGCACTGTCATTGAAGAGAACATTATCTTTCACGGC
Source organism: Acanthosepion lycidas (assembly GCA_963932145.1). Lineage (NCBI taxonomy): Eukaryota > Metazoa > Mollusca > Cephalopoda > Sepiida > Sepiidae > Acanthosepion > Acanthosepion lycidas. The sequence continues at coordinate 67,273,456 of OZ010585.1, read as the reverse complement.
CGCAGGGCGCATTTCGACCAAACTTTTATGGAGATGCTGTATTTCTTCTTTATGTACTGTGTCCCATCATGACGTAGGCGATCATGGCTCTCTACGGCTTCTTGATCCTGGTAGCACTTAATAAAGCTTTTCTTTCTGTTATTCCGCCTAAGCCACGTTCCGCTATCCATTTACTCAAACTCATTAAGTATGTTTTGCGTTGTCTGACCCCCCTCTCTATCTTGCCCTCTACCTTTCCCGAGATTTTCCAAGACATCTTTCCTCATTATATGCGCCAGAAACTTCAACTGTCTCCTCCAGATGTTAAGTATTAGTTCCCTTTTTGTTTCTATTTTTCTACAAGACCTCGACGTTACTCCCATGTTCGGCCCACGGTATCCCCAGCATCCTTCTGTAGAACCACATTTCTATTAGTTCAAGTCTCCTTTTCATTGTGGAGGATACCGTCCAGCACACACTGCCATATAGGAGGACAGGTATCACATTACAGTTTACTACATTTTTCCTTTTTTCTAGAGAACTTTTCCTATTTCTTAATACTTTGTTTAGCTTTTGGAATACTTCATTAGCTATCTCAATACGCCTTCGAATCACAGTGTCGTTCATTCCGTCCTCTGTTAAAACACCACCCAATTTTTTAAATTACATTTACTGGGCGTATAAATGTACATTTCATTGCCTTTTAAGAACTCTAATTAAATAATACCTCGACAATCCCACCAAACGCAAAATATTAGGTTGGTGCAAAAATAATGACGTAATGATGTCGCTTTTTGACGTAATTTTTAACGTCAAAAAACGACATTATTACGTCATTATTTTTGCAACAACCTAATACTATCTTTCTTCCATGAATCTCAGCTTTTGGGGTCGGTTGTGAAAATTCATCCTTTTGCGGCGAACTTTTGTCGTAAGTACAGTGCAACTTCAGTTCTCAAACATTTCACATGTCGAATAAATTGGTTTTCGAACAGAAAATTCGAGATGAAAATGCCTCCTTTATTGAACAAAATTTCGGTTCTCGAACAACATTGTTGAACCGAGTTAACTCGAACGGAATAATTTCTAAGTCAATCTCCGCGTTGTACACATTCGTGTCTTGTGTTGTACTTTTCTTTTCCAATTTTATTGTACTATGGCTTTTTTCCTCTATATTGATTCCTATTGGAAAAATAGTTTCGGTCTACGAAAATTTCGGGTTACGAACTGCCTTCAGGACTGAATTAAATTAAACTCATTTTTCATCACCTTCTTTGGTATATTTAAGGAACGGTTAGTTAGGATGATACATCCATCATTAGAATTGGTTCCCGAAAACGGAATTTGCTTGTGTGTCTATACAATACTCTTTATCTATCTTTATCAAAATGTTCATACTTATCTATCTCGAAGCTTTATATATTATTTTTTATTTTCTGCTTCAAAATAAACCAATTATCTATCAAAACTTTTTCATTTCGTTCTTTCCGGAAATGTTTGTTTAGGTTGTGGGGAAAATAAATAAGAGCTTAGAAGTCCGATATTTTGTCGTAGTTGTTGACTTGATTAGGTCGGCAAGCAGAAAATAATTAAATATATTCCGCACCCATCACCAACACAACGTCAATCATCAGCCTCATACTTTTTAGAGGGCCCTTTCATTAAACGTGCAAATATTGACATTTACCGCTGTTTATGGAACGTTTAGGAAATCTTCATTTATTCATAGGAACACACACACACACACACACTCACACAGAGGGAAAAAGAGAATGGATTATTAGCTGATGGTTTTGCTAGTATAAAGTAAAAAGTCAACGTGACCAATGGTTTGAGTATACTGGGCTTTTTCAGCCACAGATCACACCAGATTACGCGTTTTTTCCCAGAAACTCTGAATAAAGACCTCTCACCTTAGTTGCAATATAAACCACAGGTTGGCTCTGTGGGATTTGAAGGAAAACGAAGACGTCTGTAACAGGTATTACATAGACATTTTAGTAGACTCCATATTCTCCTGAGACTTATGGCTACTTAATTTTCATAAGCCGAATTTTTATCGGAATTTTTTTTCTCCATAATTAAAGCATTATATGATAGATACAAAGGTGTTGGTTTACAAGAGATTATATTAAAAACTAAATATTCGGCGTATAAAATAACGGATTTGACTTACGGCAGCGGATTACTTTTAACAAATAGTTTGCTATTTATTTACAAGGGGTCGCTCTGTTTAACTTCAGTGCTGTATACAGCACTCAGTAATTATGAAAATTCAAATGGGTAATCACAGTGACCGCGAAAACCCATTTCTACTGGTAAAACTTTAAATTAGATTTCACTTGGCGTGCAGATATCAAAATTAGAAGTATTATGGTTGATGAAAAGTATTTCATTCATATTCGGTTTTAATAATAAAATCCGTGTGACGAGGAAAAATACACGCAATTTACGTATTTATCTCAAATTAAAACTATAAGAAAATCCACTTAACATATGATTTCTAAACAGTATAAACATATAATCTATGTGCGGTAGGCGTAGGTTAAAATCTGTTCATGCCAGTGACATTGGTCATTTTTTTTTTGTTTAGTAGCAAAGACGATGCAAATCATACTTATAAAATCCAGGTTGTGTGTGTGTCTGTATATTTATATATTGGATCGGATTTCCTACATTTTTCAACCGATTTCAACAAAACTTCACAGGACTACGTAAAATGACCTTGCGGTGGTTCCGACAATGCCAAAAATTGGAAAAACACAATTGTTTTTGCATGAAATCAATTTGAAAACACAATTAAGATGCATCGCAAGAATGAAAGGGGTGACAACTTTTAGAGTTATACTTATTATAAAACCCAGGTTGTTTGTGTGTGTGTGTGTGTGTGTGCGTGCGTGTGTGCGTGTTCGTTTATATATGGGATCGGATTTCCTACATTTTTCAACCAATTTTAACAAAACTTCACTTTTTTTTTGGCAGGTAGTGTTTCTTATTGTCTTGCACACTTTTTTCTTTTTTTTACATTCAGAATGCTTTAAAAATTCCATTTACAAGAATATAATTATAATATTATAAATTTTTTATAATAAAATTCTATTCAATCGGTAGACTCATAACGATTGAAAACAATGTTTTTGTTTGTGTTTGGGTTTGACCAATTCGTAAAAAAAACAAACTAATTAAGACATATGTGTCCGTCAACCTTAAACAATAATCTTTGTCAATTTTATTTTTCAGTCTCTATGATGGTCGATACTTGATCTATCTCTTACTGTTACATCACCGGGCAACGCCGGGCTCTACTGCTAGTTATAAATGAAAAGAAGGTTTAAATATCTTGTGCATGCATATAGCTTGATGCAAGCATGCACAGTTTAAATAATTTGAAAGACCAATGGCAAGAGTATTTTTTTACATTAAATTACTCCGTGCCTGAAACATATATATATATATATATATATATATATGTAATTTACTGTAAAAAAATATGTAATTTTCTGTAAAAAATACTCTTGCTATTGGTCTCTCTCTCTCTCTCTCTAATATATATATATATATATATATATATATATATATATATATATATATATATATATATATATATATATATATATGTATGTATATGTATAAAAGAGAGAGATGGGGAGACATTTCTTTTTTTTTCTACGGTGAGGTATTAAATACAAAGGCACGGAATTATAAGTGCAATAAAGTCATGCTTCCGCAAAACTGGTTTTCATACGCGAACAGTTGTTGAATTTATTCTGAATAAAACATGAAATTGACTATTTTGAAAAGACTTATTTTGTGCAGACGTCGATTAATGTTAAATCCAATTTTAAAGAATACTTTTGATAGTAGGTACAATTTCTACTGATATATATATATATATATATATATATATATATATATATATATATATATATATATATATATATTCAGCTATCGCCTCTCCGATCTTTCGAACATGAATGGAGGCTTATCTCTTGTTTAGGTTTGGGTTTCTGATTCTTTCTAAAATCTATTCCGATTTCACACATCTAACGCCGCAGCTTAAAGTCTGAAATTTTATTTACTATTTATTTATTTTTCATCAATGTGAGTAAATAGTTTCGCCTATCACCCGCTTTTGAACGGGAGTAATATTTGATCCCTTAATTCATGTTCCTTCTAAAGTCTTTTAATTCTCTTTCACTGCCAGTAAAATTTTGCGTCTTAGTGGCATTATAGCCTTGCTTGCAGTGAATTGCTATATATATATATATATATATATATATATATATATATATATATATATATATATATATATATATATATATAATCGATCCGTTGGTATATAATCCGGGTGGATCCTAGTAATGTTAATTATTAAACTGATCCACAGAGAGTTTTTTTAACTATAAATCTAACTAACTCAACTAATTTACATTAATCTTAACGGACTTAAGTTTAAATCCCCCATAGCTTTGTTGTACAAAAACTATTTACTGTGAATCACAGAAAAAAAAACAAACACTCCGTGTCCTTTATAATAAACGCCATACAGTAGGAACTGATATTAAACTACACACTAAAAATCCTAGCCATAAATAAACTCCAAAACCAGACCGCTTCTCCCCGGGATAAGATACCTTATGACCCCACCAGTCGCTAACCCAAACCCACTCTTATTAACAAGGCATCTACTAGAGAAGGACTGGCTTTGAAAATAAATTTAGAACAAAGCTCCGAGACAAGTACTTAGAGGCTGACGAAAGCCATTGAAGAACGGTTTGAAATAGTATATCCCTATGTTGAGGTAATTTTTGTTTTCGGTAATATATATATGTGTGTGTGTTATTATGCCTGTTTTTTAATTTTCTTAAACAGTGAAAAAGGCGTAGATCGAGTAATCCTGAAAAAGAATAATTGTACCTTTCGACAGGTATCGAACTATAATTTTGTGCCATCAGTAAAGCCCCTTTTATAATCGGAATGTGACGCTACCAGGTTGGGTACGGGAGATTTTTTTTTTTGTATTTAGTTTTTCAATTGCCTCTTCAAGGAACACACAACCCTTGTTGATCCTTCTACAATTCTATATCTGCTCACTTCATTTTCATACCCGAAACCTAAACAATATTAAATTTTAAATACATGTTTTTACTATAAGTGGCTACAAATGTTTCTCTCTCTGTTTATTTAATTTTCTTAAACAGCAAAATTAGGACTAGCAAATCAAATACGTGTTCTCACTAAAATAACGTTAACAGCAATAAGAAATATGTCGGATAAAAAGAAAAAAAACGCCATTAAAACATTATTTTCATGGCAACTGTTTTTGTCTAGTGCCTCGATTACATGAATTTAAGCGTGATAGATGCAGCCGACGCCATTTTTTCCGCATTTCTCACCTGTGGAAATCCCCTTCGATTTCATGCATCCCAGCCACCTTTTCAAAAATTTAAATGCAAGGTCAATCGACATCTCTCTTCCTGAATCCTGTTGCTTTATTAGCCTTTCTTTATTTATAAAAGTCTTTTACTAAAGTCTTTCAATTCACTTATACTGCCTGCAAACCCCTGCGTCCTAGTGGCATTATCGCCTTGCTTGGGGTGAAATTATATATATATATATATATATATATATATATATATATATATGTATGTATGTATATATAAGCAAATATATGGATATAGATCCGACATTATGAAGAAAAATATACGGAAAAACAAACAAAATCATATTCGAATACGTTTTCACAACATCGCCCACGTGACGAGCCCATGATTATAATAAAACGGAACGCTGATCTTATAAAAAATTTCAGTTATCTATTTGGATTAGTCTTACTCTTATGTCCATCGTCTTTTTCATGTTGAATTGAATATAGTCTAATTTTAATTATGTTTTATGAATATGCCCTGAAGATGGTCTATTAGACCGAAACGTTCGACGTTGACATTATATTAACATTAAAACAGCATAATTGCATATTAGGATTTTTGTTTGTTTTTCCGTTCATATATATATATATATATATATATATATATATATATATATATATATATATATATATATATATATAACATACACACACACACATATATATATATATATATATACATATATATATATAGAATATATATATAACATATATAACATATATATGTAAATATATATAGAATATATATATTTAACATACATATATATACATATATATATATATAATTAATTATATATATATATATATATATATATATATATATATATATATAATACATGATAAATTTGTAAGTGAAACATAATGCCTGATTATTGCGTTTAGCATGAAACTATGTCGCTTCTTAGCGTTGACTTCAATGCTGACTTTTATATTTACATACACTCTATCCCTGATATTGAGCACTTTAACCCATAAATATAACATATAAAACTATAATATATTATGTATAATACACACACACACACACACACACACATATATATATATATATATATATATATATATATATATATATATATATATATATATTAGGTTGGAAGAAAATAAATAATGGTCATTTTTTCGTATGGTTCCATTTGATTTATGTACATATCTATATCGTCTTCTCTTTTTAATGTTGTTTGAATTTTTTATTGCTTTTATTTTGGTTATTTACTCTTCGTAGGTATGGAGGCAAAAACGAATAAAATTGATTTTCAGGTTATTATAGTTTATAAGTTCGTACTCGGCCATTGCTCTGCTTCAGCCTCCAGGAATATCAACAGGAGTTGGAAACTGGAGGGACCGCGTGTCAGGGCCCTAATTATTCTCTTCTGGTGATTTAGTTATCCAAATCGTTATTTTACAATGAAGTATTGAGAGCGACCGTAGTGGCTAAGCCAGAAACAAAACACTAGACCGCTGGGAGCAAAGTTGTGAATATCTCATCCGATAATCGGAGGACATCAATCACAAATTGTTAAAGTGAAGAAAAGGTAGAATTTTTGTTCTATTTTTGAGATGAGGTATTGTCAATATTCTTTGACTAATACGATTATTCGAATCATTATTTTCACCTTCATTATTATAGTTACAAAGTTTCCATGGTGTCCCCAATGGCCATCACCTGATCAATATTATTTTTCCTGATAAGGGATAACTAGTAGCTGATTATTGAACTAATACTATTATAGATACGACGTTTTGATCATGTCCCCATTGGTCATCTTCAGATCATTATTATTTTTCTTGATAACGGATACCTAGTAGCCTATTATTTAACACAATATGGGGACAAAAATAAAAGAATGAAATCGAATAAATTACCATATATTGAGAAGCGTAATCAGCGACTTGTCATTTGATATAATAAATCATCCTTTTCTTGGAATCGCGCTTACTATTGATGAAAATCTTCGCCGTCAAAAGATTTCTCCACTGAAAAAAGTACTGAACATTTGATTAGACCTCTTACAATCTGGTAAAAATCCTGGGATATATTGAATGTTGCAAACATTTTGTCCACTCGTTGTGAAGAGTAAGGGGTTTATCACACTGCAATGGAAAAAATAATGACGCATTTAGACACACAGGTTCATCGTGTCTGTCTCCTAGTGTTGACTTCATATTCTTCCGGGCCTTATTTGAATATACACACCATCAGATGTATACTAATAGTGACCAGGGCGAAAATGCTTTTCAGTAGTTTTTCGACTGTCGTGACGTTAGTTTTTATTGTTAAGGAATAAATTTACTCACAGACTGTGGGCAACATCGTGTCATTTCTAACTAGAATATCTATCTAGCTATTTCTTGTGTGTGCTTGTAATTACTGGAAAAAGTGTCCCTTCTGTGCAAATTGTTGTTTACAATTGGATTTTAAACCTTTTTAATCGTAACACTAGAGTTACACATAACGTCCTATCAACAGATTCGTTGTTTTTCCTCCGTAACTGTCACATACAGAGACGAATGTACACACACAAACACACACACGCATAATAATTATTTAGTTTTCAGTCTCTCGCCCCTTTCCCTCTCTCCCCCGCTCCTTCTCCCCCTTTATACCCCTCCCTCCCTCTATCTCCCTCCCTCCCTCCTTCCTTTCCTCATTCACTCCTTTCACTCCCTCTCCCACCTTTTATTTTCCCACTCTTTCTGCCTCTCATTCCCTCTCTCCTCCCTCTATCACCCTCACTTCTTCCTTCCCTCCTCCTTCCTCCTTCCCTCCTCCTTCCTCCTTCCTTCCATTTCCTTCCTACTCTCACCGTTTTCCCACTCTTCCTCTCACTCCCTTTCTCCTCCCCTTCTCTCTTACTCCCCTCTTTCTCTCTCTCTCTCTCTCTCTCTCTATATATATATATATATATATATATATATAGCTTAACAATTGTTGTGAGTGAGAGGTGCGTATACACACTCAAATCTATGTGTCTCTTCCAATCCAGTGATTTCACACTCGCAATTTCACAAAGGTTTCTCTTCATCATCATCATGCACAAACATACGTATACACCATCCATTGAAAATTGAGAGAATTTCTGCCCAGTAACGAGAAGAGACAACTGCAATTAGTTAATTGGAATCAGTGATAAGAAAGACAAAGAATTTGGACGAAAAAGAAATTGGAGAGAATAAGAACAGGAGGAAATAAAAGAAATTCAAAGTCATCAAATAGAATCAAAATGAATCTGGAGATCGAGTAGCGCGCTCGTGCGTGTGCGTGTGCGTGTGGTTGTGTGTGTGTTTGGAGAGGGTGAAGGCTGTTTTGCTTCGCTCTGCTGTCCAATCTACTTCTATCTACCCGCAACTTCTACGCTGGGAATTCACTGAATGCTCTTCATATTAAAGTTGATATTCATTCAAGTGGAGTACATCAGACACAATTTTCAGGCCTGTAAAACTGTGCACATGCTAACGTTAGTATCCAAGTTCGAAAGCTGCCTATCGATATTCGATGTCAGATATGACTAATGTCTCCCGATGCAAAATTCGATTTGTTTAGCCAATCAAAAAGCTCCTTCTTCCTTGGACTGTCAATCGGACACTAATCAGTTTGTTTCTTTTTTTTTCTTCTTTTTTATCAACGTTCACAAAATGCAACGCCTAAGAGCCACTTGACGGGCGGGGGGCAGGATACTGAATAATGTTGTATGGGCGTAAGAAGAGAAGGTAAGAAGTGTCAATGTTGATGGAGTTATGTAGTAAAGATAGCGATTAACCCTAGAGTTAAATATGTTAATATTGTATTGAGGAATACGCAGATCCAGACAAGATAAGGCAGTAATACTCCATTTTTAGCCTGATCTGGCTTTTGCCAACATAGGTTATAGTAGAAAGAGTTAGATACTTAATGGAACCGTGCAAGGGGCTGACGATGTTTTCCAGAATCTTTACCGATGTATCGTATATCTGAGTTCTACTTGAGGTTGAGTTTTAGTTTCAACAGGAGTTCAAGATGCCTCTTTGAGAGAAAACCCATCCGTCATGATAGGCGAAAGTGCAGGGTCTGTTTGTTGATGGGAGAATTTTACTAGTTTGGTTTTGGAGGTATTGGTTGTTACAAGCCACTCCTACCTTCAATGAGTCGCAAGTGCTAGAGTTATAAAAATATAATTCTAAATATGAATGATTCAAGTCTGATGATATTCATTAGTCCACCTGTGTTATCATTTTACAGGAATTTCGATTTCATTATGGAAGAAGAAACGTGGAAGAGTAACAACACACAATTTCCCGTTTATTTTTCTTTCTATCTGGCTTTATACCATTTTAAGATGATCTACGTAAATATCAATAAAAATGACTTTAGATCAGAGGAGAGATCACAATTTCCCGTTTATTTTTCTTTCTATCTGGCTTTATACCATTTTAAGACGATCTACGTAAATATCAATAAAAATGACTTTAGATCAGAGGAGAGATCACAATTTCCCGTTTATTTTTATTTTTATCTGGCTTTATACCATTTTAAGATGATCTACGTAAATATCAATAAAAATGACTTTAGATCAGAGGAGAGATCACAATTTCCCGTTTATTTTTATTTTTATCTGGCTTTATACCATTTTAAGATGATCTACGTAAATATCAATAAAAATGACTTTAGATCAGAGGAGAGATCACAATTTCCCGTTTATTTTTATTTTTATCTGGCTTTATACCATTTTAAGATGATCTACGTAAATATCAATAAAAATGACTTTAGATCAGAGGAGAGATCACAATTTCCCGTTTATTTTTATTTTTATCTGGCTTTATACCATTTTAAGATGATCTACGTAAATATCAATAAAAATGACTTTAGATCAGAGGAGAGATCAGATGGTCACCAACATTTTTGGAGGTGTAACTATAAACTGATGTGTCATCTGCACAGATATTCACTTAGATGATTAATGTACAGTAGTGTTATAACTGAATTATCAAAACAACAGTAGAAAATCGGAATTGGTTTAAAAAGTTTATTACCTTTTGGCAGAGGGAAACATAAGGTAGAGTATAACCTTGGGAAGAGAATATTTAACCGTGACTAACTGTTTTCAGTAAAATCTACTGCAGCTACTGCTACTCCTCTTGATGTAGGAGTATTTTTATGTCTTTTGTCCGACAACCGAATTCAAACTTGTAGGGAAAATTCTCCCTCGTAACATATAGAAAAAGAGTAGGACCTGGAAGAGAACCTTGGGGAATGCTGGCATTGATCGCATGGACTGATTTTCAAGCTATATACGCACTCCATAGTTGTAACTGGATCATCCTCTATATTCCCTCAAACTTGAACTTTTGAACTATCAAGAAAGGCAGGTGAGGTGTAAGATGCCTAGATATAGCAGTGATACTCCATTTTTGGTCTGATCTAGCTCTTGTAAAGATAAACTATCACAGTGAGAATCAGATACTTACTGGAGCAGTACAAGGAACTGGCCATTTTTCTAGCTGTAGATCATATATATGAACTCCACTTTAAGTCTGGGAAGTGCTTGAGTCCCAGCAGGCATTCAAAGCAAGAGGCTCGTTGAGAGAATATCCAAGATGGGTGAAAGTTCAGGGTCTGCTCAGTGATGGTGGAATATTATAAGTTTGGGGTTTGACCTATTGAGATTTAAAAGATAGTTGTTCCAGCCACTAGTTCGAGGTCAGAGGAGAGATGGTCTGCTAGGTTGTGGTCATTCAGATTTTGGGAAGTGCCCTTATAAACTGTTGTTTATTCTCCATAGATATTCCCGAAAGATTTGAATACTTTCTTAGGCAGATCATTAATATAAAGTAGAATGAGGATAGGACCGAGAAGAGAATTTGGGGGGACGCAGGTTTCGATCTCATAGGTTTCCGATGAGTGGCATTTTACTTCTCATTTCTTGCTCTGTTCCTTCAAGTCTTTTTCTCTACCTGTGAAGAATGTGTTCAGCATTTACTGAAATATACAAGCTGAGATATTGCATAGCAATCCGGAATGGTCTTAGTTTTTAATGATATTTCCATTTACTTAATGCCGTGATTATTTTATGCAAGGCAGCTTTCATTATTTCTATATACCTTTGAATTCATAGTTATATATTCCCTCATCTGTTTTATTACATTAACCAGATAGTGAAACTTCTGCACCTGCTTGATTTTTATGCCCTGAATAAGTAAATTGCACCTTTGGGTTCACTCTTTTGATAGCAACAATAAAGTCTTCTTATAGTTCATGATTTTGCTCTTTCTATATTTCCTCAGCTAACCTTCCCTAATATTTCTTTTTAGCTATCTTATATCAAAACAGTGTTGTCTATGTAGCGCATGTTGTTAAGTTGGCATCCACTGATAATAAAACCTCGTAGGTCTTCTAGTCCGTTTAGAATATTATCTCTCAGTGTGAGTGTGTGCTTATGTATATAGACCTTAAAAGTACACATATTCTCGTATGAAAATATACTCATATCTGCTTACATTCGTATATTCGTATGCGTGCATATTTTAATAAATAAGAATGTACAATATATATATATATATATATATATATATATATATATATATATATATATATATATATATTCTTATGCATTTACACTCAAATACGAGCAGAAGTAAATTTAAAAAAATGCTTTCATAAAGGAGCGGATAACTGCTGGCTTTTTATGAAAGTAACTGTCAATATATAATCCCATCATCCTCACTATTATATACGTACGTACAGCTGGATGTAATTGCATATAGAGGCATGTATCGATGTTCATGCAACTGTTCAATTTTATATAGATATAATGACAAACAATGTATTAATTCTTTCACATGTAAATACGTGTTGTATCCTAAAAATATATAGTCATACAAATAAAAAAAAATGTACACGTTGATGTATCTTTAATTTTTATTTGTTGTTTCCTTTTTATGCGTTGTGTGGCTATACATGTGTGTCTATTTGTTGTATATATGACATGGTAGGCAACGAGTAAAGATTTGAACATCGTATTATTGGGAAAAATCTGATTTTCAATAAAGGAAGTCAAATAAATCTAAGCCAGATTTTGACATCTGCGCATGTGCAAGAAATAGGCGAATCCTCAAGTTTTTACTTCAAGTACATGCTGAACATTTAAAAGGGGCGTAATGAAGACGATTCTGTATGGCATGTATTGGCTCCTTGGCGTAAGGAATAAACAAATTACATTATCAAGTAAAAATGAAATAAAATAATAATAGTAATTTTATTTTTACTATATAAGGAAGCATTTTGGTTTCATTGACCGAGCGGCACTGCTTTCGGTTGAAATTTATAAAATCTTTCTCATAAAACAATTTTTCAGGAAAATAAGTTTCTCAAGTCCAGTAGCTGTTATTGCTCTTTCCAATGTCAATGGTAGTTTCCTTCTTAACCTTTTATTTGAAGTTGTGTGAAGCGTCAACAAATTGATTATGCTATTATTATCTCTTTGCGTTACATATGCGATCTGTTTTACGTGTTGGTACTGTTAGTAGTCCTCAAATGAAGTAGTTTCTGTTATTTGGTACAAATCTTTGTGATTATGTCGTGCCAAAGTTCAAAGAAATATGCTCTTTGCCAAAACCCTCAGACTTCACTCGCTTAAAGTCATTTTATTGATATTTAAAATGGTATAAAGCCAGATAGAAAGGATAAATAAGGATAAATAAATGGGAAATTTTGTGTTGTTATGGTTCCACGTTTCTTCTTGTGTAATGAAATCAAGATTACGGTAAAATGATAACACCATTGGACTAATGAATAACACGAGACTTGAATCATTCATTTTAGCACTCTGGTACTTCGTCAATTCACATCGGCCATTATACCCTTGAGAGAACCCATAGAGCCTTAATTCGGACGTCGGATCTTACACGCTCACTGTCATATCTGCCAGAGACTGCCCAGATCCTCTTGGAATGATTCTTTATATATCCATCATTCCAACGATTTTTCTCTCGCATGGCCGCATCAGGCTAAGCCTTTACCACATGTTCACCACTCAGGGTTGCTATGGACAATCAGTGTTTCACAGTTCCCCACCCTCGCCTAGGGTCATCTCGGGTCAAGTCTTGACTTAGCTTTCTTGATAGTATGTTATAAAACTGTGTATAAAAGCCACTCAGGCATTATCAGGGGTGGAATAAATTTCGCCTGGAAATAATATGATCGTATAAGAATGAATCCTCGTTCGTAATATTAATGCTTATTCAACTCGTCAGTCACCGTCGGTCAGTGGCTGTGAAGATTCTACATTATCGCTAGAATGTAAGATACTTTCTGTTTTTCCTCTCGGGTGGGTGTTTATATATCTACCTGTCATACGGCGTTTCCTCCTTGTGAAAATCCTTGGCGGAACTAGTATTAGCGCCTGTTTATATGTCGGTTACAGCAATTGACGTCGCGTGAATCACGACTCTGTGGTCATCTTTCAGGTCAACTCGCCAATGTACTTGACTTTTTTTTTAAATGAACAGTCTATTTTGGCATTATCTGAGCTGAATTACATACGACACTAGCTCGGTCACGAAACAAATCTCTTCGCTTAGTAAATCACTAATCCATCAATGTTGGATAAAGGCGGATAACTCGCTACAGAAATAATAATCTACTCCGGTTTCGAGCTATTGCTATACGAAAAGGGGATTAAATAAGGATTTACCGAGCTGAGCTTTATCTGACAACAAGTGTTTACAGATCATTAAATATCCAACTAATTTCATTTGCAATGTTCTGAAAGAGTGGAGGTAACTAATTTTGCAATGTTCTGCAAAATTAGTTACCTCCACTCTTTCCCTGTGAAACATCACTACTGTCTATAGCTATTTCTTTAGTTGGAATAGTGATCTAAAACCGCCCGAAAGATTATCAGGGAGTCATGCAAGTATTAGAAACGCCCATCTTCACATTAGAAAGTGGTTGTCAAATATTAGGTTGGTGCAAAAATAATGTCATAATAATGTCGTTTTTTGACGTTAAAAATACGTCAAAAAACGACATTATTACGTCATTATTTTTGCACCAACCTAATATATTTTTGCAGCGAAGAATTTTTAATCCGGATGTAGTAATAATGAATTCGCGACGCTCGTGTTTCCGGTTGTGTGATACAAAATTTATAACTAAAGAAAAACTAAATGTGTCGATTTATTGCTAAAACGCATTACGTTTTCTCTTTAGCTTGGAACATCTCTTTACTGTAAACATTCAACAAATCTTTGATGACAACTTCATATTCAGATGAAGTGGTTTCTGAAGTAAATTACTTTTAAATACGGTTCCTCTAAAAACTGTATGTAAAAGAACACTTTGGCAGATCTCATATCATTCAGCGGTAATAAAGTTAAAATCTGCGAAGAGGAGGACCGATACGCTCATATTAGATAGATTTGGGGTACAGGCGCTGCCCGTTGTGTTTTTTGTAAGTTGGTAAACTGGAGTCGCCCTTTCCTTCTCCAACACTTCTAGATATGGCTTTCACAAACTCGTTTTCCAGCTTTCGACTTCAGTGTCCTGATGCTTCGATCTGATGATCTAATAATAACATCCAGACTTAATGATAGAGAAATAACCTTAAAAATGCCTATTAAGTATCTAGGAATCTTTAACAGTGTTAACACATTCAAAGGCAAAATATTCTGAATTTAGGTTGTACCATGGACGCCGCGAAAGAATGAGATGTTAAGAATGGATTAAAAAAAAAATAATGTGATTGCAATCGATAAATGTAGAAAGAACAGATTTTACGGGCGGAAAAATAGTGGCGTTAAGTATTTGGAACTACTCACTTTGAATTCTTTATGCATATTTTGATTCAGTATTCAAAGGACTAGATAGATTCGCTTATCGTCCGTTTCATACTCCTCCCCATTTCTTTTTTTTTTTTTTTTGAAGAGGAGTGGAGGTTTATCCTTTGTTTCCTGTTTAGGATTAGTTTTCCGGTTCCTTCAACTTATGACGTCTCCACTTGAAGTCTGAAATTTTATTCAGTTATTATTATTAATCTTTTCTTCACCGAATAGGAGTAGATAGGTTTGCCTATCGTCCAGTTCACACTCCTCCCAGTCTTTTGGACAGGACTAGAGGTTTATCCTTGTTTCTTGTTTAGTATTGAATTTCTGGTTCCTTCTAAAGTCTATTTGTCTTTATATTTCTAACGTCTGAACTCCGAAATTTTATTTATTAATTAAATCTTGATCTCTTCAAGTCTAGGGTTAGCTGATATCTTTCCTGCATAGCCCCAATAACTTCATGTATTGCTCTTTCATATCCTAATACAATTCAACACAGTAACCCTCTACCATGAATGGTTCTTGGGCCTTGTATTGGGTGAAAATGAGTAAAAAAAGTATGCGGTACTAAAATTTTGAGAAATAAAAACTGAAATTTTATTTTTATAGACTGGCAAGACATTTTCTCAGTTATGTGAGGCGAGATTATCTTATTAATACTAAAGGCACTTTTTATAGACTGGCAAGACATTTTCTCAGTTATGTGAGGCGAGATTATCTTATTAATACTAAAGGCACTTTTTATAGACTGGCAAGACATTTTCTCAGTTATGTGAGGCGAGATTATCTTATTAATACTAAAGGCAGTTTTCATTTAATTATTCCTTCTTTTTAGCCATTCGCCTTTTGTTAAATTTTTAACATTGGAGAAACGGATCTGAAAGACTTACAGTGGCTAGCGTTCATTAAATTTAAGTAGAATGAAAATATCGTTTACGAAATATTTGACTGACAATCTATTCTTAAACAATTAGAAATGTGTCCTAAAGCATAGCATTGGAGTGCGAATACTTTGTGGAACAGCTATATTGCGGATTTGATACGAATCTACGAGCAGAACAAACTATTTTTATAATGCGAAAAAGATTTTAAGTTTGTCAATAATTTTAGATGTTAAATAAGAAACGTGACACATTGAATAATCAATATGAATCCCAAGATAAATGTAACTAGATGAAGAGTGTGAAAAACTGATTCTAAAGCTAAATGACTGCTCAAGTGCTGACATCACTACAAAAAGAAGTCATATTACAATGTGTTTAAATATACAGACAACGAAAAACTCCGTTTTTCCCAGGATGTGACCATTTACAGAATTTTGAAACTAAATCCAAAATGCAATTCTGTTTACGTTCGTTCCTTCATTTCTAGTATAATAATAATGGCCGGACACTGGAATCCAACTATAACTGTCTACGAGGGCGGGGCTAGCCAATGCCTTTTGAAGACGTTTGCTCAGGAAAATTTGAGCGCACGTGTGTTTATATTGCAACTAAGCTTAGTGTGCCTCAATTACAATTTCTGGGAGAGATCACATCATTTGTCGAGATCAACAGTCTGAACAAAGTCAGTACGCTCAAACACTCGGTCACAATGACTTGTGGCATCGTGCTAGCACAACCATCAGCAGCTACCAAATAGTTCCTTCCATCAAATTTTGACTCACAAGGATTGGGTCAACATGTGTATGGTTCGCAGGCTCTTTCCAAAGGTGCCGTACGCTGAGATGGTCTCCGATTAAAGTCATCTTCCTGACAAATCGACCATGGAGTAATTCGAACGACGATCTCATGGTGGGAAAGCTAACGTTTTAGTTCTAATCACTCGAACATATGCCCAACATTCTCTCTCTCTCGCTCTCTCCACACACACACACACACATATATATATATAATGTATGTGTGTGTCTATCTCTGTGTGTGCATGAATGTTTAAGTCCTGTAATATCCACTATGGTGTGTAAGGATACAGCTACCTTGTTAGGAAGTCACTGTTGATTCTGTGGAAACTAGATTTTTAAGGGTTGTAGTTCATGTCCAACCGTTTTTGAATGCAGAATTGTCTTTCTCCAAGATTGGTTGCCAATCATGGCTAGATAGGTCAGTCTACTCTTAGCCGTGTAGCTGTCGGTGAGAGAGGTATTTTCAATGGTATGTGTAAAGAAGGGAACGCAACAGTCTCGATTTGAATTTAATTTGAACTCGACACAGCAATACACATTTTGTTCATATATATATATATATATATATATATATATATATATATATATATATATATATATATATATATATTGACCACTAATATTATCAATATATATATATATATATATATATATATATATATATATTGACCAGTAATATTATCAATATATATATATATATATATATATATATATATATATATATATATATATATATTGACCACCTATATTATCAATATATATATATATATATATATTGACCACTAATATTATCAATATATATATATATATATATATATACACACACACACGTTTAACTAGATAGATATAACCGTAAGTTCTATTCTAATAGTTTCTTTTCTTGCGTTTCTCGCCTGCAGAATTCTATTTTGATTTTTTTTACCTCTAAGTTTTTTTGTAAAAAAGGAGTAGTGTTGCCAGCTATACATTTTTTTGTAAAAGGAGAGTGGTGTTGCCAGCTATACATTTTTTTTGTAAAAGGAGAGTGGTGTTGCCAGCTATACGTTTTTTTTGTAAAAGGAGAGTGGTGTTGCCAGCTATACGTTTTTTTGTAAAAAAAAGTAATGTTGCCAGCTATACATTTTTTCGTAAAGGAATAATGTTGCCAGCTATACGTTTTTTTTTAAAACAATAATGTTGCCAGCTATACATTTTTTATTCCATACAAAATAGGGATTTAAAATTCATAAAAACTGGACTTGGCATTAAATAACCCACAGTGGTTGATATGCCATAAAACCCAAACAAACAAACAAACAAACAAACAGCATCTACTCAAATATGAGTATCCATTAAAAAAAAAAAACGTTTCAACAAATGAAGTAGATATATCTATCTATCTATCTATCTATCTATCTATCTATCTATATATATATATATATATATATATATATATATAATATATTAGGTTGGTGCAAAAATAATGTCGTTTTCTCACTTAGTAACATATGTGATAAAACGACATTATTTTTGCACCAACCTAATATATATATATATATATATATATATATATATATATATATATATATATATGAATATTGTGTGTGGTTTATTTATACGAATAGACGAGAGACTGTTCTATATATTACCATAATTTCTTCCAATTTTGTACATTAACTTGCATTTTCTGATGTTTGATTCGAATATTATTGTGTGAAAACATATAAATGCTTCAATGTTTCTTGTTCCTTCGTTTTTTTTCATTTTTTTTTTCCTGATTTTGAAAAAAAGAATGTTGGCTCTGTAAAGGGAGCACTTTCTTCAACATTAATCGTTTGGCTACGCTTAACTTAATAACTTGAGAGTACACTCAGGTTATCAATCAACCGATCGGTTGGAAGAATAAAAGAACTACAAAGTCACATCATGCGATTTCATTTCGTCAGAAATAGATCCGCATTTCAATGTAAATGCCTTGCTTCTGTGTACGCGCGCTCACATGCAGACACGGAGAAGCGCAGACAGATATATACGGACATATATTATTGAAGAGGGAGGGAGGGAGAAAAAAAGAGATGAGGTGAACTGGATGGCGCAACACTTTTCCAAGAACGTTTTTGGCGATGAACGCTTTTTAGAAAATTAAGTGAATAAAAAGTGCTACGCATCGATATACGTTTGACAGACTCCTTTATTTTTTATTCGATTGCATCCACAAAATGTAAATTTCTACCGTGGGAGATTCAGAAATAGATATAGGATTAAAAAAAAAAAAGACTTTACTTTTGACTTTAAAAAATATAGTTTAATTTCAACGAATTTACATTAGCTAACCCTAAGATAAATTAATATGGCAAAAGGTTACAAGTGAGTACCAACTTAAATTGAAGTCATTGTATTGCCAAAAGTGTGACTAGCTTTTTAAACAAACGTACATCAGTTACCTTATTCTATCTATCTATCTATCTATCTATCTATCTATCTATCTATCTATCTATCTATCTATCTGTCTGTGCAGTTGAAACCACACATTTACACATAGATTTGCTATCGGAATCTATCCATATCTATCTATCTATCTATCTATCTATCTATCTATCTATCTATCTATCTGTGCAGTTGAAACCATACGTTTACACGTAGATTTGCTATCAGAATCTATCCATATCTATCTATCTGCCCGTCTGTCTAGCTGAAACTGGGTATTTAGTTATAGATTTGCTGTCTCTCTTTTTGAAATCAGGCATTTACATATAGATTTGCTAACTGGATCTGTCCTTATCTATCTACCCAATTGAAATCAGACGTTTATATATAGTTTTGCTAAATACATTTAGGCACAGTTTTTAAACGTTTCCAACATTTAATTCGAGTAAATATTCCATGTCTCGGGTAAGTTAACCCCCTATTTCATTCCAAGAATGAAAAAATAAGAATATCAGTAGACATGGTGATTTAATCTAGCTTTTATTTCTCTCTGCCCACTCCCAGTGGACCAGAAGGTTATATAAATTATAATAATTATTCATTTAAACGCTTGAACTATTCCAGAAAATCATTTCGTTTCAGTCGAAAATTCTGATAGGCAACTTGACATAATGGGAATCAACTTGAGGTATAACCGTGGATATATCTTAATTATTATATGGTATCTTAAAGAAAAGTTCAAGTGACTCATCGGATAACCGATTGAAGAATATCGCATCGAAACGCTCACTACTGTCAGCTGCTTGGAAAATCAAATAAATTTATTGAAGATTATAGCACTAGTTCCTTTATCTTGATATGCCTAAATCTTTCGTCATATTGAGTCTGTTTAATTCTTTCGTCATGTTGCTATTCTGTAACTCTTCCGTCATGTTGATACCCTTAAAACTTCTGTCATGTTGATTCTCCTTAAATATTCCGTGATGTTGGTACTCTGTAACTCTTCTGTCATGTCAATATAAAAAATATAAATATAAAAGATTTTCGGGTTTTCGTTTTAAAATTTACAGCAGCCTTCAAGACATATTCTCTTCAGCTGCGAATATCTGGGATTATATTTTCGTGATATGAATATAAAAATATATAACGTCTATTATCTATATCTGTTAAGAAGCAGTTTATATAATTATAAAACTAAAGCAAGTGCATCTTACTTATTGCTGTTAGAAATTATAGTTGAGTATATTTATGATTACTATTAGGTTGGTGCAAAAATAATATCTTTCTTTGACGTTAAAAAAATACGTCAAAAAACGATATTATTTTTGCACCAACCTAATACATACAAAAGATGAACAATAAAACAAGCTTGGTTTGTATATATAGGTTGGGTTTGTTCCAGAAACGTCCCGAGTATCATGTATTTCTCTTCTGAATCTGTACAGAAAATATGAAAATAAAGGAAAGTAAGAAGAGCTGAAATTAACGAATCAAAATAGTTTGTCCTCATGAGAACGAACATTTGCTCTAAATATAAAAAAACAACTTTTCCATGATTATTGTTAACTTCTTCGGTAAAAGAGCCAATGTAGACGTTTTATATTTCTTGACAAAGAACAGAAATATCAAAAACTATTTAGTTATTTTCAGACGATCAAAAATCGAACTTCCCATTTTTTAGATTCTAACTGGCAGTATTGGCAGTTTTGTTAATTTCCAAAATTCGGTTAAAATCTACCGACTTGACCGAGGAAATTTCAGAGAGCCTAACCATAGTTATCTATGTAGCAATATGTTTTTATTGTGTAGATAGAAACTGTTTTGTTTTTTGTTGGTTTCGAAGACGGGTATATGTGTGATTTTCAAATGTAGACTCTCAACTCTCATCATCCACCAGATACAAATAGCAAGAATAAGAAAAACTAATCGGTTTTTGATGTTTTGGTATTTTTTTTCTTCTTCTTGTAAGCAAACGCCTCTTTGTTGCCTGTCGGGTGACAAGGAGGCATTCTTTCAAAACCCCATACACCTGCCGGCATTGATGCATATTGCATAGTGCACAAGCATATGAATCAAGCTTACTTTCCCACGAGGTCGGATTTCTTTATCAATCTATTCTTATATAATTTACCTTTGTTTGTTGATTACGTTGATTCATGTCTGATAGACTTCAAGCTCAGTGGTGTATGTATTATTACCCGATGTGTGTCTTTAAAGGCGGTTACTGTTGATATTTTAGGCTATTCGTAGACGTTGGCTATTTCATTATCGTCTTACATGTGACGCCAAGTTAGCTATCATGTCGAATATATATATATATATATATATATATATATATATATATATATATATATATATATATATATATGCGTGTGTGTATGTGTGTGTGTGTACAAATAAAAAGAAAGAACAGTAAGATATATAATCCGGTGTTCTTATTGATATTTTTATTTTTACAAAACAGTGCTGAATGTAAATTTACAGAGCATATATATATATATATATATATATATATATAGAGAGAGAGAGAGAGAGAGAGAGAGAGAGAGAGACCGCGAAAAGTGTATACACACTTCAGGAAAAGAAAAACTTACCTTTCATAGATTTATCAAATTGCGATAACACTGTTTATTGTAGTATGATATTTTCCCGACAGATGGCATTATATTGGTGGCTCTTAAAATAAAATTGAAAATACTTGTGCAGCAATTCCACTGGAGAACTTGGCTAAATTTGCTCACGCATTAGTTCGCCTTACTAATAAATGTCTGGAAGCCACCATTTTGAGCAGTTCTTGTGAGTGTAGAGTTTACAGGTAACTAGTATTAATCTTGTGATGTCTGAATGTATTTAGTATTAGAATATCTATACAAATTTTTCCTTTCCTGCAGTGTATGTATATACATATTATATATATATCTATATCTATATATATATATATATATATATTATATATATGTGTGTGTGTGTGTTACTGCTTTTAAACTTTAATCTTCTATGAATCTCCCTCATACATTCATATCTGATCAAAGCTTATCCAAATGTAAACAAATGACGTCACATATTATGAAATGGACAAAGTCCGACAATTATTTTAAGACATTTTTATGTTTATACATACTTTTTATAGATACAAATATTTAAGTAAATGTTCTCTTTTATAATAAACAGTATTAATAACATTTACCGGCCTGAATGTCCGAGAAATCTTCATAGAAAATGTTTGTAGTGCTTATTTTACCGAGCGCTTTCGGCTAAAATCTTAACCATTTTCAAGAAGGAGGTGTTAAACTTCCTACTTTGGAGAACTGTTAATATATAATTTTTTCTCATACATGGTTATGTGGGAGTACTTTTGCAGCCATAATTTCATTCATAGTAGAGAATTTCCTCATAGTTATCAATAAAGAAAACATATAAGGGCCCAGTAATATATATATATATATATAAATCTAAGTGTTGACTTCTATGTTCACTTTTATATTTACACACGCTCTATTTCTGATATTGAGCACTTTATCCCATAAATATAGCACATCTTAGGACTATATTTCATTCATATATATATATTCATATATATATATATATATATATATATATATAATGTATGTATCCATTAAAAATAACGGTTAAAGTAATAAAAAAATATATATTTAACGAGAATTATTCTGTGCTTATACCTTCTGACATACTTTTTGTGGCCGACTGCAGAATTAATATTAGGTTGGTGCAAAAATAATGACGTAATAATGTCGTTTTTTGGCGTCAGAAAATACGTCAAAAAACGACATTATTACGTCATTATTTTTGCACCAACCTAATAAGTGCTAAATATGATAATATCAGTTTTACACGAATGAAATATAATAAAATACTCCATCCTTATAGACAGATAATTTTGCTTTTAAGTCATACATATGTAAGGTTGGTTGTGAGCTTTTACTTTCTTCTATTTATTAGGTTGGTGCAAAAATAATGACGTAATAATGTCGTTTTTTGACGTTAAAAAATACGTCAAAAACGATATTATTACGTCATTATTATTTTTGCACCAACCTAATTAATTGGGGAGAATTAATGCTTATACTAGAAATTCATTTTCTTCAGTCAAATATGGAACCTATTTCTTTTGATTAAGAAAGACCAACCGTAAGGGAAGGTGAAAGAACTAGAATAAGAACAAACTATCACCGACACACGCCTGCTGCACTAATTTTTTTTTTTTTACCACAACTATTTCGTGCATTTTTATTTAAAAAAAGAGAAAGGTTTTCATCGTTAAATTAAGACAATCAGACATGTGCATGATGTGATCGTGCTTTGCTTTCATTTGAACTACGTTTAAAAAGTAACGTGTTCATCTGAACAAAATACCAATAAGCTTATGTTTTCAAAGCACATTACTGAATAAATTACGCCAGGATAACTATCGTGTTGACTATATTAAACGAGAATTGTTATATTTATCGATTTAACGACTAAAATACGTTCCATTGTTTCTTGCTGATTAACAAATAGAAACATTATTCAAATTGACTTTGATACAAGATGGGCAATTAATATTCCCTTGTACATGGATCGCCGTTTTGTTTTTTGCAATTATCACTTTTCTGGGTGTTTTATTGGTAATCTATAATAGTACAGAGCAAAGATAAAAATTCGTATAAGTCACTGTGTTGAAAGATCACGGCCTGTTCAAGAAACTTTTTCTGTCATGAGTCATTAGGTCAGATCTGCAGAAGTGAGATTTTTTTAATTCACTCACCGCAATCAAGGCAGCAGTGTCATTAGCACACAAAGGGTTACAGAGAATTGAGAACAAAAGTAAAGAGGCGTGTTTGAGGAAAGGATATAGAGAAGGACGGGGAACAAGGTATCAGAAGATATCGATTGATATTACACTTGAATAATTGAAGATTATAGTTATCAGGGAAGCAAACAAGAGGCAGGGAGTTCCACAGAGGGGAAGTGCAAAAGAAGAAGCTGTTTGAGTAGAAGAGACGGCTACATTTAACAGTTTCGACAGTGAAAGGGTGGGACTGAGATGCCAGCCTGGTAGCTCACTTACAGTCATGCAGTCTGGGAACCAGCGAAAGTAGCATGTCAGAACAGTTGCCGTGGAAATACTTGTAGAAGAGACAGAGGGAAGCCACGGTATGTCTGTGAGAAAGCGAATGTAGACGAGATGCCAGATCAAGACCTATTGCATTGCATATTCATCTAAGGATTTTGTCGAGGACCTCGAGACGTACAGCGGGGACACTAGACCATATATGGCAGCAATATTCAATGCAAGGACGGATGGTTGATTTATAGATTTGAAGGATGGACTCAGACGAAAAAAAAAATCTTTTGTTCTAATAAATTTTCAGCACCTTGGCGTATTAAAATTGGAACTGATAGCTTCAATATGAATGAAAGGCCAGTTGTAAAAGAACATTGTTCCCGTGGATGCAAAGTCGTAAAAGAAAAAAAAAAAATTAAAATTGAAATCAATATTTTCTTATTGATATCATGTCATTTTTTTTAGCTAAACGCAACCTATCATTTGAAAGATGATTTCACATTCATTAGTATATTACTGAGATCGATGATACTGAAATTTTTTTTAACAAAATGTATCTATTCCGATAATTTAACTTTTAAAAATATTTTTTACTGTACAGGCATATTTTTTTGGTTTAAAAGCATTGACTTATCCACAAGAAAACCGTATCTAGTATTTTGCGGCCATGGGTAGATGACTAATTGATTAGTGCAAACAGAATTTACAGAGACGAGAAAGCTATACAGTGCTGCGTACTGTCATAGCATTAGGGATTTTCTAAATTCCATAGTCTAAAATAAATTACTGAAGAAAAAGAAGAAAACGTTAAAAAATATTTTTCATATTCCGTGTAATTAATGTAAAGAAGAAATATGTTAGTGTGAATATAAACATATCATCAACTTTGTCACGAAGAAATTATATATGGAGGGCCCAGCGGTTCAGTTCTTAGAACCGAACAAGCAGAGTACCTCCAAATATGATATAATTATAGTAGTGAAGATTTGTGTAGAATCAACGGCACTTTTTGGAAGAGCCGAATATAAAGCAATGGTGCACAGCGTTTCACAAGTTCCTGAAACGACCCTCCTCGCGTTTTGAATTGAGAGTTGTCTTCTCCTAGACTGGTTGCCACCCAAAATTATACGACCCGTCTGTTCTGGTATTTACTTATAGCTGCCATGGGGAGACGTGATGGATTCATACCTTCCCCAAAGGTATTTGCGCGTAAGCGAATGTAACGACATAGACTGGAATTCGAACTCGGCTTTCTGATTTCTCAATCCGAGCAGCGCGCGCGCGCGCACACACACACATATATATAGTACTAAAAATAAAAATAAAAATAAAGAAAAATAGTAAGGAAGACTAGAGTCATGCCAATGCTTGTATATACATACACACAGACACACACACACATATATATATACACACACGCACACACACACACACATATATATATATATATATATATATATATATATATATATATGACAAAATGAAAAAAAAAACTTATCGTGTGACGGGTATTGTCTTTTAGGACTACATCGGACATAAATTGTTACTTTAGTTCATTGAAGTTATAGGGACGAAACGCGTCACGCGAAAACATTTTACCACTTTCTCATATATATATGTATGTATGCGTGTGTATGCGTGTGTGCGTGTGTGTTTATGTGTAGTTGCTATTTTTTAATAGCATTAAAAAGGTCTAGAAAATATCACAAGTGGGCAGGTTAGAACGATAACCCTCCCTTCAGTAGCAATGTTCTGTAAAAGTAACCTCCAAACCATTGCTTCATATTCGACGATATTGCAGTAGGTTTGTCACGATAGCATACAGTTCTTTCAAGCAAGTTTGCTTACCTTTTTGAAGACAAAAAGAGAGAGATTTTTACCGGTGTTCCCAAAAAGTCCGCATTTCATTTCCTGATTTTGAAAAGTGGGTCAAAGAACTTATCAACACTCAATCACTCACACATATACATACACGCACGTAAGCACGCGAACACATACACACCCAAGCAGACACACACGTGTCTTTGGTGCTCTGAAAATGTCTTAACAATGGTGATTTGGGATGACTTAGGGTTCTCATGGGACAATACGCCAGTAAAAGTGTTAAGAGCCTTGCATTAATGAATAAATTCTTCAATCTGATCGAACATACTTTAAATTGAAAATAACATTCTCAACAATAAGTGTTTTCCCTGGAGTTTTGGCTGAGATCCTTAGTCACGAACATAAGTAAAAGTCTACGTTTTGGTCTAAGTAAACCATTGTAAACCTTCCCATTGATGTTGCCGTGATAGCTGCACGGTATGTCTATATGTTAGAGCTGAAAACTTTGACCGCCTTGAAAATTGAAAACTTACTTTATTATTACAACTTTCGAAATGTCCATTCATAAAGTTGCTTAGCATACATGAGAATTTGGCATCACGTGAAAAGATGAAGATTTGTAACATGCTAAAAATACAGATGATATCTAAGTATTAACTGCAGACATTAGGGTACAACCCGAATCTCTGTCTTAATAAAAATAAGTTCTTTTCTAGACAGAACTGACAGCTGTTGTGCAGGACAACTGTCAGTTGGAAAGTGCTAATACTTTCCCACGTCAAAATAAAATTAATACATCTATAACTCTTTATGTATAGGTAAATAAAATGATATAGCTAATTTTCGTCTATAGGGCGCAGTCTGTCCTGCTATTTACTCGGTGGGGTGTGTTGGGCAGAAGAGATGGATTTATACCATTCCCAAGGGTTTTATCACGTAAGTATACGCTACGAGCCTGAGTGGAAATCGAACTCGACTTTTGATTCCTCAATCCGATTACTCCACCGTACCCCCCACAGCTTACGTTAGTTATTAATTTAAATAACCATAGTTAAAGCAAATACGCATTGGTACATATTTACTTTCGGTTTCATTTATTTTTATTTCCAAGTCGCTTTTTCCATGTAAATAAAGCTAGAGCATGTAAATAGAGCAAATTCTGAATTCATGACATCTGTCTTAGTTAGTTGCGTTCGCTTTCATTTTCACTTTCGCTTTCATTTTCACTTTCGCTTTCGCTTTGACACAAATACCTAGAGGAAAAAAATAAACCCGTCTCTCTTTCCTTCTTCTTTCGGTTAAAAAGCATGGTAGTCTTGGTTCCCGAGACTTGCGCTGCAGCCAGCTTGAGAGAAAGATAACAACTCCACTATATTTCTCAATGAAGTAATTCCAAGATAATAAAGAAAAGGAAACATGATCACCTGCATTAAGGAGAGTAATGCCGATATGTTTTAAAATAGCATTATATAGATTTAAGCAACTTGAAGAAAAAACAAAACAACGTAATCTTTGATTTTAAGATAATTTTATTAAACCTTTTGAAAAGCATTTTCCACGTAAGTCGATATAACGCGGAAAATACCCTTGAGAAAGGTAAGAATCCATCTCCTCTCCCCCAAGCTATCGGTTAATTAGTAAGACTAGTATCACTAAATCATTCTCTCATATTCTTGCAATATATAATACTGTTTAGTTTTAAATGACCCGAAAAGGGTTGATAAGCCGTAAAAAACAAATTAACTAAATTAAATCAAAACTTTACACAAGAAAGGATTCATTCAGAGATGAGGGTGCAATTCTGGAGGTTCTATGTTTGAAGAATGCTGAGAGGAGCTTTTGCTACGTAATATCAGAAGTTATCCCAGTCAACTTTGGTGTACCTGAAAATTGTCCTATGAAACATTACATCAGGGAAGACATTTGGTTTGGGATAAACTTTAACACTGATTAGCGATTAGCCTGCATTGTCCAAGGGAGGTAACATTAAACCACTATTATCTGACCCCACCTAAAAAATTAGAATCTACGAAATATATTTTATGACTTTAAATAATTTGAAAGATGCGGATAAGCCGTAGAAAAGAAACAATCAAATATATATTGCGGATATGGCATTTTAGTGCTGCTAGAGACTTACACACTCTTGTACAGATGTGGCAACATTAGGCGCCTCTTACCGTAGGCGATACAGTAATATTTTAGTGAATACTTTCTCTCTTCTTACGAATCTTTTGATGATTTTTGATACCTCCCCTCCCCAGAAAGACGTGATCACATACATTTAGACATTTAATCAAACCCAATGCCAAAAAGAACATATATATATATATATATATATATATATATATATATATATATATATATATATATATATATATATATATATATATATATATATATAGTAGTTAAATACTGATTGTAGCAATAATATTCTAACCATGTCAACATTTTTGTTACGGGCCTTATTTAATGAATGTAAGAGTTGTCTTTCCTGATAAACATTACCTGATCTATGAAGAGCATGAATAAGAAGTTAATTCTGAAAAGAATAGTTAATGCGATGTGAAGTTGCTTAATAAATACTGTATTCTTAATATTTTACCCGGAGACAATTCTGCTGCAAAAAATCTCTAAAAAGTGCAAAATCTATATAAAGTAATGCAATCAAAGTAGAGTTGATATTTTAGAAGAGAGTTGGGAGCATTTAACTTCACGGTGTATTAACGTAGTAAGTAAATAGGTTGGAATAAGTGTATTAATATAGAGATAATAATTTTACAATTGTATTATTTTGCTTTCTCCTTTTAAGAGAGCAAGTAAAATCCACCGAGGCCGTAATGTATTTTACATTCTGAGATTTTTATTAAAAATCCATTTCATCTAGTACTCTGTGGACGACTTTAGTGGAAATGGTTGACTGAACTGATGAAAGCCAATTAGGTATGTGCGGTTGTAAAAATGTCTCGGAATGATGCACTTAGTCGATTTATTTCAGACTTAGAGCGCGCGGTCTAAGCTTATATGGTTGTTTTGGGCTATAGTCTTTTTTTAAGTGATACAGTTTACATGAAAATCATTGTAAAGTATGAGCAAATCAATAATCCAGTAATCATTGTAGTCTTTGTTTTGTTTTGGATTAGATAGCTAGCTAGCTGAATTTCTAGCAAGCTAGCTAGCTAGCTGAACATCTATCTATCTATCTATCTATCTATCTATCTATCTATCTATCTATCTATCTGAATTTCTATCTATCTATCTATCTATCTATCTGAATTTCTGTCTATTTTTCTCTAGCTATCTAGCTAACTGGATTTGTCTTATATTTGAACTTATTCTTGAGTCAAATGTATCTTTCAAAGACAGTTCGATGTTTTTTCCTCGCGCTCTTCTTCCTATT
>OZ010585.1:67221375-67238875 GCA_963932145.1 Acanthosepion lycidas | reverse complement strand
AAATGACTCCAAAGTTTTGTTTAATCTATTGTCAGAGAGGGTGTTGTGCAAGACTTTTGGTAAATTATAATTCTATTACTGCATGTTCAAATAAATGACTCCAAAGTTTTGTTTAATCTATTGTCAGAGAGGGTGTTGTGCAATACTTTTGGTAAATTATAATTCTATTACTGCATGTTCAAATAAAGGAATCCAAACTTTTGTTTAATCTATTGTCAGAGAGGGTGTTGTGCAATACTTTTGGTAAATTATAATTCTATTACTGCATGTTCAAATAAAGGAATCCAAAGTTTTGTTTAATCTATTGTCAGAGAGGGTGTTGTGCAAGACTTTTGGTAAATTATAATTCTATTACTGCATGTTCAAATAAAGGAATCCAAACTTTTGTTTAATCTATTGTCAGAGAGGGTGTTGTGCAAGACTTTTGGTAAATTATAATTCTATTACTGCATGTTCAAATAAAGGAATCCAAACTTTTGTTTAATCTATTGTCAGAGAGGGTGTTGTGCAAGACTTTTGGTAAATTATAATTCTATTACTGCATGTTCAAATAAAGGAATCCAAAATTTTGTTTAATCTATTGTCAGAGAGGGTGTTGTGCAAGACTTTTGGTAAATTATAATTCTATTACTGCATGTTCAAATAAAGGAATCCAATCTTTTGTTTAATCTATTGTCAGAGAGGGTGTTGTGCAAGACTTTTGGTAAATTATAATTCTATTACTGCATGTTCAAATAAAGGAATCCAAACTTTTGTTTAATCTATTGTCAGAGAGGGTGTTGTGCAAGACTTTTGGTAAATTATAATTCTATTACTGCATGTTCAAATAATGGAATCCAAACTTTTGTTTAATCTATTGTCAGAGAGGGTGTTGTGCAAGACTTTTGGTAAATTATAATTCTATTACTGCATGTTCAAATAAAGGAATCCAAACTTTTGTTTAATCTATTGTCAGAGAGGGTGTTGTGCAAGACTTTTGGTAAATTATAATTCTATTACTGCATGTTCAAATAAAGGAATCCAAACTTTTGTTTAATCTATTGTCAGAGAGGGTGTTGTGCAAGACTTTTGGTAAATTATAATTCTATTACTGCATGTTCAAATAAAGGAATCCAAACTTTTGTTTAATCTATTGTCAGAGAGGGTGTTGTGCAAGACTTTTGGTAAATTATAATTCTATTACTGCATGTTCAAATAAAGGAATCCAAACTTTTGTTTAATCTATTGTCAGAGAGGGTGTTGTGCAAGACTTTTGGTAAATTATAATTCTATTACTGTATGTTCAAATAAAGGAATCCAAAGTTTTGTTTAATCTATTGTCAGAAACTGCACATCAGGAATTCATTATAGAACAAATCAGAAGTATTTATTTTCCATGTTTTTTTTTATACTTATGCTATAAAGTTATCGTTGTATTGACTAATGAGAACAGGAGATTAAATCCCTCAAAGGTAAAATAATTGTTTATTTACCTCCACATTTGATCAATTAGAGTCATTGGAGTTTTGTGTTTTTTTTTTCAATGTAAGACATTCTCCAACTTTTCCCTTTGGGTGGGATGCTTAGATGACTTACTTTCTTCCAGTCGCTTCACCTGTGCTCATCTGTAAGCTCAGCTGGGCCGTTTACCTCTTTACTTCTTTACTTGTTGAGGAAAGCGACTGACATCCATGAAACTGCGCCTGGTGGCTATGAGGTCACCAGTTCAAGCCTCTGATGTACCTAGCTCTTGAGTATACCTAGCGGAGCAAAATCTACGTTGGTATCTCTTTGGATGAGTTCAGAAGATTGACATTAAAAGTTTTTTAAAAATCATCTGGTATTGCCTGCCGGAAATCACTTACGACAACATGTTTATGTGCTTATGGGCGTGTGTACGACTATGTGACCCAGGTTCGAATCTCACCAGGGTTAATTTATCTAGGATGTGACTTCTTGGTGATATCGGACTGCTAACACGATCCCAGCTTGCGACGCTGTTGAGCTGTAACTAAAAAGTGTACCACAGGTTGACCTAACTAGTGAGATCGAATAGAAGTACCTGTTTGGAAGACGTCTGAGCATTGTGTTAACGCAAAGTCATCGTGATCGAGGCTTCGATCGTGCTAGCGCTGTTCAGCTACTGATCTAGTCAGAAACTGTAACTAAGGTCTGATCAGCAATAATCTGTCGCTGTTGAAGAAACATAACTATACCAGAGGGGTGCCAGCAAAGTAGATTAACTAGCCACCCTTACAGACAGTTGGAATGGGAAACCAGAAGACAGCCATTAATATTATAATATTTTGTGCCTCTTGATCCATTACTAAATATAGCTGTCTGGATATTTTCCAATCTCGCACCCTAAATGTCGAACTAAGTACAGCAGTAATGATTTATGAGCTGAATTTGCTGACGAGATCAAGGCACACCTATTAATGTTGATATAAACGTTGCTGTTGTGGTTTTAAAATCATCATATGATCAATGTCCTTCGATTAAATTATTCATGTCAAATTGAACGGTATTTAATGGTCAATCCTAGTGCAAAGTAAAGAAAAACCCTGACAACGAATGAGACAAATGATCTACAACGTAATTATGATTTTTATTAATATTCTTTCTTTGATCTTATGAAAAGCGGAAATATTCTATTTTGGTATTATGGAAATTATGATAATTTATATATATAACAACGCCTCTGTTTTTGGCTTAATGAGAATTTTATATTTATTTTCAAAACATGTCCCTGATTAACATGGCTCTAGTAGAAGACTATCAGATCTATTAACTATATGACTGCCTTTCATCTCTTCTCTGCGGAATACTTCATCTTTTGATTGCTTTCTATAGTTGCAAGTGCTGACGCTCTTTCCGTTCTAGAAGCGCTTGTTGAAAAGTTCTCGACTCAACCCACTCCCCACATCTGAATAAATGACCTAATATCAAAATTTAAAAAAATATCTTCTTGATCGGGCCGAGAACTTTTCTGAACTGTAAGTAGTAGTTTACGCCTCTGATCCGTTAGGTAATATATCCCATAATAGCCGGGGAAGTTTCAAAATGATACTAAGCTCAAGCCTCCGGTGTGTGTGTGTGTGTGTGTATGTGTGTGTGTGTGTGTGTCTATTCCCCCATCCCCGCCATAAGCAGTACTTCTTCGGGTTGAGCCTGGAGTCACTACCAGGCGCCAGAGGCGTCCCCAAATGGGAAGGCTTGATCAATTTCCCCCCGGTATTGCCGTTAAACCCACTTTAAACTGACCTTATGCAACATTCGGTAGGGACGTAGGTTGACTTAAAGATTCACATATTGTTGGAGGGCACTCGCATACGAACACGTAAACGCATTTTTTTTAACGACTGTTCACCCAATACAAGGCCCAAGAGCCACTCAAGTGTTACTAAATGAGGTTCTTGTAAGGGCGGAGTTTGGGTGAAAATCAAGAATACATATTATGATGATATACAGGATAGATAGAGGTTGACTCTAGACTTGAAGTGGTTAACATTGTAATGATCGTGGAATAATCCTCTCGGGAGTCCATTCCACAATGCAGCACTTCTGTGGCAGAAACTGAGAGGAACCTCCTTTACCAATGGAATACGAAGGGAAGGAGGATTAGTCAACTCAGTGTACGTGTCATGGCGGGTCCTAGCTGGTGGATCTGGGAAATGTAGTTTGCTCGAATTAACATTTGCCCTGAAAATAGCAATAGAGTAGCGAGATGCTAGCAATGTTTCGGCTGTGGCAAAGAAACTGTAGGGCGGAGAAAAATTCATCACCCACAAGGCCGCCTAAATGTTTTTGAACTCTGTCGAGACTTGAAAGTATGTGTTTTAAACATTATATATTTAGGTAGCAATCCTTCGTTTATGCATATTCTATTAAATGGAAGTGATATTTTGCGTGAGTTTCTCCGGGTGTTGAAATGTCGGTTTGTGTCAGGTGTAAACTTGTAAAGGAAACTTTTGTTATGTTTCAACAACTTTTGGCCACTGTTGGTTATTTTCAACGAAAAAGATAGAAAATCACAAATAACCAGGATAACGTTATGTACATTGTTCGGACTGTTGTCCCCATCTTCGTTGCCATATACACGGCGTTTCGGCCGTTGTACGCTCCGGCCTTCTTCAGGTGATTGGAATTTCGAAGGGAACCTTTTATTTTCAATCACCTGAAGAAGGTCGGAAAGTACGAGTAAATAGTGTAAATAATTAAAATACCTCATCTCAGAAATATAAACAGATAACGTTTATGTTGTTAAATGTCATAAGTTTGAAATAAACCTAGTTTCACATACTATTCGCTGTCCAATAGCTATTTCCGTCATGCGGCAAAAATAACATTACTGTTCAAAAACATTTTAACACTTGAGTGCCTGGATTGAAGCATGTGTTTATTGATAGTGAGATGCTTTCGTTTGATATAAACGACCGCTAAAATTTGTAATGGTTTCTTAAAGTTGGAGAACTAATGTGCAAAGACGCGATCGTCGAAAGACACCAAAGAAATGCAATGTACACCTGTAGAGATAACCTTATCAACATACAGAAACTTCTTTGAATTATGGGAATTGAGAACGCTCAGAAGGCTCTTACTGAAATTTATACTCAAACTTTACCGGGAAACCAATAATTTGCGTGTATGATTCAGTTGCCATCAACCATAACACAACTATTTACTCTTGTCTTAATAGTAAATCTGATCTGTTTGAAATGGCCAAATTGACAGCCGATCTAAAAAATGACCTACAGTCTGCTGTTAATTGAGGCAGGGTATGGTTTGTTAATTTTAACACCCACCAAAGTGAGACTTCTCACATTTAATCGTCTGCAGGAACGTTTTTGTCGCCTATCAGCATGGTTGATGCTATCATCCAGGGAAGTGACTCATTGCACCTTCATTGGCTAAAGTTTTTCGCTAACATGATGTGGAAAAAATATATTGAATCAGTTGCTAGGTCTGTGGTCAGTGCTAGACAATTATTCTCGCCTAAAACTATTTTACATATTTCTACCATTCGTCCATATTTGAGTATTTCTGCCACATCTGGTATGTTGTTTCTGCTATTTGTTTAGTGTTTCTTGATAAAAAAGATTAATCTGCAATATTATTGGTCCTGACTTGGCATCTCCGTTTCAGTCACATTCCCACCGACATGACGTAAATTCCCTGTGACTTTTTATATAAATACTTTCATGGTAATTGTTCTTTGGTATCTAGACTTTATGAATTTAATCGCAGTACTAGATTGGCGTTAAGGTCTCAATCATTATTTTACAGCTGAAATTGCCAGATGTAACCATTTTTTAAATTTTTAACTTCTCGCTTGTGTAACTCTCTTCCGGCTTCTTGTTCTCTGGTCAACTTTTATCTTCAAAAATTTAAACGCAATGCCAATCGTCATCTTCGGGACGCTTAATTCCTGTTTTCCCCATAATAATGTTTTCTTCCATTATACTCTCCCACACTCAGTAAACCCAAGCGTCTTAATGGCTTTATTGCCTTGCTTGGGGTGAAATGATTAAATGTGTGCGAGGGAAAACACTTAAGGAAAGGAAGGTTAAAGATTCTGCTTTAGGTCGTTCGCTATGTGGATAGTTTTCAACCATTATGAATTTTGTGGGAAATTAAAAAAAAAAAAGACTTAAAAAATTTATAATTAAAATTAATTCCAACAATTTATTCTCAAAAATGAGAAATGCAAAAAATAAATGTATTATCCTGAGTGTAATAATTTGGGAGAAGGAAAAATTTTAATTTCAATTCGTTCATAAAATTAATGATACACAAACACTGGATGCAGCAAACCGGCTTCCCATTCATTTGAAACTACTCTCAAGTCATAAGAAACCATTTTAAATAATTATCGAAGAAAATATTTTTCAGCCGTAAAAAAATACAACAGACATTTTTGACTGCACTAAAAATTGTTGTTAACATCATTTTAATAGCTTGCTTTCCATTTTTTTTTCCTTTTTCGGTTTAAGAATGTTGTCGTGAAACTTTATCTTCTACATAATTGATGAGATATTTGCACGTGGTAAAAAAAGAACTGAATCTTTTTCAAATCGACGAATAAATAGACGAAAATAATTATTTTCAGTTCATTTTCAGTTTCTCGGTTATCACTTTTATGTTTCAGTTGTATTTGCGTTCATTTTATTTTAAACCCTAAAATATCGACAATATTGCTCTATTTTTATTCATCTAAATTTGCTTGACTGCGTTTACATTTACTGTATCTTCAATGAAAATTATATAAACATTAGTTCAGTAGAATGGAAGGCTTTATTTTCTATTCTTCTCTGTGCAGTGTCTCTTCAGGACGTTGGAGATCATGTCACAATTCCCTATCATTTGTAGCTCTAAATAATTTTTTGTTATCTCTCCTAAACCCTCTTCCGCCATCCATTTAATTAAGCTCGCTAGGTCGGTTATGTGCTGTTCTCTACTGTCCTTCTTACCTTCAATCTATCCAGTGCGTGTATGCGCGCTAAAAATTTCAACTCTTTTAGATGTTAAGTATGTGTTCTTTTTGGTTCCAATTTCTCTAAAACTTAGTCGTTGCTCATATGTTCAGCCCATGGTATCCTCAGCAATCTTCTGTAGAACTTAATTTCTGTTACTTTAAATCTCATCTTCATATGTGATTGTTCAGCATTCACTACTATATAGGAGGACTGATATTACATAACAGTTCAGTACACTTTCCTATGCTTCTAACGAAATCTTTCTGTTTTTTAGTTACATTAATATATATTTTATAAATAATGCTGATTTTTATAACGACATTAGCATAGAAAATAAGTATAAGACCGTATAAATATCAATATTAACAATAAACTCCTACAGAATCTTAATTTTAAACTGTTAAAATGTTAAAATGTCATGTTTGTATTAAGTTGTCATACATTAAATGATGTACTCTATAGGAAATGAATAAAACACTTCTGAAATGTTAAATAACTAATTTATTTAGTTGTATTAGACACCATATTGACGAATGATTGTTCTTCAACGTTTCTCTAAATTCTTGATCCCATCTTTAAAACAAATTGTCATCCTTTGATGTGATAAAGAGTTCAAATACTTCAATTGGCTCTTCCTTATAGGAGAATGTTTTATAGTGTATGAAGAGCTCCAAATGCTTAAATATGTGATAATCAGTAGAAGAGATATCACGTGTTTATGGTGGATGAGGAAAAATTTCATAATTCTGATTATGCAGCTTTTGGACAGTTGACTGAGAAGCGTGCGGCTGTGCGTTCTCGTGCAGCAAAATTGTGACATCTATATTCTAGTCTAGGATGTTTCTTTTTTCAGTTTTTCCTGCATATACTCAATTTCTCCAC
Source organism: Acanthosepion lycidas (assembly GCA_963932145.1). Taxonomy (NCBI): domain Eukaryota; kingdom Metazoa; phylum Mollusca; class Cephalopoda; order Sepiida; family Sepiidae; genus Acanthosepion; species Acanthosepion lycidas. The sequence continues at coordinate 67,231,538 of OZ010585.1, read as the reverse complement.
AGTACGACGTTGCTGTTATTGTTTTCCTTTGAGGCAAGAATGAGTAATAAATAACCTCCTTGAAAGACCCCCATGCAGTAACAATTAACCTTTTAGGATCTAGTGGAGGTTTTGGGAATTGTTTTGGTGATTCATTTGCATCTAACCACTGGCCTACTCTGTTACGGTTATCAAAGAGTATCCATTTCTCATCGTATGTCATGATTCGATACAAAAAATAGTTCTTTTTCCCAGTTTGTAGTGATACAATAAGATTGCTCGACATTGTTTCATTGTAATAGTTTTCATTGGGCTTATGAGTAACAATATATTGAAAGAAAAATTATCTGGAAAGAAAAAGAGTTAAGATTTTTTATACATTAAACGGGTTGCTTCATTAGACAACCGGATCAACAACCAACGAAAAAATGTCATTTTATGTATGACGACCTAATAGTTTAACTTTTATTTAGGAATGTGGTCACAAGTATAGAGTACACATTGATGACCATTATCACTGGTTATGACATGCTAGACTCGCTATTACCAAACGAGAAGGTGCCTAAAAGAGATTTTAGATCTGAAGTTAGTAGAGATAGTTAATCTTTTAAATTTAACCATATCGACAAAATGATCACATCATAAATAAGTGGTATAAATATTTATATCTATCGTTATATGTACCGATGATATACTTAATATGACTTCCTGCGCACTTCAACTCCTTTCTGTCTACCGCTGTCGAGCTCAGCTTGTTCCCACACTGTTGGTATTAGTTTGAAAGCACGACTCTGCCTCGTTATCGTTGTCATTGTCAACATAATTCGGCCCAAGAACAAACGCTATGAAATTCGCTTTACCGTCAGTTTACAGCTTTCAACATCCGCTGTTTCTAATCAAGAAACATTAACGACTTGTCATAGAATCCAGGCGACCTTAATAATAAAAAAGAATATTAATAGTAATGTATAGCAGGGTTACTTAACGTCGGGTTGGAATGTCTTTCGTAACTGTCCCAAAATTGTTTTCTTATTTATATAATGCTTGGTCCGCATTTACCTTAATAAAACTTGCAAGATAAATGAAATGGCATAGAATTATATCGGGAAATATATATATATATATATATATATATATATATATATATATATATATATATATATATATATATATATATATATATCCTCATGTTTTCTTTCCTACTCTCTCTCTCTGTTCCCTTATTTGATTCCTACTTTTCTCTTAGTATTCTTTCTCTCTCTCTCTCTCTATATATATATATATATATATATATATAGAGAGAGAGAGAGAGAGAGAGACATGTATAAATACATATATACATGTGTGTATGCATATATATGTTTATATATATATATGCATATATATATATATATATATATATATATATATATATATATATAATTATTAGGTTGGTGCAAAAATAATGTCGTTTTCCCACATAGTAACATATGTGAGAAAACGACATTATTTTTGCACCAACCTAATATTTAACTTTATTTGAATAAGAATTATTTGTTCACAAGTTTTACATGTAGAAATTTCTTCTATGAATTTCTTCGTTTAAATATTTAAAAATTACCCGATATTTTCCTTCTTTTTTTTCTTTTTTTTTTTTTTTAAATTTTCTTTAGATTCACTTTTAACTTTTCCTCTCAGTTATGATTACCAGACTCAAAAAATAGATATTATATTTCTATCTCTGTGTAGAAAACTTAACGTAATACGATTGTCATTTTCTATTTTTCAAGATAGTGGACTTTATAACTGCAATATTTTGAGTTTTAAATGTTAATACTTTTACTAACAACCACATGACAGATCATTTTATTAATAACAGTCCGACATATTACTTTGCTTATTAAGACCTGAAAGATCATTTTATCAAGGACTGCCCGACAGTTAAATTTGCTTATTACAGCCTGATAACTCATTTTGCTTATTACATTCGGATTGATCATTTTGCTTATTACCTTCTGATTGATCATTTTGCTTATTACCTTCTGATTGATCATTTTGCTTATTACCTTCGGATTGATCATTTTACTAATTACTACTCGATAGATTATTATTATTATTATTATTATTATTATTATTATTATTATTATTACCCCTGTACAACAGATTATTTTGCTTAATATAACCTTACGGCCAAACGTCTTTTTGTTTATTACTGCCTGATATATATTAATGTGTGAGAAGTGTAACGCCTAGTGGTTATGGGAAAGAAATCGGCGAGCTATGTTTGCATTTCTCATATTCCATGCAAATGAAAAATTCAGTCATATTTAAAAAAAAATATTTGGTATTATTTGATCATCAACTCTGATTTTCTGTTTTTTCTTTGTTTTTTTGTTTTTTTACTTCTCTTTCACTTGACTTTTACCTCTTTTTCTTCTTTCCTTCACTCCTAGTTTCTCTCTTTTCAAAGTTTTCTTTGATGATTTCTTTCTATTTATTGAACCTTCTTGAGGAATTTGCCTCTCATCCATTTCACGTTGTCTTACCTTACCCTGTTGGCATCGTCTCTTTATACCCTCTTTTGCTACTCTACATTCCTCACATCTACAATTCTTCCTGTTTCAAGTATCATTAACTGAGTTCGCGCACTTTTTATTCTGATTCTAAAACATCTGCCCGGTCTTTTGGCAAAAAATCAGCTCGGCATTGAACGACATCTGGAGACTTTGACTGAGAGGAAAAAAAGAAATGTCGTCAAGAAGAGAGAGCGAAAGAAATCTAAAGAGTAAATATGAAGTTGGTAGCTTTGTAGGGAGAGGGATATAGGAGGAAAAAGACGAAAGAAAGAAAGTGCGAAAAGAGAGGCAAAGGAATTATGCAAAGAGTAAAGAGCAGTGGAAAGAAAAGAAAAAGAAGAAAAGGGATAAAAAATGAAAGAAAAATAATAGAATAGAAGAGGATAAAATAGGGATATTAAAAAGAGGAAGAAAAAGAGATTATGAGAATGAAAAGACACAGAGAAGAAAAGAATGAAAAAGGGAGATATAAAAGAAGAATGAAAAATATAAGATAAGAATGAGAAGGGCATGAAAAAAGTGAATAAAAAGGACATATAAAAGAAGAGAATGAAGAAGAATATATAGAAGGGAATGAAAAAGAATATATAGAAGAAGAGAATGAAAGAGAATTTATAGAAGAAGAGAATGAAAAAGTCTTTATAGAAGAAGAGAATGAAAGAGAATATATAGAATGAAATGAAAAAGAATATATAGAAGAGAATGAAAAAGTCTATATAGAAGAAGAGAATGAAAGAGAATTTATAGAAGAAGAGAATGAATAAGAATATATAGAAGAGAATGAAAAAGTCTATATAGAAGAAGAGAATGAAAGAGAATTTATAGAAGAAGAGAATGAATAAGAATATATAGAAGAGAATGAAAAAGTCTATATAGAAGAAGAGAATGAAAGAGAATTTATAGAAGAAGAGAATGAAGAAGAATATATAGAAGGGAATGAAAAAGAATATATAGAAGAAGAGAATGAAAGAGAATATATAGAATGAAATGAAAAAGAATATATAGAAGAGAATGAAAAAGAATATATAGAATGGAAGGAAAAAGAATATATAGAAGTAGAGAATGAAAGAGAATTTATAGAAGAAGAGAATGAAAAAGTCTTTATAGAAGAAGAGAATGAAAGAGAATATATAGAATGAAATGAAAAAGAATATATAGAAGAGAATGAAAAAGAATTTATAGAAGAGAATGAAAAAGTCTATATAGAAGAAGAGAATGAAAGAGAATTTATAGAAGAAGAGAATGAAAAAGAATATATAGAAGAGAATGAAAAAGTCTATATAGAAGAAGAGAATGAAAGAGAATTTATAGAAGAAGAGAATGAAAAAGAATATATAGAAGAGAATGAAAAAGTCTATATAGAAGAAGAGAATGAAAGAGAATTTATAGGAGAAGAGAATGAAAAAGAATTTATAGAAGAGAATGAAAAAGTCTATATAGAAGAAGAGAATGAAAGAGAATTTATAGAAGAAGAGAATGAAAAAGAATATATAGAAGAGAATGAAAAAGTCTATATAGAAGAAGAGAATGAAAGAGAATTTATAGAAGAAGAGAATGAAAAAGAATTTATAGAAGAGAATGAAAAAGTCTATATAGAAGAAGAGAATGAAAGAGAATTTATAGAAGAAGAGAATGAAAAAGAATTTATAGAAGAGAATGAAAAAGACTATATAGAAGAAGAGAATGAAAGAGAATTTATAGAAGAAGAGAATGAAAAAGAATTTATAGAAGAGAATGAAAAAGTCTATATAGAAGAAGAGAATGAAAGAGAATTTATAGAAGAAGAGAATGAAAAAGAATATATAGAAGAGAATGAAAAAGTCTATATAGAAGAAGAGAATGAAAGAGAATTTATAGAAGAAGAGAATGAAAAAGAATTTATAGAAGAGAATGAAAAAGTCTATATAGAAGAAGAGAATGAAAGAGAATTTATAGAAGAAGAGAATGAAAAAGAATTTATAGAAGAGAATGAAAAAGTCTATATAGAAGAAGAGAATGAAAGAGAATTTATAGAAGAAGAGTATGAAAAAGAATATATAGAAGAAGCATATATAGAAAAATAGAAATGGAAGTCGATGAAACAAATGAATAATGAAAAACTGATAGGCAATTTGAAAACGAGAAAATTGAAAGAGAGTCGCTAACAGCTAAGAATTCAGCAAAGAAGTTAAAAAGAAAGAAATGAGGCGTAAAGAAGAAGTTAGTGTAAGCTCAAAATGTAAACGAAGAAAGATACAAACAAAGAGTGAATGAAAGAGAAGTTAAAGAACACTGCACTGGGAAAACAGATGAGAGAGAGAAAGCTAAAAGGGGAGCGAATAGAAAAAGTGACAAATAAAAGAAAAGGAAAAGAAAAAGAAAGTTATCACAAAATAGAAGAGCGGGAAATAAAAGAAAGAAAAAATGAGAATGAGAAAAAAACAAAAAAACAATCTGGTCTAAGAATAGACAAAGTGAGGAAAACATTACAATGACAGCAAGAGAAATTAAGTAGTAGCATGATGAACATTTTAACATGAAGATATACGATCTATTTTTAGAAGATAGGTTTTTTCCAGACTATCATAGAAAAAAAAAAAAATCAAGAATTCAAGCAAATGATACCATACATTTTTATTTACTAAATTTATCTTTTCCTTACTCAAGACCACAGTAAAAAAATATTAGCGAATGGCCGAGGAGGCAACGTTATTAATCACCATACTGTCGCAAGCATTCTTTTAAACTAGAAATACCCACAAAAATTTCACGGTGTTCCTATCTGAATTTTCTGATGAATCGTAATTCTTATGTTAAAGATTGAATAAGCTAATAGTCAGTTCTACAGCAATAAAATATCTGTAGAAATTTTCCTATGGCATCGTTAAATATTTGAGCTTAACAACTTTGGCAAAATATTGCAATAGCAATCATAAATATGAATTCTGATCGTTATTTTATGAAGTGGGAACAAATGAAATGATTTGAAATTGACAATTTTTTCAATTTCACTAAAACAGACGTTAAACACTTCTCTCTTTCATTGAAAGCAAGTAACGTCTCTGATATGTCTTTTCCGTCTTTCCACACGATCAAAACCTAATAGTACATTATTTATGAGGTATTAATTAATAAATGTTAAAAACTTCATTTTCCCACTGAAACCAAGTACGTCTTTATATATAAGATATATATCTTTTCCGTCTTTCGACGCAATCGAAACGGTATAGTCAAGTATTTACCAGGTATTGCCAGGGCGTAAGCCTCGTGCTAGACCAACTGTGTTTGAAAAAAAAAATTCTCTTATTCTTGCTGCTTGCGGCCTTGTTTTGCCATAGACGAGCAAAACATTTTTCCTTTAATCCATTGTGTATGCTGCCACTACTGTTCAGAATCTTAAGTATGTTGGTTGGTTGATTTTGTTTAGCGGCATATCAGTCTCTACGGGATATTTAATGCCGAAATCTACATATTTTTTGCGTAATTTTAGACTTTCAACTACAGATATTTGGGGCATAATTTTATACTTTTAGTATATATATATATATATATATATATATATATATATATATATATATATATATATATATGTCCCAAAATACAAACATATAGTAACATTCACATAGTTTTAAATATAGCCAAATCAAAGGACACATAAAAATAGATTCGCCTGGTCCACACTCCTTCTCCGTCTATTGGACAAGAGTAGAAGTTTATTCTTTGTTTCATGTCTCCGGTCCGTTCTAAATTCTTCTCATTTTATTTTACTCACATTAACGCCTTGCGTCTTAAAGGCTTTATCGGCTTGCTTGGCTGAAATAATTTGAATATAAAAACACGCACGCTCGTTTATATAACCTAAGGAGAAGATACATTTTAGAAATGTATCTTCTCTCAAGACAACATATAAAGATAATCAGCAGACATGTAGGGGATCCTTGTAAAGCATGCGTTGTATGAGGCGGCAAATAGTTTATAGCATTATATGATAATATACTTAATATGTCAGCATATTTCTTTATTTAAATCATTTCACCTATTTAAATAATAGTTTCAGACTATTATTTTTTAGTGACAGTATATTTTGGCTCAGACCTTCTGAGGTTAACCTTTAAGGTCAGATGGTAGACTAAATAGAGAAGTCGATTTTGATTGGCTGAGACTAACGTGGGAATGAGGTTTTTTGGGAGTTGCTGTTCGGACGTCAGGCTAACAAGTTCGATTGCGTTTGTGACTCCCCTTACAAACGGTGGGACAGTGAATGAAGTCGAGATGCCAGGTCAGGACCAATAACGATGCAGATTCTTTTTTGGACATTAAATGTATAGATTATCAGAAAATTTGAACAATAATTCAAAGTTTAAATTTTCGAATCAGCTTAATTCTAACCTCAATAAGTGCCCATTAACGCCAGCAAGAGAAATTGTTAGGTATGATGCCCTCCCATGTCAGTCACTCAAGATCAATGTTTTTTATCTGAAGAAAGGCAGTACTTTTACTTTACATAAAAGAAGATACTCCCTCTTAGCGTGTTCGATATACTTATACAAAAATGTTTGGGAAAGAAAACGAAGTCAAAGCTAGTGGAAAGGAAAAAGAAATACGCACATAAATACACACATGCAGATAGATATACATATATGCATAAACATATAATTATATGCACACACACACATATATATATATGCACATCTATATAAGTATATATATAAACATATATATGCATAAACACATGTATATATGTATTTATACATGTCTCTCTCTCTCTCTCTATATATATATATATATATATATATATATATATATATATATATATAAATATATATATATGTATATAGAGAGAGAGTACTAAGAGAAAAGTAGGAATCAAATAAGGGAACAGAGAGAGAGAGTAGGAAAGAAAACATGAGGATATGTATATATATATATATATATATATATATATATATATATATATATATATATATATATATATAAGGAGAGAGAGATAGAGATAGATAGAGATAGGAAGTTCGAAGGAAAAGAAGAAGGAATGAAACATGGCATGGGAACAAAGAGAGAGAGAGAGAGAGCATGGAGGAAGAAGAAGAGCGAAGGAAACATGGCAATAGTGAGAGTGTAGGAAGATAAAAAAAAAGGAATCAAACATGGCAATGTCGTTATCAGAGAGAAAACTTCAGTAAACGAAACGAGGAGTCCAATCAGGAATAGCTTTGAGTATAAAAAGCTATTAAATCGGTCTGAAAGAAGATAATAATCCCATCAGCGTCTAAGTCTTTTTTTATTAGAGACTGTATGAGAGTTTTATGCATTTTGTCTAAAACTCAAATATACAAAGGGAAATAAAAACATACACTGATGTGAAACACCCATGAACAAATGGTTTGCATTCTATTCGTTTATAGACATTGCATTTTACCATAAATGCACTCGGCTCCTTATTTGATATATATATATATATATATATATATATATATATATATATATATATATATATATATATATATATATATATATAAGGAGCCGTCTGCATTTATGGTATATAAAAACATACACTGATGTGAAACACCCATGAACAAATGGTTTGAATTCTATCGTTTATAGACATTGCATATCACCATAAATGCACTCGGCTCCTTAAATATATATATATATATATATATATATATATATATATACTGTTGTATTATTTATATACATGTGGTTGTGTATTCAGAAATTCCTACTGTTATCTGCTCACGTGTATGTAATTAGCGTCAATTTATCGTAAACATGATAATTTGAATCAAATCTTACAGAAGGAAAAAAATGAAAAGACAAGAAAATCATGTTTGTGGAGCTCATTTCTGAAGTAAAAGACAGAAATTCTTTGTTCTCAAGCTAGACTTATTTAGGGATTTTTAAAAGATTTAATCATAGATATAATGTTAAAGCAAAACATAAGTTATACGGCTCATGTTGTTCGTAATATCATGTGCCTTTATTATAACACATAGGAATATCCAATTTTATGGGATTTGGAACAGTTTATTCTGCTTTTCTTCTTCTTTCTCTTTTTGTTCCTTGTCTCTTCCAGACGTGGGCGATCATGACTCTCCCCAACTTCATGTCCTTTGTAGACATTTGCTAAGTTAGATGTGGAACAAGGCCGAAAGTATGGAGCACCCATCAAACTCACTTCACAGTCGTAATTGATATAGCGAGACAAACTTGATAATCATTACACCATGTCTTTTTGCCATCTCTCCTAAATCCTATTCTTGCCAAACATTTAGGGAGGTTCCTCCAAGAAAACGCTAAAATTCAGCAGACCGTGATAAAAACATGCTGAAAGCATAGTTTTATCGTTAAAATCATTTTGTTGTTTTAAAAGGAAGGATCAAAGTATGTTTTTTATTATTTAATGAAATTTTTTACTCCTTTTTAGAACAATCGAAATTTTGATTAAAAAACTTGTTTTTCTCTCGTCAGGACGAGAAAAATGTGTTATAGATGTTTAAATTTCTTTTATTTTAATTTTCCAAGTACTTTCGATCTTTATCCAAGATCATCTTCAGGGGTGCAAGTGGTACAAAACTATATGTTGTTCATTAGTATAAGTATTTATATAAATATGTGCATTGTTATCCATTAACATAACTTTTTCATTATGCTTTTAAATGCAAAACGGTTGACAATGTGCTGAGCGGTCATTAGAACGTGAAAAAAAATGATCCATTATGGAATTTTTTTCTTCTATATTATAATGTCGTGGTCACGCGCGCATTAAAGGATGAAAAACCTGCTCCTTTACAGGCATTTCAGAAAAATTACTGCAGGATTCATAGTTGATTCTGTTCAGTGAAGGCTTTAATTTTCTCAATATAAATTGCTTCTATTGGGTTGGTGCAAAAAATAATGACGTAATAATGTCGTTTTTTAACGTATTTTTTAACGTCAAAAACGACATTATTACGTCATTATTTTTGCACCAAGCTAATAGTATTTGTAATTTAGATTTATTGTTTTAATGGTTTAGGATAGTTGTATTGCCGATTAGTAATGTTTTATATTGTGAATGCGTACAGGAATGTTGTAGATGTCTGGCAATAGACGAATGGTCAGATATGTGCAGTGTAAGCCTTCTTGTTAGTGTATTTGTCGTATACCCAACATATATATGTTTTTTTTATCGAAGATACATTCTCTCAAGGGACATTTAAATTGGTATATAATGTTGGTTTTACGTAATACATCACTTAGTGGGGAGGAGTTATTGCGGATAATTAAATTTGTTGTATTGTATTTTTTATAATATATGATTAATTTTAGTTTTTTATTAGAAACCTTGGAAAATATGTTAGTATAAATAAAACTCTTGATGATTATTTCATCCTGTTTGTAGTTATCATGAATCTGGTCACAATATAGTAGTTTGATATATTTAGTGTTCTTTGGGGAAGTACTATATTCTATTTAACGTGTGCTAAAGTTTTACATATATATATATATATATATATATATATATATATATATATACAAGTATATAATTGGTGTATACGAAATGAATTCCAATAACCAACAATTACTATTCTTAAAAGAGTGCTCAATACAGAGTAGAGCAGATATAAATATTTATTTTAAAAAATTATAACATAAATATGCTATAAA
>OZ010585.1:67003875-67218875 GCA_963932145.1 Acanthosepion lycidas | reverse complement strand
TCGTGGAAAAGATAAAAATAAAAAAAAAAAAAACGGCCAAAACAAAAATGACGATATGTCAAGAATAAACATTTAAACATTGTGGACAAAATAGTGGGAGGAGAGCATCCTCTTAGAAAGGTAAAAATAAAAACCAGCTTATGGCCTTGTGCCATACTGCCACGAATTTATAGAACATGTGCTATACCTACATGCATTCACAAAACATCAACATTTAAGACAATGTGGAAAGAAACGTGTAATAAAAGGTTTCATGCTAAATTTGCATGAAAGTACAAATACGAAAAAGAGGTACATTTAAACAAAACGGGGTACAAGAAAAATAAACTTAACTCAGAATAAAGTTCTTTTTCACTTACAATGTCTCTTAGTCTTAGCTACTTCTTTTCTTTTTCCTTTTCTATTTCTTTTTATAAGGGCCTATCTTTGAAGTCTTTTTTTACTTTCTCTTTTCGTTGTCTAGGGGCTCGGCTGACAATTAAACAGAATATACGTTCTCTTTCTCTTTCGTCCCGGTATGACAGCATTCTTGCTCGAGATGATCTGATCTTTCTTTCTTTCTTTCTTTCTTTTCCTTTTCGTCCTTCGTTTAAGGGCTTGATGCCGGTTGGAACTGCTTTCGTTCTCCTCGATATATCGGCGTTCAGGGTACGTCGTCAAGCGGGTTCATCTATCCAACTCGGAGACTAATTCTCCTCGCACTTTTTGCGAACACATCTTCTCAGTCTGTATACTAAGACACTTGCCAAACGTCCGGCCAGCCCGCAGGCCTGGCGAAAACTAACTTTTCCGTTTCACTATATTTCCGATTTCTTCTTATCACGTGGTCAAAATACTAACTTTTCCCCATTATGGGTGGAATGGAGTCATCGATTCCCTCTCTTATCTTCAGGGTCAGAGAAAGTTTAGTTTAAAATGTTTCAACCTATCCCAACCGGAACTTATCCGCGTAGATCATGCTGTCAACACCTTGACCAAAAGAGAAGGAAAGGGGGGACACTCTGGTCAATCATTGCCGCCATGAAGTCTATCTACCTATATCTTTGGGTTTACTATCTTTACATTTTCTGCAAGTACTGGGCTCTTTATTTTAGAATGCTTCTAAAATATATGCAATGGTATAGTTTTTAATAAAAACCTTTTATAATACATTTAGACCGGGGTTCGTAACAATACATATGTAATAGTCAGCCACATTTGTATTTGTTGAACAGCCACGGAGCACACATGTGGTTTATACTGCAACTACGCTGAGCAGATCTTAGTTACAGTTTTTGGGAGAGAGCGTGATCAACAATCTGAACAAGGCCAGCACACTCAAATCCACGGTCACGATTACTTGTGATCTAGAGCAAGCATAGCTATCGACGGTCCCCCAAGTGTGTGCGTGTGTGTGTGTAAGTGTATATATATATATATATATATATATATATATATATATATATATATATATATATATATATATGCACATCCATAGAAAGACACACACACATAATTTCGTACATGCGCTTTGTTTGATTTTGATTTTTGTCGACTGCATTTTTTGTGAGAAAAAGAGCACCATGAAGCAATTCACTCCGCCAGAAGTTTTAAAACGGCATTCTATACTGCTCGGTATTGCAACCGAGGCACCAATACGAATATTTCAGAGTGTCTGGGTGTCAATCTGAGGAAAGATTCGGATAGAGTTGGATGAAGGGGGCTTCGCATGACGGACATGCTACAGAAGGCGTGACTTGAAATTATAACAGCGTCAGTGGCAGTTCATCGCAGTTTCCTAACTTGATCATGCATGTCTCATTCCATATGTGCCACAGAGAAAGTCATGAAATCAAGTGTGTGGCTATTTTTTCTGTTAAGTTGAGGTTCAACTTATACAAATTCACGCCATCGACACTATCTTCTACTCTGGTTTTCTGCCACCTCCAATATTTATATATATATATATATATATCCCGTATCCAAGAATTTTATACACACACACACACACACACACACACATATATATATATATATATATATATATATATATATATATATATATATATATATTTCCTCAATGGATCGAGTTCGAAATCTATTTGACTTTGCTTATGTTCGCTTCGTACTATGGGCTTAGGAAAGATAAGAGCCTTCTCTTTTTATCCGCATGCATCTTGCATTATGTGGAGTCATTGCCATATTAAAATAGTTGAAGGAGCTGAAAGTGTGCCATTCACTAAATTCCTTATATGCCAATGTGGTAGTAGTATTATTAGAAAAACGCTATCCCCAGGAGTCAACTGCAACGATGGACGATCTATCTGTGCAACCATTGAAAGCTTTGATGAAATGTTTACGCCGTTCAAATATGTATATATTAACGTCGATTTGTATGTGTCTATATGAACACTATGATCACAATGCTTGTGCCTTTATAATTAAACAGTCCACATCTACTTAGAAGAAGTTTGATTATAAAAAACGCAAAGGGAATTTAATACTGGAAGCAAAGAAATTGTTTCAAAAATTGACAATCATTTTGATTAAAAACAATAACAATAAATTGCAGTCATGCGAGAAAATGTTAAAGCATCGGATAATTTAGATACACCCCCCCCCAAAAAAAAAGAAAATGGAGAGAATTATGAAGGCAAAATGGCGGGTTAGATAGAATGAAGAGAGGGAGTTTGAAGAAGAGAAAAGAAAGTTTAAGCTGTGGGAGAATTGAGTACGTAAATAGAGATGCCATACAAGGTGTATCAAAAATACTTTTACAAACTTTGAGGGCGGTTCCTTACATCAAAACAAGGACAAAAGTTCATATTTATCTGCTCACCATATGAATAGCCAGCATTTGTTAAATGGTACAATTCTCAGTTAACTCACTACTACACACGTTAAACGTTAAAGACAGTCTAACAACAAATGTACCCAAAGGACAAATGTAACCTGGTTTATATAGCAACACAGCACCATCTACCACCGTACATTTCTTTCAATTTAATAACTCAAAAATGAAGGTTTTTCAGACACATGTTTGCGTGAACTTTTGTCTTTGTTTTGATGTGAGGAACTCGCCGCAAAACTATTTTTGATACACCCTATATATGTATATATATATATATATATATATATGTGTGTGTGTGTGTGTGTGTGTGTGCGTGTGTGTAACCTAGTGAGCCAGAACCTACATACCAAGGTTTCACTTAACGAATCTTCAGGGTATTTCAGTAGTATCCGTTAGCTGAAATCTTGGTAGGTAGGCTCTAGCACACTATGTTTTATAGATTGTATTATCTGTGTTTTTCACACCGCCCGAGTATAGGTATAAAAATAATATATATATATATATATATATATATATATATATATGCCTACACACCTCATGTAAAATGGGAATTCGTAGCTCAATCCAAATCATTTTCCGGCAAGGGGTGGGGGCGATGTAACCTCTGCCTATTAGAAAAAAAATAGTCCTCAAAAATATTAACAATGTAAATCTACTTATTAAGAGGTACGAACACATGATCGCCTGTAGGCAGAGAAAATCATTTCTCTTAAATTATTGGAAGCCCCATTAAATTCTCCTTTTTTTTTTTTTTTTTTTTTTATTAAACTTTAGTTTTCATATCCGCTTACCTCCCTTTGACCTGGCAGGTTTTACTATATCAGTCCCAGAGCAGCGTCTCCAATTTCAAATTTGAAATTTCTGTTTTTTCGTTTATTTATTTATTTTTATATTTTTTTCCATTTTTTTAAAAAATCAGCCCTACCTGCACCTCATTTCCTGCACCTTTTGTACTATCTTATTTTTGGACTATGAAGCAGCGTTCCTCCCATGTGTCATTTCTCTCTGTGTGTGTGTGTGTCTCTCTCTCTCTCTCTGTGGCTGTGTGTGTGTGTGTGTGTGTGTTTGCGTATAATGTTTGTTTGTTTGTATGTATGTATGTATAGTCTGATAAGTTTTCAAAATAATGCGATGGAAAATCTTTCCGTTTGTCAGTGTAGTCATTTTTTAAACATTTTATTTTTACGACTCATTTCGCAGAAGCCTCAAGAAGGTATGCCATCATAGAAAATATAGAACAAGACGTCTAAAACACTAGACTTCACAAGATGTTGAGAAAAAAGTTAAATTAGGTACTGCGTTGAAAATGAAAATCAAGAACACTGGAACCGTTATATATACTTGATACAGTTAGGCAGCAAGGTTTCATTCAAAGAACTTATGTTAAATTCAACCATCAAGGTCAACCTGTATAATAATTTGTTGTATTATTCCACGGGCACGTGAATAGAACCTGAATTCGAATCATGATCAATTTTTCAGGAAGGCGACCGATGTTATCGGCCTGGGGAAATGATTTGGTAAGTGCCTGAAAACCATACCACGAGTTGACTCTTGTGAGTGAAATTGGGTAGACGAAACTATATATGAGCTGTCTATGGTTGTGCTAGCACGAAGTCACAAGTCATCGTGACCGAGGATTTGAGTGTACTAGACTGTTGATTACACCTTATAACGCTCTTTCTCCCAGAAACTGTGAGAAAGGTCCTCTCAGCAAAGTTGCGCTATAAACCACCGGTTGGCCAACCTTTATCTATTCTATGTATTATTCCAATCATTGAGATTTCCATATAGGAAATATGTTAAAATAAAATCTGAATAAGGTTATGGAGAATAAGTGCAAATGTCATTGATTTGATCATGGATATATTTTTAAATATATAGCAGGATTGCCATAGTAACGCTTTTTTCTTGGAGTTTTCAGTTATTTTGAAAATGATCACGCAAAGTAGCCAAACACTGCATACAAAAAATATTTAGCATCCAACTGGTTTTAGCATATTCCATTTTTACATACTTTGTTGTACTTCTAAAGAATTGGTGGATTTGTTATTTAATAATCCGGCAGATTTTATCACTTCAAACGATATTTGAGTTGACGCTACGTTTATTTGTTAAGCATTTATTTATTTTCGCCTATCGAATATTCGAGTAATCTTATTAAAGAACGATATGTACCCTCCTGCGTCTCTCCTTTGTAGAAGAAACCGTTGTTAGAAATCCGACGTTCTTCAGACCGACACGGCCACCGATCAAGCAATGCCGAATAGTGCCTCAAGCGCAAATCCTTCTGAGATTCTCGAATGTTTATAACTGCTCAGTTTCGTATCCGAACGTAAACAAAGTAGTTTCTAAAGAAGTAACGGATTTCTTATTTATTAATCTGACAAATACTTAGTTGGGTATTTTACACAAATCATTTAGTACAACTGTTTTAATAAATATCTAGAGAATTCACTAATACATACAATGCACGTCATTATTTATCGTCTCTCTTTGTAAGATTTCCATATTTTTAAAACTAACTCTTCACAAAAGATACACTTAAAAATGCTTCGAATAAGTGAAACCTGTAGACCTTGGCAAGGATCAAACATCTTTGAAAATTGTTGCTTGGCCCCAAACAAAGACTTGTACTAAATAACATTACATGAGTAACAATAACTAGAATAAATAGAACGTGTTATTCGAAGAGAAAATAATTTCATAATGAAGATGTTAACATTACATGCTGCTTTAAATAAAAGATTAAGAAAAAAACACGTATCAGTACTCGAAAAAAGCGATAATGGCTACTGGACTTGAGAAACGTCTTTTCTTCAAAAGTTATCTTAAGACATTTCAACCGAAAGCAGTACTGACTGCTCGATAATGAATGCCAAATAATTCCTTGTAAAGAAACGACTATTATTACCATTACATACATCTTAAATTTTATTATTATCTGAATCTCTCCTCTAGTGGTTGATAATTGTGTTGTCAGGGTTTTTTGCCACTGTTTTGGGAGAAAAATCTGTTTGCCATCAAACAATGGAGTATACAGGTATGAGATATTTTGTAAAGATAACTCACGATATGACATAGAAAAGGGATATAGTTTCATGGATTTTTACATGTGCTTTTTTTTTTTTTTTTTGCAAAGTGAACACAAGTGACAAACCGCAGTTCGAAATCTGTCCACTCCTTACATCTATGCTGTTCATCGTTACACCAAATTGGTACATTCAAATCATATATACTTATATAATTTAATCTTCTCTATCAGAAGTGAACATGTCTATTTTTTTTCATTTACTCAGTCGGCATAACTTTCTTTGTTTTTCGCTTGCATAACAATTTATGAGCGGTATTTTGTGACGAAATTATATGTATTCTGAAGTATGGAAGACATTGTATTGGAGAAAACTAATTTTTAACAGTATCGAAATCTCCAAATCCTCAATAACATCTCTTCTTAAACTAAATCAATAACAGAACTTCTAAATTTTAAATTGGATGACAGAATGTAGGTTTTGACTTTTACGTTTAGTACAAAACTTAGAAAAATGTAATTGAGAATGTACTTATTTTGTATTCGCCATAATTTTACCTATGTATAATTCTGTATATTTATGTATGTATGCTTGTGTGTGTACATGTGTACATGTATATTTCTGTGTCCGTATATATATATATATATATATATATATATATATATATATATATATATATATATGGAGAAAAATATTTTTCTCCATTCTATCGGATTTATATCCATTTATATTTGCTTACATATATATATATATCTACGGACGTGTGTATGTGTCTATTTGCGTAGGTATGTGTATTTCTATTTATCTGTTTCTGTATGCTATATCTAAATACATACGTGTGGATATGTTAATTTCTTTTTGCCCGTATATATGTATTCTCTCTCTCTCTCTCTCTCTATATATATATATATATATATATATATATATATATATATGGGGATGTGGGGTATGTATATTCCTCTCTCTCTCTCTCTACTTATGCGTCTGCATATGTATATTCGCGCATGCGCGTGTGTGTTGAAATGCTCTTCGTTGGAATCTATTAAAAACTCTGGATATTAAACTTTTTCAGATTTTACGATGTAGGGTGGGCTGAGTACTTTTCATCACCTCGAAAATATTTATTTATCAGTGTTTATGTATTATGTGTGTTTACACACTCACTCACACACGCACACCTACACCCACACGCACACATACATTATGTGTGCATGGAAATGAATGACTCTATGCATAAATGTACGTGTCTATACATTATGTCTGATTTTATTATGCAAGCCAATGTTTTAAACAAAACTGGAATTAACCTACTGCTTTTAGAAAAAAAACAGGATGTACTTATATTTATATGATTAACATAACACGTAAATTTCTAACTGTAATATCTGTTTTTACTAGAAATGCTTGGAATAACTTATTTGATGGTGTAATAATTTACTAGAATGTTAGTTCAGCTTATTTTAAATAAGTACAAGTATAAATAAAAAAAAGTAAAGGTCATTTCAATACAATACTTTTATTTTCACTGATGAAGACCAAATGCATAGGTCGCTTTTTGACACAGCACGACAGTATACTTTTGGTATCGTTCACCGAGCTGTTTTATCCCTAATTCTGGAAAGAAGTTTTTCGCTTGCACACAAAACCAAGTGTACATCGCTATTTTGTTTGGGTATCCAACGCACATTAACTTTACGGTACCCCAAGTCATCATACACTATGACTTGTGCAGATCCGAAGATGATCACCACAACTGTCTCATTTTTTTTTCTGAAGTGATTGGTCGGTCTTCCCTTAATAATTCATCCACCCTCTCGATGTATTCTATCGTGCGCAACGATGGTGGGCGACTGGATGGCCTATCATCCGTTACACTTGTTCCTCTCGCTTTAAAACTTTCTACCCGCTCATACACCTTTCGTTGATAGCTGGTACATGCCCCATACTGCGTCATGGATTTCCGCAGGTTTGACACTCTTTGCCAACAGAAAGCGCAATACAGCGCGTTGTTCCTCGATGGTTCAATTGCTGAGTTTGACCTCGTTACTCCCTGCCACTCGATTGAACGATGGAATATTGCGCATGGCTAAACTATCCGTCATCCCATGCTCACGCTTGGTGTCGCGTGTCAGCATCGCTCCGTTGTACTTCATCGCGTAATTTCAAAATTGCATTTACTTTCTGATTTCCCCTCGTATATATGATAATTATTAATATTGCTTTATTTTTTTAATTTCAGATATGTAAAATTTTCCATAGATTGTAAGAAAGATATATGCTCAAAGGAAAAATTAGATGCAGTAAAATTAATTAGTGAAAGAAAGAAAACCTGAAAATTAATTAACAGGGAATACAGAACAACGAAAAAGCAAAACGAATTGGAAAACATTATCAAAATAAGAAAAACAAGAAAAAAAAAAACGTGTCTTAGCATATCACAAAAAGTGATTAAAAAATTATACTATCAGAAAATAAAATATTTGAAGCAGCAGCTTTCGCGAATGTAAACTAAGAATATATATATATATAATATTAAAGAGATTGGCTAAAGATATGAAGCAACACCTTTAAGTAATCATCCTAAATAGAAACGTTCAGTGAAAAAGAACGTGAAAATTCAGCTTCCAACTGTACTTTTAATGATGTTTTTAGAGCTACATTCGATGAACTTCACGGCCGGACTAGTAAATCAACACGGAAGAAAGGATAAAAGTTGGATAACAATTTTGGCTACTATTTTAGGCATTAAACAGAAGTCCATTCAAACGGGATGTAGGTATCAAGATACATACAGAAAATTATAGAAAGCTTTTGGGAAAGACATTTTGTACGATAAGTTACAATCAATTAATCTAAGGTGTATATTCATGCAAGACAATGGTCTTTCACATTTTCCAAGTTGATTATTACCCATAGTGTAGTTTTAAAGGCATGGAGTTAATAGAATTGAGTTTCTCCAGATAATAATCCAACAGAAAGGTTGTTAGTGTAAATTATTTTCAGATAGAATATATCTGTAAAGGAACAAAATGAATAAAAAGACAAGAGTAAAAACTTTGCTTATCCGACGCGTTTCATCCTCTTAGGAACTTTATCAAGGTTATGTAGGATTTATTTTGTTACACGTGTTTATATACAAAAGCAAGGATGTCATTGGTTTATCAACGCTTTTAAATTTGTTCATGAATATTCATCTGGTGTTGAAAGTTTGGAGATCACAAAGTGCCATAATTCAAAATGTGGTAAGGCGAAATTAACCGACTGATGCCAATGAGCCCAAATTAATATGTAAAATAATAATTTATTCCTATATATAATATATTGCATTAAATAAAAATATCTGTGCGGTTTTTATCTTTAGAATTTATCCAGAAATAAAAGTTTATTTTGCAATTAGTTTATTTGCATAAAAAATTGCATAATATCTCCCAAACAAACCATTATCATTATTGGTTGTAATAATGACAGATGTATAAAACCTAAAATTTACATGGTATATTCTACCAATAAAAGTATCCTGAAAATATTAACATATGTTGGTTAATAACAATATTATAAAAAGATTGTCTTGCATAATCAAATCTGACATAGCGTATGTAGATATGCGAGTGTGTATATATGTATATTTCTATTTGTCTTAACGTATATTTATGTGAATATGGCTATATGCACATTTCTCAGTTGTAAGTGTATCTGTATATTTCTATTTGTGTCTGTGTGTAGCTGCATGTGATTAAGTTATTTTCAAAATTTTACTACAAATATTCGATAAATGGGAAAAAATTCGCCTCGTACATTCTTAATTTACACAACACACGCACCACACACACGCGCGCGCGCACACACATACACACAGACACGCGCGCACACACAGACGCGCGCGCGCACACACACACACAGAGACACGCGCGCACACACACACACACACACTCACACGCACACACAGATACACACACACACACACACACACACACACACATATATACATATATATATATATATATATATATATATATGTATATAAGCATTATAAATTGCATTAAATAAATGAAAAAAATATGCCTGGATTTGCATCAAAAACAAAAAGGATCGACATTTTCAGACCTACTGTAAATGGAGGAAATTTTGAAAAAAACCACTAAAAGCAAATCAATGAAATTTCACGTAATATAATTTTTTTGTTTTTTCTTGTCGCTTTTAGAACAGAAATACTTCTATGGCTTGAATAGACGTAACGAGAACAAAATAAACTATAATGGTAGAATTAAGAACATATTAGAATCTGGTTTTAAAAAAAAAAATACACTAAATTCAGTGTATTACAAGACAAAAACACAGATGTCTGCCAACATGCCACCAGCCAAACCTATTATGCGGGTTAGTCGTAGCAACCAGCGTGTTGTTCCTCAAGTCTTCAAAAACCATAGATAGAAAATCATTTTTTTTTAAAATTTCAACATACACGGCAATCATTCTTAAATTTTGTTATCATGCATTAAGAGAATGTTTCTGAAAAGAAAGACTGAATTAAATGCATATAAATACAAGATGAATGAAAGTACTGGAGATGAACTGCGAATATTATTTTCATTGAAGCAATTTTTAAATGGTTGTCTCAAAGTTTTAGAAGTCATTTTTGTGGTAGGAATGTAGTTATAGTATTCACAGGTGAAATCATGACGCCAAACGTAGTAAAAATTAGTCACCACATCAAATGTAATTTCAAAAAGATTTGTCGATGGAACCTCATTATTGTGTTGGCTAGTGTTGTGTTCGTAATAGAACAAAAACAAAAAAAAAAAAAAAAAAAAAAAAAACAGAACTCACTGTTCTATAGTCGATAGTAGGCCCCGCTCCATTCGGATATACATATATTTATAGTTGGGCTAATAAAATGTTTTCTGCCTGTCCTAAAAAGGTTTCCAAAATACTCTGAGTTTTGGTCAGTTTTAACAAGTTTGAGGGCTACATTTTTATCTGGTTTGAGGGTTAGGTTTTTTTTTTTTAACAAGTTTGAGGGACACAAACTTTCAGCCTCTCTACATCAAATAGACGTAAAAAATTAAATCGAACAACAAAGAAATCTCATTTCAAATCAACTTGGTTTTTTCAATGGAAAAGTTTTTCAAGTTTCTTCATGTCACCTATTTCAAGAAGAGAAAAGATTACCGTTCAGATTCCACATGAAAAAGTATGAAAGGAATTGACTTCCACTGTTGGCGTCAGTGTTGATCATTTTTATATAAAATTTTCTCGGTCAAATCTACATTTACGCTTGGTAACGTCTCCTTCATCACGATTTTGCAACCAGTCGTGTCCTTCAATCACGCCAGTTAGTCACAATAACACGCTTCCTTTGATCACATTAGCCATAACCCATTTTGTTCATGCTACGTTTCTGAAGACATTACGTTTAATTATGCTATTATTTTCTTGAAAGATATTAAAGAGGCATATATGCATGTATGTATATAAAATACACATCTATACATTTATATCTTTTAATGTTGACTTCGATTTTAGTAATTGTTTCGGAAAATAATTTATACTTCAATAAGAATATGATCAGTCTTTTAAGAATTGCATATGTTGCCGAAATTATATTTAATGTAAATCTTGGAATTCATTTGACTAGATCCTAGGTTAGAACATTGGTAAGACTCAAGCGAGATAAAGTCACCGTTTATAAAGGTGCAGATGCATAGAGGGTTTCTGTTCTTTGCATGTGGCAAGTCCATAATTACTTGAAGATGTATCTTCACTCATTGTTATAATCTACAAAAACAGAGCAGTGAGAAGCGCGCACCAAGGCAGCTGTTCACAGAAAGCTTAACAAACCAAAATATGGAAACATATACGCATTTATAAGAACTGATATATATTAAGGTAAGTAATATGTACCTACATGCAGACGTTCTGAATATTGTATTTTCTTTTGTATTTTTAAAGATTTGATGTTTTGATCATTTTCTCTTTCTGTTACTTGTATCTTTAAAGCAATGGTGTCTTCTGAAAGCGCCCTCTCAATGCACCAAAGAGAATGTTCCAGGGTCTGCGGGCATTTTCTTCCTGGCCCGGGTGTACGCGCTCGGGTCACCATTCATTTGTGAAGTATGTTCGATTCTCGGTGTGTCCTATGCAGTTGTACCCTTGTAAAATACAAAGCTATACTTAGTATATACGTATAACCAACCTCATCGGTCCCATAGCAAAGTTTGATCGTAAGGTTGCTGCCAAGCTGAGCTCTCAACAAGTTACCTCCGCGGGTTTCAAACTGCTGGAGACGTATTCATTTATGAGTCACGAGTCATGGACAAGTAAAGTTGACGGAGACCATCCCTATCCAGGTCAAATTACAACCGATTTCTAATGAAAGTTCACCTTGGTTATGGACTCGTGCCCTTTGATTTAATCAAGGGACGCCTCCACCATGAATGCTGACTTCAGACTATGAAGACCTTAGCCCGGCGATGTTGTATCATTACTAGCTGCTTATATAGCTATGGTACACAATCTACTTTCTTGTGTTAGATGGCCGTTGACCCTAAAAGAGGATTCCTTCTCTCCTTTGACGGGGTCTTGTTTTAAATCCTGCTGGTTAGAGTACCGGTTTAGTCGATGATGACCCGACCATGGGCCAGTAATTGCTGGGTTACATGATATCACTAAAATAAATAGTTATGCTAGTAGATGAGTGCGCCTGCCATAGGTCAATAGCAAACAATTTACGTAGATTAATCATTAGTTTGAATATCCCCGGGCGCTTCAAGCCTGTGACCTTTGGCCAGAATAGCATACAAGATTACTCACTGTAAAATAATGGTTACCAATGTTTATATATTTGGTCCATTTCTCAGTGGGTTCACTCGCATTCACTCGCAAGTAAGTAAGTATCTACAAACTCTGACACCGATTTTCTTACAGAAAATCTTGTTTCACCCAGATAAATGAACTTAAACGACTGATACAATTTTAAGTAGCAGACAAAAAAAAAAAAAAAAAAAACATTCAAGTTTACATCCAGGGACAAATTTGAATGGAAAAAATAAGGGTAAATCTTTCATTCAAATTTAACCATAGATTCTTATTAATGTCGAAAACATTTCCTCAATTATGAATATATTGCTAAAACCATGTCTCTTCAGGACGTAGGCGATTTTCAACAGATTACTTTTCTTTATTATCTGTGAATTGCCATACAATTTTGGAAAAGATAATGGGCCGATCTGGTTTTGCTTTTTCCATGGTTAGGAATTAAGAGTTTTCCTTCTCTTAGACTTATTGCCCTAATAAAACGAGAGAGTCCAGTCTACCCTGATATTTAATCCATAGCTAGGGAGAGATGAGACGGGTTCATTTCTATTCGAAGATTATTAAGGCGAAAGTGAATGCAGAGTTTGAACTTGTCTCGGCGATTCTACTTTTTGCACCGATATCCGTTACACTACTCGCACATCATTATGAATATATTCATAGCAAGGAACGTAGACAAAAACATTCACTGACGGGGGGGGGTTATCTGGTTAAGAGAAAACTAAACAAATATTGAGAAAGAGAATAGGAGGGAGAGAATTTGAGAAATTGGATGACACGGGAAAGTTAAGAACAGATTTAATATGAATATTAAATGTTGAAACAATTGTATTGAATATTGATTTCACGTCTGAACATTCTCATTATCTGTAGTTTTCTTTCGATTCATGTTTTGTTTTTAAAAAGGAAAAATATCGAAGTTTTGTTATTTGAGCATATTCAAAAATAACATTTATTAGGTTACTGTAACTAAATCTCTTTAGAGAATTTTATGCTTATATGTTTTTATCTTTTTGTTTTTTTTCCCATAGAACATGTGACTCAGTGGATAAAAGCGTTGATTTGATCTAAAGAGTTGTATTTGTTAGGAGAGTCTGCAGGGAATTTCATGAAGTCCACAACACTACGCCATACTTCCCGGTCCTTCATTGCTGTTCTCAAGTCTATGCCTGCATCGCAAGAGATGACGTCAAGGAATAATAGTTTTTCTGTCCCTGTTCAGGTTTGACGGAGGCTTCCAGAGAGGAGTCAACCTCATTCTCGGCACGGTGATAGGAGTCAGCAAACTGTATTCGACAAACTCATATGAGAGAGGAAACACGTGGAAAACTACCGTAGATTTGGTGGATGGCGTTTTCAAAAGAGGTTTTGAGCTTTCGTGAGATGATGGTGGGATTTAGAGAGGTCTGCAACATATCCAATATATGTTCAATGGGGTTTCAATCTGGTGAGTGCTGGAGCCAATGGAGTGTTTTTGGAACGGTGATTTATATTTAGATTGGTTTATATTTTGGGCACAAGCTATCAAAACCTGTAAAAATGGAGAGCTGAAATGGTATAAAAGATCTATCAAGACAGGGTCCCAGGTTGACTTGTGATATATTAGAACGTTGACAGAACGAGTCAAACCTTATTACAGAGCCATTGCGCAACAATATGGATGCAGGTAATCTCCTCCACGCATGATCTGGCCAGTCTTCGCGGAATCTGTCACAGTAGCGGTATTTCGCGCTTCAGTGGTAATGTTCTATGTCACAGTTAAGGGGCAGTAACCGAGATCAGTAATGGAACTCTGGTGATAAAGAACAACAGAACACAGTGCGATGACTGAGCAATACCAACGTTCAATTAAGATGTGATTTGATACTGAGTTCCCTTTATTTGTTTGGTTACCATTTTTGATAGTCGCATGTTGTCCTGTTCTTGGATTATCACCATTTTCATATTCCATGCTACTATGGTCCTAGAAAAAAAAAGTAATTGAGAGTTGTCCTAACAATCATCCCACCATTAAATCTTGTCCGTTTCTCACGGCAACAACAGCTGCACTGTCACAGCTAAACTACCTCCTTATTATGTCACACACATACGTCATCCAACTGAACCAATTGTACAAGTGGAAGTGAGCAAAAACGCCAAACGTCATTCGGGTGTCTCCATTTTGTGGTATTTTAGGTTATTAATAATAAAAAAAAACTGTTTCGTATATTCCTCGCATTCTTTCATTCTGTTGAGTTGTGCCAATGTTATCCAGAGGTTTGATTGCTTTGTTTTTTACGGCTTATCAACCGTTTGCAGGTAATTTAAAGCCATAAAATATTTTATATTATAAGAAGTTTGAGAGATAATAATGATTTTTTTTGTGATACAAGTTGTAATATTTAACCCAGTTAGAGAGAGAAGTGTTAGATTCATATCTTTTCCAAGATTATTTGCGCGTAAACCGATTAGATCTTAGAGAACAGATAAATCGGTTGTCCAATTTCCAATTTCAAACCGTTATCCACTATACCACCCACACATCCAAGCTTACAGCAGTATTCTCAAGTGGTCGCCCATCTAGGTACTGAACAAGCCGGGCATTGCTTAACTTCGGTAATCTTACGAGAACCGGTATTTCAGCATAATACAGTCGTATCCAAAGAAAATATATTGACTTGATGGTAATACAATTACAAATCCAGGCCCTTTTTGGAGGAAGCCCTCCCCGACTGACCATGTCTTCAGCGGTGTAGCTGTACTCATCACGTTTGTCCAACTGCGACTTGGTCAAGTTATTTATACCATAGTTGGAGTGGATTGCCGTTAACTGAAAAGTTCATCCGTCCTTTAATAGACCTTGCTTTATGTGCTGCTGGGATTCCACTTACCCTATTCACCAGACTGGTGGGAGGAGCCGTTTTAGTAGCCAACCACTCGATCACTCAGGTTCTTCTTGACCGGTTGCCATCCAAGGCAATACGATCTGTCTTGCGATATACTCATAGCTGGTGGGAAGGGAAGAGATGGATTCATGCCTCTCCCAAAAGTATTTACACCTAACTGAATGTAACGGATTCGGTTGGAATTCGAACTCGACTCTCTAATTCTTCAATTCGTGTCACTATCCACCGTACCTTCCTGATGACATCATTCAAGTTATTTGGCTGAAAACGAAATTATTAGTGGCTATCCTCAGAGATTAATTTATTTTTTGTATTTTGTATTTGTTTGCAATTTCCTATATCGACAGTCTCTGCTCATAGATAAAACATTCTAATTAGACAGATAAAAAAAAAATAAAAAAATTGAGGGCCAATCTATTTAAATAAGATTTGGAAAACATTCCATGTTGTTATGAAGAAATCATTTTTAACGACACAGAAATCAATATTAACTTTTCTGTATTCACGAAACCTGGATTCAATAATCGTAATCTTTTCCTAACCACAAAGAAAAACTTTGAGATGTTGGTATTATTGTTAGGTTCCGGGTTGATGAGGACAATTTTTATGATGATTTGATGATTATATATAAATGTGTCAATATGTTATGAAGCGTTACTGAAAGCAAATTAAACAAACAAAATGAACATGGTGTGAGAAGGAAGAACAAAGAAGTGAAAGGTCAAAGTAATTTTCAAAAATATTCTCAGACTGACCGTATGTGTTTGTCCGTCCAGGGCCGGTTCTCGCCATTTTCCTTTAACTATAACGTCAGCTGAGTACTGTTCCTTCAACGTATCAATCTCCCCGACCTTGGCGAACTGCACCACGATCTGGACTCGAACCTAAAAAGAAAAAGAAAAAAAAATCATCAATAAATTTATTTTCATTGTGACTTAACTGTTTATCTGAACCTAAATATTAGTTATGAACGAAAAAAAAAATGATTCGCTGTAATGACAACGTACGGGAGTTGATACACAAAATGGAAACATTCCACGAGTAGTACGAATATTTGGCGCAATCATATGTGAGTCGTGTTATTTGAGAGCCATCACACGGGAGAAAATGGTAGAAGTCAATTCCCTCTACAATGTTTACAACACCAACGTCATCTCTGTGCTACCATACAGTGTCGACGCGTGACTTCTCAGAAAAACCCTCGCCTCCTGCGTGCATGGCATCGAGACCCATACACTCAGAACCATCAAGCGAGTGCACTGGTTGTGATTCAATGAGGGGCTTTGCCGGATGACCGGCCAGTCGAACATCATCCGTACCATCAACCTGCGCTGAGTTTGCTGGCTCGGTTATAGCCTGCGATGAAACTGAGAACAACAATACCAGAGTTATCCGCAATTTCGACTCGCCATTTGTAAACTGGTGGTGACATCTCAGTCGACCACGCAGCCGTTGGAAGGACTCCGCCCTCCAGGACCTCCAGCTGATTAATGTGGCGCTGAGAGATGTTCCGACCTGGAGGGACAAGGATGCTTTTGTGTGCTCACTGTCTTCATGACACGAGATTTAGCAACAATAGCAGGAACTCTATCTAAATTTTATTCAATTTTATACTAAATTTGACCCAATACAAGGCTCGATAGCCACTCAAAGTAGAGAGTAGCGATCAATATGGTAATGATGAATGTTGTGTATGCTAATAATGGAAGAGTAAGTTGTAAGAAGTGAATATTATAAGGACAAAGAGGAAAGAAGATGGATGATAATTGAATAGGCTAAGACTGAATTGCTCAGGTAAGCACTAGAGTGGGAGTCTATTCTAGAAAGTGACAGTTATACGGAAAAAAGCTGTTCTTACATTTGGAACACAGGGTAAATGAGGGTGATTCGACCCTATAGAAGTGGCATGGTGTGTCCTAGCTGAAAAGGTCTGAACGGTTGGGACTAAAGGATGGAGCTCATCTGAACATTTGCCATGGACATAGCGGTAGAGTAGTGTCAGGCATTCTGGCAGTAAGTAAATTAAAACGGTAAATGCAACAAGCTTTTGTGGATCGACTGTCACAATATTGAAAGATTAATTTTTGACGTATTTTGATCATTGAACCTTAAATGAATATACTCCTAGAAATTGTCTCCAAACGGATAAATTATTCCCATTTCAAGATCCGTCACATATGATGTCATTTTATAGAACATTCCAGAACTCTCATAACAGCCAGTTTTTCTTTATGAGGCTGAACTATGACTCTGTTGAATATAGTATAGTATAATATAGCTGGCCAGTCGTATTTGAGGATACCCTTCTAATACCTATTACACACACACGCATATATATA
The DNA here is from genome assembly GCA_963932145.1 of Acanthosepion lycidas. NCBI lineage: Eukaryota > Metazoa > Mollusca > Cephalopoda > Sepiida > Sepiidae > Acanthosepion > Acanthosepion lycidas. The sequence continues at coordinate 67,200,976 of OZ010585.1, read as the reverse complement.
TATATATATATATATATATATATATATATATATATATATATATATATGATATAATGGAATATGCATACACCTGTGTTCCCCCTCACTGGAATATGATTGGCTGGTGTCCGTCATAAATACCGACGGACGTGTAGGAGAGTCGAGAGCCTTAGTCTGAGAGCCAAGTCTATAACGACGCCCACTGGACTACGCCATTGATCTACACTTCTTACCTGCGACTACGACACGTACCAGTCGATAACTGCTACCATATTCTACTTGGTTATAGTAGCCAAAACCACTTAGCTACTTCGTTCAAATATATCCCTTTCCGGGACATATCAATATATATATAGGCACCATCTGTTCTAAAGAATTCATTAATCCCTCTTTCATTACAAATGTCACCTGCTTTATTTTAGGCTATACCCAGGGTAAAGTTCTACTTTAAAATTGAACATTTAAAACTTTTAAGAAAGCATGATTTATTTCATGATACAATGGTTTAGTTTACTATATACTTATTATTACAACGTATGCTTCTTTCTGTCCGCGAGGAATAATTGTAAAGGTGCCCTCAATGAGGCTAAATCTTTGTTCGCTGATACAATGAAGCACCGTATAACCTCTAACAAGTTTGATTCTCGTAGCTACTGGCGGCTCTGTAACAGTGTGTTAAATTAGAGTAAATCCTCTATCCCACATCTCTTCACTCGAGAGATTATCATCATCTACTGATAAAGCAACATTTGTAAATTCTCTTCCATGCAAAGATACTCCAGTATCTTTGCATGATTTTCTAGTATTTATTGTGTAATATCCATATAATTCCGTCCATGATTTTTGCTATCATCTCTAAATTTGATTTCCAAAGCATGGGGACTTGATAATATCCCATCAATCGTTCAAAGAAATTTCCTCTAAGGTCTACGATAATGCTTTACTGCTTCTTGTATTATGCAGTTTTTTATAACTCAGTCGAACCGTTTGTTCCCTCTAACTACTGACTTATAATATTCTGCCTATATTTGGTAAATCCTAGAAGTTCTAATCAACCACAAATTAGTTAAATATACCACATCCCAGAGTCTTCTTTCAGACAAACAGTATAGCTTTCGTCTTAGGTATACTGCTGATATGTTAATAGTTATTGCTGAAAGAGTCTGTCAAGCTTTATATAAGGACAGTGAAGTTCGAGCTGTTGCTTTGGATATCCCGAAGGCGTTTAACAGGGATTGGCATGATTATGTTCTTCTCAAGATGAAGGTTTATGGTATTTCTGACCGAAATTTTTATTTGATTCAATCTTTCTTACTAAATCGCAAAAATGAAAATTATTTTGAAGATCCACGATGATCATTCTTTTTACATTAATGCGGGTGCCCTTAAGGCCATATCATTGGCCTTATCTTGTTTCTAATTTTCATCAATGACCTTTCTGTTCTCATCAGATATACTGATGACATGACTATATATACAACTGTCAATAGTAAGTTTTATACGCTCGATTAGGTCAAATTGGCAACTGTCCTTCAATCTGTTGTCAACTAGGGAACGAAATGACTTCTTAATTTTAACTCCTCTGTTCTATTTAAACGTCTGAAAGAGTCTTTTTTTGTCTTCTATTAGCATGACTGATCTTAACATCCAGAAGCGTGACTCATTGGGTCTTCTCACACAAACGTTTTCCACTGATATGAAATGAAACGATTATATTGAATTTAGACAATTTTTCTCTCCGGAAACTTATCTTACATCTTTATAAGTCTGGAATATTACTGCTACATTTTGTGTGTTGCTTCTGTTATGTATCTCAATATTCTAGATAAAGCCCAAAGAATAATCTACAATATTATCGGACCTGACCTAGCGTCTCTGCTTCCTTCATTTCCTCAGTGTTATAATGAAGCTTCACTGTACCTGTTCTAGAAATATTTTCCGCTTTGGCATCTCGAGTTTACGGACTTAAACGCGGTATTAAGTTGGCAGCTAGGTCTCATCTTTTAATTTTGAAATTGCTAGATGCAGCCATAAGTTCTATGTTAACAGTTTCTTCTCTCGTACTTCTCGCTTGTGAAATTCTCCCTTAGCTTCTTGCTTTCCAGTCAATTTTGATCTTTAAAAAATTAATTTCAATGTCAACCGTCATCTTTTGTCTCCTGGAATAGTATTATTTTATTGTTCTTTCTTGATAATTTTTTATCAGATTCCTTTACTTTCTGACATTAACCACTTGCGTCTTAGCGACTTTATTGCATTGTTTGGGGTGAAATGATTATTACTTTCCACATAAACGCACACACACGCACACACATTCTTGCGCGCAAAGAAACGAGAATATTATTATCATTATTTTACATTAAGGTTTCCAAAATTTCTTAACTGCTGCGTATTTTTTGATCAGAAAAAATGTTTTTTCACGTAGTCTTAACAATTTAGTCTTTAAAAATAAACCTGAAAAATAATTTTCTTTTTAACAGTTATTATTTACAATAAAAAATGAACTCAAACATAATAACTAATGTGTAGTTGTTTGTTTTGAGGTGCAAACTTTTAATGTCGGATATGATCGATGTAACCTGTAGCCTAATGTCATTTTTTGCATTTAGCCTATTTCTATAAACGCATTTTAGATATATCTACAGGATATCACACGCAAAATATGATACAAATGCATCTGTTACTCATTTTCTCACAGTTTGCAATTTATTTCTCCATTTTTTTGGTACGCCATTTTGTGTTCTTTTTTTGTTTTGGCATCATCCCTCATTATGACATGAAACAGGAAAGGCTTGCGTGGCGACTGAACCTCAATGATGGAGCAGAACGCTAGGCCTCTGCGTAGCGTACTTTGAGAAACTATTACAGACAACAAAAATGAGACGAAGTAAAATTGTTTTGGGAATAAGTAACCCAAACTAAGTCTATTATTAGGTAGAACAACACACACCCAAACAATATGATTTGTAGAAAATGAAAAAAAAATGAAAAATGCATTTGTAGGTTTAATTTTGAATTTCGCTAGGTGACAAAAGTGCATTTCGTTCTTATAAGATAGGTTAGATAACCTCGAAAGATTCTTTTTTTTTATAAACTATGTGGCTTACACTACAGTAGACGGGAAAAACAATCTGTGCGTTGTAAGTTAAAGCAAGGAAAATAGGATTAGAGAGAAATAACTGAAAAGTAATTTTAATTATTGCAAAATAATTTCAGATCTAAAATAAATTGACGAAGTCTATTTATAGAAAGATAGAAAATGACAAAGTTTAAAAGTAAAATAGTTTTATGAAAGAGAAAAGTCGTCTTAATTAACATCTAGAAGCTAAAAGTTTGATTTCAGTAAATGACTTGACGTTTTTCTTGCAGTATCCAACCGCTAAACAAGCACTAATTTGAAAACAAAAAAAAAAAAAAAGGGATATACATAAAAGAACGAGCTCTGAAGGAAGTGCACCAAGTGACACGTATACAGTTTCTATTTGACACTTGATTTGTTGACTTATTGGTCGTATTGACAGCCAAAAGAAAAGAAATGACATTTATTATTTAACTCTGTTTTTCTTTTTTCATTCATATTTCTATTTCTAATATGCACGTGTTATCATCTTTTTTCAGAAACCTGTCAGAAATTCGCTCGTATTATTCTTTCGTACATTTTCGTTAACTGTAACATTTTTGGCGGGAATATTAAATAAGAATAATTTCAGGATAAACGTAACTCCGAAAAGTATACGTGTAGGCTATTTAATTAAGATAACATTATTATAACTGGCATATATATAATGCTGGCTCTTTTAGTTGCGAAAAATCAATTTGCTTAACGTTTACTGAGATGTTGTAGGTATTCGGCAATTAATTTCACAGGTAGTAGCTGTAGCTATTCGTAGTGTAAACGCTTATTTTGTAATGCAGTTGTATCCACACGAACAAAAATACAAGGGAAGATACAAATCTAAAGATGATACTGAAAATAATACAGGCACACTTTTGGGACTCTTAAAGATTAACATCAGCCTAGATTAACATATGCACGCTAATTTCACATATTGAAGGATGTAAACATTGATGCACACATTCTAGATCCTGTAACCTGTTCTTGATTTAAGTTTCACAACAGGGATAATGAGTTTGGTGACAAGGATGAAGATTATCAAAATGTCACCAAAGAATGAATCAACCTGAAATTTCTTCAGACATTAGAATAACAAGGCGTGCAACCAGAAGAAACATACTAATATTAGGAGTGTTTTCAATATGAAAAAGACTGGTAGACGTTCAAAAATTAAGCAAAAGAGATCAAGGAAACCTAGTTAGTTTATAAGTATCCAAGCTAAAATTAACATCTCATCAAGTAATGGATGGAAGCATCATAACAGCCGAAGTGTTAATTCAAACAGTAAGTAGGATACGATGCAAAAGTCATCTAAATGGCTGCATTGCAGAAAAAAATTTGTCATTAACCAAAAAAAAAAAAAAAAAAAAAAACATTGAATAAGATGAAAGCAATAAGCAAAAGAACATCTGTTGTGGGATAATAAAAAAATGTGCAAAAGTGATATACATTAACAAAAACAAAATGGAAGTAAATTCTAACGCAAGCAAATATGTCTGAAGAATAGTTGGTACAAGACACAATCTGAAATATACAACATTAATGGTTAGCTACTGCTCATTTCTGAGCACACCCATCAGCTTTCAAATTCTTATTATAGATTCCTGCTCAAGTCAGAGAGTCGACCTGTTGCAACTAAGTTGAGCAGACCGTAGTTAGTTACTAGGAAGGAGCGCATAATCTGCCGTGATCAGTTTTTTGAACAAGGCCAGAACGCTCAAAAACTCAGTCATGATGACTTGTAACTTCATACTAGCAAGACCGTCGACAACTTCCGAACGGTTCCGTCAACCCAATTCCCCTCACAAGGCTTGGTTTAACCTGTCGTTTGACTTTCAGGCACTTTACAAATGGGGTTTCCTCACCAGGTTAATATTATCAATAATCACCTTCTTGACGAATCGACCATGGTGAGCATTGAACCTGCCTTTTTAGCGAAGTAGATTTCATTTTTAAAATAAGAACTTATAAAATGTCACTAAAGAATAAATCGTTTTGAAATCTCAAAGTTCCTTGGAATAACAAGGGGTGCTCCCATATCACCCTGAAGAAGCATATCGATATTGGTAGTATTTTCGATATGAAAAAGATTGGTAGACGTTCAAAATTAGGCAAAAAGAGATCAAGGAAACCTAGTTATTTTTACCTGACATGAATTTTAACAGCTCATCAAGTAATGGGTAAAAGCAGCATGACTGTTGAAGTTTTAATTCATACATTAAGTAGGATACGATGTAAAAGTCATCTAAATTGTTGTATTAAAACAAAAATATCAAATTAACCAAACAACGCCGAGAAAAATTAAAACAAAAGGCAAAAGAACATCTGCTATGGAACAGTGAAAAATGGATAACATTTATATATATAAAGGATGTTCCAATAACATGCACCGATTTTAAATGTGAATTAAGTTTAAGTGTCTAATCATTTTTTTGTCAGTCTTTCAGATTTAATAACTTATGTCTTTGGCAGTTTCAACCACGGAAATATTAACAATCAAACAATCAGTAAAAATTTCAAGTGTACACTTGGAAAAATTGTTCGTAAATTCAAACAAACTGTCGGTGGCAGATGTGAAAACACCATTGCGTGCACGTTTACGCTGTTCAGCTGAAAAAATTGCTTCAGTGCACGAGAATGTGGCCGAAAATCCAGACATCTCTATTCGTCATCGCGCCTAGGAATTGAACTGCTACACAACAAGGTTACATCGTTTCTAATTGCACACTCGGTTGGTCGATTATGTTGACGAAAACATCCTGGTGCGTGAAATGCATTTCTGTTTGAACGTCCATTTTCGTAATAGGCTTCGATAACTTTAACACGTTGTTTGATTGTTAATCTTTCCACGGTTGAAATTGCCAATAACTTAAGTTGCTAAATCTGAAAGAAAAAGAAATCATTAGATACTTAAACTTAATTCACATTTAAAATCGGTCCACGGTATTAGAACACCCTTTATATTTATATATATATATATATATAAACACAAAAATACACTGAATCCTAATGCAAGATAGGCACAGTTGAAGACAAATTGGTAGAATACATAATTCAAAATATACAACACAAGACAGTAAAATTTGATGGTGCGAGTAAAATGGTTTGGAGCTGCATCAAAAGCAATTACACACGAAAGTTGATAAAATCGATAGACCCACTGAACAGTGAGAAATATCTTACATTACTAAAGTCCCACCTATTAACAAATATAGCAGAAGGTGAAACATCCCAACATAATGACATACATAAAGTGCAACAAAGACTTTTTTCACAATGAATACATTCCATTGTTACAAGATTAACCTTTCCAAAAGTTTGATCTTAACATAATTGAACCAAAATGAAGATAGTTTAAAGCTTGAGTGTATAATAGAAGAACAAAGAATTTTCAAGAATATGGTAGAGCTTTTCCGATGGAACAATTTTAATGTTGTATTCCTATATCCCCCGTTGAGTTGAGACTCTTATTCAAGCCAATGGCATCCATACTAAATACAACTTTACATAAGTAAATTCATTTTTATATTGTCAATAAAAGTAGTTAAATCTTCATTTTTTCTTGTGGCTCATCACTTTTATCATGTCTTATTTTCAGTATCACGATTTGTTTAAGCCTGTATCTCCCCAGATTACTCTGTTTATGCGAATGGAACAACTTGCATTACAGTCCTGAATGACTACAGATAATAGTTCTATATATATATATATATATATATATATATATATATATAAATGAGGAAGCGTGTCCTATGAGCACATCCCAGACATTTTGTAAGGTAATGTTTTGCTCCAAAATAAGGATTCATACTATTGATAGAACCTATCAGTTCTAGCTAAAGTGAACACGAATTTGACTATCATTTTTTCAATGTGTTATTGCACGTCACGCTACTTGTGCAAAAACATTAACAACCCTACCAATGTTTGTTGAATTTATCAGATGATTCATTGAAAAATAAATGGATTATGTGTAAGATGACTGAAGCTGCACACAGGGCAGAAAAAACTTTATTTTTTATTTATTATTTTTTTTTTGAAAAGATGAATTTCTTGAAAGTAACCAAGAAATTCACATGACGGTAGACCCGCGGATAATCTTAAAACTAACAAAGGGGGTTATTTTCAATATCCTTTTGAACTTGTTTCAAGGACAGCAACATTTTCGACATATTCTGAAATAGTGATTGACTGTTTTTCAGTAAATCAACGGTAAAGAACAAATTTTAATATATCACTTGCGCATGTTTAAAATAAGGTTAGATAACGTGTAGGCTTCCACATATTTATTAGGTTGGTGCAAAAATAATGACATAATAATGTCGTTTTTTGACGTTAACAAATACGTCAAAAAACGACATTATTACGCCATTGTTTTTGCACCAACCTTATATATTGTAGTAATTAAATAATTTTGGCGTATTGGATATCTGATTGAAGATTATTCTTAAACGCTTCTGTCATGTCACTTCCTGCCATTTCTGTTAGGCTGAAATCTAGCATGTATAAATGGTCGATATTAGAGTGGCGTCAGTATTGGAACATTTCGGTGAGTCAAATCAAAGTCTTTGTCACTGACAAGTTATGGAATATAGAAATTAGATTCAAGCAACCGAAAGGTTTAGTAGTTTTATTATGGTATCAGTCGGATGCAAATAATTTCAGGAGAGAAAAATAGTGTCCAAACCAGACTTGGAACAGTTCATTACAATATTCTACATTTATATAAGAACTGCCTCACTTGGTTCCCCATACTTTCGGCCTTGTGCCACATCTAAGTTACGCTTAGAAAAACAATATATATAAGAACTGGTGACTAAAAGAACTAAATATATATGAAATATAATTCGGTTAAAACAATGTCATATCAAGAATGGAAGTTCGGGGATATTCTAGAGCTGGACATTATGGGAAGTGGAATCGGCAAGTCGCATTCGAATTTTGATTAAGGTAGTATGTGTTAATTTTGTAATAATACCCCCGGAAGGGCATGAATCTGTTCTAATAGATCAGGTCAAGTATTAATTCAGTGGCTGGTACCATGATAAGCATTGTCAAATAACTCTCATTGCCTCCTACAATGAAAGATCTAGAATGGTACCCAGGCGATCTACTAGAGATAATTTGACTTCACTTTCAAGAATATCTCTGCAACTTTATATTTTCTGAATGATACACAAAAATTAATGACCATTTTAAGGTTAAGAGATTTGGCCATTATCAGATGAAAGTGTATTTTGTACAATTAAATTATGATTTATGTACACGCATGATGACGTGGTCTTGATAGTGAAAACGTATAAAAAGGTAATTAGTTAGACATGGAAAAGCAGCCGAATCGGGAGTTAACATATTCAAGACCACCCGTCTGATTGAAGCCATAAAATAAGTGATAATTAGACCATGAAAACTTATCCTTTGTTCATCCTCTCATTCATTCTCCAACAAATATTTTGAATGAAGAAAGAAGTCAAAAACTAAAAGCAGAAATAGCCAATCTTTATTTCTAGTTGAAGAAGATCACTGGGCCTACAAAGATGAAATAAGAGATTAAATATTATATTAGACTTCATCAGAATGTTTCAAAACATGTTTCAGTTATGTGTGATACACGAGTATGCGATCATGTATCTTTCGATACATGACTGACGAGGGAGATTATTTCTCGCAGTAGACCATCGAAGTCTCTAGAACCCGGTCTGTTCTGCTATTTACCCATAGCTGGTGAAGAGAAGAAGAGGATCCATACCTTTCCCAACGGTATTAGCACGTAAGTGGATGTTATGGATTCGGCTGGAATTCGAACTCGGCTCTCCTATTCCTCAGTCTGTGCCGCTATCCATTACTCCACCGTGAGAAAACTATAATAATTGGTACTGTATCCGAGTTTTATAGCTTTAATTGTATTACAATTTGCTACTAGCTTTGTTTCAACCATTTCACCCCAAGCAAAGCAATAATGCCACTAAGACGTAAGGGATTACTGAGTATGAGAGAATATGAGAAAAAGAAAACCATTAAGGAATTAGTTGCAAAATTCTCTCAATGGTTGGATTTATACCATTATATCTAGGTTTCTTTCACCGGCCATAATCTGACGATCTTAGATGAATAGAAAATTGAGTTAACATCTCTGACAAATTTATCTTGGCACTTTATAAGAAGGCAGTTGTAGAAAGCCAGAAAATAAATCGGCATTCAAAATTGGGGTGAGCACATCTTGCATCATTTTTCTCAGGACAATTAGGAGCCAAAAGCCAGAACAACAACTCGCTTCAATTCAACGCCATATGTCGCTTCCAGCCGCACGATTAATTCTATATCCGACGATGCCCTCTGGCGCCACCTCCTTGACGTCTTGGTCAAATTCCAAGATGGAAAAACGCCCGACCCAAGCGTCTGGTATAATCTTGAGTTTTTGTACGTCTCAGCTCTTTGAAACTGCCTGTTCTGTCTTTGAGGGCTAATAAAAATCGCGTAATAATAATAATATTAATAGGAATTATATGTTGTTGCGTGCCGACGGACAAAAAAAACAAAAACAAACCTCTCCTCCTTAGTGACGGTAACGAACAAGCGTCCACAAAATAAACTCAGACTATTAAACATTGGAAATAGAAACCGAGAGAGCTTCACTTTGTGGGCACAGGAAGTGTGAAATCGAGACACTAACAGGAAAGTTTCGGATTCCATCTGAGCATTATTGCTAATTTTATTTCATCCAGTAAGACGGACGTACTCTAGCAAATAGTTTTATTACTAGTCATTTAAATAAGGTTTTATAGATTTAGTTTCACTAAAAATATATACTGAAGCAGTATTTCCCACAAAATCATCATCAGATGGCAAGTGTAGTTTGCGGCTTTCTTTGAAAGGTGGGAGGGGAAAAAGAGCTTTCCATTTTGTAATTAGAAAATATTTGACCTTACAAAGAGGATGACAAAGCTAGACTGAAAATACACCTGTTCAGTATGCATTCCTGCCATATATATATATATATATATATATATATATATATATATATATATATATATATATATATATATATATTCACATAACAAATTCATCGAGTCTAGAAAAAGAATCGTCAACAGAATGCAGAAAGCACTGGACGGCCATTTCATTCTTTTTTTATGACTCATCAGCAATGCAAATCCACTAGCGAGAAACTTTATACCACTAAGCTAGCCGGCATCAGTGACGAAAAGGAAAATAACTAAGCTCAGTATATATATATATATATATATATATATATATATATATATATATATATATATATATTGTATTGTGTGTGTGCGAGAATATGAGAAAGTGAAAAACATTATTAAGGAGGGCGAACAATAAAAAACATGAATTAAGAAAAGGCAGAAGTCAACGATTGGCACTGCATTTAAATTTTTTATAGTCACTGGAAAACAAGAAGCCGGAAGTCCACAGGCGAGAAGTGGATAGAAGAAACTGATAGCATAGAACTTACGGTTACATCTAGCCATTTCATCTGTAAATTGATGAGACCTTGCCACCAATGTAGTACTGTGCTTAAATTAAAAAAATCTAGTTACCAAAAAGAAAACAAATCATTACAACAATTACCATGGATATATTTATAGAAAAGGCTCAAGAAAACTACGTCACGTCGGTGAGAAAGTGACTAAAGCCGATATGCCAGATCAGTATTGATAACATTGCAGATTCTTCTTTATATTTTATCTAGAATCTCTAAATGCGTAGCAGGAGTCATGAATGAATGGTAGACTTATAAATATGTTTGATATATTCGATGCGAAAAATTCTTTAACATGATACAATGAACCAACTTTCCTAGTAGCAGACCTAGCAGTTAATTCGATGTAATCTTTCCACTTCATGTCATCGGAAAACTTTAGAAGAATTCTCAATGAGTCAGTATCAACCATGCAGATGGAAGGCAAAGAGGATTATATCAGACAATTAAAAAAGAGCAGTTTCATATTGGAGGTGTTAAATTTAGCAAGCCATTTCTTGCCCCAGTTAAAAACATATTATAGATCAATTTATTGAGATCAGCTGCCAATTTGGCCTTATTGAACCAGTCAGACTTATTATTAAGACAGGAGTAAATAGATGTGACACCGAGTGATACCCTAAATGTTATGTTTGTGGATACATTTGTATGACTAGTTTTTCATACAGTGAAATTAATGTCGAAAGCGTTCAAAGTCTTATCATTGTATATTTATCTTTAAGCAGGGATCGAGCCTATATTCTCTTTATATTGAGAGATCACTTTTAGTTAGGTGTAGCTTAAACGTTACGGCTAGGAGCATCTCTACAGCAAAGGCTGACTTAGGTTTTTCAAGAAATGCACGTATTTCTTTGACACCTTTAGAAATCTATAGCTGCTTTTTTTTTCGTACCGGAAACGTAAACAAAGTAATTTAATCAGATAATGGCTTTTTAAAATCTGATATTACTTCTTATGAATGAAGTTATTTTAATGGGCACATGTGTTTGGATAAACACCTTTTTCAAACAGTGAAATTAACGTCATATTTATCTATGTCATTAAATATCTTATTATACAAAATGTACCACTTGGCGGGGTTGATAGCGATCAAATTTAGACGAAGGGTCGGGTAGACATGTTAGGGTTGGTAGCGCTAAAATCAAAGGAAGAATTACATAGACCAGTTGGGGTTGATAGCGATCAAATCAAAACGAAATACGGATTTCATCCCTCTCTTTCGAGAGGAATCAAATCTGTATTTTCATTATCAGTCAGGGAAAACACATTTAAGCTTGCGCTAACGTTCGGCGAATTATAATATTATAATAATATCGGGTTAAAAGATCCATCAACTGCTTAAAACATATTTTATCTCTGTGATTACACACACACACATATATATATGTTCATAACTTTCTATCTATATTTTTATAAAAAAAAAAGTATATTTTGGTCATATTATTTCATTTAAACATGTTCTATAGAATTGAACAAAGTGTATCTTTTAAGCCATTTAGTAAGTTTTTCTTGCTGTCGAATGAAACGATTTTACTCAGGTGGAAACGTATAGACCAACATGTCGAATTTAGAGCTACAAATCCATTGATGGTCAAAAATACTCGGATTTTTACGTTTAAACTCGGCAAGTAGCTTTATACTTTTTCACCTGAATTCAATTCTACTTTATTTGTCTGTTCAGTTCAATGGTTCATATATATATATATATATATATATATATATATATATATATATATATATATATATATATATATATATATATATATATATATATATGTCTTGAGCGCGAGAAAGACAGATGTATGTATTTGTAAGTATGCAAGACATACGTACAAGTATGTTCCATTTAAATCCTGAATGGATTTCCACCAAAAGCTGAACCGGAACTAATTTGCTTCAAGGCAAGTAAGTGGTGCGGACTTTTAATAAGTTAAAGTCGTAACTTCAGTTTGTCGTCATTCAGAAAAAGATAGCTGAATTTCCGTGCAAATAGAATTCGGAGCAACTAAATGTTATAGATTCGAAGGGTGCTTAGATAATTTTCCTTTTCGCCCGTGCTATCTTTGTAAACTGCTTTTATACACATAACTGCCTACCTGGTGCCCTTTCATATTTGGCGGCACAACGAGAAGTATCGCTAAAGCGAAGCAAGAGGCCCAAACAGCACTACTGATATTTTGTTAAACTAAACCCTATCATACGATCTTAATCTTACTGGCATCAATTTATCTCTCTCTCTCTCAGAGAATGTTGTGGTATGTGATTTACGTCAAGAAATGTAAGTGTATTAGAATCGAATTTATTTTTTTATTAGGTCCATTTGTTCTAAGAGAAGTTGATCTAAGTTGAACATATATTGGTTTCAACCTAAGAGACACAAAAGTAATCTTTGTACCCAAAGCATCAAAAGATCTAGGAACCTCAGAGGCTTGACTTAGAAGGTAATCATAGTCACCAAGTGCATAATCGGGCACCGTATTTGTCAGGAAGTTCACCAACTTAGAAACCGGGGTTACAATATATACACAGGAGACAACGGAATGGGAGGAAGCTGTATCAATGTCCGAGCAACAAGGGAAAATGTGCTTCCCTCAAATTCAAGTGAGAAAAAGATGAATCATTCAAAGAAATGCCTCGAAAACTATATAACCTCTGCCGGCATTAATTTGACGGAGTCGTGAAGTAAATACACAATTATTTCTATTTTTTTAAGATCATTTCACCGAAGCAAGACGATAATGACAGTAAGACGCCAGGGCTTACTGAGAGCGAAAGAGAATGAGAACTCTTTAGTGAGGAGAAAGAACAGGATTAAAAAAGGACAGAAGATGGCGATTGGCGTTGCATTTGAATTTTTGAAGATCGTAGGTGGTGGGGAAGCAAGAGAGCGGAAGAATGCTCTACAGGCAAGAAAACAATATTAGAATAGGACTTATAGTACATTTAACTATTTCAACAAGTAAAATGATGAGGTATACTAATAAAACTAGTAATCCACTTAAATCCATGCAGTTGAGGTATCAAGGCTAAAGTGGGGACGAGGAAGGCTGGTCTTCATCTGTCTTATAAACTTAACTAACAACATACACTGACCCAAACATATCACAGTATTCCTTTCACTAAAACAACACATTTTTACTTACCATTCTTACTATAGCCACCATAAGACCTCTGAGCCCTCTATGAAGACCTAAATAGTCCCCATATGCACAATTCATCTGTGTTGGTAGGCAATAAATATAAAATTTAAAATTTAACCCCAATGTGTATTTACAATAGCATATTAAGGAGGAAAGCTCATTAGAATAATTGCTATGAGAATATTTATAGGAAAGCTACCATACGGAGGTGAGAATGCGACTGAAGTCGAGATGCCATATCAGGACTTATAATATGACAGAACTTTCTTTGAATTTTGTCGAGAATTTCGAAATATATAACAGGAGGACCAGAGCTGGCATCGCTGCAATATTCCATCCACAGACGAATGGTAGATTTATAAATGTGCCAGATGTATTTTGGTGAGAAAAATTGTTATTTGAAAAATGAAATCTCATATTCTCATTGTTGTAATCTTGTCTTTGTTCAAAATAGCCGAGAATTCGGAAGGTCGCAGTTAGAGAGAGCATCGAAGGAGCAGAAGACTAAGTAGAGGAAACAAAGAAGAATAGGTTTATCAAATACTCAGACATCGAACGGAAAGACATTAGCAAATCAAATATTACACAAACCAATATTTATTTGTATAATATATACAAAATATGGCACAAGGCCAAAATGGGGAATTGGGATGGTTTTGTTTTGTCTTAACATTAAACTTAGCTAACCACAATCACTGACCCAAACATATCACAATATTCCTAACAGTAAAACAACTTACCATCCTTACTAAAACCACCATAATACCTCAAAAATACTACTCAAATCCCGTCTAATGTGGGAACTTGCCATATTTATAAATAGGAGCAGTCCATTGCCAGAGTAGTAGGGAAGAGCAGGATGTTCTCCGACTCCTACACTACAACACTTATCAGACGTTTAAAAACAATATTACATTTATAAGGAGCTAAGCTAAAGCTCGTTTTCTACAAACATGCGACTTTCGGAACAGTGCATACCCGCCACCTGCTTTATTCGATTTTGTTGTTAAAGGTCACACTCTGGAACAGCAGACAAGACAAGGCCAGTCTAACAGAAAGCCTATAAACCTTGGAACAGCCTGATATCGTCCTACACTTAATTGGAAAACTTTGGCTAAGTGTGAAGTGTAGTCCACTGAAGAGATACAATGATTAAATGAAAAGGAAGATCATCTAGACATTCAACCATCATCAATTGGAAAGAGGGATGACCAACAGAACAATAAGGCCAATGAAGGAGACAGAAATCAAACCGCAAAAGGAAAAGCAGTTCAAGAAAAGAGTCTGTTTGAGTTCTGTGACATAGCCGTGATAAGCAACCAAAGGGTGTGTTCATTGGGAGTTGATTAGTCTGGGTCTACTCCACAAAAGATTAAAACTCTTTAATATCACGGATGTTTTATGATTCTTAAATTTAATAAACTGTTAATTATTGCAACGAAGATTCGCTATATAATTGGATTCGGCGAGCTTGAAAATGTAACAAATTTATGCATGTTACTGCTTGGACAATGAGATAGTCATAGGGGAGTCTCTTCTCTCTTAATTATTATTTTTTTTAATTTTCTTGATCATTTTTCTTTTTCAAATTAACAACAGTATTATTACGTATCAGTTCGCTATCACAACTTCCTTTCACATTTCCTTTAGTTTTCTTCAGCTATGCTTTGAAATATGGTTTGAAGATTTTCAACATCCAACTATTTTTACGTAGTCTATTTATCTATGAATCGATCCTGACGAGTGGACGGAACGATTGCAGGAGGGTACGTCTTAGAAAGACTAGTGTCGGGATGCTGAAGGTATCATCAATCAGCTAAGTGACATTTCATATTTATATTAATTCTATCTATCTATCTATCTATCTATCTATCTATCTATCTATCTATCTATCTATCTCTCTCTCTCTCTCTCTCTCTATATATATATATATATATATATATATATACAGTGTATATACAATTGCTTTTTATGTAGTGTATCTATCTATTCAATATATATATATATATATATATATATATATATATATATATATATATATATATTTACACTTCAGGAAAGTATAGTCTTATATAGATATTGTAATAACAAATTTATTCAGACACCACGAGATTATTACATGTTACTTGTGGACGCACAAGAGCTGCTCAAAATGCTAGCCTTTAGCTTCCAGACATTTATTAGTACAGCGAACTACTGCTTAAGCAATTGTGGCCAATGTCCCCAGTGAGATTGCTGTACATGTATTTTCAAATTCTTCTCTAAGGATTTGGAGAAACGTGGGGGAAACTCGCCTGCATCTCTTAGTCCTAGCCATTGTTCTTACACATTCTCATTCAGATAAGCTTGCATGTCTTGCTGGTAGTGTGGCGTTGCGCCATCTTGTTGAAAGAGAAATTGCTCATTTCCATGAAGTTCATGTATGGCAATGTTATTGCAATTTGATACAACTACGAAATACAAGTTTTTCCTTTCCTGGAGTATGTATACATTTTAGGACGGACCCTCTCTCTCTCTCTCTCTCTCTCTCTCTCTATATATATATATATATATATATATATATATATATATATATATATATATATATATATATATATATATATATATACACGCACACACACACACATATATATATAAAGAAATGGACAAAGTCCGACAATTTATTAAAGACATTTTTATGTTTAACATTCTTTTTATAGATACAAGTATTTAAGTAAATGCTCTGTTTGTGGCCGGGCGGTTAGGCACGTCAAGCTAAATGACGGTTCCGTATAGGATGCAGGTTCGAATCCTGTCAAAGGACGAATATTTTCTATGAAAATTTCTCGGACATTCCGGCCGGTGAATGTTATTTAATACTGTTTATTATAAGCAGAGCATTTACTTAAATACTTGTATCTATAAAAAGAATGTTAAACATAAAAATGTCTTTAATATATATATATATATATATATTTGTGAGGGAGATAGATAGAAAGAGTGAGGGTTCTGTCCGGAAATAATGTAGCGATTTATTATTCCCAAAATAGCCTACCTAGGGTAAGAGTGCCTTAGTCTCCTTAAATGTTTTCTTTTCAGAACTTTACACACGTCTCAACGATATATCACTATGAATGAGATGGAGAAAACAATACATACACCTCCGACTGAGTAACCCACGGGACAATGCTCATGTATGCGCTCCCTGTTCACTTCTGGTTGCATGACATGCCACATCAACAGAATCGAATCATCCTCATTTCTTCCTTGTTCCATATGTGCGAAGAAAGTTTCCCCAAGACAGATTTTTACCAAGAACTAAAACTTTTTGGCACAGATTCACGTATGGAAGATTCTTCGAACACTACATTCCTAAACTTTTCGTTATCTATATCCTGCTTATTGTTTTGAACTTCACTTCCCAACAACTTCTCTCCCAATCATATCACACACCTCATTCATCATTACCATTTCGAATGTAACCATCTACCTGGAGTGGCTTTCGAGCCTTACATTTCGTTAAATTTATAGTATGAAATCCAAATAAATAAAATTTAGTTAAAATTGAAATAACAGTACCTAATCTTAGGTAAATTCTAATAAAAACAAAATAACAAAATCCTTATATTTTAAATAGCTGGATGCTTTTCGTACAAACTTAATGTGTATGTATATGTATATATATATGTATGTGTGCGTGTGTGTTCGCACGTATGTAGTAGGTAACATTGAAACCGAGCCGTCAACATCATTGTCTCTCTTTGTGTATATTTTCCTAATGAGACTTCTGTCTTTTTATCTTAAGCGATCTCTTGCTCTCATAAATTCCTCAAAACATCTTTGTTCTCCAACTCGACGAATACACAGATTATTTTACCTGACACCCATCATTTTTAGCGGTGGCCTACTTACAAAGAACTTGGATTTTATTAAGCAAAAGCATTGCACCAGATCTCTTCAGGTAATAAGCATCTGCAGCAGACAGACTTATTAGTGAACGAACAAGGACATAAAACACCCAGACAAATAGTTATTTTTAGGACCTGCTCTCACACTCGAGCCAATTACATAAGTTCGTTTGGTAAAAGCATTAGCTGTTCATTCTCGAAAACAGAAAAATCGAACGACTTCTACAAGCTGTGATGTTTCTTTGCTGGGTTAATGCACATTTTCAAAACAACACTTTCTTTTCAAAAAAGTAAAGAGGTCCAAAGACCGGGATTATTGAGGTTCTAAAGTAAAGCAACCCGTTTTCTGGGGTATATTTCTACTAACAGAGTAGGCAGAAAAAAGAAAAAAAACTATAAATATTATATTTCTCGCTTTAGGTGCTGAGATAAGAAAAGAATTTTGTCCCAACGCAACTAATATTATTATAAGCAATGTCTTATATTTAAGATCGAATTGCTGTTATGAATACACGTGTTTAAATGCATAAAGAATTCCATTTCACACAAGCAAGGATGTATAACGATAAAAAAGAAAACGAAAATGTACATCAGTAAGTATGTAGCCCAATGACAAAAATAAAGAAACTTATTTTACACAAATATTCATTTTTCAATATAAAGTACTGAATACAGTAGCGTTTGTTAATCCGATAAATTGAACATATGATTTCATGTCGGACTAATGCCATTGTGAAAAGGTATAAACTGACCCCACTTATGGAGTAAATATCAGGTTAGACTGGTATATAAAGCTTTCGATGATAGCCGATCTAAGAGAAAGATGAATTCTTAGTCGTAGAAAAGATGACGGAAAACTCACCATGATATTTCCCAAGAACACACACTTAATAAAGATGGAGAGCCATGATTACGTATGACCTGAAGGAACATGACTTTAAAGAGGAAAACAACGATCATCTCAATCGCTTAGAAGTAACAATAACAATCAAAATTTCTGGACCAACAGAAGATAGTCAGCTTCCTTTGAAAGCAATTGATCTAAAGTTTAGCGAACTCATATGATTGTATTCATTTTAGTGATTTAGAAACTTGGGTAAGGCCGACTGATTCTGTTAGTATGTGATAAGTGAGGTCTGTAAAGATTTTGAACACCTCCTGCTACAACGAAACCAGTGCCGTGTGATGTAAAAGCGACAACTGAAATAAAATAAATAAGACCAAAACCAGTGCAAAGACCAGTGATATTCATTTGGAACCAATAACCAGGTTGCATATATATATATATATATATATATATATATATATATATATATAGAGAGAGAGAGAGAGAGAGATGTGTGTGTGTGTGTATATATATATATATATATATATATATATGCCATAGTGGTTCAATAAATCGTAATTTTAACTGATTTAAGTAAGGTAAGATAATATATATATATATATATATATATATATATATATATATATATATATATATATATATTCCATAGCGGTTCAATAAATCGTAATTTTAACTGGTTTAAGTAAGGTAAGATATATATATATATATATATATATATATATATATATATATATATACATATATATATATATATATATATATATATGTATATATACTACATTGTGCATGAAAGAACAAGTGTTGTGCTACCGATGAGGAACAAAATTGTCCAAATCATATAGAAGCAAAATTGTCCATGTATTAGATTAAGCTTTGAATAATTGTATCTTAGACATGATTGAAGATATTTTATTGGAATTCTCAGAGGTTTTTATAACCCTATTGGACTCTACTTTCAGCGGTATGAATGTATAATTACTCTGAAAGCTTATCAGAAGAATCGTGATGAAAACGATCATAAACAAAAATGGCATGTTCTTCATTAATTAATCCTAACTAAGAATCCGAAGCTCATGAAGTATTGATATATATATATATATATATATATATATATATATATATATATATATATTATTCCAGGATCATTTTCTGTCGTGGAGTAACAAAGGTTTCACGTACGATTTCATTTTTAAATCCTTTTTCACTGTTCTTTGGATTGTCATGGCAGTAACTCCCCTCTCAAGCCAAACGTCTTGTGGATTAAGTTGGATCTTTTGTAATTGATATCTTTAGCTCTAAGTTGAAATAATGATCCCTCTTGCTGTTGTGACCTCCTGATCCACTCTAATGTTTTTTTTTACTGTTTCCTCTTTTTAAAACGTATTCAACGTTCCCGTGAGGATTCTTTAATTGACTTTGAAGATGGAAGCGAGAGTATGAATGTTGGTATCATTATTGAAGACCTGAATGGTATTCTTCCTCTCACCATTGTTCATTTGGGAAGTCAGACAATTTCTGCGATCACATCACTCTTTACTTTTGGCCACCTAACTCTCCAGACTGCAACACCCTTGATTATTATGTGTGGGGCGCAGTTGTGTTTTGACGAGAAATAAAAAAACAAAACCTTGTGACACCAAATATAAACTGAAACAAGGATTATGGCAGCATTGACCAAATTAAACAAGAATGCCGTCCAGAAGAGTTGCAGGAGATTGCGATGTCGTCTAGATTTAATCTTTAGTATTTCAAAATATTTTGCGCGATTTTGATAAATATTTTTGTGTAATGTTTGTGTAATGTTTGTTTAATTCTGTTAAAATGAGATAATTATTGTTAAATTCATTTTTGCTTAATTTGGGCAAGAATTTATCTGTCGAACTCTATACACACACAAACACATATAAGGAAAATACACATAAATATATATATATATATATATATATATATATATATATATATATGCGGAATATATATATATATATATATATATATATATATATATATATATATATATGTATGATGAAAATATATATATATATGAGGAATATATATATGTGGAATATATATATATATATATATATTATATATGGGGAATATATATATATATATATATATATGTATGTGTGGAAAAATATAGAGGTTGAATGATAAAGAAATGAATTTCTCGAGTTGTTTGCTCGACCATTCTCGTTTATTTTACATATTTACATAAGCAAGCTGTGTATATAACCGCACCGCGTACGCACCTTCGAAGTTGCATGAAAGAAAGATTTTCTAATCTGTAAAATTCAAAGAGTAATATTCCTATCCATCAAAGCATCGGTTAAAACAAAGAAAAATATTTGTCTAAGGATTGTGCAAATATTTACAGTCGCGGTATCAGCGAGGTATTGGTTTCAGCCGCCCACGCAAATGTTCAAGTCCCTGATGTAAAATAGCATCGTATTTGCATATAACCTACGCAATCCTCCGCTTTAAAAGAAGAGACACACAAGATAGAAAGTTGTGGAGAGCCCTGGTCACCTATGTCCTGAAGGGACGCGCTACGTAGAAGAAGAATATTTAGAATAAGAAAAAAAAACAGTTGCAGTTTCTGGGACGCATAAAAAGGAAAAGAGAACTTGGGAAATTTAATATTCGAAGGAGATGTTGAAGGCAAAAGGTAGAGAAGAAGGCGGCGAATGAGTTACCTATTGTGCTTGTATAAATGGTTGGCAAGACTAGGATTAGTAGAGCTAGCATAAGACAAGAAATTGTGGAGAACCATGATCGACCACGTTCTGAAAGGGAACGACTCAAGAAGAAGAAGAAGAAGAAGAAGAAGAAGAAGAAGAAGAATGAGGAGGAGGAGGGGGAGGGGGAGGCGGAAGAGAAGAAGAAGGAGGACGAGGAGGAGAAGAAGAAGGAGGAGGAGGAGAAGAAGGAGGAGAAGAAGAAGAAAGAAGAAGAAGAAGAGGAAGGAGGAGGATGAGAAGAAGAAGAAGAAGAAGGAGGATGAGGAGGTGGAGGAGAAGAAGGTGGTGGAGGAGGATGAGGTGGAGAAGAAGAAGAAGAAGAAGAAGAAGAAGAAGAAGAAGAAACAGAGTGTAGGAACGATGTAAATATTTGTTATACCCCGTGTATGGACAAAACATTGCGATGAGAAACCGACACTTGTAGGTAAAAAAAAAAAAAAAAAAGAAAAAAGAAGACTTTTATGAAAGTAAATTATCACCAAAATCTTTGGTTATTAGTAAAAATAAAGATTGGAGAAAATTCTGAGATACAAATTATTTGTCTACACTTTACAAAACATGAGATATTTGTGATAAGTGAAAGTGTGAAATGGCGTTATTTGTAAATCATATTTTGTGTTTGAATAATTTTTGGCGAAAAATATTGTGGATTTAAAGGTCTACCAAAGATCAATCAATTATTGAGTTCGAATAAAATCTTCGGTATTTAGTAAAATGAGAAATTTTAAAAGTAGTTTCCATTATAAATTTAAGAGAAAAACAAACACCTCCACCAACAAAACTCCCCCCAACAAAAAAGAAAAAAAAAAAGAAAAAAAAAAACAGAGTCAGAGGTTGTTATTTACGCATTTTTAAAAATAACGATATCCAATGTAAGTGAATTTTTAAAATTAATCATAGTTTTCCTAAAAGAATGTACCTGTTTTATTTACTTGTCTATATATCCATTACTCGGGGCACCTCGAAGTGGTGTAATGGTTACCAAGCTTGTCTCGCTAGAACAATTGCGACTGAGTAGTGAGTTGGATTCTCACTGGGTGCCCCCTACTTTCGGCCTTGTGCCACATCTAAGCTATGCCTAGAAAATTAATACTCACTCTCTATCTACCACTCCAAGCATTTATTTTAGTGGATATCCATGTTTGAGTAGACGTCTCGTTTCTCAAGCAGTATGACTCACGTTTACCAGCCTGCGCATTACAATGTATGTATATATTGTCAGATTGAGTGTATCTGTAGATAAGACAAAATAATTAAAAAGAAACAAGAGGAAAAAAAAACTATACTTAGCCATTTCGTCCTCGGAGGGACTTTATCAAGGCAATGTAAGAAGTATTAAAGTGCCCTAATTCAAAATCTGTTGAAAAGTAAAGTGAGCGAGTTATATTCAATAGTTTTATAAATATTGTGTGGATTGTGATTAGATGATTATCACATGAGATGGCCGTATGTGCTGTAAATCTTCAAAGGCTGAAGTGAAGGATTTATAACTTTTCTCTTGTATCTGTCTATATTTCTGAGATGAGGTATTATGTACACTATTTACATTGCTTTTCTTTTGATATTTCGATATCTTTGTTGTTGTGTAAGTTGACTTAGGAAACTTGTAATTCTTTCAGGAAAGGTAACATTGTGTAAAAAACGGAGCGTATATTGATATTTTGATAATATTTGGTGGCAGCATTCTCGATAATTTTCCTTCTGAGTAAATTACTTTCTCTTTTGATGAGTGTCGCAATTTTAGATCAAAATTGTTGTTGAATTTATTTCTGCGTATGACTAATGCCTTTGTCAAATTGTCATTAATGAAGTCTCTTTTGTGTTCATAGAGACTTTTTTTTTTAAATTTCTGCATGTTTCTCAAATGTATTGTGAGGAACAGCTTTTATATATGTTTGCTTCTGAATTATTATTATTATAGGACACAAATACTCATCTAGTTCTGATTATATCCATAACGGTTTTAGAAGTGGTTGTGATTTGGATGTTATTTAGATAGGATAAGTTGTTCTGGATAGTGGATAAGTAGTGTTATAGTAATGTTAGTGTAGTAAGTTGGTAGGTAGTGTTTTGTATATATTTTTATTTAATTTGTTATTGTGGATAATGTTGTAAGTTTCGTTGCAGTCAAGTATTTTGTGCTTTTCTCTTTGCGTTGTAGATGAAGTGATAAGGATATTGGTGTTTTTTTAATGAGTTTTCCATGGGTGCTTCTTCTTTGGGTAGGTATTGGGGGCTGCAAATGCTTAATGTTCTTAAGACAATTAAGAATTTGCGGAAACACACATAAAAGAAACACGCTTGACTTTTCACCAGACTTTGAATTAGGACACTTTGTACCTTCCACATGGTATTCGGACTGAACTTTCAAACACCTGATAAACATTGATGAACGATCTCAAAATTACAAGCCTTGATAAACCAATTACATCCTCGCCTCTGTGTATATAAACACGTGCAGCATAATAAATTCTACGTTGCTTTGATAAAGTCCTTTAGAGGGTGAAACGCGTCGATAAAGTCCTTTAGAGGGTGAAACGCGTCGATAAAGTATAGTTTTTCTTCATGTCTCTTTTTATTCACATATATATATATATACATATATATATATATATATATATATATATATATAGAGAGAGAGAGAGAGAGAGATAAATATGCGTGTATGTAGTGTGTACGTATTTGTGCGTATTTTTTTTGTATGTATAGAGATAGCTAGATATGACCAGACGGATATATATATATATATATATATATATATATATATATATATATATATATATATATATATATAGATATATATAGATATATATATAGAGAGAGATAGATATTAGCAGAATGATAGATATCTAGTTAGATATGAGTAGAATAATAAATAGCTAGCCAAAAAAATCTGTACATCGAAAACGAGGAAACATTTTCATGTCTCTTTTTATTCATATATATATATATATATATATATATATATATATATATATATATATGCGTGTGTGTGTATGTAGCGTGTGCGAATTTGTTTGTGTATGTATAGAGATAGCTAGATTGCTAGGTATGACCACAACGGTATATATATATATATATATATATATATATATATATATATATATATATATATATATATAGATAGATAGATAGATAGATAGATAGATAGATATTAGCAGAATGATAGACAGATATGTAGTCAGATATATAGTCAGATATAAGTAGA
This sequence comes from Acanthosepion lycidas, assembly GCA_963932145.1. Lineage (NCBI taxonomy): Eukaryota > Metazoa > Mollusca > Cephalopoda > Sepiida > Sepiidae > Acanthosepion > Acanthosepion lycidas. Next base: position 67,176,558 of record OZ010585.1, on the reverse strand, counting down.
ATAATAGATAGCTAGCAAAAAATAATTAAAAAAATCTGTAAATCGAAAACGAGGAAACACCAAAGTGTGACATCTTTGTTTCGCTAATCGTAATAACAGTCTCGCCCGTTGATCAATGATTAGCATTACGTAACGAAAAAATTATTTTGTGATGGTTACACAATGTATACTCGACGATGGATTACTATAACTTATTTTTATAAAATCAAACTTTTTTCGAGGTTTTATAGCTGTAACTAGTTAATTTCATAATTCAAAATGAATTTACAAAAATGTTACTTTTTTTCTTTGAAGGCCTGATTTATTGAAAAACTCTCACAAAATTAAGCAAAAGTGGATTTAAATGTATTTAGATTTAAATGTATTTAAAATGTAGCAAAACGTTTGCCCATTGATGAACGTAATACACCGGTTAAATCTACCGAAATCATAAGACAAATTATATAGTTTCTGTGTAGTAAGGAGGTTTCTCGAAGGAGATTGAAGATGGTTCTGTTAAGCATGCTGATTTTTTTTTTTTTTTTTTGAACAGCAGACTGAAAACAAAAGATATACGATCTACCGAAGAATAATCATGTGCACAAAGAAAACTGAACGCAAATTAGCGGGGACGAAAAGAATGCTATGAAATAGAAGATTGTTGCTGTTAGCCACACTAAGTGCTAGGTTATCAATAATTGAATCCCTTCCACGTAGGAATAAATGAATTAGGATGTGATTATTTTATGAGAAACTGTCTGTTTTATTAAATTAAACGCATATCACCAAAGCATTAATCAATATGTTTCTTAGAAGTGTGTACGTGTATGAACAGATCAAGTATATATATATATATATATATATATATATATATATATATATATATATATATATATATATATATATATGTAGGCATTATTCGTCGGTAAAGAAGCTGTAGGAATCAGAAAAAAGTATGACTTTTTCCAACAGGACCATGATGGTAAAAATCGTTGAAGACAGTTGATAAATACTGGCAACTCAAAAGTCAGCACCCAACGTACAAAAAACAGACAAATAATTATAAAGCTACCATTATGATTAGGATAACATCACCGAGAAAAGTCTTTTGCAGTTAGGGAAGGGAAAGCATTATTTCGTCTCCTTTCAATAACGTTAATTTTGAAAACAAATGTACAAAAATCACTAATATATATATATATATATATATATATATATATATATATATATGTGTGTGTGTGCGTGTGTGTGTGTGTGTGTGTGTGTGTTTATTATAAACGGTATTTTACTGACCACAGTTGCTGTATTTTATTAGTTTGGTACAAAAATAATGACGTAATAATATCGTTTTTTGACGTATTTTTTAACGTCAATATATATATATATATATATATATATATATATATATATATATATATATATATATATATATTGCCTTTACCCACTCGTATATATATATATATATATATATATATATACATACAAGTGGGTAGAGGCAATTTTTAAAAAACGGGCAGGTGCTGACGCGTGACATCACGCGAGCACATCAGATGGTGGGTAGCTAGCCGTGCGCAGCATTCCTTTATACAATCCAGTGACAAGGAGTAACGAGGTCAGACGTATAGACGCTCCACTTACCAATTTCACCATTGAACAACGAGGTACTATAGTGTTTTATATGTGCAGAGTGAGTCAAACCTCTGAAAATCCATCGCCGGACGTTGGCGCAAGGTAGAGAACACACAACGAAAGGTGTCTGAGTGGGAAAATCAATTGCAACTGACGACACACGATCTAGTCGTTCATCAATATTGCGCACATTAAGAGCTTAAATGCCTGGTTCAGGTAATACCGATGCATCATGCTAGCACAAATGGTGAATCTGTACAAGTTATAGTGCACAATGACTTGGGTTACCGCAAAGTTCGTTCGCGTTGGGTGCCCCAAACATGCAAGGAGTGCAACGTTTGCTTGCTGATCAACCGAAAAGCTTCTTTTCGGAAAGGATAAAGATGTTCGTTGAAAGATACCAGAAGTACATCGCCGTGTAGTGAGGATTATGTCGAAAAGTAACATGTACCTTCGTTCTTCATCAGTCGAATTAAAAGTATATGGAAATTGCTATTATTTCTTTTATTTACCATCATATATATATATATATATATATATGTGTGTGTGTGTGTGTGTGTGTGTGTGTATCGCACATATAGTGTTGGTGTTAATAAAACAGTGCTCAATGTAATATAGCAGAGCTATTATGGCGACTTAGATTTATTTTCCACATCAAGGACACCGGAATAAAGATGACTATCATTCTCCTGCGTAAAACTACTCACGAAAGATAGACAGAAGAAAAGAACTCACAAAAAAATCAAAGATCACGAACTAAATATTACCTCCATCACCAATGTTAAAGTGAGCAACTTCCTCGGTGTAACCTTAAACCTGAATAATGGTTATTCCATGCATAAAAGATCTATATAACCATAGATACATTAGTAAAAAATCAAACTACCACCACATTAGTCTACATAATTTATATAAATCAGTCCAAGTGAGATTATCTACCAACTCCAGCAATGAGGAAATATTTGATGAGTCTAAAATTAAATATATATCAGCTTTAGAACTAAGCCACCATAAAGTAAACTTAGAGAAATAAAGCAGAAGTAAACAAAGAAGGAAAAAATAATCAGAAACACCGTAACGCAATATTATATGATTTAATCCACCTTTTAAATATAATGTCATAACTACTAAATAAAGAATTTAATTTAATTCATAAACACTTTAACCCATCACTAGCAGTAAAAAAGATTTTTTAACAAGAACAATATTAAAATCAGCTGTATCTGCGGTAATAACATTGACATCCATCTCCCATCATATCAACATTATATTAAACAAGCAAAGACAACGTAAATTCTTCTAAAAATAAATGCAACCACAGAAAAAATACATGTCCCTTAAACCGTCAATGTATGATTGATAATATTATTTAATATAGCGAATATGCGTTCAGGTAACGATGTTCAATTTTATTTTGGTTCCCCGGAAAATCCTTGGAAATTTTGTTTTTACCATCATCGAATTTCTCTCTAAATATTTCTGGCAATTAGGGAATGAGAGCATCTCACCATTAATCAAATGAAAAATTATATCTAGAGCAAAGGCTTATAACGGTAAAGGAAATGTAATTTACATTTAGTTCGAAACTTGTTATCTTAAAACACTTAAATAATTCTATTTTATTAAAAAGAGAAATGAATTGATTGTTACATGTAGGCATAAAAATAAATATCTGCTTAAATACGTTGATCCAGATTAATCTTTTAATTTTTAATGTAAATTACGGTTTATTTTTTAATGTAAATCAATTTTGAATATAACTTTGTTTTTGTTTAAATAAGAAGTAATCTCCCTTTAATTAAAAAAATATAAATATAAATATAATATTTTATGTTCTTTTTTATAAACTTATATAAATCCTGCTTATTTTAATTGCCAATTATAATTTTAAATATATATACGTTTAACTGAAGACGACTGACAAAGCACTGCTATTAAGCAGCTTACATTATTTTTCATACATTCGTACAAGTGATTTCTTTTTGGGACACAGTGTGAAAGAACTGTTCAAATGTTTTTTCTTTTTCTTTTTTTTTTTAACCGGTACGCTTTCGGTTAATCTATTAGCCATTAGAAAAGAATATTTTATTTTTTGAGTTATTAAGTGTAAAGTTTACGGTAGATGCTGTTCAATGTACAATCCAAACATATGCGGACATATAAATTTGTCCTTGTTTTGGTGTGAGGAACCCTGTCCCAATGTTTGTAAAAGTATTTGTGATACACCCTGTATACATAATCGCTTTGTTATATTACATAGAGCACTATTTTATTAACACCAGCACACAATGTGAGATATCATATATATATATATATATAAAGAAATATAGTCTTAAGGTGTGCTATATTTATGGAATAAAGTGCTCAATATCAGAGATAGAGCGTGTGTAAAGAGCGACAGTCTGTTTCATGCTATATGCAATCGTCAGGCCACGTGGCCTGACGATTGCATATAGCATGAAACAGACTGTCGCCTCTAAGTGTTGACTTCTATGTTCACTTTTATATTTATATATGTATGATATATATATATATATATATATATATATATATATATATATATATATATATATATATATAAGCTAATTTACAAAATTTCTATTTTGACATGTTTCAGCGATGAATTGGTATCTTCTTTTTTCTGATGCCGCGAATTCATTAGTGAATCATGTCAAATTAGAAGTTTAAATCTTTTTCTATACACTTACAGGCATCCATAGTTTACTCATATACACAGTGATAAAAATTCTTATGATTTCCTCTTGGATATATTTTGAGAACTATTTTAAGTCGAGAATATTTCAGCACTCTTTCATGTGTGTGCGGACAAAGCCTGTATGCGTGTTCTCTGTGTTTACTCTGAGAGAAAGTCACATATGCCTTTAATATAATGTACATATACACGTTGGCATAACATAAAGGATGTACAAGTGTGCTTCAACGAGTCGAGGCTAATGGTATTTGGTTAAGACCATAAAAGGTAATTATCATTGAGTCGTCTGATGCCTTAGGGTCCCATAAAGTGGTCAGGTCAACTTCTGCACAGCATAGTTTTTTATGAAGTTCAACGTTAGAGTAATAATAAATTCACTTAGCATCTATCTATCTATCTATCTATCGATGGCATTATTTTCTACTACTCTAAACGTTATTTTGTGGATACACATGTTTGAGTAGACGCACTTTTTTTTTAACAGTGTGAACTACGGGCATATATAATTTGTTCCTTTGCTGATTGGGTTAATTCAGTATCCCCACTCAATAGTTTCGTAGACGGACGCTCCAGCAATCGTCAGAGGATATTAGTAATTGACTATTTATTTTCTCTTTTTCTTTTATTTATATAATTGTGTAAATTATTTTCAGGTAGAGTGTATCTTTAAAAGAACAAAATGAATAGAATGAAACAAGAGGAAAAACTATTCTTAGCCGGCGCGTTTCATCCTCTGAGGTTGTGCCTTGATAAAATCCTTCTCAGGACGAAACACGTTGGCTAAGAATAGTTTTTGCTCTTGTCTATTTTTATTCATATCTATCTATCTATCTATCTATGATGTTAAATATTACTTTGGATCCAACAGGAACAGCTGGAAATCGCGTTTTACCACCACGAAATGAAACTGAGCAATATCAAATACAAAAGCTGTACAACACTTTCAAAGTATGTTTGGCAAATAAAATACAAACATAAGAACCCAACAATTAACTGGGAGATAAACGCAAAAGCTAAGCCATACAATGGAAAGGGAGACAGATGTAACTTGAGTTTTTGGAGAAGATTATTATATTAAAACACTTAAATAACTTGCTGAACACGAGATCTGAATTGACTCTTACATGTATCCATAAGTCCAAGCACCTGCTAAAACACATTGACCCTGATTTAAAGAGATTACAAAATAGATTTTAGGAATATTAATATAATATGTAACAGCTATTAATATTCTTAAAACCAATCATTAATAACATTTCAAATATATCTATACACGCCTATAATACAATATTACTGTATCCGATTAATTTATAACGTGTGTATATATAATTTCACCTTTATAAATATAAGGTTTTGTTCAAAACGTATTAAATTATAGCTCCAACCTATTATTCATACGCTCTTATATTATATTGGGTGCTAGTTTAATTTAATTGTTATAACTATGGTATTTTATGGAAAAAGAGAGTTATCCCCTTGATATCTTGTTTGTTTTTAAATTTAAATTTAAATAATTTTTTTTATTCTTCGCCTTTTGAATTTAAGAATTTGAATGGTATGAATTATAAATAATTAATTCCAATATTTTAGGCAATAAATAAACAATTTTTAACACACAATTAAGAATCATCATCACGAGAACGCAAACTCCATAACTCAGAATATGTTCCGCACTGCATAAACCGTATGAAACGCTGAGTCTTACTATCGTTGTATATTCACTAATATATACTTATAGCTCTGTCACATAACATTTAGCACTGTATTTATAACACATGAGGTAGAAATATATTTATATATGCGTCTATGTATATTTTCTATCATACATACATACATATATATATATATATATATATATATATATATATATATATACGTAATAATAATAATAATAATAATAATAATAATGGACTCTCCCGTCGGTTTCGACGTATGAGGATCTGACAGCTTATTGATTCAGTTATTAAGTTTTTGCGATAATCCTAAGTGGCATTTAAGACCCGCTAGTGATTTACAAAGGAGGCCACATATGGAGCAAGTGTGAGGATTGTGAGATGAGATCACTGTTAGATTGGCTGACCTTTTAGATCTTGCTCTCGCTTCTTGAAGATGATTCAGACAAGCATATTGAAAATTGAATATATATATATATATATATATATAATCTACGTATTTATGTAATGACATGCTTATGCATTTTCTTATATGTTGTACGCTGGAAAATATCAAAATAAGTATTTTTTTTATCTAAAATGGTGTCATATTTATCTAAAATTTTGAGCAGATAAAAAGCTTTGCTTTGCTCGCAGTCAAATCCCTCTCGAAATACCAGTTCACCTCTCATTACCTAAATTGAGCAGCTTTGACCCGAGTCCGTACATACTTTGATGACAAACAGGTGCTGAAAACAGTTTACGATCCTGTGCTGGTACGCAGCAACTTTAGTAAATAATGATCCTTCATTTCAGGAGAAAAAATCTTTTGTTTCATGCCCTCGCTGAACTGCAAGCCTATGAATCTGACGACAATAAAGACTATAAAGTATACCTCAAATGAGGTTAGGGGAGCGCGCTGGCTTTAAGTGTCCCACCGGACTCTTTGTTATAAAATGAATCGAATAAAAGATGAAATCAATTAGATGCAAAACGCATTTCAGAGATAGTTCAATTAAAATTTAGTTCTTCGAAATTAGAACTATGTTGAACTATTGATTGTCTCGTCACAGCTTTGTTCAACATTGTTTTGACTGATTAAACTTTTATCTCGAGATTATTATTTTAATAAGCGGAGAGATCATTATTACTTTGAATATAGGCATTCAAAATCCAAACTTTTAACGGTGATGCTATATATATTCCCGGAATAAGAAATCGGAGAGCTGAGTTCGATTTCCAGGTGAGTTCTTTACATTCACTTACACACAAATACTCATCTCTTCTCCCCCCGAGCTATGCGTTGAATAGCAGGACAGACTGAGTTCGAAAACGTTGGTTTTCAAACAGTTTTCCGTAGAAAGAAATGTCAACTTACTGTAGGAAAAATTTTCTACATAGTGAGTCACGAATCGAAAGAGATCTTATCGCCCAAGCGTGTATTATGTATAGCACTTAAATGAGTTAGTCTCTATCAAATCGTCGAATTTGTTTAGACTTGTGCTAGACGCGCATTCAAAATCTCGGCTTTTAACGGCGATGCTGTATATATTTTCCCCATTTCAGCCTTAAATTAGCCTCATTTATTTTCTTTTTAATCGCCCCGCTGGTCTACTCTTGTGCCAGACTTCCTATTCAAAATCAGTTGATGTTGTGTACAAATGGTTAAGTTAATTTTCTCAAAAGTATTCCTATTTGGAAAAGCTGAAGCCTATTTCTTATCCTACTTGGTTGGTTGGTTGGGGGGGGGGTCAAAACTCCAGCTAACCGCAACTAATTTCAACTCTCTTGCTGTACACTCGAGACTTAATGTTCCGTTACAACATTAGCGCTATAGCTGCATTGAATCGAATACGCTTGTCGCTTTCGATGGTATCGGACAATACCGAGGTTTTACATGGCAACATCTCGGTGTACAGTTACAACAGAGAAAAAGAGCGTAGACAGAAAAAAAACTTTGTGAAATCGAGATGGAACTCGTCTTATATCTTTACTATAACATCAAGGTAAACACACTATATAGAAAAATATATCTTGTTTCTTGTTTATGTCAATTAATAGACAGACAGACATATATATTTTTCTGTTTATACGTTATATTTTCTGTTTATACGTTATAGGCACAAATATTAAAGTAAATGCTCTGTTTATAATAAACATTATTAACCAAATTTACCTGCCTGAATGTCCGAGAAATTTCATAGAAACAAGACGCTTCCTCTGTAGCTAAATAGTATAGCACGTCAGGCTGTATGACGGTTCTTGTCAGACGATACATATTATGTATGAAATTTCTTGGACATTCAAGCCGGTAAATGTTGTTAATACGGTTTATAAACAGAGCATTTATTTAAATATTTGTATCAATAAAAATAGCGTATGAACAAAATATATAAAAATAATTGTTGCATTTAATCCATTTCATGTGTGTGTGTGTGTATATTATATATATATATATATATATATGTATGTTATGTTATGTATTTGGACACGTGGCCGAGTATTTAGAACGTTCTGACTATGAGACTCGTGTTCGAATCTCACGATGTTCGGTTTATCAGGAAGGTGACTTCAAGGTTTTATCGGTTTGGAGGAGAAGGCGATCCCAGCGTGCGGTACTTTTGAAAAGTGCATGAAAACCATAACACGGATTGACCCAAGCATTGTAAGTGGAACTGGGTAAACGGAACCCTTGGGAGCCGTCGATAGTTGTGCTAAGACGAAGTCGAAAGTCATCTATGACTGAGGGTTCAGACTGTTGATATCGCTAGATAACGTCTACACAAGAACAATACTCTGTCCTATGGCAAAAGCTGCTGGTGGCGCCAGGAGTGGCAGTATCGCCTTCGCCACCAAAACTGTGTTACCTCCCCTGGTTGGAGGCTGACGAAGGTATGTTATCGCGTGTGATTTCACACGCTGTATGTAGAAAATTGAACAAGAAAACTCTCTGGAGAGTAAGATGACACTTCGGAAAATTGGAGTGACATCTTGAAAACAGTAATCCTAAATTAAAAATGACTATTACAACAAATTAAAATTTCTCTCTAGGTGTCTGCAGCAGGGAGGGAGAATACATCACTCACCTGACTAATCCAAATACTAATGACATGAAATTGAAACCGGCTACAACGTGTGATAGCGACAGGAAATTCGAAATTCTGTGAGGTCTACGTATCTATAAGGCACGCTGGTGCTGGCAACGCAGTTCCTCTATTGGATAATATATGTCGAATGATGGGATTATGAATCCGGATTACACCGTATTCAGAATCCTATAGTTGAGCATCTCCAACTTGGAGAAATTCCAAGAAAGTCAAGAATCCAGTGGCCCAAAGGCAGAGAGCTACTTGGCCGAATTTCGATCAGGAGCTCTTCTTAATACTTACTAACCATCTAAGAGGCCCCATTAGCTAGCAGATTAGAGCTTTGTGCACGAGATTTGTCATGAGTGGTTTCGTGTGGCAACTGCAAGAGGGCATAGGAAAGAAGAGACGCGACCAAATAGACAACAGATTTAGGGCAAAACAGTGAGTTGTGTAGCGCCGACTCCAATTCACGAGAAGGACCTTCCTTAAGGATATTAAAGAAAGTGTATTAGTGATCTGTAGAGCTGAGAACCAAAGAAAACATAGGAAGAAAAGGCGACAGTCTCGGAGATCAATTTACAATAATCCTTACGCTTTTGCTAAAAAGCTGTTAACCGAAACTAAGAGTGACAAAATCGACGCACTGCAGGCGGAATTCGCGAACTACCTGAGGATGACGTATACCGATGCTTGGGAAGATGTTCCAATCCCTCCAATGAATGATCTTTCTAGGCCCCAAGATCCAGAGGTCAAGATCCAGATATCAAAACTGTCACCAAATGATCGACAGTAGAAACCAGCCAAGAAGCAGAATCAAGCTTTCGAACCGAGGACATTATAGGTGGTGACCCAAACCAATTGAGCTGAGCTGGGAAGCACAAGTAACGTTTTTCTCCAGTATCCAAAGGGAAAACGAGATATGGTGATTGATGAAATCAGGAATTTCGAGTAAGAGCAGCGAACAGCTACTGCTGTTCCTCAGTGTGCTTGGACTACAGAGAGTGATATTAATCCAATGAAACTCTGATTGCAATGGAGCCATTGGCAATATTATTCCTCCTGCGTTCTACCTATGATCTCCTATCAAATGCGACCAATCTTAAGCTATGGGATACACTGACACCAATGCACGCGCATTATGTCAAAGTGATCGTGGCTCTTTACGTCACGTGCTCTCTGCATGCGCACAATCATTGCAAATGCACACGTGGCGTCATAGCAAATTGTTGGAAGCAGTCATGGACTTAGTGCACAGTGTGAAGCAGTCAACAAACAGCCTCTCACGACCAGAGAACCTAAAATATGTTTTCACAAGGAAGGTGAGCGCCCAGTTCGAAAGACCCAAATAACTCCTACTGAATGGAACCCGAGATTAGAAGGGTTTTAGTTGATCTTAGACCACCCCTGAAATTTCCGATACACATTATTTAGACGGACGCACGCTCTGACATTGTAGCGTAGTCTGATTCAAAGAAGTATGTCCTAGTAGAATTAACGTTTCCATAGGAGGAGAACAGGGAGGAGGCGCACGAGCGAAACCGCCACCAATCGCAGCGATTTGACTTGGTCGAAAAGGGGTGTACATGTCATGTGGTACCTATTGAAGTTGGGTACAGTGGTTTCCTTGGGTGGTTAATCGTTTCTTTCCATTTGAAGGTCGGCATTGCCTTTGCCTGAAGATTGAAGATACATCTGTTTACCTTCCATTCTACGTCATTGATAACGATCGCTACGAGCGTGTTGTGTATTGGTTAACGATCCAAAGCAAACGCATTTAATACAACGTTGAATATCTGACTTTTAGTTGTAAAAAAAATCGTAAGAGACTGACACGTCTACATAAAAACAATACCCTGTCTGGTGGCAAAAGCTGCTGGTGGCGCCAGAGTTGGCAGTACCGCTTTAGTCACCGAAACTATGTTACCTCCCCTTGTTTGTGGCTGACGAGGGCTTTCACACGTGTATGTAGATATATATATATATATATATATATATATATATATATATATATATATATATATTCATACACGTTTCATTAAATAATATAGACAAGTGGTGTCTATTTATTTTATGTAAATTCTTTTCATAACGTCTGATAAGTTTAATAACATTATCATTGAACGAAGAAAGAAATTCACAATATTGATCCATATTTTTTAATACAATCTAAGCTTTCGGTTTACATAAGCCATTATCAAAGATAATATAAAGAGAGACAGAGAGAGAAATTTTCAAAAGACAAACATTATTGAGGCGAACTGTCTCGTATGTAGGATATGCACATTTTAAGAATTTTCCTAAATGGCTGTATCTTCGTTTCTGCCCGTCTCTCTCGCATACTTTCTGGACTCATTTAACAAAATATGTTCTGTTTTCTTTCTCTTATCAGTCTTAACTTCAATTAGTTCCTTTTTACGTGCTTTCCATTATTGCAGATTTGTGCTAGTTTGGTAAATGAGTAAAAAGAACCTACTGTAGCCCGATGGTTAGCAAGATCCTTTCACACACTAAATCATTAGGATCATGAGTTAATTCTTAAACGCTTCACTTCTATAACCAGACTACTTTCAGCTTAACAAATAACGTTACGGTATCTAACAGTTTTCTAAAAGGAAAGTAAAATCCGTAACTGATTTCACTCAAGTTTGCTTTAATATGCTATGTAATCATAGCTGCACACTGTGTTTCCTTGAGGTAAATTTAACGGTAATGTTAAGTACAAACGTTGTTTGCGCATAGATTGATATCATAAAGTTCATTCAGTTTTTGTTTTGATAAAAGCAGACGTCTGCATAAGCCAGGTTTTTATTCCCTGTAAAACAAATTGACCATTTTTTAATCTAATTAACATTTCGGATGTGTGAATAGCATAACTGTTATTGGCATGGAACGTAAAACCTGTGTACGATTGTACTGTTGGAAAAAAAACATGAACCTGAAGTTTCTTTCCCCCCAGCTATAATTTATATAGCAGAGTAGATTGAACCCCAAGACTTGGGTGCCAGCCAATCAAGGAGAAGGAAAACACTGAATGCCAAATCGTAGAGAATTTAACCGGAAACAACTCTACCCGGCCTTTCTTCCATGGGTCTTTTTCATTATAATATCTATACTTCACAAGTTACCTATTTCAGCGACTGCAACGCATCTCTTAGAAAACATGGGTAAAGTGATTGACTCCTCGGAAAGAGGACTTTCGTAAGTCCTTCCAGATTTCTGATATAGATTAACAAAAATACAAAATAGTTCTGTTCTCTGACAAGCGAGATTCCGCAAGTAATTCCCGATTTTTCATACACCCGAAATAAGCAGTCATTTTCGATTTGCTACCATAATTACACGGATCATTTCTTTTCTATAGGCAACTATTTAACTTATAACGCAGGCGCGCCTTTCTTAAATGGTTGCTCCTTAGAATGTTAAAACAGATATTTTAATTTGCAATATTGGTCTGCATTTGTGCATAGCGTAACGAATATCAGCGAGGGGGTGTTCTCTTTCGTACACATGCACTTGGAGACGGCATTAATTCATCCCTTCATCCACCACCACCACCACCACCACCCTGGTTAAATAATAGCGCTGACTGGACTCTATCTTTGGATGGCAACCGGATTAATAGAAGAAATACGCTGAATTATAAACAGTGGGGAAGGCAACGGGAAACCACTCCCCTATTTTTTTCCAGTATTTTAGGATAAATCACAAATAATGGAGAAAACATCTACTGAGATTCATAACCACATACTTCCTATAGTAGGGGTTCCCAACCTTTTTTGCGTCATCGCCCAGTTTCACACGGAAAAAAAAGTTTCTACCGCCCACCTGTATAGTAAATATTAAAAAGCATACTAACATTGTTTGGTGAAAGTTTGTTATTAGTTTGTAAACTGACTTTTTAATTACTTACATTATTTACATTATTCGGACTGTTATCCTCATCTTCATTGCCATATTCACAACGTTTCGACGGTTGCACGTGCCAGCCTACTTCAAGAGATTAGAATTTCGAATCGAACCCTTTATTTCGTCCGCCGGATAGATTGTTCTAGTTCCACGTGCCAATCCAATTCTAATCGATTGAAGAAGGACGGAGCGTACAACGTAATGTAGTAAAAAATTCCAAAGACAAGTAAAAAATAATGCTGACATGCAGCTGCTGCTGCTACTACCGTTTGAAAGAACAAACGAAAAAAAAAAAAAAAAAAACTCGACCACTGAAAATTACAAATAGTTTAGTATTATGGTCAAGCTTAGTTTTATGGTTAGGTTTAGCGTTGTAAGGGTTGACAGAAATAAAACAATTTTTGTTTATAATTATAAAATTAAAAAGATTACAAATTGCTATGTTAATGACCCTTGTCAGAACCATAGAAAATACTAAAATATTCCTTGTTTGTGGAGGTATTTATATTTTATGTAGGAGTGTGACTTAGTTAATTCCTATTTAGCCTCCTGTTCTTTTCTTTTTTTTATACAGGTTCTTTACATATTTCATTTGAATATTTCTTTCCGGTAACATATGTTGAAATACTTTTTTGGTAATCAAAAATTCTATATCGTCCACCAAAATTTAAAGTCGCCTACACTTTTCTGTTTGGGTTGATCTGATCATCACCCACCCATCAGTTGAAATCGTCGACCAGTGAGCGATATCGCCCAGGTTGGGAAAATCTGTCCTATCGAAACATAGGATTAAAAAATTATTGTCGTCACCTGCGATCTTTTAAATACTTAAGTTGATTTTTTTTAAATTAAAAATGAAATGTGTACCAATTAACTTTTTAAATACTTGTAAACCGCTTTCCATCAAATCAGTGTTTAAAGTTGCCAACAACACCTAAATCATTAAAGAGAGAGAGAGAGAGAGAGAGAGAGAGAGAGAGAGAGAGAGAGAGAGAGAGTGAAAGTGAAAGTGAAAGGAGATAAAAGGGCAAAGAAAAAAATACTTTTACAATTGTTAAATTGAACAAATATCCCAGTGATTTAATTCCGTGACAAAGAAAAGACAGTTTACATCATATATTTTGTTTATTATTCAAATGGAATGCATATAAATGCCGGCACAACAATTTGACCTGCTGATGTATAGGAAATTAATAAAAGAAAGCATTTCAAATTGGAAAATTACACTAATTTAATCATCGACAACGTAATATTCCTTCAGGAAACATATTGCTTATGGTTCCAAATGCTCAATACAGAGATTTTCTTAGAATCTCAGAAAGTAATGTCGAATATAAGATTGCTCTTCTCGCCTGGAGTTGATAAATTTTATCCTGTCTTTTATTCTTTGCTTTCCGTATTTATTGCTAACTTTTCTCCTTTTGAAAACTTCTATGAACAGATTAAGTGAGAACAACGTGTTCGGTCTTATTAAGAGAAAAAGAGCTTTACATTTGAAATTTTAATGGGAACTTCAAACGGAATTTAGAAAAGGAAATTTAATATCAAATAATTGAGTAGAAATTATCCAATGAAGGAAAAAAAAAAGAAGAGTAAGTCGGTTGGTTTTCAATGACACGCGCAAACTCGTTTTTAGGCCGATCCTTTGCTAAAGAGCGGAATAATAAAGACATAATACAGCGGAATTTACTTTCGACTATTTGAGCAGAGCAAACGACTTTCCATTCTTCCGCCGAGTCTATGCCTACTGCCTCAAACAAAAACAAGTATTACGTCCTTGAAAGAGGAACATATAAAATATAGGAGAGAGAGAGAGAGAGAGAGAGAGAGAGAGAGAGAGAGAGAGAGAAGGAGAAAGAGAGAAGAAGAAATAGAGGGGATACCCAGATTAATGTGAAAGGGGATAGAGGCGAGGAAAGTGAGGAGATAAGAAAGAAAGTAAGAGAGGGGTATGAAGAAAAGATATAGGGAGAGAGTATGCGTAAAGAAGAGAGAACAAAATGAGAGAAAGACAGAGAGACAGAGAGAGAGAGAGAGAGTGAGATTAAAAAGGGATAAGGAGAGTATGTGTCGAGAAGAGGACCCAGAACGAGAAAGAGAGAGTGATATAAAGAAGGTAGGAGGAGAGAGGTATAAAGAATATGGACAGGGAGATATTAGGTTGGTGCAAAAATAATGACGTAATAATGTCGTTTTTTGACGTATTTTTAACGTCAAAATACGACATTATTACGTCATTATTTTTGCACCAACCTAATAGTATGCGTAAAGAAGAGAGAGCAGAATGAAAGAGAGGGAGAGTAATATAAAGACGGTGAGAGAAGAGAGAGAGAAGGCTGAGAAAGAGGAGAGGGAGAAAGAGGAGAGTAGAGACGACAGAGATAGTAGAAAAAAGCTGTCGAAAGAAGAAAAGGTAAACGCTCCATGATATAATGAAAGGCAGTTGTCATTGGAGCGTTGATCAATCAAACGGAATATCAAGTCAACTGAACAGAAGACGAAAAAGAAACATAATACTGAATTATACTGGAATATAAACATTATTTCACGAATATATCGTTTTACGTCACTGTATCATATTTAATTTACTCCGAACAAACTCCTCTTACATCGAACTGTAGCTTCCACAATGGAAATAAGATCCGTAAATCTTAGATATTGTGAAAACATGCATACATTAATCTCAGGTAACTTATCTTTTTTTTTTAATAAAGCCACCACAAAAAAGACAATAAATCCACTGCAAAGGGATTACAGAGCGTGAAAGAATATGAGAAAAAAAAATTAACGTCTTTGGTTTGATTTTGATTCGTTTTACGGCATATCACCCTTAATGGGTTATTTAATGCAGACAAGATTTTTATTGCTGGTAATATTTTTTTTTAAATTGTATTACTGGTAATAATTATTTTCTTCAAAATTCATTACTGGTAATAATTTTTTTACAAAAATGTATTAATGGTATTAAAACCTATTTTTATACTTTCATAGTGCTTTGACACCAGCTTGCGGGTTAACAATTTTCCCATAGCTGGGACCCTAACAGGTATTACCACCCCGGGTCAGGGTGAACCAGGGAACATCAGCAATTAAAAGGTGGTTCCACACCCCTCAAAACCTGATCAGAGGCCTTACTGTTGGATGTAGTTTAGCATCTTACCCAGGACATGGAGGTAATTTAGCGTCTTACCCAGGACATCATTATTAAGGAGAGAGAACAATAAAAAAAAAAAAACAGGAATTAAGAAAACAGAAGATAACATATTGTGCATGCTGCCTAAAAAGGAAAGCTGAAAAACAAGATGCACGCGTATCAATAATGTATTTAGACCAATATGTTTATAAATAAATCACATTCAGTCCTAACAACCAATCATTCTGTTTACATAAGTAAGGTTGAGTTGACTTAATGAAAATAGTTCTAAGGACTTTAAAATGGTAATTAGAATGTGACCATGCAGAGAAACAAAATAGAAATCAAATGAAATACTGATAGTGTAAGAATCTCAAGGATTTGTTCTCAAGAGTTGCGTATTCAATCTACACGATTCGCTATGAAAATGATCTGATGCCGTACTAATCGAAGGAAAACAAATAAAACCAATAGAAAGATATGGAATCGCCGCTCTTAGAGTATATTAAGTTTGTTAAGTTGCAGTAAATAAAAAACATAAGTGATATGACACAAAACCATCTTTGTTTAATTACTGCATATTCTGTTTTCATGAAATATTAGATTAAATCATTTGAATTAAAAGCATATATTCTTAGATTAAGAAAAATGAAATCAGTGAATTTTGTATAAAAAGTATGGAATCTTCTTATAATTTGCATTACAAATGACAGCACAGTTATAAACAGGACCGGCGGAAGGTACTGTCAACTCGGGCAGTTGCCCGGGACGCCATCAAGGCTGAGGGAGTCATCATGCTGTGTGTTTGGGATCTTCCAAAACTAAAGCTTATAAAAACATACTTGCAGTCGTCCATGATCCAAGACAGATTAAATTCTTTGGCTATTTTATCAATAGAAAATGATCTTGTAAAGGAGATAAATGTTGAATGTCTCATGAAAAGATTTACGGATCTAAAGGCTAGAAAAAATGTTTTAGGTGCGATAAGGAATGTTTTCTTTACATTGTATTAAGTTGTATTTTGTAATAAACTCATTATTCTACATTTTTCAGTTTTTCTCCTTGTGAAAATTGAAATTATATTTGTAAGGGCGCCAAATTTCAGCTTTCCCAGGGTGACAGCAACTCTTACTGGTCTTAAATATGCGATTTAAAAAGAGTGACTACAGACATTAAAAAAATATTAGATTGATTAATTGAAAGGAAAAATGCCTCCAACAAGAGAGCTATTAACTGAAAGAATGGAAAGAATTATGAAACTCCTTCAGATGTTGGTGGTTGCTAGTCAGCTTTGCCTAAAATTTAGCAAGTATAAACGAATGGAATGGTTAAAAAAGGACAATATACGGGCAGACAATTAAAAGTGTTGCGGCATCACGGCAGAAAGCTCCAAGTGGTATACCTTGAAAGCAGAAAATGCGCAGTAACAGAAATAAAAAATGAATGAGAGAAAACAGGAGTCAATGTTTGTGACAGGCTTTGACTGAATAGGACAATATTTGTTGAATAAAAACCAGCACTAACACCTAAACAGAAGAAAACAAGGTTAGAGTGAACTAGAGAAAAAGCAATCATGGAGTGTGCATCGTTGGATGAAAGTGATATTCAGTGATGAATCATAAATCAGTATAAGCGGTGATGTCGGAAATTTTGTCTGCTGTCACTCCAGTGAAAACTCTAAAAACGACTTCCTGAAGAAAACAAGCAAATTTACCCACTTATTCATGATATAAGCTTGTAAAGGATTAGTAGAGATGCTAACGATTACTTCATCAGTCAATGCATAAATATATATTTAAATATATATATTAAAAATTTGGAAACCTTCTCATTTCATTGAGAGAAATAGTTTTAGTGCTGAAACCATTTTTCAGGATTTTTATAGATTTTAACAAGGTTTATTCTTTCTCCAAAAATGCGATATTGCTAAAACAATGAAAAGCTTTATACTCATAGGACATATTGCAGGTAAGGAGAATAGTGAGTAATATACTTAAACAGTCTGTGTAAATTGACGGCAGAAAAGGGACTGGAAGAGTTAGTACACTAAGTATACTTTCCGTCTATTTACACGGGCTCTTTAGATTAGGACATATGTAGCTGCGAGCTACAAAGGATCGAAAGCTGTGGAGAACTCAAGGGACACAATACATAAAAGAAGAAGAATATATTGATCTCTATCTATAAAAGGCAGGATGTGTGTGTGTGTGTGTGTGTGTGTGTGTGTGTGTGTGTGTGTGTGTGTAACGAAAGCACGGCCGCAATTTTCGACGGATTTGCACTAAAATTTACATGCACATTCTCCAAGTTAGCGAGAAGGCCCAGACCGAATTTGCATTTCCCAGCTCCCATCGATAGTGGAAATAATCGATTTTTTCATTCTTCTACGGCAGTTTTCATGTAGTTTGCGGCCATTTTCTACTGGTCAGAGTGAGAGCCTATAACTGGCTGCCACGAATAGGCAGGAAGATTCTATTGGCCAGCGTGAGAGCCAACAGCTGACTGACACAAATATTAACTAGCATGCAAGCAAAAATCGATAGCGGCATTCGTCACAAGTGGGAAAAATTTAAATCTGCATGGCACTTTACTCCAATTGGCTCCTTCGCTTGCTTAAACTCAACGTTGATTTTGATTCTGCAGAATTGGGTTTGGGTGTGAAAAGTATTTGTTGTTAGCATTCTTTTTTCATTCGGGTTTTCCAGTTACGAGTCCTTTTTTAAAGATGATCGTTTGTGTTCATTTTGTTTAGTTCTTTTTTGTAACAGATTTAATGTTTAGTATAGAGCTTAGAAAAAATTTGCAGTGTGAGATAGGCAAGAAGTAAGGCATATAGCAACATCAGCACGGCAAAGGGCACTTCTTTAAAGGAAAGGAAGTGCAAAATATTTTTTAAGTCAAGTGATAACGATTGCTGTATGAGCCGTACGATTTTTGAATCAAGCACGGGCAACGCCGGGCCATGCTGCTAGTGATAGAATAAATACATATACGGCGGGTGGGGCTTCTAAAATGTACGTAGGGTTCTAAAATACAGTTCACCCTCGTCTAATTCATTTTCATGTAGGTTAGAAGCGTGATTATTATACTGCTATAGTGCAGAATTTTCTGATTCTTTTTTAAGAAAATGAAACAAAAGCGGTATCAGTAAACATTTAAATTGGTTACATCTCAGAATCTACATCTGAATCTATGATAGAAACGCGACCCCGTAAGGATCAGTGGAAAGAATTTCAATTCATCTTTTCATTACTTTGCACGTAATTCGAATATAAGTCTTAATAAGTAAAATAACGTTTTAATTCCATAAGGAAAACTAAGAAGAACTGTGTCTTTCGATGTATCCCTTGCTCGAGGCAAGAAACGTCTTGCTATAATTAACTACTGAGACAGCTTGATTATAACAGTGAGCGTTACGAGTGTAGCCTTGTAAACAGGACTTCATAAAACCAGAGAACACTTTGTCGAAGAAAATATTATAACTCTCTCAGAAATATTAGGTTGTGCAAAAATAATGTCGTTTTCTCACATATGTTACTATGTGAGAAAACGACATTATTTTTGCATCAACCTAATAGTTCTAATAATAGAAACCCATACTAAGACATTTATTATTTTATTTGTTGTGCCCCGTTAAGACCTGGGGATCATGGCTCTCCACAACTTCCTATCCTTTGTAGCTCTTAGTAATATTTGTCTTACAATTCCTCCCATTCACTGTTGGACATAAATTTTTCGGGTAGGTGGACCGCTGCCTCCTCTTGTCCCTTTTACCTGTCGAGAGTGTCAAATTTCTTCATGATGTGTCCCCAGATTTTGAGTATAAGCGTTTTTATTGTTTCCATTTTATTTGAAACTTCCTCATTGCTTACACGCTTCGTCTATGGCATCCTCAATATCCTCCTGTAGAATCACATTTCCGTTGCCTCAAGTCTGCTCTTCATCCGTGAGGGATTTTTCCAACATTCACTGCCATATAGGACGACTGATATTACATAGTACGTCAACATTATTTTCTTTGTTTCTGTCGAAATTTTACTATTTCTTAGGTTTTAGAAGGCATCTTTGCATCTTTCACTATAGACTGGCCCGGAAACTCCTCTGATTTAAATCCAATCGAGAATCTGCGGTTAATCTGTGGTTAATCTGTAAGGACCGATTTCGTGGAACGGTCATACGAAGTGCAATGGCGCATGTTTCATTGGAAAAATACGAAAAAAAATTAAATGATAAAGGAATTATTCGTTTTGTTTCAATTAATGTCCACAAGGGTGTAGATAACGGCTGATCCTAGAAATGAAAAGTTTAAGCTCGTAGTCAACGAGGAAGTATCCTCTCGGGAGTTCTTTTTTTTTTATAAAGTAACAGTTCTTGGGATGAAGCATTAATTATTAAGTCCATAATTTCTTCTCTTTCAATTCTGATTTGCTTTACTTTTCATCTTTTTTAACGTAAATAAGTAAAAATAAAAACAAGGATAATTATTATAGGGGTGAATGCAAACGTAGGTATTAAATTATTGAGTTGAAATTGCTCTATTCTTCAAGTTAGAAGATTTTAACGGTTTTAACAATATTGCGGGTAGTGTGGCGGCTAGCGGTCCAGAAATGCCGTTATGAAAAGGTATAGATCCATTTTTTCTGCCCACTTAGCTATGTTCTTGATAGAAGAGGAAAAGAAAAAGAAATTGAAAGATTAATAATTTTTCCTGAATTAATGTTAATCATGAAATAATTTTTATTCTATGAAAACAATTATCTTTAAAAATATATTATAATTTTTTTCCCAAAATGATTTTATCATTATTTCAAGAGTACTGTTATTTTATGTGACAATTAAAAATCTTTTCATGTTGTTACGACTTTCAACAAACACCGAAACATACAAAAATTGAATCTTTATTATCAGGGTGAACATGGTTGCAGACCTTACATTATCCTTGATATAATGCAGATTATTCTTGAAATTACTTTATTCTTTAATTTAGAGCGTTTTAACGATATTTCTCTATGAAAATTTTCGCTATTGTTTCATGTTTCTACTGCGTTACGATTACACGCTCAGCCACAAACAAGAGTAAGATAATTATAATACTTTTTGTAAATAATTTAAATCAAAGCAAGGAGATAAGGCCATTAATACGAAAGGTGTTACAGAGAATGAAAGAGAATGAAAAGACTTTAGTAAAGAGAAGTAAGGAAAATGGCAATAAGGTTCAGGATTCAGGAAGACAGAACTTATCACTTAGCGTTGCATGTAATTTTTTTAATATCTTAGGTGGCAGGGAAACCAGAATTTGGAAGGGACTTCCGCAAGCAAGGAGAGAAAGTTTTAGAATATAACAAGATGAATCTAGCTAGTTCAAGAGTAAAACAGTGGCACATAATTGTCAATCCGGTAGTACGTTTAAATTTATGCAGTCGAAAAAGAAAAAAAAAAGCTCATCAGAAGAGTCGCCATGAAAATATTTAAGACAAAGGGAAGACACGTTACGACGGTGGGAAAGTGACTGAAGTTGAGATGCCAGGTCAATATCGATTAATTTACAGATTTTTCTTTGGATTTTATCAAGAATCTATAGATACGTAACAGGAGCACAACAGACACAATATGGCAGCAATATTCAATGCACGGACGAATGGTAGATATATCAATATGCAAGATGGATTCTGAATATAAAGATTATTAAAAAAAAAAAAAACAGCTACAAAGAATTTCGCAAAGGCCTTTGAAATTTTCCAGATATTTTGATATAAAAAGATATGAAAACGTACATCCTGCTTAGTTGTTTAATGAGTTGGGTATTTCTCAACGAGGGCAGAGATTAGTGTTCGATTTCAACGAAAGAACAGGTTTTTAATTACTTTTTCTCAAGGCAGGTTAACACTCTCAGTTTTAGAATCTATTTCTACTTTTGACATTACTTTTGCCATACACCAAACTACGCTAAGATTTGTAAGAAACCTTTGAAGTTGAATAGTATCAAAACAAGAAAGGAAAATAGTTAATCAAGAAAGGAATTCTTACGAGGGACACCGTAATCCGAACGTGCATTCAAATAGAGAATTATGTCTGCCATAATACAAAGTATTCAGGAAAAAAAAAAGAACAAAAATATTCGCTAGAAAAAAAGAAAGTTGTGCTGAATTCCTCTCTAATATAAAACCATCCAAATGACAATGAATGCTGGAAAATCCCCTATACAGCAAAAGAGTAGGACTTGAAGCAACAGTGATATGGTTTTACAGAAGCATGTTGAATATACCATAGACGGAATATATAAGTAACGAAGAATTTTTAAAGAAAATGGAAACAAAAAGGAAATATATTTAGAATCAGAATAATATATAAGGAAGTAGGGCTTGGAAAATTTGATACAGGCTGAAGCAATGAGATGCAGATGAAAATAACAAATAACCAAATTGACTGAATTGTATAAATGAATGTCAAAAAGAGGACTGGGAAGGATAGTAAAAATGACAATATTGCTAAGAGCTTAAAAGGATAGGAAGTTGTGGAGAACCCTGATCGCCCACGTTTAGAAGAGACATGGCACATAAACAATTTTATTATTGACATTCTTTCCGTTTTATTATGAAAACTTACCGTAATGGAAATTTAAATATCTGTGAAGTGTTCTGATAGAGAAGTGCGACACTGAGATCCGAAGACGTATTGGGATAGCCAAAGACGTATTCCAAAAGCTAGGCAGAGTATTACGAGACAGGAGGATTTCGTTGGTAACAAAGAAAACAGTACTGAACTGCTACGTGATATCCGTCTTCCTTTACGGCAGCGAATGTTGGACGGTCTCCTCAAAGATGAAGAAGAAACTCGAGGCAACGGAGGTATGGTTCTACAGAAGGACGATAAGGATATCATGGACCGAACGTGTGAGCAACGATGAGATTTTGTTGAGGATACAAACTAGGAGGGAGCTTATACTTAACATCAGGAAAAAGCAGCTGAAATTTTGGGGATAAGTAATGAGAAAGGAGTGCTTGGAGAATCTGATACTTACAGGGCGGCGAATAGAGGGAAGGACAGACAAGGGAAATCAAAACATGACATACCTAGCAAGTAGATGACGGAACAGAATTTGGGAGAAGTAGCAAAATAATAAAACATATTGAGAGCTTCAAGGGAAGTGGAGAGCCATCATCGCCTGCATCCTGAAGTGACATAGCATATAAAAGAAGAAGACCGCATTCGATACAATCTAGAGAAATGCTAGAGAAAAAGGCGTAGAACAGGCTATAGATAATTAACTTCCGACGGGATTTGAGTTCGTATCACACGCTATGAGTAACCATCTAATGTCGACATTGCCTTAATAATTTCAGCAACAGAATTGCTTATAAAATAATAAATATCTATAGCATAACGTTTCTGATTCTCTACGCCATGTTTGTTTTCTGTTAGAGCTATTGAAAAGTTATTTGTTTTAACAGTTTTGGGTGAAACATTTTTCCTGTTATTTTTATTACTAGATGTTTCCCAAGTTTGTTATTGTTACGTTTTAACACAGCACACTAAGTTGATAAATTCTTTGGTTGCTAAAGTAAATAAGCTAAAATTACAAATAATAAATGCTTTATCTAAAATTCCTAACCATCAGTTTTTTAAATACAAAAAAAAACAAAAAAACAAAAAACAAAAAAACAAAAAACAAAACAAAAATACAGCGCGAGTACCGAGATGTGTACAAACAAAATTTAGTGTAAAAATAGCCAAGTTCTTCGGTTAAAACTTTCACTTTTAAACGCTTATGTTACCTGTTTACATTACTTAGATTATTATCTCATTGCCATATTTACAACGTTTCGGCCATTGTAAGCTCCGGCCTTCTTCAGGTGATTAGAATTTCCGACTATTAACTGGGTGGATTATTCTTCCTGATGTCTCAATTATTTCCCTTTAACTCAACTTTCCAAGTTTTTTCCGTTCACCACTACTGTAGCCTGGTATTGAACTCACGATACTTTGGGTCTAGTCACTGGATCAAGCCAATCCTTTTATCCACTGAGCCATGTGTCCTTGAGGATAACAATCCGAATATTGTCAATAATGTAAATAATCATATCCCATCTCAGAGATACAGACGGCCATGATGAATTGCATTCTTTCATAACTCCGTGAACGCCCTTATGAAAAATAAGATGAATAATGGAGTATTACTAATTATTTTATGAAAAAGGTCAGATGTCTACTTCCTATTCTTTGAAGTTAATATTTTAGCAGAAATTAGACAAATATTAAATGCTAAATCTTTTGAAGTATTATATCTGTTTACACTAGCGTTTCTCAACCGGTGAGCCCTGAATACTAAACAGGTGTCTCTCAGGTAAGCAGAAGAGTAATTTATGAATTATTTTTATATTTAAACAAAATCTTTATTTTTAAAAAGCTAGATACACCAAACACTGTAATGTCTTAAAAATAAGTGCCTATTTCAAGAGACCCTTTTTTTTATTATTTTCCTGTTTTCAAATTTCATGACTAATTTTTCATTACTAAATTTTAAAGTTCGCCCCCAGAGTTTTTTGTTATTCTACAAGTGCGCCCTGAAGTACAAAGAAAAGTTTCAGAAACTCTAGTCTACACGCTAAAAAATATTTTTTGAAGATTTCGTTTTTACATACTCTATATACTTTTTCATATTTATTGTATCCCAATTTATGAAATCCTTAGAATGAATTAAAACTTTGACGCAATTGTGACATAAGTTCCACCCATGATAGTTCGTTTATAAATTCTATCCTAACGCGTTACTAAAATAAAATAAAATAAAAAAAAAAAAACATTGCTATAAAACAATTTCCCAACGTGTTTTTGCTTTTCATTGTCGTTATTATTTTCGCCAGAATTCTTTGTAAGATTTGTCAATACGCTCACCATCTATTTTGATACAAAATCTTACACTGCTATATCGCGCCATCTTCTTGACTATTTTGAGATCAGTTCTCTGATTATAGACATCATTTTTACTCTATTATTTCACAACTTCTAGATCTCTCTAGGCTATTCCATGTCGTTATTTTCTTATTTTATTCCCGATTCTTTATTATTACAGCTACTTCTGCTCAAATAGTTACAATAGTATCGTTAACATTTAGGACAGAACGAGTCCACAGCTTTTCTAAGAATACCAACTCTTAGTCTCACATCTAAAATGCTCTTTTCGTTTACACAAATGTAAAATACTTGATACATTTATAAAAACGAATTTGTTTTACTGCTTATAATAGAACGTATATAGACAACTCTCAAGCAATTGATTTGATTGATTAAGTGGTTGTCTATTTTCGATTAATTCCAATGGTTGATCTTCGAGTTCATATAAGTCAGAAATACTGATTTTCATGCTGGTTCTGTTCACTTGGAAGATGGCTGCAACAGAGTTTTAATACCTCCATTTCCAATATTTGTTCATCTTTGTGTCATATAATGTTAAGCTTAGGAAATAAAAGTAAGAACAATATTTTCTTTAGAGACCCAGGCACTTCTAGTTATAATAAACATGTAATTTACGATCGGTTTTTCTTTCTTTCTTTATATAATGCTGTATCAATATAAACCTCTTTCTTTCTTCCTCGTACTTAGCGGCATATAGGACACTGGCATTGTTGTTATTTATGTTCACCCAATAAAAGGCCCAAGGGCTACTCAAAGTAGAGGTTTAATGTGTGGAGTTTTATTAGCGTAAGAAAAAGGCAAGAAATGAAGTTCTTGGAACTATGCAGAAAAGAAAATAACTAGACCTGAAGAGTTAAAAATACAATTAGTGAATAACATTTCAGAGAAGGAACCGGAAACCCAATTCTAAGCAGGAAATTTCTCCTATTCAAAAGAATGGGGAGGAGGGTGAACCGGGCGTTGATTTCGGGAGACAAAAAGAAATATGCTGTCTATCTTCTTTCTTTCCTGTATTTTGTGATATATCGAACATAAAAATATTATAGATTCCTTTGATATTTGGTAAATAAAAAATAGGTTATTTCTTTCTTTCTTTCTTTATCAATATATATATATATATATATATATATATATATATATAGAGAGAGAGAGAGAGAGAGAGAGAGAGTGAGAGAGAGAGGGAGAGACAGAGAGAGACAGACACAGAGAGACAGAGACAGTATTTAGCGGCATATAGGAATATTATACCATACTTTGATTTCGGTAAATAAAATTATTTTCTTTCTTTCAAAATTCTGTCTTGTAGGCCTAAAATCAAAAACAATTTACTGATAATAGTTTTTTTAGTCATTTAGTCACTACGTAGAGATTTTGTGGCTTTAAAACATAAAGGAAAGACCGTGAATCTTAGATTTTGTGACACTTTTCAACGTCTTTGAAATGAACGGACGATCCTCTTCGTATCGGTTCTCTCTCTTTCACGATTTGGTCTTATTAATCTTTCACTTTTGGCTTGAGAAGCAATTTAAAAGTTCCTGCTTATTCAGCAAACACCCGACGTTTCAATATGTCCGAGTATTTAATTTTTCTTACATTTTCTTTATTCATCACGCATGTTCATTAAAAGATATTTTAGTTTCTGTCCATTCAACTTGAAGATTCATTTCGTTCTGCGTTGACACATCCTAGCCTCCACATCGCTCACATATTAAGGAATTTTGTAGACAGGCTGATATGAGAACACACGGTCAAGGACTATGGGATGTAAAATGAATATCAATTATCGGATAAAGGATCTGATTGTTTGTTTGTTTGTTTGGGTTTTATGGCATATCAACCACTGTGGGTTATTTAATGCCAAATCCAGTTTATATGAATTTTAAATGCCTATTTTGTATGGAATAAAAAACGTATAGCTGGCAACATTATTTTTTACAAAAAACGTATAGCTGGCAACATTGTGGTTTCAAAAATGCATAGCTGGCAACATTATGGTTTCAAAAACGCATAGCTGGCAACATTATGGTTTCAAAACGTACAGCTGGAATAATTTTTTTTCCAAAAAACGTATAGCTGGCAACATTATGATTTAAAAAACGTACAGCTGGCAAGATTATTGTTTCAAAAACGCATAGCTGGCAACATTGTTTCAAAAACGCACAGCTGGCAACATTATTTTTAACAAAAAACGTATAGCTGACATTATTTTTTGCAAAAAAACGTATAGCTGGCAACATTATTGTTTCAAAAAAGTATAGCTGGCAACATTATTGTTTCAAAAACGCATAGCTGGCAACATTATTGTTTCAAAAACATAGCTGGCATCATTATTTTTCCGAAAACATTATCTGAGGCCTTGCTGTTGGATGTAGTTTATCGCCATATCCAGGACGAGGATGTAGTTTATCGTCATATCCAGGACATATAAAGGATCTGAATGGACGAGCTTAGATCAATAAGTTCGTAGCCTGTTATTAGCTAAATTGTGATCGAAAATATTCACTATATAATGTTCGATGTTAGTGATCAATATTCAACAATTAACCTTTTATTTCTTATTGTTCCGACAATGGAACATATTTCAAGACATGATATTTCAAAGCAAGCTTATTTTATTTTATCAATAATATAGGCGGGAAAGACTAAGTTACAGTATGTGCTTGCTTCTACTTCTTCTAACACATAGGTGATCATGGCTCTTACAACTTCCTATCTCGTGTGGCTCTTAGCAGTTTATCTCCCTTTGCTAAGGGCCTCGTATCGCGTTCCGCAATCAAACAAGCTCGTCAGATACGTGACTCGCTGGTTTCGCTATCATTGTTGCCCTAAACATGTTCCGTGAGGGTTAAGTTTTCCATGCCCTCCTTCCTCATTATGCGTCCCAGGAAGTACAACTGTCTTTTCGTGATTTTGAGTATAAAATTTCGTTAATAGTTTTCCTCTTTTCTTTTTATTCATATATATATATATATATATATATATATATATATATATATATATATATATATATATATATACATATATATATATATCTATATATATATATGCGTGTGTGTGTGTATACAACAAATGTTTATATATATGTAATATAAAATGACTGGAATACAAAGAGATAGAAAGAGAGACTATTTTCTTTTGAAAAATTATTTCTCAAAAGTGCCATTAAAGAACTCACTTAAATATTTCTAGCGAATGTTCAAAGTAATGTTCAAATGAAATAAGTTTTCCTAAAAACAGGGAAATGACATTTTGCTTTCGTAAAGTAGTAAAGAAATCTATGTTCTCGACTTAATAAACAGACATGACATTTTTGTCTGTATTTGCGTATCACTTGAAACATTTTCATGCGATTTGCCATGCGTAAAGAAGGTGCAAAAATAATGACGTAATAATGTCCTTTTTTGACGTTAAAAAATACGTCAAAAAACGACATTATTACGTCATTATTTCTGCACCAAACTAATAGAACCACATACAGCGATGTTCTTCTTCTTCTGTCCAGCATTCACTACCGTATAGGAGGTCAGATATAACAAAATGAACAATCTGAACGGAAAAGGATTTTATTAAGTTGTCCAAAATAGAGCATCATCATTATTATTAAGTTTGACTAGTTTTACTTTCATCATATTTTTGTTGTCCGAATAGTCGGAGTATTTAGAAAAGTAACAGTAGTAGGCGTAGTAGATTTTGAATTTCTAAGTTTTGACGAGTTTCTCTTTCCTCTGGTATTTGTTGATTTTTTTTTATCGCAACGCGCATGTTGCAATTGCATTTTACGTTATGTAAGCAATAAGTATTGTCAAAGAAAAAAAATACTTCCATTATGAGCTGAGGTCGTAACTCTTGGAATAACGTCTAGCATATATAACGAGTTCCCGATTTGAGCAAAGGCATCTATCAACAGAGGCAAGATAATTTTAGTCATAGTTACATTCTTTTTATCCGATTTGCTAGTACAAAAATAACAGGACCCTACATCTAATCTAATATTACTTGCATAAAATTATACATATTTATACAACTGATCAAAGTTTCACAACTTGGTTTATATATATATATATATATATATATATATATATATATATATATATATCAGAAAATTTCGAAATTTAAGTTTTTGACATATTCCACCGATGAACTGGCATCACCAGAAAAATAATTTTATTTCAACATCCACGTTAGCGAAACAAAACGGGATTCACGCTCAGCGGCTGAAGGCTTGATTTTTACTTGAACTGAATCGTTATAGAAATTAGATTTCAGCTCAGTTTTTGGTTTTCTTTATATCTATTTTTATATTTGCATATCCCTCATTGTTTCAGTACGAATTTAGTAAGTACAGAAGATAAACTGAAATAACCCAGTCATATATTACTCGTATGGGAGATAATAGCACTTTCAATGAAAACTATAAATTAAATTCACCTTTGATTAAATCGTAAAGATTCTGATCAAGAATGTTCTAGTGACATTCAAGTGAATTAATTGTGTTGTTTAATTTCAATTTCCTTTTATGCTTGTATATTCTTTTCTTTAAATTTCTGGGTGTTTCACCGATGTATGTTTGGGGTCATTGTTTACAACTTATTTGGTTGACTTCTGCTTCTGAGGTTAGATCTCTGTTTTTTGCATTGATTAGCTTTTTAACTGTTTTTGAATGGTTTGCAATAATTTTGACATTGAGGATAGCTAAATTTCTTCCTTTCGTTATGGAGTTTGAATATAATATCAACTTTGATCTTCAATATTAAAATAAGTCTCCCCGAATAGGTATATATGATAAATTTACAACCTCTCTCCATATATATATATATATATATATATATATATATATATATATATATATATATGTATGAAGAAGTGTTTTAAACTAATGTTCACCCAATACAAGTCTCAAGAGCCACTCAAGGTAGAGTATTATTGTGTTGTTTTATGAGCGTAAGAAAGAGCAAGAAGTGAAGTTCGTGAGCTCATGTAGGAAAGATAACAGTTAACTCTAGCCTTGAAGAGGCAAATATTGTAGGGATAGGAATAGACAACCTTTCCTGGGTCTGTTCCATAAAGTAGCAGTTCTTGGGAAGAAGCTGTCAAAGTGGAACTCACATTTTACTAATGGAATACAAAGGGAATGAGGATGATTCATCAGTGTGCATGTGGCATGGCGGGTCCCAGTTGCAAAGGTCAGGTCTGATGAGAGCATGAATGTAGCGCGTCAGAACCCATGACATAGGAATAGCGATGGAGAAGCGAAAAACTCGTGACGTTTCGTTTGTGGGAAGGGGCTTGTAGAGTGAAAAATAATTTATTACCCACGAGGCCTCGTGGATGCTGTTGAGCTCTATCAAGACAGCCAAGTGAGGAGACTTAGAAGCCCCAGTCCAGATATGACTGCAATACTCCATTTTTGGTCTGACCCGGCTCTTCTAACTGGAGCGGTACAATGAATCGACAACTATTCCAGCATCTTTAGCAGTAGATCGTATATATAAGTTTCATTTGATGTCTGTGGCGAGCTTAAATCCTACGAGTCTTTCAAGGCAAGTAGCCTCCTGAAGAGAACACCCATCCGTTATGTTAGTTGAGAATTCAGGGTCTGCTTGGATGCGGCAGCAGTGGTGGTGGTAGTTACTCGTTATCATTTGGACTTATACAGTTTTCAGCCTGGCCAAGAAGTAATAAAAAATATATTTGAGATTTGGTCGGATTTTTGGAAAGGGATTGAACCAAGAACAGCGTCCTTTGTTATTATCTCTGAGGTTACAAGTTCATCTACTGAAGGTCGAACCTAACTATCCTGCTAACCATTCTCCTTCTTCTATATGCCATGTCCATCCAGGACGTGGACAATCATGGACCTCCACAACTTCCCGTCCTTTGTAGTAATGTTTCCTAATCCCTGTTCTGCCAACCATTTACATAAACTTGTTTAGCAGACCCCAACCAGAAGCTTCGCCCTCTCCTATAATTCATGTTCAACAAGAAAATATATTTGTTTTATATTTCATCAGTCATCGGAAACCTATGAGATCGAAACCTGCGTCCCCCAAAATTCTCTTCTTGGTCCTATCCTCATTCTGCTTTATATTAATGATCTGCCTAAGAAAGTATTCAAATCTTTCGGGAATATCTATGGAGAATAAACAACAGTTTATAAGGGCACTTCCCAAAATCTGAATGGCCACAACCTAGCAAACCTCGAACTGGTGGCGGGAACAACTATCTTGTAAATCTCAATAGGTCCAACACCAAACTAATAACATTCCACCATCACTGAGCAGACCCTGAACTTTGGATATTCTCTCAACGAGCCTCTTGCTTTGAATGCCTGCTGGGACTGAAAGTGGAGTTCATATATATGATCTACAGCTAGAAAAATGGCCAGTTCCTTGTACTGCTCCAGTAAGTATTAGGTTGGTGCAAAACTAATGACGTGATAATGTCGTTTTTTGACGTATTTTTTAAAGTCAAAAAACGACATTATTACGTCATTATTTTTGCACCAACCTAATAATTCAAAGAATTAAAAAGACAGGTAAGACAATACAAAATTTAACTATTTTGTAGAGTTTAAATTTTGTCAGCCATGATTTTAAATCTTTTCTTTTTGTACTTATGGTCACCCAAAACAAAGCCCGAGAATCCCTCAAATTAGAGGTGGGTAGTATGGGGGTAAGGAGATTATGAGGATATGGAGAATAGACAACGATTAACCTTAGACTGTGTTTACATTTGTTAAGTAACTGCTTTAGTGGAATTATTTGATTTCGTATTATCAAAGTAAATGTTAACCCGAATAATTAATGAAATAATCAAAATGGTTAATGATAACATTCCGTCGTGTGTCTATCAGATTTTTTTTTAATGCGCATTGCCGGGGAGCAATGGTTAGCAAGTTAGGCCTTCTTTATTGTAATATCATTCTCCTTATTCTTAAGTCTCGTAGTTAGTTAGCACTTACGTTATACCCTGCGAATAAGCCATAAACAATGAAGGATTCCGTTTTGATCGTGAGGAAAGATGGAAACGATATATCAGAGGCAATGTTGTGGGAAGGTGCTTGTAGAGTGAAAAATAATTTATCACTCAAGAGGCCTCGTGGATGCTGTTAAAATAGTTAAATTTTGTATTGTCTTACCTGTCTTTTTTTCGAGAGAGAGAGAGAGAAAGAGAGGGAGAGAGGTGTTGATAACGTTCACCTGTGTTCAAATCTTAAAAGTGAGTGAAATGAGAAATGGTAGTGATAGTTTAAATGTTAACTGATTTTTCTTTCTATTAATTTACTCAATACAAGATTCGGGAGTGCTTCAAGTTTACATGGCGATGAGCGATGTGTTTGATGTGAATGAAAAAAGAAGTGTTCAGATTAAGGAGGATAGAAAACCATTCACACTTGACTTGAAAATATTAGATTTCAGATCTTTTTATTTGTATCCTCTTCCATCTTTAAATAATAATCTGCATTCGTACGTATGTTTGTTTTGGTAATATTTTCATAACGTTGTTAATCTCATATATTTAACGGTGCGGATTTCCACGGGTTTTTTAAAAAAGCTTATTCCATCAATTATCATTCCACAGAAAATTAAAATAGAAAAACCCTGACATTTTCACGGATACTACTTGTTATTATTATTATTATTATTATTATTATTATTATTATTATTATTATTATAATTGTTATTATTATTACTGTGGTATATTTTGGCCCTCACGAGTTGGTCCATTGTTTAAGCCTTTTGTCAGACTAAACAAAGCTTTGTAAAGTACATAAGTGTCTTTACTTGCAGTCATTTTTGACAAACCTTTCTCTGTGACAGTTAATACTGTAGTGAGTTCCAACTTCCTTTTTCGATTCTGACGTTAATTCTCTTAATGTTCCTATTATTAATCTCTCAGACGAAGCAAACAGTGACGATTTGTCTATTTCAGGTAATTAGAAAAAATAGGTCATAGTTGTTTCTCAATAAAATGTCGCAATTCAAATTGAGAATCAGAAATCGTGTTACAGCCAAACAAACAATCATGAATGCACAATAGAGGGGAAAATAAAATGAGTTTTAAAAGCTATTTTAATGTATATAAATTACCAATCAATACAGACGTCAAAGGTATATCTCCCCCAAACGCAGGGGAAGAAATTACAGATAAATTGCTTCATTGGCCACCAATATCAGTTATGACGCTCACAGATAGAATGAGTTTAGATTAGATAACGATTCCAATAATAACTATTATGACATTCTATGGAAATAAACCTCGCTATATTTTTGTAGTCACGACGGTAGTAACTTTGAATGGAGTGAAAGTTTAAATGTTAAGTAATCTTTTGGGGGCGCTACTATATCCACCGTCCATTTTCTACTATAACATGATATCTACTACTCATTTTCTGCTATGGTATAATATTTACCAATTGTTGGAAGTATGAAATATGTTAGATTTAGGATTAGGGGCTAGGGTTAGTGTTAGGCTTAAAGACAGTGAACAGTGAACTGGTTATGTATTAAAAATCCTTAGCAATTTTTGATACAAAAAAATCATCAAATAGTGATTTTAATGTTTGTAAACTGATTTGATGTCATTTTTAAAAAAAAGAAAAAAAAAGCTGTAAACAGGTCATTGTTTTCCTGAGCGTTTTCGAGAAATAATGAGTGCATCGTCATTTACGGTAAGTCGCAAATACCTCGATAAAAGTCATACTACAGTAGCACTTTTTTAAAATACTAATTCACTTAATACATGATTCGAGAGCCCTTCAAGATTACTGTCAACTTGGCGATGACTGAGGTGTTTGATGGGAATAAAAAAAAAGAAATGTTTAGATTATGAGGATAAGTAGAAAATACAGTGTAACCCGGATATAAGAGAGTTGCCGTGGCCGAAGAAGAATTCTCTTATATCCGGGTTACTCTTATATCAGGATTTCTCTTATATCCGGGTTTGGTCTATTTTATATACATTTACACAGGCTCTAATTTGAAAGAAAAACTCTCTTATATCCGGGTTTCTTTTATATCCAGGTCTCTTATATCCGGGTTACATTGTATTTGTTTCAGGGAAGCGTCCACCTCGGAGTTTGTTCTACAAAGTAGTAATTATTGAAAGTGAGACGTATTTGACTCTGTGTAAGTCATATGGCGTATTCTAGCTGTAAAGATCTGATCGGGAGGAACTAAAGAATGGAGCTCATCTGAAAATTTGTCATGGATATAGCGATAGCGTAAGCGACAGGCTTGCGATATTGCATCTGGAGGAAAGAGGCAGATTGGAAAATAACTCTTCCCCCTTCAACAAAACCATTTATCTATGGCGTGAAATATGGGAATTCTATCTTTCAAAAATCAGCACTATTAGCTAATATCTCGTTAAGTCATATTAAGCAAGTTTTGGTTTGTTTTGTGGCATATAAACCACAATGGTTTATTTAATGCCGACAATTTTTATTACTGGTAATATTTTTCTTCATAAATGTATTGCTGGTATAATATTTTTCTTCATAAATGTATTTTATTACTGGTAATCTTTTTTCTTTCAAAAATGTATTGCTGGTAATATTTTTTCAAAAAAATATATATAGCTGGTAATTTTTTTTCGGAAAAGTATTGCTGGTAATATTTTTTTTTCAAAAATGCAAAGTTTGATTTATTTTGTTTACGGCATATCAACCTCAATGGGTTATTTAATGCAGAAAAATTTTTTATTGCTGGCAATAGTTTTCTTTTTTTTTAAATGTATTGCTGGTAATTTTTTATTTTTAAATGTATTTATTTATTTTTTTGTTTTTTAAAAATGTATAGCTGGTATTTTTTTTTTAAATGTATTGCTGGTAATAATGCCTTGCTCGCAATAATTCTTCTTCAAAATTTATTGCTGGTAATAAGCTTTTACAAAGTATTTCTTGTATTAAGACCTATCTTTATACTTTCAGAGTGTTTTGACTCCAGTTTGAGGGTTAACTATTTACCCTTTAGCTGGGGCCCTAACAGATGCTACCCGGGTCAGGGTGGACCTGGGAACACCAGCAATTAAGAGGTGGTTCCTGATCAGAGGTTTTGCTGCTAGATGTAGTTTATCGTCTTACCCAAGTGGCGTTATGCAAGTAAATAAAACATATTTTGATGTTTCTTGATTATCTTAATTCATAAAATAAAAATGATTCATTTTGTTGCAGTAAGATGGACATAGATAGATTAATGACTTTGTACGGTTTAAAACTTATCAGCCATAATTCTGAATTTTCTTTTAATAATGTTCGGCCAATACAATTTTCAAGAGAAAGTGAAAGTGTTACTGAATAAGATGTGTAGTATAGATGCAAGAGGAGGAAGTTAAGAATATAATAATATGGAGGATCGATAACGTTTTATCCAATACAGGAAAAGATTAAGATTTTAGTGTTCAAAGAAGCATCACCTCGGGAGTCTGTTCGACAAAATAGCGGTCCAAAGGAAGAAGCTGTCTGAATGGAACTTCTTTCTTACAAATGGAATGTGAAGGGGATGAAAGTGATTTAACTCTGTTCATATAGCATGACGGGTCTCAGCTGTAAAATCTGAATAGGTGGAATAAAGAATGAAGCTCATTTGAAAATTTTTCATAGAAATATTGCTACGTTTGCGACGTCCATAGGGGTGGGGCTGTAGGTAGGGATAAGTAATACCGTGTGAAAGAATTTGAACATTGTCTGAAAAGTGAGGATTAGGCAGCTCCGGGCCCGATGTGACAGCAATACTCCATTTTTAGTCTAATCTTACTCTTGTAATGATAAAAAATCTAAGTATATATAAAACTCCTCGTTAATCCGTCCGTTAATCTCTCTAAAATAACCAAACATTGATCGATCGAAACCAAATTTTGGGGAGAAGTGCAAATAGGTAAGTGGGGTACAAGATACAGTTGGTTTTACTAGGGTGCATAGCTTAATATAATAAATTTTCATTCATTTAAAAAAAAAAATAACTTTTGTTATTTAACTTACAAAATACTCCCAGTTTTAAAACAATTTAACGATTAAAATAAGTTACGATCGACTCACATTAAAAGCAACAGTTATCTTCTGACCGCATGAAAGTTAATCGACATCAAACCTGCTCGGTGACCCCTTAGAAACATCAAATACTGTAATTTGCTTGTGGCACTGTGCCGGTCTGAAGAAAACACCCTAATAAAGAGAGTCTTTAGATCCAATAATATCGTCATCTTTAAAATGTTTCGACCGCGTTTCTCTTCAGCCTTCTCAGTTGTTTTTGGAATTTGATAAAGTTCCAGAAATGTTTAATGTCGGCATTTGTTTGATACAGAGGCGTATAATATTTTAATTCTTTCACATAAGCCCGTCTAGGGAATTTTTGAACTCATAATCATCAATTTGTTTTAATGCTACCGCTCCACTTTTGAAGCGAATGTAAGCACCGTGACGCACTCTTATCTCATAAGTCATGCCGTGCACAGCCCCCAGGCAATGGCTTTTTTAAAAATGTAGCAATCTATCTACGTTTTAAAACATTTGCCGTTGGGCTTACAAGAAATAAACCGATTATCCGAAGCGGCATTTTATTCCAAGTATAGCTTTTCTGGCTGGTTCAGTGAAATGCATAATATAGTTCAATAATCGATAAGAATAACAATAAATCGTGGTTTCAAACTCTTGAAGTAATGGTCATGAACATTCAGCCAAATTGTTCTCGCGTTAATCCCAAACATTAATCTACGCGAATTCTGACCCCGAAATACTTCGATCCTGACGTTAATTCTCTTAGGATTGCTATTATTAGTCTGCCAAATCTTGTAGAATAATTATAGAGAGAAAATATCGTTCATAAATCATCTTGAAGTCCGATTTCAATTTCCGACTTTCTACTTGATTCTCTGTCGGAGTGCTTTCGATTTTACACACTTCAGTTATAGGAAATAAGCGCCTGCCATAGAGCGATGGTTTATAAACTCTTGACATTGCTCGTTTAACTATAATTTAGTGAATGCTTACGAGTTCCCCACAAGTGTGACCCTTTATCTGGGTAAATCCTGTAGATCTGAGATTACTGCGTTTAATAATGTAGTGAAGTCATTCCTCTATTGTTATCTTACACTTTGTAGCACGGCCTTTTCGGGGTCGATGCCGGCTCAACAATTTTAAGCACTTGCCCCAGAGACCTTTCTCCCTAGGCGGTACCTCTCCTTCGTGAGGGGTCTGGATTTATTCCCCGGTGCCTGGGGCGTC
This sequence comes from Acanthosepion lycidas, assembly GCA_963932145.1. Taxonomy (NCBI): domain Eukaryota; kingdom Metazoa; phylum Mollusca; class Cephalopoda; order Sepiida; family Sepiidae; genus Acanthosepion; species Acanthosepion lycidas. The sequence continues at coordinate 67,139,318 of OZ010585.1, read as the reverse complement.
CCCAAAAGGGAAAGTAACGAGGGGACTTGAGCAATTGCCGGTAAAATCACACTAAACTTCGACCTTGTGTTACATTCGGTAGCGATATCAAAAGGATAAATAGCTATTCTTTCAGGAAATTAACCAATCAGCAAATGAATCTACGTAAATATTCTGAAAATCCGGGTTGGTTTTCCCCGTCGTGAATTCAAAAGGAGAAAATTTGGGGCTTTTTTCAAGTCAAACGAAATTCGAAGCGAAGTTAATTATTCGGTACTAAATAAATTAACTTGTTCGCTCGTTTAAAAAAAAAAAAAAAAAAAAAAAAGGAAGAAAATTTTTTTAGCAGTTTTTTTTTTGTAGGTTTCATTCTCCACCAAGACATTCATCAGAATCTAAGAATATTTTACAAGGTGCATAAGATAAATATAATGTCAATTCGATCAATGACTTCATAAAGAGTTATTTCTAATTGTTTACAATGTCAAATTTGGCACTATGCTTATTTCATTGATAACTGTACACTATTACGAATTGGGAAAAAAGAACATTATGATCAGTAAACAGTTATCAACGTCGTAAGTATAGTTTCAAACGTGACATTTGTAAAGAAAAAAAGAAATATTTTTAAAGAAAACGAGCAGATAACGATTTAAAAACTCAGGGATCGACTTGACACTGTATTTATATTATGAACAGAACCCTCTTTCTAAAATGATAAACATTCAATATTTTTGGATTCTGACAAATGTTGCGGATAGTATAAAGAGTAAAGAATGTTACCTACAAAAATTGTTAAAACAATTCCAACCTATGTTTTAAAGAGCGAGACATTTTATTTAAATATTGCCAATTAGTCGATTAAAGAAGCAATCCTATTAACAAATGAATTTCAATAAAAGTAGATATTTCTTAATCGGAAAGAGACAATTTAAATTTCTAGGGCATATAAAAGGAAATGAAGCTTGGCGAATTTGACACTCAAATGATATATTGAAATTAAAAGCAGACAGAGGAAAATAGGTAATAACCTACCTAACGAGCTTGTGCAAATGGTTGGCAAAGCAGGGACTCGGAGGGATAACAAAAAGACAAGCCTTACCTAGAACTTGATCGCCCATGACCCATAGAAGAATAAGAAAAGGTAAACTGATGAATTTATTAACATGATAATAATTGCATAACGCTTTGGTCATCAGATGAAACAAATGCTTTTTAATATCTTAAGTCGATGGCACAAGGAAGATTATACGTAAAAATTAGTACTCAAATATGACCAATGAAATCGAAAAACTAGATATTGCAATCTAAAGGTACAATACTTTAATTATATTACTGTTGGTGAGGGAAACAAAAAGCCGAAAAAAGAAAACGATTTCACTCACTGTTGGGGGCTTGAAACAAAGAAAACAATGCAGAACTGCTGTGTAATATCAGTCTTTCTGCATGACTGTATTCTGTACAATTTCCTCACAGACTTTAATGGATACGGTTCAAGAGAAGGATGCTAAAAATACCATGGATGGGATATGTGAGCAATGAGGAAGTTTTAAGAAAAATGGAAAGGAAAACTACTTACAAAGTATAAATAATCATAAAGAGACATTTGACATTTCTGGGACTCATAAAAAAGAGGTCTTGGAGAATTTGTCACTCACAGATCACACTGAAGGCAAAAGGGAGAGCATTGAGTAACCTACTTGTGTAAATGGATGACAGAGTTGGGACTAGGGACAAACTTTGATTAGAGTTGCAAAGCAGAAGTTCCCAAACGGTGAGGCGTTCCTAAGTGAGGCGGAAAAAGATAGCAGGTGAAGCGAAATGATTGTATGACATTCAAAAATTTAGAAACAGTTTAAAAAAATCATATGACAAAAATAAATATGATTTCAAAATTAAAATTTTATTATGGATTACTTGTTATTGCATGCATGAGTCACAGCATAAATAGTTATAAATAATTGTTGGCCGATTTTGATATATTTGCATTATAATTAGTATGAAAAATATAATAACTAGGGTGTGCAAGTTGGGGGAGAGAGTTATCAATGATAATGTTCTGAGTTTGAATCCGCGGTTATCTCCCTTTAAAGCTCTCTCTTTTTGTTTTTAAATATGCCTGTTATCACATAAAATTTGGTGAGGCGCGAGCAAATTTTAATTCTGAAAATGCGGCCCAGAAGAAAAAAGTTTGGGAGCCACTGGTTGCAAAGGATAGAAAGTTGGGAATAACCACGAATATCTACACCCTGAAGGGATACGACAAATAAAAGAAGACTAACAAGATTAGACAAAAATGAAAAAAAAAAAAAAAAAAAAAAAATTAAAATTGCATAATATAAAAATATATATTAAGGGGGCATATATAACTGAAATCCTATTAGTCTGGATTAAATGTTTCATATTTCTTATATACGATTTCTTTTACAGTTTCAACAGGAATTGATAAATAAAGTAAAAATAAAACCTCTGCTCTCGACCTTTTTTTTTCAAGAGACTAACGATCTAGCAAACCGGCGGCAAGAGATGCTCTATTTACCACACTTTGCTTAACTTTAATTAACGCAAAACGTAGGCAGATGCGAAATTTCTTTCTTTCTGACATTGAGAGAGAGAAAAAAAACATGTTGTCCCATGTCTCTTACGAAGGTAAAAATGCATATCACTTTGAAATATCAGCCATCCTAATCAAAATATCATTCTTTGGATTATGGACCCATGCAAGACATCTGACATTTCCAAATAGGATTTATTGATTTGAAAATAGAAAACGAAATTAAAAGTCCAAACATGGTCTAAGGTTAATTAATGTCTCTCTTCTTTTGACTTCCCGCTATAAACACCGGCTTGTTCTATATCTAGATAGACCTAATCAAATATGGCATCTAACTAGGCTTTCTCGACTTCTTGCTTGATAAATTTACTCAAAGACATTTTATTGGGTTGATCTGTTCATTGAGTTAAAGCAACAACAATCTGTATTTTTTTAAATGTATATTTTTTATCAACTATTAAAGAAAAAGAAAACTTTTCAGCGATCTCAGTATCTCATAATGATGATTTCAGTTCCATTAAACAATGCATTTATACATACGGTTCTGTTGATAACATTTCTCTCTCACGTGGCCATGTATGTCTAAATAACCACTCTGATAATGGCTGATGTGAGAAAGCTTGGATCAGTTAACAACAAAGTCTAAATAACCACTCTGATAACGGCTGATGTGAGAAAGCTTAGATCAGTTAACAACAAAGACTAAATAACCACTCTGATAATGGCTGATGTGAGAAAGCTTAGATCAGTTAACAACAAAGTCTAAATAACCACTCTGATAATGGCTGATGTGAGAAAGCTTGGATCAGTTAACAACAAAGTCTAAATAACCACTCTGATAATGGCTGATGTGAGAAAGCTTGGATCAGTTAACAACAAAGTCTAAATAACCACTCTGATAATGGCTGATGCGAGAAAGCTTGGATCAGTTAACAACAAAGTCTAAATGACCACTCTGATAATGGCTGATGCGAGAAAGCTTGGATCAGTTAACAACAAAGTCTAAATGACCACTCTGATAATGGCTGATGTCAGAAAGCTTGGATCAGTTAACAACAAAGTCTAAATAACCACTCTGATAATGGCTGATGTGAGAAAGCTTGGATCAGTTAACAACAAAGTCTAAATGACCACTCTGATAATGGTTGATGTGAGAAAGCTTGGATCAGTTAACAACAAAGTCTAAATGACCACTCTGATAATGGCTGATGTGAGAAAGCTTGGATCAGTTAACAACAAAGTCTAAATGATCACTCTGATAATGGCTGATGTGAGAAAGCTTGGATCAGTTAACAACATAATAAAGAAATCTCCAAATGTTGAACAGTTTTAGTCTTTATTTTCTCCTTAAACTAAAAACATTATACGAAGCTTGGAACGGCCCATGATAAAACATAATAGATATTCGCTGTCTGTTATATTTGACAATATATATATATATATATATATATATATATATATATATATATATATATATATATATATATATATATATATAATTTACTGCAACATAAATTTCAAAGTATGCATATAGTCGTATCGAATAAAAATAATATAACAGCCCAAAACGTAATTGTGAGAATTTATCTAACTGTATAAATTTAAACATGGAACAAAAACACGTATGACAAAGTGGAAGTTGACACCGTACGGCTTAAAAGTAGTTCAGGTTTATCGTCGGTGTAGAGTAACCATTGCTGATGACCCACTGTGTAACTGCTTTGAAACTAATCTACTTCAAATGTGTCAGATTTTTCATTAAAGTTTATCACAAGCAATGAAAATAGACCTGCTTCCGTACCGCATCGTAAAAAGATTCACATTAGTGAAATAGATAACCAAGGAACGTGGTGTATAAAAACATAGAAAAACATGAAATTCTGAAAATATGATAGTTGTTTCTTTGAATCACCAATGAGAAAAGTACTTTAATACTTTACAATTTTTGTAATATATTCAGCAATGTGGCTTTGGGTAGCGAAAGTGTATAATACTCCTAGCTTCTCCAGATATTGGCTTACGACCACACAACGTTAACACATCGGTTCATGCCCGATCGCCAAAGTTAAGCAACGATGGGTGACTGCTTGAGAATGAACAGGTGCTGTAAGCTTGTATGTGGTGTACTGGATAATGGCTCGGGATTGTTAAGCTGTGAGGCGAGTTTCAATTCCAGTTTTTAGTAATCCCATTTTGGTCGACCAGAAAAATTTTCAGCGTCTCCTGCTATAGTGATTTACTAAGCGTATGAGGCACCCAGTGAAGATCGAATTCACTATTAGCGAGACAAACTTGATAGCCATTACATCACGCCGAAGTATCCATCACCCCTGGTATATCTACGCACAATTTATAGATATATCTCGGTATCTATATTGGTACATAGACTTTCTCAATTCAAGCTCAGTACTAGATTGGCGGCTAGGTCTCATCATTTTACTTTTTAAATGGCTAAATGTAACAGGAAGTACTATGCTAACAGTCTCTTCTCTCACACTTCTTGCTCGTGGAACTCTCTTCCGGTTCTTGCTTTCCAGTCAAACTTCTAAATGCAATGCTGATTGTTATTTTCTTTATTCCTGTTATTTATTGCTCCCGCACCTTACTAATGCCTTCTTTTTCTCATATTCTCTCACATTTAGTAACCCCTTGTGTTATAGTGGCTTTATTGCTTTGCTTGGGGTGAAATGATTAATTCAATAAACGTATAATATTAATTCTTTGCATTTATTACCGCCATTTTAAAGTAAAAATAAACGAATGAAGAGAAAATATAAATATTCTTTTTTCATCATATAAATAAACAAGCGGGAATTTACTGGTAACGACTACAATTAATCATGTGTTATGTTTATGTTAATTTTGCATACACATCGAAAATCACTTGGGATTATATTCGTTGGTTAAGAACAAAAAATAAAACGTCTGCGACGCAAAAAGAGACTGAAAAATATTAATCACTGCATCGGTGAATGCTCGATGTTCTGCTGACGCCGAGGGCAGTGTTATTAGCAGACACGGGAGAAAATTAGGATTCTCCCAAAAACTTGGCAAAGGAAAAGAGAAGAGTAATATATAAAGCAGATGTATAACTTAAATCAAAACAGTAAACATTTTTCGTCGAAAAAAGAAACTTGTTATAAACGCAGACACGGTCTTAAATAATGTTTCTCTTCCCTTTACGCCATCGGCCTCGACGTGTTCAGTATCGAAATAGACCTAATCAAATTCGGGAGAAAAATGTTTGTATCTTGTAACAATAATTATAATTTAAACTGTTTATTTCGAGTTTTATAGCATCAGCTCTTGGTCTGATAAATTAGCTTATCGTCTGGAATTCGTGATCTAATGTGTATGAGGCTTTGACAAAGGTAATATGCAAAAGAGATCACGAAGTAAAAACGCGTAGTAAATGCTTACTTGTGTATTTGGTATTTCTTAGTTTAATTTTCAGCGAAGATAAATGCATATTTTGTGTGCTTCTGTTTATGCACGTTCTCTCTCTCTCTTTCTCTTTCTCTCTCTCTCTCTCACACACACACATATATATATATATATATATATATATATATATATATATATATATATATATAGATAGATAGTTTTGAGGTATGCTATATATGAATAAAGTAAAAGGAAAACTTTTTCATCCTCTGATGGACCTTGTCAATGCAAATGTAAGTATTTTATTTTGTAGCAAGTATTTAAAAACAGAAGTAAAAAATATCGGTAATTTTTCAGAATTTTTAAATTAAAGAACACCATAAATATACCTCAGGCTAACTGTAAGTCAAGGTAAACTATGGAGAATGCTAAATGGTGTAATTTAATGTCTAATAAACAAAAACGAATAAATGTCATTGCTGTTGTTGATTTATTTGTTTTTGGTAATATAATCATTGTTTATTTTATTTTAGTATTTGAAATTAAAGTTCCAAATTTTCCATTTGCCTTTAGCATATTATGATTTTACATATATATTTTTAATTATATCTGAATTTTTACATTATATATATATATATATATATATATATATATATATATATATATATATATATATATATATATATATTCTTTATTACAAAAGGTTATTTTAAAAAAGACACGCGTTTCACTGGGCATTCCATTTATTTTATTATGAAATTAATATTCAACTGTCAAGAAATAGAAAGTAAAAATTTAACAATCGGGTACCTCCCACCAGTTAATAAGACTTTCTGTGTCTAAGCCGGGGACTATTAATTACACTGTTTCAAATAGGGACAAGATTACTAAACTCAAGCACATGTATCCACTAAAATAATATTTAGATTAATGAAGAATAATGCATTAATATACAATAATTAATGATATTTATGCACATACACACACATACCCCATATATAATAATGACGTAATAATGTCGTTTTTTGTCGTTAAAAAATACTTCAAAAACGACATTATTGCGTCATTATTTTTGCACCAACCTAATATATATATATATATAACAAAATGGAAAGTCAATAAATATCCCTCATAGTACCTAACATACAAATATCCCGATATAAAAAATCCTGAGTATGTTTTAATGAATTAAATGTATTTTTGTTTGTAAAAGCTTATTATACTTATAAATTTTAGTCTATTTTTTAACTTACGTTTTTGTTACTTTCAAAACGGCAATATTTTATTTGTGAAATTAGAACGATTTCCAACGTTTTTACACCTCCGATCTTTAAACAATATGGCGTGAAGATAATAGCTTAAAGAATGATTTAACTATACGAATAAAATCCTATTTCATCTTTAGGTCTTCCATGCCAGTTCAAGTCTCTTGGAAGGCTATTTCATTATTTGAGATCCATACTGCTCTCTCGAGTCGTAGAATTTAAAATGACGTAATTATTGCACAAAAAAAGCAAAAAAAAACGAAGAAAAAATCTACTAAAAATTAGTAATGAAAGTCGCAACACTATGACGTACACTACGATAACGCAGACCCAAACTGAAAAAAAAAAAAATAGACAAACTAGACAAAATTATAACGACATTTCTTCATCTAAGTTATTCAGTCCACTCTTTACAAAAATGATTTACGTTAAGATGTTTCCTTTTCGTTCTTAATACGTGACTAACATAAAATTCATTTTGTCTCTGTCCAAGTCAGGCAGAATTTTATAATGATCTTTCCGATCGTTGAAAATATACAACCGAAGAAACTGCTGTGAAAATTTAAATTTTAGTGGGTGGGGGGCAACACTAATATATTTTCAACGTTACTACTATCTGCACATATATGTAACACACATTTAAATATAATTCTAATACACACGCACGCACACACACGCGCGCGAATACACATGCACACACACAGATATATATATATATATATATATATATATATATATATATATATATATCAACTGTAATAACTGTCACAATAAGTACATAGGTGAAACGACAAGGAATTTAGATAAAATATTCTGTTAATATAAAAGGAAAAATAAAAGAAAATAAATTTAAAAATTCTTGGCATCCCTCTCCTTGATGCGCATGTGTCGTCGTGGCAACGCAAACATGACTTTAGTTCGATTAAGTCCTAAAGGACCAAACGCATCACATAAAAACATTTTCTACTTTCACATAAATTTCCCTGAAATTGATATATACAAATTTATGTATCATTTTGCCATACCCACATACCCACCAACCTACCTACCTATATATATATATATATATATATGTGTGTATGTGTGTGCGCGCGCGTTTGTGTGTGTGTGTTGGCACGATGGCTTCTTGGATTGAGGAATCGAGAGCGGGGTTCGAATTCCAGTCGAAGCCATTACATTCACTTATGTGCTAATACCCTTGAGAAAGGTATGAATCCTATTCTCCTCCCAGCTATGGGTAAATAGCAGGACCGACTGGTTTCTAAAGCCATGGATGGCAACTGGTCTAGGAGAAAGACAACTCTGAATTCAAAACCAGCGGAGGGTTGTTTGGGGACCTTGTGGCACGTAGTGCACCAGGTCTCTGTATTCTGTCCTTAAATAAGTGTGGTTGGTTCTGCACAAAACCTTTACCACTATTATCAAATCATATGTGCTGGTGTCCGGGCTGTCGGTTCCTAGGAACTGATTTGCTTGACCCTCATACGTCGAATTTGACGGGAGAGTCTAGTATATATTGGTCCACAGATCGTCGTGGGTATGACTATTTTCTTATTTATTTATTTATTTATAACTTTATTGCATGTGATGCAATAAAGTTACGATATTCATAAAAACCTGTGCATGATTTTTTTATAATGGAGAAAGTCTGGTATAATCCCATTCCCTAAGCACAAAAAACCATGTACTCCAAACGAAGAAATAGTCAACATCATCGGATGATGACAAGCCGAAGATGTTACATCAGCGTCTTCCTTCTTCTAGATAAATACCTTAACGAAGGCGAATGAGTCAAACATTCTGGGTGACCCTTACCATGTGTCTGGATTCCAATCCAAGTATTTCTTCATCCTTGCATCTCTGCTAGATAGCCGTCGATGCCATGAAAGTATACTTCCGCCCGTTGACAAGTTTTTAATCCTTCTAGGTGAGGAGCTACCTTCTTCATAAGAAAAACTTGGAGGATAACATGTTTAGTGGCCTAAAACCCGATTATGCGGTAGGTAGTACCAGATTACATACTACCAGTAATACTTATAGAGTAACCTGAATTTTTTTTTACAGTGGTGTTCACCCTGTACAAAATTCGAGAGCCACTCGAGTTAGAGGATTACAGAGTCAGAAGAACGGTTTATGCGGATATTTAGGGAAGATCACGGTTAACTCTAGACAGGAACAGGTTAACATAGTAGTAATCGGAGTCGGTTCTACGAAGCATCGATTCGTAGGAAGAAGCTACTCGAGTGGAATTTACATTTCATGAATGGAATACGAAGGGAATGAAGGTGGCTCGCTACGATGTGCGGGTTTTAGTCGTGAAGGTTCCTTTGAGTACTTTCCAGGGTAATAGCAATAGAGTAGTGAGAGGAATGCGACGTTTCGCCTGTGAGAATGTGGTTGTAGGGTGAGAGATAATTTGTCCCACACAACGACGCTGAGATGCTTTTGAACTCTGAAAAGAGAGACTGAGAAGTGAAGACTAAGCAGGTCCTGCCCATATGTAGCAAAAGTATCCCAGTTTAGGCCTGAAATTCCATGGTCATAATTTATTCCATTGGAATCGTAAATACGATCCAATTTATCAGACCTACACATTTAAAATTCAATTATTTTTTTTGAATTTGTAGGTCTGATGAATTGGATCGTATTTACGATTCCAATAGAATAAATAATGACCATGGAATATTAGTGTTTAAGCCTTTTTATTATATACTTACTCTGTCCTGGACATTAAGTTCTACCTGGATTCTATGCTCTTGGAAGTATTTTTTATAGATAGCTATATGTATGTGTATGTATGTATATATATTTAGATATTTTAGATATATGATTGCAAATGTATTAGGTTGGTGCATAATAATGACGTAATAATGTCGTTTTTTGACGTTAAAAATACGTCAAAAACGACATTATTACGTCATTATTTTTGCACCAACCTAATATGTGTATATTAACCACTAATATTATATATATATATATATATATATATATATATATATATATATATATATATATATATCCGAATTTACTTGTGCAAAATTTCCTAATAGCATGTAAATATTTGAAATTCAAATTGTCCACCTATAGCTTGATGTCATTTTTCATAGACCAATCTATTTATTTTTTCTTTGTATCGAAATAGGGACAACAGAGCGAAAGTACTTGTTTATCTCATACATTTTTATGTCTCAATCTCAAAGACCTGGAATTAGAACAATGGATTCTAAATTATGCGCAAGCAAGAAATCCTTACGATACAAGACACAGAGTTTGAGGTTGTTAAGGGATTTGTAAAATAAAATAGGAATCAGAAGAAAGTTATTTACGTAAACATAGAGAAACGTGCGATTACAATAACATAACTAGGAAAATATCCCAAGCTTACAAATGCAAATATAATGTATTTTCCTCGTAAGTTGATATAGGTTGCATTTTTGAAGTTATATAATTACTTTGGGGGGGAGGGGGTTCTGACTCTGATTCTCTACATAACAAATTGAACAAATTCCCGGGTGTTGGTTGGCTACTGATAACTTCAGATACATTTTTAGTAAACGATTTAGGCTAAGAGGAAGGAAGAGGCAAATAACTCGCTAAAGAAAAGAATAAAAACTGGTTTAGTTGGAACAAATAGTAGAATGTATCGCATATATTCACGTATCATGCAACTTTTGAAGACCTTGTTTTGAAGCTAATTTCAAGAGGGTTGCCTCATACACGATATATAAAATTAGTGTATGTACTGCTGGACCTGGATACGACGTTGACCAAACTAAAGGGTGTTGTAATAACTTGACCGATTTTAATGTGAATTAAGTTTAAGCGTTTAAGCGTCTAATGATTTTTTTCTTTTTCTTTCAGATTTGGTCGATATTATTTTTTTTACACATAATTGAGATGACTTAAATAACATGACCCAATAGAAAAATAAATAAATTTTCACTAATAACACTGATTTATTTACTGCTGACTTTAATCCGTCTTAATGAAACGTCCTTTATATATACATTTACTCTAGTCAAAATGTCTTGCTGTATTTAAAATAAGCATCGGGCGTTGCACTTGTATTCACGTTAATTCATTTTTGGCAATACTATTATCCATTGAATCAGTCCATTTCCTCCATTTTCATGACATGTCGAACGATGTAAATTTTGGCCTTGATTCTTAATTTCAAAAACGAGGTTTTAGTTTATTTGCTTTTCTTTTATATTATAAAAAGAAGATTGAGGCATTTCTTTTGTGAAATACTCCTTTAAAAATATATATATAAAAACCCAGAGGGAGCATCATGGGAAAAAATGGCAAAAAAAAAAAGAAGAAAAAATGACGTTAAGATTTCTACTCCGTGAGAAACTGAAGTTTAATTATAACATGACGGTGAAAAGATGCAGCACGGAGCACATGCCATCAAGCGTTGCAGTGAAGTAGTGATATGTTTGGCTGCGATTCTATGACAACGAGCCTGTGCCAAAATTAACAAATGCTAGCAGAGATGCAAAGCAATTGTATCACCTGTTAAGTCACGCCTTAAAGAGAATGAAAACAGGCTAATCGATATTAATAATTATCCGAAACAGTCGCTGTAATAATTAGAAGGCACTGGGAAATCAATGTCAAAGATGGTTTTCACAGAAAGATGAAAAGGAAAAACCCGAAAAATTATTAAACTATCGACGTAGATTTCTTTTCAGCAAAATCGAGTAGATCCATTCTGTCATATATTATATAATCCTTTTGCAAGTGTGATTCTTTACAGAAGAAATGAATGACAAAAAAGGAACATGCCAAAATAGGTAGGAGTCATTTCCTTTGCCTAAATGAAACATTTCGTGGTCAATATTTTTCATTAGTTTGCGATTAAATTAATTTAACAATATTTTACTAGAAATACAATACAGTATTTAAAGAAAGTTAGAAATGATAAAAAAAAAACAAAAACAATTAAGTGCCATACGTGATCATCGCTTGAGAGATCATATCTCTTTCGATTCATGGTTGACGAGGCAGAAAATTTCCCGTAGTAAGCTGTCGTTTCTTTCTGCTATAGTCTTGTTGTCAACTAAGGCTATGGGACCCTGTCTGTCCTCATATTAAACCCATAGCTGGGCGGGGTTGGAGAATTTATACTTTCCCCAAGGGTGTTTGCATGTAAGCGAATGTAACGAACGCGAATGGAATTCGAACTCGGCTCTCCGATTTCTCACTCCGAGCCGTTATCCGTTACATCACACTGCACATGAAACTATGAGTTTGTCAGTAACATTAATTAAATACTTCTTTATTTTCAATACAATTGTATGGCGAAATCATTAACAATGCATTTACATTATATTAGATGAGTGCCAAAAAAAAAAAAAAAAAAACTTTAATCTGTTAATTCAGGTGTTTACATTATTTACATTCAAATAATGATCTCATCTTTGTTGTTATTTTCATTAGTTTTAATGTAAATAATGATAAATCCTCATCCCAGAAATTGAAAGCAAAATTATCGAATTGGTATGGAGCAGATTTTTAGTCAGACTTTAGTTGAAATAAAAATCCACTAGAAAGTTTCGTTAAGAGTTTGAATACCATTAAAATATGACAGTTTTGTATTTACATTATATTCTGTTTAGTAACAGTCATTTTCACTGAGATTCTAATACATTTCTACATTAAAATTATTAGTAATATATTTACATTATACATATATTAGATATTTTATTTGGTCACATTTGCATTAGTCCATTGAAATTCCTTTTTGTCTGATTGAGAAATTTGTTCAAATACATTTTGCCGAAATTTTAAATTTAGGTAAAAATTTAAAAAATAATTAGTTTTTTAATGACCATTTTTTCCAGATATATCTTAGAAGCGGACAGCAAGACGAATGTAGGTAAAAGTGGAGTAGTGATAGCCTCGGTGGGCATGTAATACAAAAACAAACATATAGGGGGTTCGAATTTAATCAGCGCAAAATTATAATCGTAAGTAATGTTTTACTTTTTTCCTTCTTTAATTTTTTATTGTCAATATATATATATACGAATGAAATTTTGTATTTATTTATTTAATATAGCCTACCTATTATATCACGGGCTGTGCAAAGAGAAAGTTGATGTGAAATAATGAGAGAGATTATTAAAAAGAAATGTACATGAACCGATTTTAGTTGAAAAATTAAATTAAGACCTTTAAACAGAAAACAAAGAAAAGGAAAGACGGTAACACAGAAAGAAAGAATAGAGCATAAATTTTTTGAAATTCCAGCCAAATAATATTTTAAAAACAAAGGGATATATTTTTAGTTCTGTGTTATTCACGCCTTATAGAAACGGATACACAGACACAAACAAGGGTAGACGTTGTGAAATTGCCAACAAATCCAGTCATCACTTATATTAACAGATCTACCCCGGTATGGACTTTTATGTTTACAGATTATTATTTTGCGGCAAGTATAGAGCAACTAAGAATATTTCTGTTCAATGGAATTAATGAAAATACTAAGACAAAAACAAGAACAGTCAATCTTCTTAATTTTTTTTGCTAACATCTTTTAAAGTTTATATTTTCCAGTTATTTTCAAAAGAGGACATCATTGGGAAAATGCTGATCTGAAGAAAAATTCATTGAAATGATCGATATGTTTTAGATTTTTTGTGTTGCATTAATGGTACAGTTTACATGAATAAATATATACATTGGTATACTACATAGGGATATATATATATATATATATATATATATATATATATATATATATATATATATATACATATATATATATATATATATTAGGTGGTGGAAAAATAATGACGTAATAATGTCGTTTTTTGATGTTAACAATATGTCAAAAAACGACATTATTACGTAATTATTTTTGCACCAACCTAATATATATATATATATATATATATATATATATATATATATAATTATTTATTTAAAAATTATAACATAAATATGTTATAAAATCACTACAAAAATAGCCATTTTGTTTCAACACCTCTGGTGTCTTATCAAGTGATGATGTTGAATGTTGATTGTAGAATAAAGGTTTTAAAAGGTTCAAATTAATTAACCCCCCCTCGTAAGGGGAAACGCTGTCACATGAGCTGAAATGAGCAATCAATTTATATATATATATATATATATATATATATATGCAACATTGTTGCAATACACTGGCAATGGGTAATATTATATATGGGGGTAAAAGTTCTAAATATCAGGAATAAAGCATATGGAAATATAAAAGTGGACACTGAGGTTCAAACCGAACTGGGATAGTCATGGATGAACGCAGTCTTGAAGCCTGATGATGGAGTTCAATCATAAAACAGACTGTAGCCACTCGATGCTATCCTCAGTGTCCACTTTTATATTTACATACGTTCTATCCCTGATATTTAGAATTTTTACCCTTAAATATAGCATACCTTAAAACAATATTTTTACCATCACTTTCTCCCCCTCTCTGTGTATATATATATATATTCTTTTTCTTTTTTCAGTGCGCAGTCCGATAGAAGAAATTTTAAAAATGCAGCAACTACTCAAATATGGATATCCATTTAAATTAAAGCTTGAAAAAAAAAATTCGGATTAAAAAATTAAATAAATTGGTTCTTTAATTGGTGATAACAGAATTGCAAGATTAATTCTTGCAGGGAGAAATAGCTATTCATATGGAGTATCTTTGAATTTTTATTTTTTATTATTAAAATACGATATTTTTTTTACTATAAACCGTGTATTTAGGAATGCACATTCTACTTATTAAGACCTTCGATCGCTAGGCAAGTTGACATTAATTTCACTCTTTAAAAATAGTTATGTCTACTCACACACGTGTACCCACTAAATAAAACGTTTATAGCATTGAGATAAACACATGCCCACTCATTCTGTCTCCTTATATATATATATATATATATATATATATATATATATATATATATATATATACTAAATTTACTAATTAAAAATATGATTCCGTCGCTACACAGGATTTTACCATGTTTCAAAACAGAAACTAAAAACTTCAAATTCAATTACAGAATTAAATTAAAATCCCTAGTTCTGTTCAATTTTGAATTTTGGAATAACTTATTTTGAAATTTACTGAAATTTATAAGCGCATACATTCATAATATCAGTTTCTAAGGATATATATATATACAAAGGGAGATAGACAGGTAAATTATCAACAAATTCTGCCCCTATAAGTTTATAATATTTCTTACAAGTATAGTAATTCTGAGATCTGATGCGATAATAAAAAAAAAAGCTCATGTAATTTTTTATGATTGTTGTCGAGTCCACCTCAAAAAAGACAGCAAACGCTGTCACATGAGCTGAAATGAGCAATCAATTTATATATATATATATATATATATATATATATATATATATATATAGCGGCCAATATTTATAAGTCCGTGTTGTTATGATCCACTGATTGGTGATAGTAAATAAATAAAATGTCTTTTTTTATTATTTTTTTCTGACTGAAAAAGTTACTTACGCTAGGCCGTTTCACCAAATTATGTCCAGGCTCTTTCCTGCGCCGTCTGATAACTTTCTTCAACCCATCCGATGTGTTAACTGGCTGAACGTTTTCCATCCGTACACATGAAGTGCACCTTGCTCCGTTGGTCTCACGGTTGACCACCCCCTTCTCCTCCGTATTGGTCGGATGCCGCTCACCATCGTTTATTAAATTCGTACGATAGACACCGGTACTGTATGGAGGCAGTACGGTGATCGGGCCAGAAGCGCCGGCGGCGGCAGCGGCGGCGACAGCGGCGGCGGCGGTGGCGTCGCGGCGCGGGAATCCGCAGCGCGGCGCACAGCCTACTCCCCGGTAGTCCAACTTCGCTCGACTCGATTCGCCGATGCTTGTCTTTCGCCTTTTCCAATGTCTAATAACAATTTCACCAAGCTGCTACTGATAGGACCAAACCAGCTAAATACTACCACTACTACTAGTACAATTATTTTTACTGTCATTACTCCAACCGGCTTCATTAATTCAGCTCAGACTGTTACCACCAAAAAATATCCTATCCCCCAATCCAGTGCTTGTTTGCACGCACTCCTGTCAGGTAAAGTGAGAAAAGAAATCTACTCTTCCTATCACTATTAGAACAACATCCGGGCGCATCTTTATAATCATTTCCGGTGGCGCTCCATTCACCCTCTTAACTTCTGTGAATTACTTACAATTACTTACATGCTGTATTCCTGTGTTTATTTTCTGTCTTTGAGCTACTTTTCATCATTTTTTTAATCTTTTTCTTTTAACGAAAAATTCTTTTTCTTTTGCTGAAGTTCGCGCTGAACATTTAATGACTGAAGCAGTACACTCCGGTATTTCGTCACGCATGCGCAAGTAAGTTTTTATTTTTGCGCATGCGCGCGCGCACACACACACACACACACAGTTCTCATATTTTCTGTCTACCGTCACTCATTTTCATTTGCTTTACATATATCTTTTACTTTTTTCTTCCCCGTTACCTCACACAGCCTAAAAAAAAAAAAAAAAGAAAGAATGTCACATCTGTATCCTGTCTTAATTTTGAGACTCATTCATCCTCTGCATGCTACGATGCCATTATAGCAAACAAAAACCCTTTCTTTCTTTCTTTCTTTCTTTCTTTCTTTCTTTCTTTCTTTTGCATATGGTTTATTTACTGTCGTCTTGTTATTAACTAACGCATTCAGCGAAATAAGATCCAGCAGACGCCAAAAGTTAGATAATAAAAAAAGATCTGAATATAAATTGCACATGTTCAATGAAAATGAACGGAAGAGACCAACTGAAAATTTCATACAAAACACAGCTTAACGCACATATAAAGACATAAGAAGACACACTCACAAGCCTCTCAGTTATTAGAAGTCACATGTCTGACATTGACAGGAATTCTACTCTCAGTTATTCTAAGGAAAACATAAATGCTGGGTATTCATACTGTTAATAACATTTTTAATGAAACACTGAAATTATAAATACAAATGAATAAACAAAAACAAATGTATCTTCGACATAGAGGCCTTAAGTATTTCTTCACAACTCATTCCTTTGACATTTCAAAACGCATACTGTAGAATTTGAAATATTACGTTCTGTAAATAGTGGAAAATTTATTGGCACGTTTGAGCAGAGAAGCGTCCTAAAGATTTTTTTTCCAACAGTGAGAAACAAATGTGCACAAAAACCGACACGCAAAACATTCAACACATTGCGCTTTCTTGGACTAAAGTTTTCCGCTGACATGAAGTGGAAAAATTTGACCGAATCAATTGCTATAGGTCTAATGCTAGGAAAGTTGATTGTCTGTGTCGTGCCAAACAATTTTCCCCACTGGAATCTATCTTGTACATTTAGAAGTCTACCAATTCGTCCATACATTGAATATTGCGGGCACATCTGGTCCGATGCTTCTGCGGTGTATTTAGGAATTCTTGTCAAAATCCAAAGAAGAAACTTCGATGTTATCGGTCCTTGACTTGGGGTCTTGGCTTCGGTCACATTCCAACAGCTGTAACATAGATTCCCTTTGCCTTATCTATAAATATTTTCATTGTAATTCTTCTGATGAGTTTTCCTTTTTGTTACCTAGATTTTACGGGTTTAAGCGAAGTACCAGATTGACAGCTAGGTCTCATCATTTTACAGTTGTAATGGCTCGATGTAACCGTAAGTTCTATTTAAACTGTTTTGTCTCTCGCACTTCACGCTTGTGGAACTCTCTTTGGATTTCTTGCTGTCGTGTCAACTTTGAACTTAAAAAAAAATAAATGCAATGTCGTTACCTTCTGTCTTTTTAATTCCTGTTCTTTTATTGTTTCTCTCTTAATAATGTTTTTCTTTTTCTCTTATTCTTTCAGTAAGCCCTGGCATCTGGTTTTACCTTGCTTGCGGTGAAATAACTAAAAAAAGGCGTTATCTAAATTTCATAATTGCATAGATTTGGCAATATCTGTTATGAATCTTATTTTCTTGCCATGTTTCCAGTTAGAGGATCGATATATCTTGTCATGCCCCAATTATTTCTTAAACCATAGCTTGTTGCAGATGCGAATTTGCTCTGTCGTCTTTCAACAAGATAACGTCCACCGTCATTATACCATATTTATTTTTGATTACCCGAATGATTTTTTTCAAAATCGTTGGATTGAACATGGAAGATGCAGACTGGATATCTAGATTATCATTTTGATCAGGTACCATAAAGTTGGATTAACAGGTTTTGTAATGGCTTGGCATTGTTAATCGTAGAAGCGAGATCCAATTCCCGTTAGGTTCGTTATATTTACTTCCGCACGAAATGGTCTTGGGAAAGATATGAATCCACCTCTAATAAGAATTGTATCACAAAACTGTTACTATCGCCCCTGCCGCTAAAAAATTCTTATAATCTAAAAATATTTTCTAGTTATAAATAAACCGCAAAGGGTTGATAACCTGTAGAAAACGAATCAATCCATCAATAATTCTTTGGGATATTTTTTTTGCATGGGCAATTCCACCATATGCGAATTGTGTCAAATAACAAAACTATGAAATGTGTTTCGAAATACTGCTCAATTATTTCAGCTCTGCACTAAAATTAATAGCGATCGTGTCAAACACTTCTCTTGATACTTTAATACACATTCATTCTAGAATTATCTTTTTATTAGGTTGGTGCAAAAATAATGACGTAATAATGTCGTTTTTTGACGTTACGTCAAAAAACGACATTATTACGTCATTATTTTTGCACCAACCTAATAGATAATTTTAATATGTTCCATTAAAATAGTTAGCGACTTTCTGGATATACAAAATATGGACATGATAGTAAGTTCACATTTCACATGTGACCTTGCTACCCAGAAATCCAATATTTCTATATGTCTTGTGAGTGGTAAATTCTCTAAGTGGCATCGATGTGCTTTAAGCGATTGCGAGGAGTACTATACACCCTGTGCAAACCTATATTTAAATAAATATAGATTTTTGTTTAAGATATTAAAAAAAAAAAACGTACACAGCGAGAATGAGACAATATTCGGTCCTTAGTTTAATTGAGAAACCTCGTTTAGTTTTTGTAAATTTTTACTGTTTTTGTGTTTAAATTTTATTATTAGAATCTGGAACAGTGTTTTTTATTTATTAAAATTTGGATACAATGACAAGTTGTAAAAGTTGAAAAGTTTTAAAAAGACCATATCTTAACCATGTACATTATATCTTTTTCTTCTTCTAACAGAAACGTTGGCGATTATAGCTCTTCAAATCTTCCTATCATTTGAAGCTCTTTGTAAGTTTAATCTTTCTGCCGCCCTATCCAATTCTTGTTTCTGTTATCCATCTATACAAGCTTGTTAGGTAGGGTTACTAGCTACTTCCCTTAGACCCTCTCTTTCCGTTCAGTATATCTTGTGAGTGCCAAATACTCCAAGTTTTCTTTCTTCGTTAGGTGTCCAAAAATTTTGAGTAGTTTCTTTTTAATTCAAAGTATAGATACCAATAAAAAAAAAATCAGCAGTAACTATTCAGATTACAAACCTTGAAGACGAGCAAAAACTTTAATAATTAAAAACAGTAAATTTTTACCGATGTATTTTTTTAAAAGCATTTCACCCCTAACAAGGCGGGAAGCTACTAGCACGCAAGGGGTTATAGAGGAATTGGAGCGAGAGCAGATAGGAATGATAGAGGAAGTGATGAGGAGAGGGATAGTAGATAGATCAAGGCAACTGGAGATGTCGATTGACATTACATTTGAATAGTTGGAGATTATAGCTATCGGGTAAACAGGAATAGGGAAAGGTGTTCCACAGGCGAGAGGTGCGAGATATGAAGCTATTGGAGTAGAAGAGGCGGCTACATTTAACAGTTTCAACAGTGAAAGGGTGAGAGCGGGATGTCAGCCTCGTAGGACGCTTGAATTCGCGAAGGCTTGGAACCAGAGAAAGCAGCTCATCGGACCAATTACCGTGAAAGTATTTGTAAAAAAGACAGAGAGAGGCGACAGCACGTCTGTGAGAGAGCGACTGCAGGCGAGATGCCAGATCAGGGCCAATTATATTGCATATGCGTCTCTGGATCTTATCAAGAACCCCGAGGAAAACAGAAGGGGCACCAGACCATATATGGCAGCAATACTCCATGCAAGGGCGAATGGTTGATTTGTACATTGGAAAGAGAAATTAACAGAGAGATAAACAATTCTGCTTTTCATTTGTGCAACGATTCTCACCCAAATCCATACCAAAAGCATGGAAGAAATGTGCAGGTACATCTTAAAATACAGTATGAGTCTTCTGTCAATTTTCAAATACTTATTCCCTGTCTGAGACATCCAAACCAATGTACAGCTGAACAGGTGATGTGCGTGACAACACAAACAAAATAATAAAAATAAACTATGAACGGTATGGTTTATTCCGCTGTGAATAACATCAGAGAAACAGTGTGACAATCTTGATGGATAGAACATCTGTAAAAGGAGCCACCATAACGATTTCAATCCAGTTCAACCGTAATTAGAACGCTGGAGAGAATGACATTCTTAACAACTCGACTTGATGCAAATTTATCTTTGGTATATTTTCATGGGTTTCCCGTACAAGAAGATAGTACAAGACTGCACAAATATCTTTGGCGCTATCTACTTTTTCTATACTGACGCAGCCAATCCCAAAGAGAATTTATTTCACTCTCGTAAAAAAAAAATATGATCTAGCGAAAACAAAATTAGGTTTCAATGATCTGTCTGCGATTCAGTGTTTTACTATTAACAAATTGATGACTGCATTTCTAACATTACTGACACTATTTTTATTCATATAGCATCATTATTCGGTCATATGAATAGAGCAAACATTTTCACTAGTTTTCTATAATCTTTCGCCATTTTTTACATAAATTGTATATTCTCTCATAAAAGAACATTGTGTTGGGTCGTAAACATCAGACGTGTCATCTAGTGTACGAGAGCAAAGTGGAAATGTCTAAAAGGTAGTTTTCACCAACATATTTTTTTACATTGTGTATATCACACAAAAGATCTGTGTCGGAAAGTCAAGGATGATTTGTAAAGCATTTGTATAGTAAGGTATGTGGAAACAGTAGTTGCTTTTTAGTCAGGTTATGACTTTATCTGGTATTTTGCATGTATAATTTCTAATAAACGAAAAATAAAAAGTCAATAAAAATGTACACTATTTATCAGTTATCTCCTGTTAATTCCCCTCTCCAAGTTCTCCACCGCCTTAAACAGGTATTAAACTCACACTCTTTGGGTCCTGTCACTGGATCTAACTAACGCCTTTATCCACTGTGCAATGTGCCCTGATAACTGTCATCCATTAGACATGACACGTGGAACTAGAACAGTCTTCTCCAGTGAGCAAAATAAACGGTTCAGTTCGACATTCCAACCACCTGAAGAAGGCCGGAGCGTACAGCGACAGAAACGTTGTAATAAATATGGCGATAAAGATGAGGACAATAGTCCGAATAATGTAAAAAGTGTACATAATACCTCATCTCAGAAATATAGACAGACAATAAAAATGTATTATCGAAAATTAATGTGTATGTGTGCTAGAAAGAAAGAGAATTATTTTTTTGGTTGATTCATTTTGTACGGCTTATTAACACTGTTGCAGGTCATTTAAAGCTAGAAAACATTTTTAGATTGTAAGATTTTTTAAAAATTAATAAAGGTTTAGTGATACAAATATTGCTAATTACCCCATAGCTGGGTAGGGGAGAGATTCATATTTTTTCCAAGGGTTCTTCCCTGTAAGTGAATATAACGAACCCAACGGGAACTGGAACACAGTTCTCCGGTTAAAAATTCTGAGCATTACACCACACGCACACTCAAGCTTACAGCAACTGATAATCCCAAGTGGTCACCCATTTAGGTACTGACCAGACTCAACGTTACTTAACGTCAGTGATCGTACGGGACCAAGTGTTTCAACGTAATGTGACCGTAAGCTGAGACAGAGGGGGAGAGAGAGAAAGAGAGAAGGAGAGGGAGAGAGTTGGAGAGAAAGGAAGAGTAAGTCGTATTGGTTACAAATGGACAGAGAAGAGTCTGATGAAAGTAGAGTAACTTATTGCAAAAGTACAGGGAGATATGAGAGGGGAGAGTGATAGAGAGAAAGAGGAGAGATCGTGTGAGAGAGAGAGATCGTGAGAGAGAGATAGTAAGAGAGAAATGGTGAGAGAGATACAGAGCGTTAAAATATGATCACTGGCGTATGGAGAAGCGAGAGAAAGAACTTCGGATCATCAATCTAACGACATTGTGCGATTCGCTTCAACTACATTGAAAAAGAAAATCATAGCTGATAACCCAATCTCCAAAAGTATGATATTACCAATGTATGCGCATTAAACAAGAGAGAAAACTAGCTTAATAGCTGTGGTTGGTGCATATTTCCCACGAGCACAATGAATACATATGTTAATTAACAACGCAGACAGGCCACCCTCTAGAATTTGATAGCTGATGCAACATAGACTTCGTAAACTCGTTTTCCTTATTTTTGTACTATATAAAGCTGAACCCAGTAAGAAAAATCTGTTGGGTGGCAAATATCAAACATATTCTTCTTTTATGCGATGTGTCTCTTCAGACAGTTCGCGATCATGGCTCTCCACAATTTCATCTCCTTTGTAACATTTTTTTTCTTTGTGTTATCTCTATTAAACTTTCAAACTCGCTAGGTAGGTTATGCGTTGTTTTCCTATGTTTTCGCTCGCTCTCTCTCTGCTTTGTGAGTATCAAATTTTCCAAGTCCTCTTTCCCCATTATATACCTTATAAATTTAAAAAATCTCTTCCTGATGTTAAGTATAAATTACACATTTCGTATCTATTTTCGCTAAAACTTCATCGTTACTCAGATGTTCGTTATATGGTATTCTCTGCATCAGTTATATAGAAGCATATTTCTGTTGCTTCAAGACTCTTCTTCGTCTGCCTCATCATTCACTGCCACATGAGAAGACTGATATTACATAACAGTTCACTGCTTGTTCAGTATGACCTTCATTACACGATTTGTTAGGAAGGATTTGATTAAGCCAAATATTCAGTTTGAAGAGAAGGCCAGCATGCTAAAACCTATCGAACCCCTTTGAGATATCTAGATGCACAGTTCGATCTTTGCCGTTCTTATCTAAAGCTTGATAGATAAGTTCAGTAATGGCCGTTAACACATCGACCTGACGAAACGGAGGCCATATTGTTTTATTCCGGACGGAGGCCGTGTGAAGTAAGATGCTTAACCAATTCAGCATTGATTAGAGCGTCGAGTGTTTTGCCAAAAAGAGATAAGAGACTAATAGGGCCATAATTTGAGGGGTCAGAATGCCGAGGAGTACTTTCAACGAGCTAGAAAGAAAAACATCAGTGGAGCGTAGGGAGTACGTTAAAGTACAAGTTGGAATTTATACTTATATAAGGGTAATCAGGAGTAAAATGGGCGATTCTTTGTGCACAACCGTGGTAATATCTACGAATAACATTTATGAGAGGACGAAGAAGAGTAAATAAAGAGAAAATTTTCAAAACATATTAACATTAATCTTTAAAAAGTATATTAAGACGAAAAGAGATAAGTTACCAAAAATAACAAAACCATGTTTAATACAACGATACTATTTAGATTTATAAAACTCAGTACAGAAGAAGATTTTATGAGATGAATCTTTCTAACGGTGCTTCCAAAAATGGTCATTGTTACTACCATCACTCTACTCACAGTGCACTATATATATATATATATATATATATATATATATATATATATATATATATATATATATATATAGTTTTAACGTATGTTATATTTATGGAGAAAAGTGTTGATTATCAGAGTTTGAGCGTATAAATATCGACACGGATGTCAACACCAAGTGGCAACAGTCTGTTTTCAAGCCTTTAACACACACACACACACATATATATATATATATATATGTGTGTGTGTGTGTGTGTGTGTGTGCAAATATATTGATAAAATAGGAAAAAAACGTTAGATTGATGATCCGAAGTTCTTTAGTATTTTTATTTTTATTTAAAAAAAAAAAACAGTGCTCGATACACAAGTAGAGCCTAGATTATAATTAGTTTTTTTTAAAAATACGATTCCATCGCTACACATGAATTACCATGTTTCAGAAACTAAAAACTTCAAATTCAATTATAGAAATTAAATTAATTTAAAGTACCTAAACAGAACTAGGTACTTTAATTTAAATTTATTTCTGTTATTGAATTGGAAGTTTTTAGCTTCTGTTTTTGAAACATGGTAATCCCTGTGTAGCGATGGAATCATATTTTTAAAAAAGTAATTATAATATATATATATATATATATATATATATATATATATATATATATATGTGTGTGTGTGTGTGTGTGTGTGTGTGTGTGTACGTGCGTGTGTCTCTCTGTGTGTGTCTGTGTGTATGTGCGTAGCCAATTTATTACAGTAGGTTTCACTTCTTAATCACCACCCGACTTAGCAGTCTTCAACTTCCATCTTTTTGGTCTAAAGAAAGTGGTACTGAGGAACAAATATTATAGTGGTGATGAAGGAGTGAAAACTGCTGTAAGAAATTGTTTACATCAGCAGCCAACCGAGTTTTACGAATATCGGATACCTTCCCTCAATCATCGGTGGAACACTGCCATTGAAAGAGGTGGTGACTATGTTGAGAAGTAGAAATATGAACCCGTGATGTATAACTATATCTTGATGTACGATCTATTTGATTGTGTTCTTTATTTCTTATATAATAAAACAAATTACATTACTTTTTGACTCACCCTCGTATATATATATATATATATATATATATATATATATATATATATATATATATATATATATATATATATATATATATATATGTAGCAGTATCAAAAGTTTCCAGAATTGTTTTCTTTTCTTTTTTTCACTTAAAACAGCTGTACTTAGTAAAACTTGCATAGAAACGATAGCAGTAAAATACAGTAAAATTTTATTAATACTTATTTCACATCAGCTGAATTGAACTCACCAAAACTTCAACAACTGATCAAATGTTTCGCAAGTAACAACACATTAGTAAAACATTTTCCAGTCATTCAATATTTTCATTACAAATGAAACCGATTCTAATGAGCTGTATTCATTGGTTCTTAAATCGACCAATCATTGTTAATTAATTTACGTGTGTTGCAAACAATAGTAGACTGTTTTGTTTGCTGCATTATAACTGGCCAACGCATTGATTTTATTCACACACATCTGTCAAATGTAATACATTTTAAAAATACGTAACTGACCAGGCATACTCGATGTATATGATTAAGCTAAAGATCACTTATAATTCATTTTTTTTTAGTTAGCTGTGGAGAAACGTCGTATTCGTCATCATTTTGTTTTAGAAATAAAATTGATGTATTGGCCAATTAGGCGGCAACAGACAAAACTGTCGTTTTGTTTTCAACGTAAACACATACAGACATTAATAAACAATGATTGGTTGATTTAAGAACCAATGAATGCAGCTTATTAGAAATTAATTCATTTGGAAAGAAAATATTGAAAGATTGATAAATATTTTTAGTTTCATTCAATTATCCTTACTTTCTTTTGAGGTGAATCATGATTGATTGGATACTATTTACAATATGAAACTTGTAAATACTTTTCTCGATGCTAAATAAAGATTTATCATGAAAATCAATCTTAATTTCAAGTTGTGTTATATACGTGTGTGTTTTCTGATATATTTCATTATTCCAGACGCCTTTGAAAGTAGAATATGTGTATGTATGATCTCATGCAAAATAAATATTTAAATATGGGAATATATATATATATATATATATATATATATATATATATATATATATATATATATATATATATATATATATATTTGTGTGTGTGTGTTTGTGTGTGTGTGTTTGTGCGTGTGTGTGTATCTAAATGGATTTATGATGCATCATGTAATTATGCGTAGCTAGTTCGTGGAACCATTTGATGATCAGCTAAGTGGTAAATTAGGTGGAATAACAATAAAGTAATTAGATTTATCTCTTAGATCTGCCTCTCTCCTACACAAACACACACACAAATACATATATATACATATATATATATATATATATATATATATATATATATATATATATATATATATATATATATATATATACAAGTATAGGTTTCGTATAGACGGAATAAAATTTCAAGAACCAAAAACACTATTCTTAAAGAGTGCTTCATACAGAGTAGAGCAAATAGTATTTATTCCAAAATTATAACATAAATATGTTATAACATCACTACAAATATAGCTATTTTGTTTCAACACTTCTGGTATCTTGTCAAGTGATGATGTTTAAATATTTTTATAAACTTGTACATTTTAATATATTTATTGTTAATTTTCGAGAAAGAAGTTTCGTATTTGGTGTTTATTAAAGTTCTAATAATAGATTTTTAAAGGAATAAAAATTTCCAAGTAAGTATATAGTAATAGGTGTATCAAGAGTAATCACGATCATCATTTATTCGGTGTATTTTTGCACCGTTGTGGTCACCCATACCTCCATCTCAGAGTTGTAGTTCATGGTGACACTGAAGGTAGAATAGTGCAATAGCTTGCTGGTTCCTTTTGCGCCAGAATATTCAGGTTACCCTGTCCCTCGTCTAAGAACTTAAAGCATCTGAACCTACTAGGCAGCAAGTGGTTTTAGTTCAGGTTTTTCCTTCTCCTAGATTGGTTGCCAAACAAGGCTATAGTCTGTTCTGTTGGAGGGGAAGATAGATTCCTACTCTACTAGCGTATTAACAGATGGGGAGGCAAGAGATGGATTCATACATTTCCCAAGGATATTAGCAGGTAAGGGAATACAATGAACTTGACTGGAAATCGAACATAGCTGTCTTATTCCTCTGTGTCCACCATCAAGAGAAAAGCCGTCCATTTGAAACACCATAGTTTGCAGATGTGTATGTTGAATATCACGGGACTTAGAGAAATGAATGGTATTAATTGAAAACTAAATACGTGGCTGACATTTGTCAAAACATTTTTATCCTTAATCATCAATTTATTTCTTTATTCTGTTAGGATATTACTGCATAAAGTGATTTGGGTTAAACTACTGAATTGTAGTAAAATCATCGTGTAGCGATAAATGAGGCCGAAACCATGCCTACCTATAGCGGGTTTAAATGCAATCAATGTTAAAATAAAAACCCTTATGTAAAATAAATACAATAACGAACAGTTGCAAATACGAGATGTAGCCAAACGAAAAAAACTTTCAAATCCGCGGAGTTGCTTTTCAACCGCCATACCTTGCAACGCTGAATATATATATATTTATTTATAGCTACAGCCATAGATCGACTGTGATTCATTGACGACAAAGAATTAACACTTTCCGCCATAGCTTGTTGACAATGATCAGAAGAGTCAGCACCAATATAACGCACGTCACTTTCTTCAGGTCTGAAATACTTGTCGAGTCCCGTAGCGTGTTTTAGAGTTCTCTCGACGTTGCTTCAAGTAGTCCAGTATCCTTTGTATCCTCGTAGAACTGTTCGTCAGCCTCCTCTGTTGTAATTGATCTATTTGCGTAATTGAAGTCATGAATTTTAGCACCCAAGACGAGTTTGCTTCTCGGAACTAAAAATCTTTTTCTTTTTAGATCTGTTCCGGGGTCTAAACTGTAGTGGCCAGGGACCGTCCACTCCGAACTTTTTCGTTTGGCACTTTTTTTACATTCTACCGGCTTTACCCTGTGCATGACCATTAGTACAAACTGATAGGCAAATTTAGGAGAACCTTCTTCAAACAGCGAATTATTCAAGAGAACACAAATGTTACTTACACCGTTCATACCTTAGTCAATATCTATCTATATATATATATATATATATATATATATATATATATCGACCAGGTTCTCTTGTACATCTTATTAGAGTTTCAATGTTTCCTCTGCCACCAGAATTTTCTATATAAATAAGGATTAGAGAAAAGATTTGACATACTTGTTTACTAAATCCTATCTACCATGCTACACAAACCGTTCAGATTAATAGTATTGATGAATATTTTGACGATGTGTACACCTGAAACCTTTGTCGACTTGAGACTTGATTTGACTGACTCATTTTTTCGGGTGCAGTACAACTGCCGGAACAACTCTGAACCGAGGCAACTCAGCACCAGAAAAACGTACCTTTTTTAATAACCAAATAAAAGTAATTTATTAAGGATTAAAACCTTAATATGCAAATATTTTTCTTCAAATAAGGTCATTGAAAAGGCATTATATAAAATATGGACCAGTTCTTTTTGGTTTCGAATTATCTTTTAATACAGTAAATCGTAAAGAAATTTATTTTTTAATAACGTAAATTGATATGTAAAAAATAAAACAATAAAATACACTTTTTAATTATTTTTATAAAGTAAATTGAAAAATTCAAAATAACCGTTTTTTTAAAATTTTTCAATAAAGTAAATCAACATTTTAGAATATTTTAGAATCTCTATTTACTTTATTAAAAATAGTTGAAAAAACTGGTTCATATTATACATAAAGACTTTTCAAATGAATAAAAATATTCATTAATTAAGGTTTTAATCCTTAATAAATTACATTTATTCAGTCCTAAAAAAAGTTATGTTTTTCTGGTGCTGAATTGTCTCGATCCTGAGTTGTCTCATTCCTGAGATGTTCCGGCGCTCAAACGGAAGTGCTGAGTTCTCGCTTCCTGCCTTTCTTCAATGTATATATGTAATAGCCTCTGAGTCCCGGTATAAACAAAAATAAAAAATAAAGATTGAAAAACGAGTCAAGATTTGGGAATGGTGAAAAAAGCCTCGCTAAAAGTGATCGGATGCCAAATTGGTCCTGGCTGAAGCTTTTGGGAGTTTTTGTTATTGATAAAAATGTTCCAAATTTCACTTTCACACTAAGCAGATCGCAACAGCTTCCACCGTCCTTTACCACACCCCAGCGTTGCACACACATTGCTTGCTTTCAGGCCAATCTGTTCGATACTGTTTTTAGTTTACCAGCTCCAAAATATCACAAAGGATAGCATCTAGATAAGATATAATTAAGTCGATCTAATATGTACATCTTGCTGGCATGACGACCGTGAGGTACTAGAAAAGAAAGTAGTGAATTTCACTCGTCACAACTACACATTTCTTTAAAAAAAAGCCTCTTCTGAAACAGCATGATTGCTCTCTTTCAATGGTTTTCTTTTAACTGTTGTAGTCAGAATGCATGGTCATCAGTAAAAGGATGAGCCTGAAATGCAATTTGCATGTCGGGGAACACTAGAATCAAGCAGACGCGCAAGTTTAATATCTGGGAAGTGTTTTCACAGAGGACGGTAAGTGCAACACTGAGATCAATACACGTATTGGGATGACCAAGTTCACATTCCAAAAGCTGGACAGAGTATTGCGAGACAGGAGGATTTCTTTGGTAACGATGAAAAAAAATACTGAGCTGTTACGTGACATCTGTCCGTCTTCACGGCAGCGAATGTTGGACGATTTTCTCAAAGATGAAGAAGAGACTCGAGGCGACAGAGATGTGGTTCTGCAGAAGTATGCTAAGGATATCATGGACCGAGAGTGTGAGCAATGATGAGGTCTTAGAGAGGATGCAAACAAGGAGGAGGCTTATACTTAACATCAGGAAGAGGCTTCTGAAGTTTCTGGGACACATAATGATGAAGGAGGGCCTGGAGAATCTGATACTCACGGGTGGAATAGAGAGAAAGCTAAACAAGGGAAAACAACGCGTGACATACGTAGCGGGATGACAGAACGTGATCTGGGGAGGTAGCAGAGAGAATGTAATTGTTGAGTGTGGCAAGGGATAGCGGGAGGTGGAGAGCCATGATCATTTACATCCTGAAAGGACATGGTACATAAAAAGAAAACGTTAAGTCTTAGGACCGCCTCCTACCAGGAAGTATTATTGACGGTCTCAGTCTTAACAACAAAGGATAGGAGATTACTGCCCACATCCTGAAGTGAGAAGATACATAAAAGAAAACTCAAAGCTTGTCTTTCAGCTCGTTGGAGATTTGATTTGTTTTTTTACGGTTTATCAACCCTCTGTTGGTTATTTCAATCTGAATCATATTTGGGAATGTAAGAATAATCATTTCTTAGCGAGTGAATATTGCATTAATTTTTTTTGGAGATAACAATAATTTTTCTAGATTCTGTTATTTAACCCATAGCTGGGAAAAGATTGGATTAACACCTTTCCCAAGGATTTTTTTTTTTTAAGTGAATGCAATAAATTCGACCAAAATTCGATCTCGGCTCTCATAGTATTCTGGAGTATGTATGATTCTGTGCCTTTTTTTTTAACATACGTTGAATATGTAAGAAAATAAATACAAATAGTTTATTTCTATACTAATTTTAATACTAATTTCTCTTATACCTGTATTAGTAGTGTATATTCATAGATAAAGGGAACTTTGGTAAACGTACGTTATATATGAAAAAATTTGTTTCGTAAAAACAGTCTATTTGTGTGTGCCTGTGTGCATGCATGCATGTTTGTGTATTTAACACTTTCCACGGTGCGCACAGATATTACACTGATCCTAAGAAAAAACAGTGGAGACTGACACTTTAATACTAATCAAAGGGTGCAGATATGAAGTCGAAAGGGCGAGCCATATATAAATTAAGTCGTCATTTTTACGGGTACTTCATCAGTAATAAGGCAATGATGCAATCAATAAAGATGATAAAATTATACAAATTTTTAAGATAACATAATAACAACCTTAAACCGGAAGCAGCAATTTACACTATAGACTGTAATGAAAGACACAAAAATACATAGTTGAAACTTCTAGAAAATAAAATAGAAGTATATATGAACACTAAAAGGCTCTTACAAAACAACTCACTCAATGCGTTAGTCGCTCATTGTAATAAGTTTGATCATAATTTCTTAATGGCTGCAATTTCAATTAAAAGAGGAAATAATAGATTAAGGTAAAAATGTACAGAAATTGCATAGTCACTCACGTTAAATTTACGTCCAGATCCATACAGAATTGCGCCTTTTATTTTAACAACCCATTGCTATTACAATATAGGATATTTAAAAACAACAATAAACATAAATGCAAAAGCGGTAAGAAGCCGAACGAAGTCGACACATCGGACGGCGAAAATTCAAGATTTAGATTTAAGTGCGCGTGAATATCCAGTTTTTCTCTTGATGTTGAATTACAAAAGTTGCATGTTTATATTTTCATTCCCTATATATGTTTTCATCAATAAAAACATTATTTAATCTGAAGAAGACTTTTTGAATGACGAAACGCGTTACATAAGATTTGTTTCAATTCTGTCATTCAGTTACCCATATAGATTACAATTAAAACATTCCTGTATTTACCTGCAGTTGCTTTTTCATAAAACGTTCATATTGTTCCAATTGAGTTTCATTACATAGACTTTTTGTTATAGGGCTTAAGTAATAGGGAAGAAAAGCCAAAGAATTATTCATCGTCATTACATTTTCAAACCTGTAGAATATATGTGTAGCCTTGATTAGATAATTTCTTTTTATTTTAAAATCCTACAGAATTTTATATTTTGTAATCGACAACACCATGAATTTTGTGCAAATATCATTGGTTTGAATTTTCAAATTCTGATTTTTATGCACAGTTTCTATTCGATATTTTATTTTTGATTTTGAATTCCATCTGAACAAACATACAGTATTAATTATATTATTGGTAGTTTCCTATCTTAAAATAGCCTGCATTTCTTATTTTGATGTGTCCGGTATATCTTAACCTTAAACCTGATGGTTCTTACATGATTGCGCTAGTATTCAGTTTCTCTTTTCAGATTTCCTCCTCGCAAACATGATCATATAAGTTAATATGTAATTTGTTCTACAGTGCAATGATAAAAGACTCCACTTTGTAACGTCTGTATAAGCTTGTCTCTGATAGTTTGTCTGTAATAGTTTCTCTTTGCTTTTTAGATTTTCTATAGAGAGTCATTTTTCTTATTTGTCTTCTCTTGTTGTATAACTTACGATTCTCGCGTGTGTGGTATTTGCCCCTTCCATAATTTTGAGCAATTATCATGACATTAATATTACCAGATTGTGTGTATGCATTTTGGCTGTTTCAATACAGTTTTCGCCGCTTCCTCTTTCTTATTTACTACTATAGTCTATCGAATTGTGCATCATGTATAGCCATAAACTTACTAGTCTCTCGATTTCAATTCATAGCTTATCGAATCTGGTGGACCTCAATACTGCTACAGCTTTTGCATTCATCCTTTTTCAAACATGTCACCCCAAGCAAGACGGGAGTGCCACCAACACGCGAGGGGTTACAGAGAGTAAAGAACAAAAGTAAACAGGCGTGTTTGGGGAGAGGATAAAGAGAAGGACGGTGAACAAATCAAGGTATCAGAAGATATCGATTGACACTCACACTTCAATATTTGAAGATTATAGTTATCAGGGAAGCAAGTAAGAGAAAGAGAATTTCACAGATGGAAAGTGCGAGAGAAGAAGCTGTTTGAGTAGAAAAGACGATCACATTTAACCCTTTGACAGTAAAAGGGTGGGACTGAGATGCCAAGATGGTAGCTCGCTTAAATTCATGCAGTTGCCGTGAAAATACTTATAGAAGAGACAGAGGGAAGCCACGGCACGTCTGTAAGAAAACAACAGTAGACTAAATGCCAGATCAAGGCCTATCACATTGCATATCCGTCTTTGGATGTTTTCGAGGACCTCGAGGCATACAGCAGGGGCACCAGACCATATATGACAGCAATATTGCATGCAAGGACAGATGGTTGATTTATAGATTTAAAGGATGGACTCAGACGAGATAAACTTTCTGGCACGAAACAGAGAACCAACTTTCCTTGCGGTAGATGAAGGTATTTTGTCTATTTATTTGTTTCACGTCATATCAGCGTACAGCGTGAGACCAAGCAGTCGCAACGAGGCGCTCTCATGGAGTTGTATGGTGGATAAATGAGACAATTTCGTTTTGGGGGTCTTGAAGTTTACCAGCGATTTCCTGCCCTCGTCAGCCACACATTGGAAGTCATTTTCGAGACAGCTTAGTTTTTCAACGATGCGAGATTTACTATGAAGCAGGAGTAAATGGTAGGGTCGTCCGCGTAGATGCCTACTTGGGAACTGATGACATCGGGATGGTCATTAATGAAGATCAGGAACAGTGTAAGACTCAAGATAGAGCCTTGGGGAACACCGACGTTCGTGATAAAGGAGCTGGAGGAGAACCCGTTTAAGACAACCTTCACTTCACGGTTTGACAGGAATTATTGTATTGTCAAATAATCATCCTGTAATGTCGTATCCTTGAAGATTACGAAGAAGGCCGGCATGCCAAACCCTATCAAATGCTTTAGAGATATCGAGAGCCATGGCTTGAGCTTCTCCGTTATTGTGAAGTGCTTGGTATACAAATTCAGTGATGGCCGTGTGCACGTCAGCGGTAGATCGGGCAAAGCGGAAACCATATTGCTTGTCGGAGAGCAGATTATGGGAAGTAAGGTGCTTATCCACTTCGGCATTGATTAAAGCCTCGAAGACTTTACCGAAGAGTGATAAGAGACTGATAGGACGGTAGTTAGATGGGACAGAAGGGTCTCCAGAGTTCTTAAAGACACACAACACATGAGGACTTCCAACAGGTTGGAAAGCAAGAGTCGGTGAGGGAGTAGTTTATAGTTTGGAGAGGACAGGAGCCATTTCAAGAGTAGATTTCTTACTAGAATTTTTTGCAACATGCTGACCGGTGTTAAAATATTAGGTTGGTGCAAAAACAATGTCGTTTTCTCACATATATTACTATGTGAGGAAACGACATTATTTTTACACCAACCTAATATTAACATTAGTTGACTTTATCTCTTCCTCTGCCCATTAGAAACTCTCCCCACTGTGTATATTTACCAAAATTAAATATATATAAAAACTTAAAGGAAAGATATGCAAACAACAATATTGTATTTTTATTAAATAAGTATTTGTTATTTTAATTATTAAATAGTTTTTAAAATAGTAGGAATATTTTGTATGTTAAATATTAAAAATTAAATCCCCCCACCAAAAAAAAAAAAAAAAATTAATGAAAATTTATTGCACTAAGCGATGCACGCTAGTAAAATCATCTATACTTTGTACCCCCTTAACTGTTTGTACTTTTCCCCAAAATTTGCTTTGGAGCGGTCAATATATAACTATTTTAGAAGGTGTGACGAACGGATGGACGGACTAATGGAAGTTATAGAATTTTATATATAGATTCTTATTGTTTAGTTACACATCGAATTTTCACACAAGTTTTCTCTAAGAAGATTCGGTGATTTGTTTATTTGTTTAGCCAATTTGAATTATTTCCTGACTTACTATTCATCTTATCTATTTCCTATTTTCGGGAGGTGCACAATTTAATCGCAGCCGCGTACTAAAGCTACAAGCGCCCAAAATGCGGACATCTCAGCTGGAAAACTGCTTGTCGAGATCTGATTGGTCGATAAATCGGCCAGAACTGTCAAAACCTTCTTATTCATGAAAAACTCCAGATAAGATGGTGCGATGTTCTTAATATCCTGAAAAGATCACAGCAAGTTCCTTCTCGACGGTTCAGTCCACATCCTTGCTTTATGAAATATAGTTTTTAAACGCAATTTGCGTTTAAAAACATGATCCATCATAGCATGTCATTTTGTACAGAAGAGAGTGACTCATTATCTTACACGCAAGAAGAAAGAAAAATGTTTTTCTTTTAAGCTATTAAATCTAATTAGATCTTAAACACAAATAGGATTTTATAAGCTAGTACTCATGCGATAATTTTAGTTAAGCAATTAACAGGAGGGTTTGAGTCTGTTTAGCAAAAATAAAAATGCTACAAACATCTTAAGTACTAGAGTATTTTCTGAAATCTAAAATGTATTTGGTTGCCAGATTAGGGCCTGGGAGGGGGGATAGTAAACAGACATTGTTAACAAATTAAGCTACGGAGGATAGGTTGTTGTGGAGAGTCATGTTGCTTCTTGCCCTGAAGTGGGACTGCACATAAAAGTAGAAGGAAGACAGAAATTATATTAGGTTGGTGCAAAAATAATTTCGTTTTCTCACATAGTAACATCTGTTAGAAAACGAAATTATTTTTGCACCAACCTAATAGAAGGCATACTGATCAGAATATCTTTAAAATATTCTTGAGCCACGATAAGGAGAAAAAAAACGAAGGAAAATGTAAGAAGAGAAAAATAGGAAATAGAGAAAGATTGGTCGAAATTAGAAGGGAGTATTATTGGACAGATGAGTAAATGTTTAGAATTACGATGAAGGAAGGTGAAGCAAAGAAATCGACTCATTTCCAATTTACAGCACTTCATGTCCATTTAAATAGATTGGTACGGCAGCTTTCAAATAGGATGAGATGAATAAGAAATTTGTATATTCCCCAAATAGGTTTAGATAACTAAAACGATACGATAGTAATCAGAAAATGGGAATAATTATGAGTTTTTTAAAATTTCGTAGTATCAGCTTACCGATATCTATCTATCTATCTATCTATCTATCTATGACAGTAATATAGTTATAAAAGAGGACATGTAATTCAACATCCAGCGGCGACAGTCCATGATAGTCTGAAGATTGCGTTTAAGCATGAAACAATCTATCGCTGAACTCAATGTCCATTTATATATATATATATATATATATGGGAAAATGATATATAGCTTTTTTATATAAGAGAACAATTTTATGAAAAATTATGACATTTAGTAATACTATAATTTATATACTAAAGCGACTGTATTACGCTCGCAGACACAAACGCATACATACTTATATATATTAGAAAAATCTCTCAAAGTAGAAAAATGTTTTTCGCGTGACGCGTTTCGTCCTTTTTATTTTGGTGAATTAATGATTTATGACACTCTCTCTCACACACACACACACACACACACACGCACACACAGACACACACACATATATATATATTTATGTGTGTATGTACGTGTGTGTGTACGCGTGTGTGTGTGTGGATTTGATGTTGTTGACACGCTGACCCAGCTTATCGCTTTATTGTATAAATACTAGTATTAGTAAGGACGCAGTTAGTTCACTTAAGCAATTAGCGGGGGCGGGGGGGTTGCCTTCAGGTCAATTCCGCATACATCTCAAATATGTTTCTCTCCCGGTGCCTCACCCCCTTAGTTACGTGGAGAAGAGGCCTACAATAGAAACAGGCTGATAACTGATACGGTTGTAGGTCAAGAAAACATTACAAGAATAAAGAATGAGTCAAGAAAGGGAAAGGGTAATTGAAACGGAGAGGCCAAATGAGTAAGAGAGATAGAATGAAATAGAAACAGTATTAAACGAGTGAAAAATTTGGGTAGTTTGATAAATATTTAGAAATTAAGGAGGAGGAAAATTGAAGAAATCATTTTTCGAAAAGAGCGAAATGTCAAGGGAATTGACGTCTTTTGTTTCAATTTTTGGATAAATAGCGAAACCTTAATACACCCTGGGAACAAATCACCTTCATCCGGAAAGAGAATATGTAAGTCCACCCCACCCTGGTTAAAATAAAAGGGACGTGAGATAAGAATGAATCTTACAGTGTCCATTCAGGACGAAAGCGATCATGGCCCATCACATCCTCCTATCTTTTGTAGCCCTTGATAAATTTTATCTTTTTTTTCTTTATCCGAGACTCTGTTCTACCCTCTATTTGCTCAAGCCAACCAAGTATGCCACGCGTTGCTTTCCTCTGTCCCCCTTTCCGTCCTGTGATTATCAGATTTGCAAAGTCCATCTTCCTCATTAGGTATACCATAAATTTCAACTGCCTCTTTCTGATGTTAAGTATAAGTTTCATTCTTGTATCCATTCTCTCTGAAACCTCGTCGTTGCTCATATGTTCGGCCTATAGCACCCTTAGCATCCTTCTGTAGAACCACATTTCTGTTGCTTCAAGTCTTTTCTTCATCTTTGAGGAGATTGTCAACATTTGCTACCATGCAAGAGGAGAGATATCACGTAACAGTTCAGTACACTTTTCTTTGTTCTCCCCCACCAAAAAAAAAAAAAATCCTCTCTCTTAATACTCTGATTAGCTTTTGGAATGCAACTTTGGATCTCAATGTTGCACATTCTGTCCCCTGTTAGAACTCTTCCCAGATATTTAAATTTCTGTACTTGTTTGCTTTTAGTATCCCTGACCTGTAATTTGAATTTTCGGCTCATCTTTTTTGCTGATGACCATAAATTCTCTCTTCTTGTAGTTTGTGCTTAGTCCCTTCTTCTCGCTCTCCTTCGCTACATTCTGTGGGAAGTTTTGTAGTTTCCTTTCAGTGTCTGCTATCAGCACTTTGTCATCTGCATATCTTATATTATTAAGATTGTAGCTGACAATTATAAATCCTGGTAGCATTTCGTAGTTCTCTCGGAATTGCCTCGCTGTATAGGTTGAATAAGTCCGGTGAGAACACACACCCTTGTCTTACACCTCTTTCAATTTTTGAATATCTGATGAAATCATTTTTTATCCAAATGTAGGCGGTTTGTTGCTAATATAGATTTTTGATTATACTAACGACTTTCCCGAATATGTCAAGGTTGCTGGGCAATTCTAACAGATATTTCTGGCGTAATTTATCGAACGCCTTTGCATAGTTTATAAAACACAGGTACACCTCCTTCTGCATTTGTATTGCTCTTACTGATAACATTCTGAGCATAAATATCGCATTACTTTTTCCGGTGTATTTAACGAAGCCGCACTGTTCTTGCCCTATCTGTGGCCTGATTGTGCTACG
Organism: Acanthosepion lycidas; assembly: GCA_963932145.1. NCBI lineage: Eukaryota > Metazoa > Mollusca > Cephalopoda > Sepiida > Sepiidae > Acanthosepion > Acanthosepion lycidas. The sequence goes on along the minus strand of OZ010585.1, from coordinate 67,101,197 downwards.
CGCTTTATTCATCAGAATTCGGATGATGTGTTTTGTTATCATTAGACTGATTGCTCGGTGGAGTTCACGTTCGTTGCGCCTGGTTTTTTAGGCAGTACCATTAAAACAGATCTTCTTAGGTCATCTGGTATATCACCACTGTTGTAAATTTCATTTATTATTTCCGTAATCTTGGCCATGCCGAAATATTCTAAGAATGCCAGCATCTCTTTTACGAATCCGTCTGGCCCTGCCGCTTTGTTTCTGTTCAATTTAATCTGTGCAGCTTCCATTTCGGTATTTTATATTTTCAGCCTGTCGGTATTTTTGTGTATTGCCGGTCGTTCGTCGTGGAAGAGATTTCCGATATATTAGTTTCAGCGCAGAATATTTTTTTTTCTTTTTAGAATATGAGCGTCCCGTCCTTGGATCTTATGTAGTCTGTTGATGAACATGTCTTTTTTTCTTCGAGTTCTTTTATTTTTTTTGGCATATCTTCTTTATCTGTGATAGTAATTCTCTCTATTTCAGCACAGGTTTTGTTGAGCTATTCTGCTTTAGCCTGTCTGCATTTGCTCCTTATTTCATGTCGTTATTTCGTTTTCTGTATTCTGTTCCATGTTTTGGCATTGTCTACTTTTTTGCATCATGTCGAGAATCTCATTTGTGATACATTCATTTTTCTTCTTCGTCCATTTTCCTTTTGGACGACGTCGTTCGATGATATCACTAAAGCTTCTCTTAGCGTATCCCATTTCGTGTTCCCATTTTCATTTTTTTCCCTCGTATGTTCTTTTCACACTGTCCATATATTTTTTCTTCGGGTTCTGGTCGTTCAGGAGTCTGTTGTATTGCAATTTGGGTACCGGGTTAGGCTTCTTCAGTTTCCGTGGTTTCATTCTTAGTTCGCATATAGCAGGGAGGTGGTCGCTTTCGCGGTCGGCACTCGGATAGGTTTGGCAAGGAAAAACTACATTGCAGAATCTCTTGTTGATAGTTACGCAGTCCTGCCGGATTTATTTAACCTATACATCGTGGCGATCTTAAAAGAACTAGAAGTCCTATCAGATTTTATTATCACTCAATATATTCTAAACAGCATATATGCAGACGACATTGGGTTGATGATAGGCATTGATGGAAGGAAAACGGCAGGAATCCCTAAAAAATGTAATGAAGAAAAGCATGAAGAAAGGACTAACCCTCAATTGTAGGAAGACAATGTATAGTCGTGAGGAATGGGGATAGTTTAAGGTGCGAACGACGAATTATAGACGTCGGAACCCAGTAAGTACAGAATGGGCATTGGAATAAGGAAAGATACCTTCCAAAATGTAAATGAAGTAATAAGGAACAGAAAAATATTGTTGAAAAAAGAATGCTTAACAGCGATGTAATATAAGTCATCCTATAAGGCCGTAAATGCGAGCCAAGAATGAAGAGGAGGCTTAAAGGGACAGAGATGAAGCATACTGAGAATATCTTGGATGCAATATATAAGCAAGATGAAAATTTAATGAAAATAGAAACAAAAGATAACACTTGTAGTTATAATAAGAAAGAAACCAATGAGGTGCATAATGAGGAAAGTGAGCTTGGAGAATTTAACACTCACAGGACATTGTGAAGAAAGAAGGAGTAAAGAGAAACTTTGAGTAACCTATGTACCGAGCTTGCGTAAATAGACGGTAGAACAGGGCACGGAAGGAATAGTAGAGAGACAAGCATAGAGCTAAGAAGGATCACTTATCTTGAAGGAATACTGCAATTAAAGGTAGAAGGATAATAGAAATTACAGAAAGCCGAAGAAAGGAGATGAAAGAAAAGAAGAAAGCAAGAAACTATTCCTCTTATTGTCACAGATGGACAGGCCAGAGATAATAATTCAGGGAGAACAAAAGGAAAGGAAAGAGGATCGTAAACTGTGTTAAACGTTTATGTGAAAGAAAGTAAAAGTAAGTAAAACAGTGGAATAAACACAAAGGCAGGAACTGTGAAAAAAAGAATGAATAAAAGTATAAATCACTATTTGAGCCCCTTGAACCTACTCGACACAGGGGATCAAAAAGAGAAGCAGATTAGCTAACTGGTACAACAGTATTAGGGTTTAAAGCGTTGGTTCAAGAATTTGGTTGCATAATAATTGTGATTTAGAACTGTGTAGTACTGACTCAGGTACAAGGCAAACAATGAGTTGCACTAAATAAGATCAAAACAAGATATCACTAGACATGGAGAGCCGAATAGGAACAATCTAAACCCATAGATTAAATAAAGAGTTCAGTTGGAAATTCTATGAACCTTACTCGAATTGACAAACACATGAAGAAGACTGGCGAGTTTAACGACGAAACGTTGTATGGAGATTAGTCCGAATCGCCGTCATCGTCGTCGCTGTGTAACTCGTTGCAGAGTATTGTGGTGCTCATCGACATTTCTTTCTGGGTAAAATGACTCCTGTGATGAATCTAAAGAAACGTCTACATCCACCGCATGGTAGGGTAGGAGGGTTCAGGAGGAGGAGGAGGACGACGACGACGAGGAGAACTCTCTCTTTTTATTAGGCTCTCTTTGTCCCTTCTATTTTCTTGCATTTTCGAGGGGTGTGGGTTTTTTTTTCTTTTTTTTTTTTCGTAGACTGCTCTTATCCAATTGATTCTTTCTGCAGCTTCTGTCTAAACTGACCGGATCTATTTCTGTCTTCAGCAATGTGTTTTTGACCTGATCCTTGAATTGGGGACGTGGGGATCCATGTGGTCTCTTGACGGATACGAGCTCCGCGAAGAAGATTTATTTGGGTAGCCAGATATCTGGCATTCTTCGCAATATATATAGCTAAGTGTGTAAAATTTTAACCCCACTTCTTGGTGTAATTAGGTCCTTGCATATAAAAACATTGATCTTTACGCGGAGGAGAATTTCATTGTTCGTGATTCGGTCCTGCCACGTGTTCCGCATGATTTGACGAAGTTTCATTTGATGGAATCTTTCAAATTTGCGGATGTCCCTGCGGTGGAGTACCCAGGACTCACAGGCGTACAAGAGAGTCGAGATTACAACAGCTAGGTCGACCATGAGCATTAGTCCAAATATAAATAAAGCAAATAGTAATAATAAATCCCGTTTCACAAATTCAGACTAAACAATTCTGTCTTTCTATAATTAAACACTGCTCGGCAAACAATATGATTCTGTAGACACTTAATTAAAAGCTATGTCAAAGTAAGAATATATCCCAAATTTTATGCATGGGAAATTGAGCAAAGATAGCAAATATAAAATGTTAATTAAACAACATTCATTATGCTTAGGATTCACAACAAATTGATTACACCTAATCCTAATGGTAAAATAAAACAAAATGCAGGCAAAATCACACCAATTTAAACTGCTAATGCATAGTAAACATAAAAGCCATTAGTGGTTGCATAAATATATGGTTCTTAGATTATGAAGAGAAACATATTTCCCCATTGACCATAGGAACGTCGGTGGATACATTGTTCTTAGGTTAGACTTGAAGATTAGATTGCGAAAAGAAATTCATTAATAACAAAAGTAAAAGATCTTTGAAAGTATTTATCGACTTATCTGGAAACCTCTTACCTGCTATTAATAACGATCAAACAATCAGTTAATAACATTATTAATGAAAACTTTCATCATAAGTAATTATCAATAACGTAGGAACTCTTTGATGTGACAAGCATTTAACATCAGAATTCTTTAAGAGGAGACATTAATTAGCGAATCAATAGATTGCTGTTGAAATATTAGAAACCAGAGATATTAAAAATAGAGTTACACACGCTAAATCCTTTTCTTAAATAATGATGTCGGCTTTTTCCTTTGAATTAAGAAATAAAACATTTATAATTTTTGAATTCCCAAAATTCAGAAGGTGCCTCTTTGTAGATCTGATTTTCGATTGAATCATTTCTGATTTTCGATGCACAGACTTGTTCAAACAACTTTTCAAATGGATAATTTTGGTGGTTAAATGATCCATTTTCATTTGAAGAAGATAATGTAAATATAATGATTTTTCATTGATTCATAGCTACGTGAAAGACTTTCCTTTGCACCCAAACCCACACTCACCAAATGTGGGTCAATATAGATTCTTTTGTGAGAAGAGTTAACATGTACACTCTCTAACATTTAGCCTTGTCTGTATATTTTGATGTTTTTGCAAAGATTTCCTTGAAGGATATTAATTCATGGTTTCGTTTACGAAGAAAGATACAGGAATCTTTTCCCCGATAGCTGTAAGCCTACTAGTAGTGATAAAGCCCCCTTTTTTTGGAGAGGTACGTTTTCCAGTATCGACTGCAGGAGAACATTAGGTAGCCGTGAGTAGAAAATTACCTGGGATATCTTGTATCACAATCTTTCTCTACCGACAGAACCTGTTCACTGATGACTGTCAATTCTACAAATTATGAGGGCCATTTATAAACTCTCTTTGTATCTCTTCTGTGATCGGTACTCTTCTCCACCAGCTCGAAACTTCTTTTATGTGCTGTTCCTTCAGGACGTGATCAATCATTGCTCTCCACATCTTCCTTTCTATTGTAGGTCTAAATAAAATTTATCTTCTCACTATCGCTCCAGTTCCATGTTCGAAAATCCATTTGCCGAAGTTCGTTAGATTAAGTAACTCGATGTTAACCTCAGTTTCTCTTGCTTTCCCTTTGAAATAAAAGTGACAAATGACAAACGACTTTTTCGTCATCCAAGACATTTCAATTGTCTTTTTCTGATTCTAGGTACAATTGCCATTCCGATTCCCATTTTTATATGAACTTCCTCATTGGTCATATGTTTCGTCCATGGTAGAATAACATCTCTCTTGCCTTAAGCTTCCCTTTCATCTCTGAGGCAATAGTTCAGCACTCTTTTAAGTTTTGGTTAATAACCTTATTCTTGGGTGTGTCCAAACGGGTGTGTATTGTCTTACACCCTCATTACGTATCTATCGCAGGTGAGTCATCGAGCATAACATCAGGGGTCCTGTGGTCGAGACTCGACGATATCTGTGTTCGTGAAGTCATTCCAGTGAATATTGAAAACAAAGCGGTCGTGACTGATGAAAGCGGTTCGATAGGTGGAGATGGCATAGAGGATATTAAAATAAATACTTTAAAAAATAAACATTTTGATATCTATTCACACACAGAATTTATTATTGAAAATTTAGTATCAACTTATTCATATATGCTTTGAATATTTGCTGTACTTTTAATAATAACAGTGGATAAAAGTTTCCACGGGCTCTGTAAACAATTTGTATTGTTTAACAAGATATCTGAGATCTCTCTAAAATGACCTCCAATAGGTTTTTAAAAGGGGCAAAGAATGGCTTGTAAATTTTAACGCCTCCAAATCGAAATTGCTTTCTTTAATCAACATAAATAAACTTTTTAGCTTACATGAGCTTGTCTGATATTAACCTCCAGGCGAGAAGACTATTACACCTTCTTGGTCTCATGTTTTCCACTGTCATAAAGTGGATTGATTATATTGAATCAATTGTTAGGTCTGCTGCTAGGAAAGTTGGTTCATTTTGTTGTGCACGACAAATTTTCTTCTTAGAATTCATCTACCATTCGTTTGTGCATCGGATATTTTTGCTATATCTGGTCTGGTGCTCATGCTATATATCGCGGCATATTATAAAAATGTAAAAAAGAATCTTTAATTTAATCGGTACTGACCTGCCATCTCGACTTCAGTCTCTTTCCCATCATTGTAACGTAGCTCCCCTCTGTCTTTTCTATAAATATTTTCATAGCAATTGTTATAATGCGCTGGCCTACTTGGTACCTCAACTACATGCATTTAAGCGTACTACTTGATTGACAATTAGGTAAAATAGTTTTACTGTTAATTAACTCGATGTAACCGTAAGTTCTATTGTAAAAGTTTCTTTTCTCGTGCATCTCGCCTGTGGAACTCGCTTCTGGTTTCTTGCTGCCCTACCGCCTGCAATCTTCGAAAATTTAAATCGACATCTTTTGTCTTTCGGAAACCTGTTCTTTTGTCTTTCGGAAACCTGATCTTTTATTGTCCTTTCTCCTCACCAGACTCCGCCGTCTCTTTCACTCACAGTAGCCTCCATTGCGTTCTAACGGCATTATCGCTTAGGATGGAAGGATAAAAATGTTTATTTTGTCTATGCTAAATTTTATACGATTTAAAAATGTCCGTTGCCATGTAATTGTAAAGTAATTAATAAGAATAGTGTAGAAACACGATTTCTCACACATCCTTAGGTGATGAATAGATAGAATTTTTTTCTTTTCCGGAACCGTGTCTCCAGCCCATCTTAGAGTAAATTTAATGACCAGGATTTTTCAGGAATCCCATCTCCAAATCACCTTTGAATCGTCAAACATAAAGTTTCATTAGCGTTTTTAGATAGCCATAAAAGTAAGGTCCTTTGAAAGACCCAGAACCTGTCTGGTTGGACCTCCTTTCCGGATGGTGGAAGAAAAGTGGAAGAAAAGGGGTGGTGGGTTCGTCAGCCAGTATCCATATAATGAGAAGTCAGTGAAACGGTCAGCAGTCAGTGAAATGGCCAGACAGTGATTGTGCAGGGGTTCGTATTCCGTAGTAGGAAATTAGTCGGAAGAAGTTCGTTTTCTCGTAGCAGATGGAAGACATTGCCGGTTAAGTGAGAAATCGTATATTTTTTTACTACTTCCCGATCAAACAAGTGTTTTGAAAAGCATTTGTCGCTATTGTTTTGTTGACGGCAATCACAGTCATAATTATTGAGGAATTTGTCGAACCAGAGCCGACGACGGTGTATTCGAATACAGCCGACCTTGAAGATCATCACAGTTGGTGTATTAACGTAGAGAAAAGCATCGCCACAATAGATTATTAGAGTGAATTGATTTTTTCATTAAAATCAAACCTATCTTCTTCATAAACATAAGAGAATTTTTTGGAACATGCTCAAGACAGATTTTAGTAATGAACCGATCTTATCCTTCGATAGAACGTCCTATGCCTAGATTATGTTGTTTTCACCGTGATGCATTTTAGGAGGTTGATGAAATGTATCGTGACGAAGGAGACATTTTGGAAACTATTAATTCTTCTTCTTCTTTTTCTATATGCTGTGGCGATCATGGTTCTCCATACTTTCCTATCATTTGTAGCTCTTAGTAAGTTTTGGTCTTTTTCCTAAATATCCTCTCCTGCCAACCATTTACACAAGTTCTTTAGGTACATTATTCGCTGCTTTCCACTGTCCCCCACTTGCCTTGAGTCCTGTGGGTATCAAATTTTCCAAGTCATCTTTCATCATTATGTGCCCGAGACGTTTCTACTGTCTCTTTCTGTTCTGTTCAATCCATGATATTCTCAGAATCCTTTTGTAGAACCACATTTCTGTCGTCTGACATCTCTTCTGTGAGGAGATTGTCCAGCATTCACTGCTACACAGGAGAACCGATATTATATAACAGTTCAGAACGGGTTTCTATCTTCGGATTTTGGTGTCATATTTTCCTTCCTCTGTTAAAATCTTCCTAGATATTTAAATTGTTGTACTTGCTTGATTTTTAGCGTCTCCAATTCGTAGCTCGCAACTTGAGCAGATCGTTTTGCTGACAACCATACACTATATCTTCTTACAATGGATGATTAATCGTGTCCTCCATTTTTATTAGCTTCTGTAGGTATTCCTGTAGCTCCCTTTCTGTTAACACTGTGTTATCGGCATATGTTATAATAGTAAGACTGTGTTCGCCAACAATGAATTCTAGTAAAACTTCTAGATCTATCAGGATTTGCAGAAGTTAGACTGACGTAAAAAAGATGCTATTGGAAGATCCAAATGTAAGATTAGATAAGGTAAGATACGAACGGCTAAAGAATGTTAAAGAATCGTACATATATTCCATATAAAAGAACTCAAAATATGTGTGTGCATCTTTGTGTGTAAACGGGATAAATATACACGCCCACATAGAAACGTATATATAAGTAATATTCCAAATGAAACATACATGGCGTTAATGTCTTATATGTATGTCAAGTTCATAAATATATCGATGCAGAAGATCTATTTTATCGACTCTACTAAATCAAACCAAAGACAGGCGTTTCTTTTACCGTCTACCAAAAGCCAATCCATCCTTTACACACACACAGATATATATATATATATATATATATATATATATATATATATTAGGTTGGTGCAAAATAATGACGTAATAATGTCGTTTTTGACGTATTTTTTAACGTCAAAAAACGACATTATTACGTTATTATTTTTGCACCAACCTAATATATATATATATATATATATATATATATATATATATATAGAGAGAGAGAGAGAGAGATAATATTAGTGGTAAATATACACATACATATGCAAAATATATAAATATATATACATAGGTGCATACACATACAGAAGATAGAATCCAGGTAGGACAGAGTAAGGATATAATAAAAAGGCTTAAACAGTAATATTCCATGGTCATAATTTATTCCATTGGAATCGTAAATACGATCCAATTCATCAGACCTACAAATTCAAAAAGAAAACAGAAAAGAACAACCCCGGAAATAAAAATAGAATTTAGAGAGAGTGTAAGTATGAGAGTGTGGGACAAATGTTAGGGCTAAAGAGAGGGGTAACATACGAGAGAAGGTGGGAGATTAAAACTTAACAGAGAGGTTTTTTTTTAACTAGAGGTGAGTGGAAGGGGGAATATGAATGCTGTCGGATGTCTAATACATTAGAGATACATTTCGTGGTGACATACACACACCATAGACGATCTAATGTTAAAGATCAGAATAAGAGGGAGGGAGAGAAAAGGAAAGAAGTGGTGGGGGAGAAAGATGGGGTGGGGGAAACTAAAATTGAAGGACATTTACTGAAAGGGCCGCTGTGTAATTGAGAAAATCGCTGTGTAATTGAGAAAATTTGACATATATATATATATATATATATATATATATATATATATATATGTGTGTGTGTGTGTATTTATGTGTGTGTGCGTAAAATTTCAGATAGAGTATATGTGTAAAAGGACAATATGAATAAAGACAAAAGGAAAATTTTGTATATAATCGCTTCATAGATAAATTTTTTCAAATTTCTGTAAGTTTCCTTAATGTAGGAGTATTTCTGGCAATTTATTTTATATATATCTGCTTCAGAATTATTAGGTTGGTGCAAAAATAATGACGTAATAATGTCGTTTTTTGACGTTAAAAAATACGTCAAAAAACGACATTATTACCTCATTATTTTTTCACCAACCTAATATTATTGTTGGGGGCATCTTTGGTTCTGATCATATCCATAATAGTTTTGGATGTGGTTGTAATTATTTTCATGTTGTTTAGATTGGATAAATTGTTTTGGATCGTGGATTTTACGGAGTTAGAATGTAGTATTATGTACCTGTTTTCATCTGGTTTTAATCATTGTTATTTTTCTTAATAATGTTGTCATCTTTTTAACGGTTATAGATTTTGTTTGCCTTTGCTGTTGAATAATTTGTATACCTTGGTACAATTAGCTCCTCGCATATAAAAAAAAACAAAAAAAACTCTGGTGATCTTTTAAATAAATAAAAAAAACAGACATAAAAAAAAACAAATATATGACTAGTTTAGATATGAAAAAAAAATTTACACAAATTTTCCTGAAAAGAAATATCTAAATTAACTAAAAGAACATTTAACTATACCTACATATATAATCATAAAAAATGTATCATTTAATCACTAATCAATATTATTCTCACATTCGATAAAAATTTTTATAGACAAAAAAATTGTTTACCGATGATGTCGCCTCTTAGTGGCTTTTTGGCTTGTCTATTTATGTCATTTCTGGAAAGTGGTACTATCAAAAATTTTACCATTAAATTCTAATTTCAAGTATACAGATGATTTTCAAATAATATGCCCCACAAAATATAATTTTACTCGTTCTTGTCGACAAACTAAATAACGTCGAACTCCTGATAGACTTTGCCTATGAATCTGAGTCTAACAACACTTTATCCTTCTTATATATATATATATATATATATATATATATATATATATATATATATATATATATATATATATATATATATATATATATATTAGGTTGGTGCAAAAATAATGTCGGTTTTTGACGTATTTTTAACGTCAAAAACCGACATTATTTTTGCACCAACCTAATATATATATATATATATATATATATATATATATATATATATATATATATATAGTGTCATGTGATTGTTTGCTATTGGTATTGCAGTGTACAAGAATGTAAAAATCACTGAAATGTTTGACTGAAGACTAATTCGCGGAAAATTATTAAGGAACTTGCGAAACAAAAACAAGAGAGAATTAACTAAGAAAACTGCAAAACAAATATTAACAACCTGACATCCCAGGAGCGTTACTTTTGTGCTTCAATCCTATATGAATTATATCGTTACTGCATTTTCGTATGTAATATACTTAGATTTATGCTGTGGTTTAAATCAGGTTTAACATATACACGTACGTACGTATATATATATATATATATATATTATGATTGGAAACCAACATTTATTTAATTGTTGACGGTGCAAGTATGAAAACCATAATAAATGTTTAATATAAGATAATTCCTTATAGAATATTGTTTTATTACGTCTACCGGCCTGTACTCTTGAGAAAACCTAGTAAAGAAAATATCCTCTCTAACCAGGTTCGAACCTGCATGGCACTTGGTAGGAGAAAGAGGTCGCAGTTTTGAATCCTGTGTTTATAAAGGATAAAGATATAATACACACTGTTTAAAAATCTAAATGCAAAAAAAAAAAAAAAAAAGAAACCAAAAACAAACGGGCGTGTATTTCAAATACGGGCACCCACCAAAAATAACTTTTCAAGTAATAACTATATATATATATATATATATATATATATATATATATATATATATATATATATATATATATATATATATATATATATATATATATATATATATATATATATATATATATATATATATATATATATATATATATATATATATATATATATATATATATATATATATATATATATATATATATATATATATATATATATATATATATGTGTGAGTGTATGTGTACGTACATATTTGTCATCGTTTTTATCTAGCTTTTGTTCATGCTGCTAACTCGGTTAACTGGCGTATTGCACTCTTGAGACAAACGCCTACATGAAAAGAGAATTTTGACACATTTTTTTCGTCAAAAGACACACGTCTGTGCCAACCTAAGATGGAAGCTACGGATTGTTGATCTAGTTTCTATGAAAAACAAAAAAAAAATACTTAAGAATATTAATTGCAATTTCGTATTAATTGCAATTTGATGAGAAAAATCAAATTATTGTAAAAATAATTGCGAATTCAGTTATAAACTTTTCGGATCAGAAAGTGAAAAAATTAAGAATTTTTTTTTTTTAATTGAACATTCTCGTAACTTTCTTTTGTTATGGGGAACTTTCAAATCTTTACGTTCGTAAAGTAGATGTACATAATTTTGACACGAAGTAGACTCGGTAGATTTTGACCTTTTTTTTTTAAATCTGACATTTGCTAAGATTATTTTATTGCAACTTTTATGTACTTTTTGTGATAAACTCTTTCAAAGGTGAAATTTTTCAGAGTCTAGTTACCAACAAAATATTGCATCCGTTTAATGTCACCCCGTTTATTATTCTACATGTATTTTTTTAATTTAATTTGAGTCTCTATAGACTTTGCTTATGTATCGACATAGTGTAATGATTAGTAAACTTGTCTCGTTAGACCAATTACGACTGGGTATTAAGTTCGATTCTCACTGGGGTGCTCCATACTTCCTTGGTTTATTTATTACAATGTGCTTCGCTAATTTATCAAATACATCGAATCAAAACATAATTTAAACGTTACTCACAGGACAGAGCTATTGTATGTATAATTTACCTTAGTTTTATGAATACATTGACAATCAGGAATAATTGATTGTCAGTGGTCAGAAAATTAAAACCAACATTACTGTCACTATAAGATTATTATATGTACATACATATATTTGTATATATGCGTTTCGAATGATTCTCTGATAGAATTGAATTGAAAAATGTGAAAAGAAATTCTCGTCAGTATTTAGGATTTAATGCAAGCGTTACAGATGTAATCGATTAATGTTTCCGGCGATAGAAATTCAATACAAATGGAGTAAAAAGGAATTTCTCTAAACTCAAAATAATGTGTTGCTTGAATTACAATCAATTTTAATATCGAATTATTTTATTTTAGAAATTTAATGCAAACAAAAATATTTGTAGCGTTCTGAAATTAATACGGCCGATAAAGACAGAATAAAGTCATAAATATAGTTTATATGCATTGATAATGTTTTTTAGTATAAAAAATTCATTGTAAGAATTGAAATGTTTTGTAAATGGTTTTATCATAGAAATGAATTGTAAATGATTTTATTATAGGTTGCTTTGTACCTGATGTACATAATAAATCCAGATATGCACTGTAAAATATTATTATTATTATTGTTATATATATATATATATATATATATATATATATATATATATATATATATATATATATCGACTTTTATTGTTGAAATGCATTGTAAATAATTTTATAAGAGCAATGATTTTATAATCGAATTGTATTGTAAATGATTTTATAAAAGGAATGCATTGTAAATGATTTAATTATAGGAATACTTTCGAAATTATTTTATTCTAGATGTCTATAGTAAATGATTTTTAATATATTTTGTTATACGTTATTTATATAAACACAAATATTTAAGTAAATGCACTGTTTATAATAAACACTATTAACAACATTTACCGTATTAGTATTAACAACATTATAAACAGAGAATTTACTTAAATATTTGTGTCTATATGAATAACGTATAACAATAAAATATATTAAAATAATTGTTGGACTTGTCCATTTCGTAGTGTGTGACGTTAGATGATTTTTATCATAAAAATGAATTGTCAATGATTTATAATAGAAATTGACTTTGTGAACTAATTTTATGATCGAAAATGTTTGTTAATGTTTTATTATAGAAACGCATTGAAATTGGTTTTATATGTAGATTATAAATTATTTCTTTACAGAATTTGTTTTGTAAATGATTTTATTACCGAAATCAATAAATGTTTTATTATAGAAGTGCATTGTAAAAGATTTTTATAATAGAAATGAATGTAAATAATCTTCTATGGAAATACTTTGAAAATCTTGAAGAAAATTATTGCTAGTGATCGAGAATTAATATAATCATTATTGATAACGTATAATGTATAATCTTCGTTAACATAGAGAGAAAATGATACCTAGTAATATCTAGCTTTACTTTATCTAAAGTACAGTATTTCTACAGTTAATGTCAATTTTTTTTTACCTAAAATCATTTACACACACTATACTATTTTGTTCCTACATCTCTAACAAGGACTCTTACGGCTTTTATTTTAGGCTTCGTCTGCTTCTCATAAGGGTGTGCGGGTGGTGTAATGGATAGCGGTTCGAAATGAGAGCTAAGTTCGTTTCATTCACTAACATGCAAATACTGGGAAAAGCATGAATCGTTCCTTTCTCCTCTAGCTATGGGTTAAATAGCAGGGCAGACTAAAATCTCTAGTCGTGCTTGGCAATCAGTCTAGAGGAAGGACAACTTTGTTCTCAAAACTCATACGTAGACCCGCCACTGTAATACATTTAGCAAAATTCCTATTAGGTTTCAATCAAGTTTGTTTTTAATTTTTTTGGCGATAATGACGCTGGAAAGCGGGGGGGGGTATATCGATTGAAAATGAAAGAGAATGAAAAGATGGGGAGCATTGAAGAAAGGACAAAACAAAACAAAACAAAAAAAAAACCCAGAAGGAACGGGGTTCAAGACCAGAGAAGATGGCGATTGACGTTGCATTTTAATTTTAATTTTAAATAGGAAAGGAATGAAAAGAAACTATGAGAGTAGAAATGGCGGTTGCATCTAACTTCATCAAAAACAACTGACTGAACAAGAGTTGTGAAATTATCCATATAATGGGCTATGCGATTATTTCATTTTTTTGCATTTTTTCATGTGTAAAACATCCCGCCAAAAATTATGATTAGAATTGAATTTCGAACAAAGTAATCAATTAGCCTATAGTAAAAGAATAACATTTGAAATAACTCAGTTGCATTTCTATATATTTTGTCTTTACTTCAAACTCTATTCTTTTTTATACTTTTTATCACGTTTATAGCCGATCTAATCTCCGGCCATTAAATGTAAACTACAACAATTTGAAACAAAATTGCTGCATTTACCCCGGTGGTATGAACGCCAAAATACAAATATGTGCAATAATGAAAATTACTTCGTTTACATTATTTACATATCTCATTTTTGTTGTTATTATCGGAACGTTTTAGCCGCGTTGTGTCCTCGGGTCTTCATCAGATCTGAGTAACTTTCATTGATTTTCAAACTGGACCGTTTATTTAATTTATGGGAGTTGATTGTTCTCGTCCAACTGATCATATCTACGGATATATCGGAGGTTCGTATATGGACAGGTTCTCCCAGACGTCTGCTTTCCCAGTGTTCTTCTCTGTCTAGTATATTGACTTCATTCGGCAAGGATTGATGACTAATCTTTTCTCTCCATACATGATCAGCCATTACTGATTTCATTGCCTTACCTTTAACTGCAGTTATCGATGTTCCTACAACCTTACTTTTATGGGCGGCTATTCACACCTTTATATTCTTTGTCAAATCTGCAAGGGATAACTCACCATCCCAGAAATTCAGGCTGAAAATACTTATTTTTCCAATCTCAAAAGTATTAACAATATTCATCTAAGCATAACATTTCTGAATTTGGAAGAATAACCTTTCTTTTAAGAAAAACATTGTTAAAGCGATTATTATTTGTGAACAGGAGTAGAGGTTTATTCTTTGAGTGGGTTTCCGGTTCCTTCTCCGAAACTCTTTTATTCTCTTTCACTCCCAATATCCCCTTGCGTCTTAGTGGCATTATCGCCTTACTTGGGGTGAAGTGATTATTAAAATATAATTGCCAAATATATAAAAATGTATATAAAATAGTACTGAGAAGTTCTTGGCTGAACGAATTTTCCAAAATCTTACCAAATAACCAAACATCAGAATTTATTTTGAATCCTTTCTTGGTTGGGCTGAGAACGTTTCAACAGTAAAATATATAAAATATAAGTAAAAATTGATATATATTAAATAATTGATATCTTGTAACAATAGCCCTATCGGTCGAGATTCGAATTGTCAGTAATAAAACATTTCTAAGGAATTTCTTAACTATTAAGAAGTTCTCGTGGCAATAACTTATGCTAATAAATATGAAATTTCCTTTTTTAATATGAAAATTTTACAATGTAAACACATACGCATACTCACATGCACACGTACACAAACGCACACACACACCCATACACGCATAGAAATACACACGCGCCAATAAATATGAAAATTCCATTATTTTAATAAGAATGTTTTACAAAATAAACACACACGCGTGTTCACACACACACACACACGCGCGCGCGTACGAATAAATACGAAAGGTTCTTTTTTAATAAGAATGTTTTACATAGTAAAACACACGAAAATGCAAAGTCGTACATACGCACAGGATAAAGACACTGAAACATGCTGATATTTACAACTACTAACACACACAAGCGTATGCACGCAATCATACACTAGTGCAAATACACACATACAATCAAGTAGATGCAGAAGCAGATACACAATCATGTACTCAAAGATGCACACAATATCACACAAACGAACAAAGTGAACGCCCTTAAATTCTTTGAACATTTTGTTTAAACTGGAGATTCTGCTTAAAATCGAACATAACTCTACAAAAATACAATTCTGGGCTAAAAAAAAAAAAATCTTTCTTTTTAGTTTCTGACAAAGTTGCGTGTGGGTGTGACAACTTTTTGCTGCTATCATCTGAGTAGGTAAGATAGGGGTAAATGGTTTACCCAAATACTTACATAAGCATTTTCTTCGCAATCAACTATCGTAGAATATATTTCATATTTTTTCAATATATATGGTAATGACATATAACGCAGGTAGAAATAGATTCATGCCCTTCCCAAAGGCAAAAACTAGAAGTAAAAATAAGCATCCACTGCCGAAATTCGAACTTGCTTCCTCAGGTTCGTTATGACACTTCACAAATTTCTAATCGATTTGAAAACATACACAAAAGAATTTTAAATTAAATAAAAATCACAATACCTGCAAAATCTAGAATAAGTAGATTATAATTTGAAAAAAAATGAAAATAATTCCCTTTGATCAATTTAAATTAGTGCATGAGACCGATAGAGACAAAAACATATAAAGAGAAGGGTAGAGAAAGCAAGCAGAGTGTTTGCTAACGAGATGGATGCATCCAGAGAGACAGGGAGACAAAAACAGTAAAAAAAGAAAGAAAGCAAGAAGAGTGGTCGATTGGTAGATAGATAAATAGCGAGAGAGAGAGAGAGAGAGAGAGAGAGAGAGAGAGTGAAAAAAGTGTGTGAGAGAGAAAGCTAGTAGCCTGGCATAAAGGTTGATATAGATATGCAGAAACACAAAAAGAGAAACGGACAAAGCTCGAAGAGTTGTATATATATATATATATATATATATATATATATATATATATATATATATATATATATATATAAGAGAAAGAGAGGGAGAGAGAGAGAGGGATAAAGATGGAGAGAGGAAAGTAAGGTAGTGAGAAAGCTAGTAGAGTCACAGATAGGTTGACAGAGAGGAACAGAAACACAAACTGAGAGTGTGAGAGAAATTGAGAAGGGTTGTCGATAATAGATAGATAGATAGATAGATATATAGATAGATAGATAGATTGAAAGAGAGAGAGAGTAAGCTAGTAGAGAGGCTGATAGATTGATAGATTGATAGAGACAGAGACACAAAGTAAAGGGAGAGGAAGTTAGAGTGGTTTGATAGAAAGAAACAGGTGACAGCGAAAGAAAGCTAGTAGAGTGTCAGATATGTTGATAGAGAGAGACAAACACAAAAGGAGAGAGATAGAAGAGTGGTCGATAGGTAGATAGATAGATAGTAAAGAGAGATGTGGGGAGAGAGAGACAAAAATGAGAAAGAAAGCTAGTAGAATAGCAAGAAACAGAGACGCAAAAGGAGACAGATAGGGGAGAGAGAGAGTCAGGGGGAGAGAAAGAAAGCTAAGAGAGTGATGTTATTAATGTCAAATCTTTTGATATCTTTCTTTCAAAATTCGCATAGCACGAAGTTTCATTAATAGAATTATTACTCTGATTCTTATATTTGAAGTGGTTTTCCTGTCCTACGGGAAGATGCTGTCTCATTCTGTTTACAGTAAAAAAAAAAAAAAAAATGAAGAAAAGAAATGAATAATAAATTTCATTTCAATTATATTTGCTTAATCAAAGAAGAGGTTTCGAAACTTCACATGGATATATAATCAATATGATGATGCAATTTCTCTTTTTAGACGTCAACCGCACATATTAACTTTGAAGCTCTGAATTTTGTTATTCATAATTTTGAAACGAAATTCTACCTTTTAACAAGTATGTTCTTGCCTTCCAAAACATTTAGAACATTCACTATTGATTCTTGTTTAATGTAAATTTGCACACAGACACAAACACGCGCTCACACACACAAACACGCGCTCACACACACAAACACACACACATATATTACTAGTAACTATACTCGGTTGGTGAAGATCCGTTTAGGTGAAACCTTGGTAGGTAGTTCCTAGCTTTATAGGAATATATATATATATATATATATATATATATATATATATATATATATATTAAGACATGTTTTGTTGCATAGTTTAGACATGTTCTGTCTACTTATTTTCTATAAGATCCTTTCATACTCGCACATAATCTTTTTGGTGTCATTATTGAGGGACGAGAGAAAATCGCCGTATTGCTCGCCACCGGAGTGAAAAGGCACACTCGAATACGAGCAGACAACCATATTTCCTCACTTCCACCAAACGGAAAAATGTAAGAACGCTGGAAAAAAACTGAATAAAAAATTAATAAATTTTCCTTGTTCGTCATATTTACGGAAAGATGTTTAAAATTAAGGTTGCTTCCCATATATATATATATATATATATATATATATATCCAAGTATATAATTGGTGTATACGAAATGAATTCAAATAACCAACAATTACCATTCTTAAAAGAGTGCTCAATACAGAGTAGAACAGATATAATTATCTATTTAAAAAATTATAACATAAATTTGTTATAAAATCACTACAAAAAAAGCATTTTGTTTCAGCACCTCCGGAACTTTTAAAACCATCTATTTTACATTCAACATCATCACTTGATAAGACACCGGAGGTGTTGAAACAAAATGGCTATTTTTGTAGTGATTTTATATCATATTTATGTTATAATTTTTTAAATAAATAATTATATATATATATATATATATATATATATATATATATATATATATATATATATATGGTTGGATAGATGTGAGCTTGTGACCCTGGGTTTCACGCTTTAGCGATCGTCAGACAAACGATCAGACTGACGATCGCTAAAGCCTGAAACCCAGGGTCACAAGCTCACATCTATCCAACCATATATGTTAGCTCTATCTCTGATATTGAGCGCTTTCTAATAAGTACCGCGCATATGATATATAAATAATTATACACATATATATATATTTATTTATATTTATATACACACACTTTTCACACACACACACACACACACACACACACACATATATATATATATATATATATATATATATATATATATATATATATATGTAATCCACCAATGTTGGTGTGACCAATGGGCAACTTACCAAAAGACCTAGAACCTTAGACAAGAAAAAAAATCCTGAACAAGGAAAGAAAAATGAAAAAAAAAAAAAAGACCAAAAGAGAAAAAAACTACTTACCCTGTAAATTAAAGGGTTCAACGCCTAGACAATTTAGACAGAGCAAAAAACGCGTCATAACGTCAACACTCTATATATATTATAATACATTTTTTTCAAACAACTAAAGTCTTTAAATTGGAGAGAAATGATTCTAAATTCATTCAACCATCGAAATTTACAGAAAAAAATATTCAGTTTCCTTTTGTTTATTGGTGAATTCCATGAATGACTAGGCAGATTATTTGCGATTGTTGAAATCTTATTTGTTATAACCTAACATCTTGAAATTAGGTCTCCACTGGCGCTCTACGACATTGGCCATGAGCGAATGTTAACTTCATTTATCAATATATATTTTTATGAAAAGGTAACTGTTGAGGAAAATATCTCTAATATTAAGGGAAATTATGATGAAATTCAATTTATCCCAAATAGCTACGAGCTACAAAGTCAGAAGATAGCGTAACAAACATCAAATCTGCCATAACATAATTTTGTTTTTACTCTGAATCTGTGGAAATTCCACGGCTATCGGCAACTCGTATTATCCATTATTACATAAGTATGATCTTTTTTTTTTTAACTGATTTTGTGTAGCTTCTCTTCTTCATCCGTTCATCCCTTTATGGCCTGTTCATATACGAAATGGTCATTATCTAAGGATCATAGTTAAAATTAATGATAATATTAAAATTAACCATTTCCTTGCAGCCTTCACTGACCGAACAGTTAATGTTGTGGTCGGTTGAAATTTATGAAATCTTTTTATTAAAATAGTTTTTTTTTAGGAAATTTAGACTTCTCATGTCTACTGTTATAGCTCTTTTTAATAGTGATGGAGATTTCTTAAACTTGTATTTCTAGTAGTATGAAAAGTTAACATTCGTGTGCTATGTTTGCTCTTGCGACTGTTGAACGTGTTCAAATGGCGACATTTTCTTTGATATATTGTTTTTGTTTTAAAGACATATAGGATTAAACATTGATCTGAGTAAACGTTTGGTAATTTAGATGGGTATTTAATCTTCATGTGTATTTAAATGAGACCTAATTGAGCTATGGTCAGTGAGATGAAACATGATCTAAACATCACGCCTAAACCTACCAAATTCCATCAGCAATATACTCGCAGACAATACAAGTATAATGACCTTATCCACGTGTAAAAAAGGGCTACGAATAATGGAAACATTGATAATAAAAAGAAAAACCAACACTCAATAACATCAACTATGAACACGGCCACAATATACTGACCGTGTTTGCAAAAGAAAAACATTCCTATAACTCTAGATACATACATTAAAAAAATCCATACATTCAGTTAAAAGTAAAAATGAATTCTTCCTTGATAATGTCTAAAAGAATAGCGGAAAGTGCTCGCGTAAACAGAAAAATCAGACAAAAATATAAGAAAACAAGAAAAATTAAATAAAAATTTATCCATAATATCTTGTCAGTTGTTTTTTTAACGAAACTTGTGTGTGGGTGTATATATATATATATATATATATATATATATATATATATATATATATATATATATATATGCGTGTATTTGTGTGCGCACACGCGTGTGTGTGTAATACAAAGGTGAAAAGCTTTTTATTCACTTTATTATAATTTTTTCATATAGACAAAAACAATTAACTCACTACAAAGATGCAACTTCGTTTCGGTGCATTTAGTTGCACCTCGATTGGTGAGAACCAAAATGGTTATGAACAATTTTATTTGTAAGCAGGCCACACATGGAACATCAAACAAAATTCTTTGTAACCATTTTGGTTCTCACCAATCGAGGTGGAACTAAATGCACCGAAATGAAGTTGCATTTTTGTAGTGAGTAAAATGTTTTTGTCTATAGGAAAAATTATAATAAATAATTATTGCTCTACTACCTGTATTGAGCCCTCTTTTGAATTAATGGTGTAAACGTTAGAATTTATATATTATTTTCGTTCTCATTACATTCGGATATATATATATATATATATATATATATATATATATATATATATATATATATATATATATATATATATATATATATATATATATAACAACCACTTGCTGCCCTGTGTGAGTATAGTGAGTATAGTTTCGCTCTACGGAAAACTCATTTTCATTTTTCTATTTTTTTTAATTCTTTATTTATTTTTTTTAATCTTTAAATTTATTAATTTTTTTCTCTCCCCCCACTCGTCAGTGTGTTCAATCATAGTAACACATTTTGTCCCAATCATTCTAACTTATTTGATGGTTTAGTTAGAAATCCCGGTTCGAAAGAAAAATGAGAAAAAATGGAAAATTGAATGTCTTTGGCTCGATACGAAAGTGTCTCGTCAGTATTCTCATGGTGTAGTGGCCGTATCTTCTTGCTTGATAAATTGTCTGAACTTGGAATTGTTCTCGCCGTTTCTTTCTCCTGTTGTTCTTAATTTTATTGAAAGCATGCCTCCCAAGCCCATTATTTGGTGAGGGCGGAGGATTGGCCGTTGATCCCCACCCCCACCAGGTCGATACTTTGCCGACGCGTTTCGTCTTCCGACTTTTTCAAGGCAAAAATGAAATCGAAATGTTTTTGTTGTTATATTACGTTGGTTCAAAAATGATGACGTAACAATGTCGTTTTTCGACGTTCAAAAATACGTCAAAAAACGACATTATTACGTCATTATTTTTGCACCAACGTAATAGTTACATTAAAAATCCAAATTTAAAAAGATACACGCTTGTGTCGAAGCCTTTTTTTTTTCTGGTTAATGTAAATTACCTTTATAGTAAGGGATTTTTATTTTTTTATTTTTTAACCAGAAAAAAAAGGGTTAGACACAAGCGTCTATCTTTTTAAAATTGAATTTTGAATGTAACTATAACAACAAAAACATTTCGATTTCATTTTTGCCTTGAAAATGTCGGAAGACGAAACGCGTCGTCAAAATGTAAGATTTTTTTCCAATTGTCATTTGATGCCATATATACTATATATATATATATATATATGACTATATATATATATATATATATATATATATATATATATATATATATATATATATATAGTTAAATTCCCAGATGAATTCTGTGAACAAAAAACTGTATATATATATATATATATATATATATATATATATATATATATATATATATATATATATATATATCAGTTTTTCTCTCTTCTAGACTTATGCTTATTTCTCTCTCGCGTTATTTCCCTCCCTTTTCAATTACCTCCTCACTTTCGCTTTTTCTACTTTGTCCACTTTTAATACTCTGTTGTTTTCTTGCTGTCGAGGATTAAGAAGATAAAAATCTAACGGCTGTATCTAAAAACAAGTAGAAAAATAGTCAAGATAGTGTAGCGCAGGGAGCGAACATCATTCGACAATTAATCTTTAAATATCTCCATTACACATCTTTAACTAACCTGTCAATTATATCCCAGGTGGGGTCGCGCAAATCTGCAGCCCTATTGACTTGCAACAGAAAATAGCTAAAATGATTCATTAATAAAAGCAACAAAAATGAATACTGTCAGTTGAGTAAGTCTCATGAGACAGGGAAAATGTCATACTGTAAAGATCTGGAATAAATACGAAAAAATCAAGGCAAACCTTGAACAGGTCTCTTGAAACTCCCGCTTAATTTGGGTAAGCTTTTTATGAAGATTTACTTAAACGAAACAAATGAAATTATGTGAGATATATTTTTTAAAATTTATGAAGCTGTTTCATTCCATTATTTCTTTTCTTTGGATAAAAAATACAACTGATTATGTCGACATAGCTATTCGTTTATCAGCGTTGTTTCTTTTTAGTTGAGAAACACAACAATGGAAACAAATATGAAAATTAAAAAAAAAAATAGTTCGGTAAAAGAAGAAAACTATAATCCAATGAAAGAAAGGAGAAAAACCAACGAGAAAGGAAATAAAAATCAAAATCGAATGGATGAAGAGAAAGGAAAAATGAAAACTGGAAAAGCAGAGAATATCAGAGAAAAAAAGAAAAAGAAAGAAAAGGAGATGAATAAGAAAAGGAAAGAGAAGTTGAAAATGAAAAAAAGAATTTAGATATTTAACGGTAAAAGAGAGAAAAGAAAAAGAGAGAGGCGCGAAGTGGAAACTAGAAAAAATATGAGAAGGAAGAGACGATAAAATGAAGGAGGAAACGGTAATTAAAAAAAATCACAGACGATACAAATGTTGGCATAGGCTAAAAGTAGGAAAAGATACAAAAAGAATACAAATTTAAGGAGGAACCTAAGCAGAAAGAAAGGAAAGGAAAGAAGAAAACAAAATAAAATAGCAATAAACAAAAAAGTAAAAGAAAGGAAAAGGAAAGGAAAAGGCGACAACTAATAAAAACAAGAAAGAAAAAGATCAAAAGCAGAAAGAAAGGAAAATAAAAAGGAAAAAAAACGAAAAGAAGACATCAAAAAGCAAGAAAGAAAATGAACAAAAAGCAGAAAGAAAGGAAATAAGTGGGAAAGAAAAAGAAGAAAGAAGAAAAGAAGACAAATAAAAAAAAGAAAAAGACCAAAAGCAGAAATAAAGGAAAATAAGAAGGAAAGAAAAAAAAAAGACAAGAAGACAAAAAACATAAACAAGAGAGAAAAAGAACAAAAACAAAAGGGAAAGTTAAGAAGAAAAGAAAAAGAAAGGAAAAAAAGACAATAAATAAAAATAAGAAAGAAAAAGAAAAGGAAAAAACTATTAACAAAATGCGCTAAAAAATACTTCATAAAATCTCAAGGAAAATATGAAATCCAATTTAATATTATCT
Source organism: Acanthosepion lycidas (assembly GCA_963932145.1). Classification (NCBI taxonomy): domain Eukaryota; kingdom Metazoa; phylum Mollusca; class Cephalopoda; order Sepiida; family Sepiidae; genus Acanthosepion; species Acanthosepion lycidas. Next base: position 67,077,378 of record OZ010585.1, on the reverse strand, counting down.
AAGTATTTTGTGAACATCAAATAGACGAACCCTTCTCGCTAATCGAAGGTCTGTCTGACGCCATTATTCAATGGATTCTCTGTGTAGGAGAAAACTATCAATGTGATGAATTTCTATCGTTAGTTAAATGTAACTCTGATTAGGTTGTCAATTATATCTGAACAAACGGACACTGCCAGACGAAGAGCGATCTCCTCAAAGCTAACGATTTAATCAGCCTTTCACACTACGTTCTGTTTAAGATTACGAGATAAATAATTAACCATGAATATTCATTAGTGTATCGCATGTCATCCACTTTAGAAAAGTTCGCACATGACGAAACGAGATATTAATATTCAAGTGAATCTCAAAATATCCCAGGAGTGGTGTAATAATAATAATAATAATAATAATAATAATCAAAATAATGTATGTGTGTGTGTGTATATATATATATATATATATATATATATATATATATATATATATATATTTGTGTATTTAGGCAGTAATCCTTCTTTCATTCACATTTCATTGAATACGACAGACAAGGTGCTTTTTTGATTTAGTTTTTTATACAATTTCTAATGCGATCTAATTTTTTTCTTTTCAGATGATAAATTATATAATTTTAAATTAATAATATAGTTTTTATATAATTTATCACCTGAAAAGAAAAAATATTAGCATGAGAAATTGTATAAAAAATAAATCAAAGCACCTTGTCTGTCGTATTCAATGATATATATATATATATACACATATATATATTTATATAGCTTGAAAAAATATTGACATCTTACACACAAATCTTACATATCGACCTGATTTTTAACACACACACAAACACACAATAAATATAATTCGTACACATGAATATCTAATATGTTTACACAGACGCACAGACATATATTCGTCACTCGTATACATGAATATCTCACACATATGTACATAATCCATACACATACACAAATTATTAGGTTGGTGGAAAAATAATGACGTATTTATGTCGTTTTTGACGTTAAAAATACGTCAAAAAACGACATTATTACGTCATTATTTTTGCACCAACCTAATATCTATCGCACATATATGCAATATACTTCCATATATATATATATATATATATATATATATATATATATATATATATATATATATATATATATATATATATATATATCTTAATAATGTCTTCATCGTTATTCATACCTACGTAGTACTCAGTGTAAAATGTACGTGTTATTTTTCGTCTCTTAAGTGTTTTATTCTTATTTCCACTCGGAACATTATGGCATTATTCCATTGAATGTATCATTTTTCACCAAGAATGTAAGAGGGTCATGTTCACGTGGTATAGATTCGTGCCAAGCATTTTTACGAGAGGTGCTCGAAAATTCTCCGGGTATCTTATTGATTTTTCATGGCAATAAATGATTTTAAATTTGAAAGCAACAAATCAACATTATGTCAACGTTTGTGTCAATAAATACGTATGTTTCTTGAAATCAATCCACAAACGAAAATAGACTGAATGATCATAATACAGAAAAGATCAATGGAAAACAATTTCATTTTGATAGAAAGAAATTAATCTTTAATGTGTGATTTATTTCAGGGAGAAAATAACTACGTCCCTAATGTTTTTATTTTGTGGCATTTGCTCCATAATTTTACTTAGGTCTTACCTGAAACATATAAAGCAAGTAATGGGCAAAAATGGCATCAAATTCGGATGTGAACCTTCAAATCGCACAAGAGATAAGAAAATGCTGAACAGCTATATAATGTCTAATCTAGATGGAGGCGAATGTTGGACAATTTGTTACAGATGAAGAAGGGACTTGAAGCGAAATAGATGTGGTTCTACCGAGAGAAATCCTAGAATAGAATGAAGAGCAAGGATGCTTCTAATTGCAACCAGAAAGAGACGGTTGAACTTTCAGGGACACATCAAGAGTTAAAGTGGCGTTATAGAATTTAAGTTATACAGTGTAACCCGGATATAAGAGAGTTGTCGGGACCGGAGAAGACGTCTCTTATATCCGGGCTTTCTCTTATATCCGGGTCTGGTCTATTTTATATACATTAACAGAGGCTCTAATTTGGGTCCAGAGAAAATCTCTCTTATATCAGGGTTTATCTTATATCCGAGTCTCTTATATCCGGGTTACACTGTATAGCATAATGGGCACAAGAGTGGCAATGGAAACAGAGAATAACCTATTCATTATCAGGGAACGGAAAATAAACCACGTGATAAGAGGGATTGTAAATGGTCAAAAGTTACTTAAGGGACCAAAAGACAGGAAGTTCTAGAGAGCTAGGATTCCAAACAATTGCAAAGAACATGGCATATGAAAACAGAATAATCTCCACATACAGTGAAATTTTTTTCACATAGTTGCATCTAAAAACAACAAAAATATATATTGTTTTATCTAAAATGTGCATATATATATATATATATATATATATATAATAAAATGGCTTAAACACGAATATTAGTGTTTAAGCCTTTTTATTATATCCTTACTCTATCTTGGACATTGAGTTCGACCTGGATTTTATCCTCTTGGAATTATTTTTATAGAAATATATGTGTATGTATGTATATATATATATATATATATATATATACATTTTAGATATATGATTGCATATCTATGTGTATATTTACCACTTATATTATCAATCTATATATATATATATATATATACAAACGTAAGAAGATACGAGATATTCTGGTTAATCATAAAGATTATCTATCTACCTATCTATCTATCTATCTATGATACTCTTCAAATCTATCGATCTATGTCATTCTGTGGTCCTATACTTCATAGGGACCCTGTAATTCAGTGGGAACTTTAGACGGCTAACATACACATCCGAGTTAACCCTGGACTTTCACCTATCACGATAAACGGGTGTTCTCACAGGGAAGTCCCGTGCCTTGAACGCCTATTGAAACTTAAACTCAACATAGACCTCAAGTGGAACTCGTACATACGATCCATTGCTAAAGATGTTGGAAAAACGACCAGTTTCTAGCACAGCTCCAGTAAGAAATCTGATCCCTTCTGTTATTCTTTACTTTTAGAAGAGCCAGGTTAGGCCGAAACGATGTACTGCTGCCATATCTGGAGAGGAGCTGTCCACTCTTCATTTCTCAGTCTCGATGTAGTCCAAAAGTGCATCCGCGTCCTTGTGGGTGATTAATGATTTTCTATCCTTCAATCCCTTTCCCATTGAGGAAATGTCGTAAGCCTCTCGCTGATGTATCACTATTTCCATGGAAATTGCTCAGAAGAACTACATTCCTTTTACCTCCAGTTTTAACTTTCACGTCTAAGACCCACCATGCCACGCATATTGTAGCGAACCACCATTATTCCTTGTGTATTCCATTGGTGAGATGCACGTTCCACTTAAGCAGCTTCTTTACACGAACCGCTGCTTTGTGGAACCAACACACAAGAGATTATTTCCCCGATCACTGCAATCTTAACTGTCTAGGGTTAACCGTTATCTTCTCAACATATACACATAGACTGTCACCCCCCACCCTACACGCAAGCCACCAATCTTCTACTGGGTGACAGGACACTTAGTTGCATGCCACTAACGTTTACCGCCAGCTGTCGGACCGCGGGCGTGTTCCTGTCGACAATGTTACAACTTTGTGGACCGCTATTGGTCCACCGGTGACCCGCCAGTGGCCTGGCGGTGGCTGCCAGCAGAGGGCCGCTGACATTGCCAGCGAGCCACTGGCTGCTTGCGTGTACGATTATCGGCGCGAAAAGTGGAATCAAATAACCAAGTTCAATTTTCGGTGTAATCTGACTCCTTCACGCCATGCAAAAAGAAATGCATGAATAGATCTCCTCCCCTATCTATGCATTAAATAGTAGAATAGACTAGGTGCCTGAGTGGCAAAGATAACTTGGAATTCAAATACCTGGAGAAGATAACGAGAAAGCATGCCAAAGTAATCATTGCAATTCCCAGATAATAAGAGAATGGAAGCGGTGGAAAGCAATGATCGCCTACGTCCTAAAGGAAGATTGTATTAAAGTAATTCTTGTAACGCACAAGTTAAAAACAGACCCGCTTATTTGATTACTGTCAACAGTCAACTTTCAGAGGTAGGATATGTATTTTCTAATTCAGTACGTGTCTTTGTAGTGCATTTTAGTTGATTGTTGAGTTGCCAATAAGCTGCGGAACAGTACACACGAGAAAAAATATCAGCAAAATTCCATCTATTCCAATCAAAGAAAGAAGGAATAATAGACAAAAAAGTGACAACTACATTCCTTGAACATTTGATTAAGATTATTCTTTCTTTCTTTCTTTCTTTCTTTCTATCTATCTTTATTTCTCTCTATAACTTCTATTTGTCACATTCTCTCTTTTATTACTGTCTTTATCTCTTTCTCTCTCACTCTTTGACGCCCGCTGATTCATGATGCCAGATTTACTGAAAAATGTCATCTTGCCAGGCACCAATGAAATGCTTATTTTATCTGAAGGAAGAATCTACATGGAAGGCATTCCTACTTCGGAATCGCTCCGATCTAATCTACCCATCCATACTCGTCTTGTTAGGATAGCCGCAAACTAGCTTATCTGGTTGGTGTGTGACTCGAAAGAAACTATTTAAAATAGCATTTTCTTTTACGACTCTGCTTGCTTGAAGCGAAGGTCTTTCACGAACATCATAGCTTAAGGTCTTCCAACTTTAAAGGCTTAACTCAATATACAGTTTGTAAATATCTTGTTCTCTATATATATATATATATATATATATATATATATATATATATATATATATATATATTTCGCTAACGGGATTTTGAGATGACAACAAAGCTGGTCTCGTGAGACTGGGCAGTTTAATTTCCACTTGTTTACTGGTAAGATAATTATAGCCTGATTGCTATATTCATTACCTGCAGTTATAGTTGTTTCAAATGATCCTATGAGAACATGACAGTATGTTTAAATTAATGTGCGATATCAAGAGTTTCGTTATGTTGCGAAAATCCTCATCTCTCAAAACTTTGTCAAAGAATTTTTCTCGTGGGAAATTCCAGTTTCGATTCGATATCATAACGAAATTGATCTTTGTCCTACTATTTTAACAGATATATTTATACACATCTAACCTATGTACTATTATCTACATTTCAGTTAAATGGAACCACTTCTTACCTGTTAGATTTAAAAACGTACAGATAGATTTGACAAAAGTCAAGGACGAAAGTCTTGTTTGATTATTATTAATTTTTTTGTTATAAATATAACATATATATATATATATATATATATATATATATATATATATATATATATATATATAACTTAGTGTGTTCGGTAGGTAATTGCATTTCATCAGAAAGCTTATAAAAATAGTCAACTGATGTAAAATAAATGTAATCCTTGTCGCAAATTAATAATAACTAGCAATACCTCATTTAATCCTGGGTAAGACGATAAACTACATCCAACAACAAGGCCTCTGATCAGGTGGTTTTGAGGGGCGTGGAACTTAATTGTTGATGTTCCCAGATCCACCCTGACCCGATTGGTAGCATCTGTTAGGGTCCCAGTTATGGGCAAATAGTTAACCCTCAACCTCGTGTCAAAACAGTATGAAAGTGTAAAAATAGGTTTTTATACCAAAAATACTTTGTAAAACATTTTTTACCAGCAATACATTTTTCAAAAACAAATATTACCAGCAATACATATTTTTTTGAAAAAAAAAAAAAAAAAAATTACCAGCGAAGGAAAATTCTTACGATAAATAGATTTTTGAAGGAAAAAATATTACCAGAAATTGATTTTTGGAAAAAAATATTAAAAACAATGAAAATTGTGTCGGCATTAAATAACCCATTGAGGTTGATATGCTGTAAAACAAACGAAACCAAACCAAACCTTATGTAATACATTCAAAACATATTACTACAATTATATGTGTATATAAACTCAGATGGCGGCGTATCAGGCGTTTTGGAAAGGCAAAGAGTGAAGGTTATGCGGTTAGAAATGACTTTCTCTAATCGATGGTCTTCGTGTCCTAATCAATAAAGTAGCTGTTTCAGTCAGTGTATGTGTGTTATATCTGTTTCACTCGTAGAATGACGGTGTGAAAGTCGAGATAAAAAGCAACAGAATTATGACGAAACAAATACTAGTCCTCTTTCGCCAAGAAAAAAAAAGAAAAAAAAAAACGTCTAATATAATCAACTAATATTAATGCAAAAGGAAAAATCGGTTTCGATTATGGTGAAAATTTGATATAATGTATGTAAAATATTATTACATAAACAGAATCTGTTTCAATAATGGCGGTGTTTTTTTATATACATGATGATAAATCTAATTACACAAGTCAGTGTTTCACAATCAGTCAGTTATGTTCCATGTTTGATACACGCTTAGGCGATGATGTATCTTTCAATACATGACTGACGAGGCAGATTTTTTTCCAGCAGTAGGTTGCCATTTCTTTCTGCGATAAATAAATATTTCATACAAATATAGAACTCATGGCTAGAAGAGGATTCATAACTTTCCCAAGGGTATTAGCACATAAGTGAATGTAATCGATTTGACTGGAATTCGAACTCGGCTCTTGATTCCTCAGTCCGAGCTGTTATCCTCCTCTATCACCTATATCAATAACATTGATATAATTCAAATGCTGTTAATAAAAATTTCAGGATATACTCATATTTACATGATGAATATACAATGTGAATTTCAAATTATAATATATTTTTATAATATTCACAATAACGTTACATATTCAATTGTATTGTTCATGGAAACAAAAAGGACATACTTGATCATCAGAAACAGACAGTTAAGATTTCTAGGACACATAATAAAGAAAAGGGTTTGGAAAATTGGATAATCACAGGACAGATTGAAGGTAAGGAGAGAGGAAAACAACGCATAATGTATCTAACTAGCTTGAGTAAATGGATGGTCGTACAGGGTTTAGGAGAGATGATTAAAAAAATTATTAAGAGATACAAAGGACAGGAAATTGTGGAGAACCATGATCACCGACACCCTGAATGGACACGGCATATAGGATAATAATAATAATAATAATAATAATAATAATAATAATAATAATAAGAAGAAGAAGAAGAAGAAGAAGAAGAAGAAGAATGTTGTCCATAAATTTTTTTAAAAAACTTAATGTAATGGCTTCCACAGCTTCTCGAGACATTAATATTATTAGAATATTAGCAATTTAAGCGCAGTACTAGATTGACCTCATCATTTTATAATTGTAATATTTAGATGTAACCGTAACTTCTATGCTAACAGTTCCTTCTCTCGCATTTTCTGCTTGTGAAACTCTCTTCTCTTTTTGCTTTCCAGTCAACTTTGAGCATCAAAAATCTAAATGCAAAGCCAATCTTTACCTTCTGTCTTGTTAATTCCTATTCTTTTATTTTTCTCTCTCCTCAATATTCTTTTTCTCATATTTTCTCACACATAGTAATCTCTTGCGTTTTAGTGGCTTTATTACATTTCTTGATATGAAATGATTATAAAAAATGATTTTTTATGATTTAAACGGTCCTAGTTGGGTTGAACCGCGAATACCTGTTTGAAGATATGCCATTAAACGTCCGTCATTGGCCCAAGCGATCTTGTAGATCAAGAAATTATTCAGATAAACATACAGATCTCTTGCCAGATTAAAGAAGTTCAGTCTTTGAACATGATTTATTTTAAACAAATTTATCTGCACTATCTGTTTTCTTTTTCTCGTATTCTTTCACACTCAGTAACCCCTTACGTCTTAGTGGCTTTATTGCATTGCATGGGATGAAATGATTAAAAGATAGAGAAAAATATTCCATCAATATAAGAAATCCATGAAAAAACCTCATTAATGATATTATATTTATTTACTTACAATATGATAATCCTCTCTCAATTTGAATAATAGAATCTTAGGCTATAAAATACATTTTTGCGTTTCTAATAAGATGGACATTATGGACTAGGATAAAAATATGACCTGATAATTTTTTCGTAGTTCAATTTTCTTGTGAATAAAACCCCAAAAGTTGGTTCAAAGAGGTGTGCTAGACAAATTCTCGTCCGCATTTATCTTACATATTTATAAGTCAACCATTCAATGGTTCAAATATGACTGCCGTATATGGTCTGGTGTTTCTGCTATATATGTAGAGATCTGCAATGTCAATGGTCCCAACCTAGCATCTCGGCCCCAATCATTTTTCCATCGCCATAATGCATCTTGCCTGTACCTTTTCTATAAATATTTTCATGGTAATTATTCTCTGGTGTCTAGACTCTATGAATTTAAGCGCAGTACTTGATTGGAGGCAAGATCTAATCATTTTATAGTTGAAGTGGCGAGATCTAACCGTAAGTTATATATAGTTTCTTTTTTCCCATTTCTCGTTTGTGCAAATGTTCCAGTTTTATGCTTTCCAGTAAAATTTGATCTTCAAAAGTTCAAATGTAATGTCAATCGTTATCTTGTCTTCTTAATTCCTGTTCTTTTATCGTTCTCTCTCAGTCATTGTATTTATCCTTTCACACTCGGTAGCCTCCCTTGAATCCTAGTGGCGTTGTTGTCATGCGTGTAATGATTTAAAAATGATTTAAAAAAACTAAAACAAAACAAAAAAATAAAAAAATAAAATAAAAATGGCATACTAAATTCTGACATGATGTATATGGAGAATGTGCGTTTGCTTTTTAATTACAGTATTTTAATACTCAGGAATCATAACACAAATAATTTTTATTGAAACTGTAATAAGAAGTACTTCAAACGAAAAATATACGCATGAAAATATTACTAAAAAAGAAGAAATCTCTCTATGACAAGTAGAGAGGTGCATACACACAAATAGATACATGCACCATTTATAAATTGCATATGCATATTTATACAAGCAAGTGTGTGTGCTCGTGTGTCCTTTGCCGAATTACTTGGGTAAATTGCATTTATAACAGAATCGACCAATGCTGAAGGGCATTCATTGAATTCAAAATAAATATGCATTTACTGACTCCACCAGAGGCTGACAACAAGTTTGTTTGTTGTTCGGTCTTTCCAGTTGTGTGTCGGTCTGAACAAACGCTACAATTACTCTCTTTCCACCGAAAGCTTTTGTCTGCAGCGTTGATGGTAAACTGCAATAGAATCAATAATTCAACACTTTCAAGCTGCGAAGAACGCAACGAGGACGTTCGGTTTTCGGTCGATAATCAAACGGCAATACGATGATTATCCCCGCAAAAGTGGGGATCGACTACCCCCACCGATCACACGCTCTCATTTGACAGTTTTACTCATCTCAAGCTTTCTCTGAATACTGCAGAGGAGATTTCAGCACAGAATGGTTTCAGTGAGATATTTGCAGAAACCTGTGTGCGAGATTCTGGTTGTGGATTTTTAAAGTAAAGTGATTCCCCACCCCTATTTACATAAAAGCTGGCTGCCAAGCGTAAATAGAAGCCTAGATATGGGAGATGGAAGAGACGGAGAGAGACAGAGAAAAAGGAATCCGAGTAGCAGATTGACAGGATTATTTAATCGATGCGAATACATAGATTACACACAGGCACACACACCACATATACACAGACACACAGAGAAAGAGAGATTTTGGGAGAAAAGGATTATATAAAAAAAACGGTTTTTACTGAGAGAGAATCCGAAACACAGATGGACATCCATCTGGCCCGTCTGCCTATTTACCTTCTAACTTATAACCCTTTACTAACCGAAGCTTAGATGTGACGCAGGGCTAAAAGTATGGAGCATCTAGAGTGATTTATTAAGCGAAGCTTAGATATGTGACAAAGCCGAACATAAGGACCGCCTTCTGAGGATCGGACTCACTACTCAGTAGTAATTGATATGGCGAGAAAATCTTGCTAACCATTAAACCACGTTGAAGTGCTCTAAATGATTTTCTAATTGCCCTTAGCACAAGGCCAAATGCATGGAGCACCCAGTGAAGATCGAACTCACTCGTAACTGATCTAGCCTAACAAACTTGTTAATCATTAATCACGTCAAAGAGTCCCACTTTCCACTTTATAAAACTAATATTTTACTATAGCATATGATTCAGTTCAGGAAATACTGGTGGTGTGAATTGAATTTCATGCCCATCAGGAACCTAGATCTAAGAAGACAACATCTGCCGTGACCCCAATTTTATTTACTGCACCATAAGAGACACTATAGTGAGTCCTTGATGCCACCTGACAGTGACAAAAGATATACTAGGTAACCGCAAATGTACCAAGTACAGAATGATGTCGGTGGTTACCCTAACATAAACAATGAAAGAAACCCAGCTGAACTTAGAATATACGTTCACAGGACGATCGGGTAACAGTCAGTTATTAGGTTGGTGCAAAAATAATGACGTTTTTTGACGTTCAAAAATACGTCAAGAACGTCATTATTTTGGCACCAATCTAATATATAAAAACAATGCATATAATGGGAGAAAGAGAGTTTCATAGAACGTCTCAAGAAGACAGAATTTTCGAATAATCGAAACTATATTCCATTGATTCGGCCGAACAACATTGTTTCACATATGAAAAATTTGTCTCCAATTCTTATCAGACGTTACACTATTATTTCTGTTTTAAATTTTTTCCTTATTACTGTAGATTACAAATAACAGATTTCGTTTTTCAAGTTTTCTACTCTGGTTCCTTATCCGTAATACTTGCACGTGATATAAGCTAACTGAAACATTGACATATATTTCTCTCGTTTTTTGGGCATCCCGAGGCGGTGTAATGGTTAGCAAGCTTGTCTCGCTGACACAATTACGAATGAGTAGTGAGTTCGATCCTTACGGCGTGCCGCATACTTTCGGCCTTGTGCCACATCTAAGCTACGCTTGGAAAATCGCTATACTTTCCTCGTTTTCTTCATGAAAAAAAATGTCCTAGTCCTGGGTATGACAATAAACTACATCTGGTAGCAAGGTCTCTTAAAAAATACGTCAAAAAACGACATTATTACGTCATTATTCGTGCACCAACTTAATATTACCTCCAAAAAATTCTTACAATTCAAAAATGTTTTCTGGCTTTAAATAACCTGAAAAGGTTAATAAGCCGTAAAAATCAAATTAATGAAGAAAGTTTAGATTAATGCACTATATGGTGATAAAAGAGAGTTATATGACTGATTGCCTTGTGAATCGACATTGAAAAGCCTATAAATATGTCTATCTATCTATAAGAGACATTTTTCTCGGGTATAGATCGGGACATTGAAGGTTTTGAGGAGCGTGAAACTACCTCTTAATTGCTGTTGTCCCCAGGTCCATCCAGACCCGGGATGGTAGAAGCTTTTAGGGTCCTATCTATGGGCAAATAGTGAACCCACAAACAAAAAGAAAACATTATGAAATTATAAATGACCAACAATACATGTTTAAAGCAAAATGACCAACAATACATTTTTAAAGCAAAATGGCCACCAATACATTTTTAAAGCAAAATGGCCAACAATACATTTTTAAAGCTAAATGACCAACAATACATTTTTAAAGCAAAATGACGAAGCCATAAAATTATGCTCAAATTATTTACATTTCAACATTAAATAACCCATAGAGGTTGAGATGTCGCTAAACAAAATCAACCAAACATCCAACATGAAAGAACTCTTTTATGGCATTAATCCATATAATATCCTACAATTTCTTAAAGAAATCGAACTGTATTCTAAAATATAACTTTGACAAAACTACAATATAGAACATACATATTATACCACTTGTATTAATTACGTTCACACACACATGTATATGTACAAAAGCTGAGTATCATCTACCATGTATTCAACTGTGAAAGCAGAATAACATATATCATATTTTTATTACTTCAAACCTCACAAGAAAATAAAATTTTGGCATTAAATGACCCATAAGGTGTTGATATTCCGTTAAACAAATCAATCACTCAATCAAAAATGTTCCTTTATGTTTCTTTCTTCCCTTCTTTCCCGATAAATATACATATAAGTAAATAACACATTTATAGCATTTTATTCCACAAGACTTTACGCTATATTACATGAGTTTGTATTTTGTGAAAAGTCATGTAATAAAAAGGTTGTACAGCTAGGGATGTAGGAGGAAACTAATATACACAATTCTATCAATCTCCTCTTCTATAACTTAGTTTATGGCTTACGGCGATATCACGTTGAAACACCGCTCCTCGTCCAATCATCGAAGTTAAGCAACGCCGAGCCTGGTCAGTACCTTGGGTGACTGCTTGGGAATACCAGGTACTGTACACTTGGATGTGTGTGTGGGATAAGTGCTGGCATTTGGAAACCGGAAAACTGAGTTCCATTCCAATCTGGTTTCTTATATTCACTCATGCGCAAAAACCCTTGGGAAAGGTAGGAATTCACCTCTTCTGCTCCTGCTATTAAATAGTAGGACATGTATCAGTAAATCATTATTACCTCCAAAAAATTCTACCAAATTCAAAAATATTTTCTGGCTTTAAATAACCTGAAAAGGTTAATAAGCCGTAAAAATCAAATTAATGAAGAAAGTTTAGATGAATGCACTACATGTTGATAAAAGAGGTTGCCTATAAATATGTCTATTTATCTATCTAGAAGAGACATTTTTCTCCGGTATTTATTAATATGACACCGTAAATTATACTATCCATAATCCAAGTATATGTGTAACTAATCACCACCCCTTAGTATGTCTGATAGTCAACTTCTTGAGAGCAATTCTCTGCGTCTGCTCGGTCTCACGTTGACTACTGACTTGAGATGGAACAAATACATTGAGTCAATTGCATCGTCCACCGTGAGGAAAGTTGGCTCTCTGTGCCGCGCCAGGAAATTTTTCTCCCCGGAATCGATACTTCAAATATACAAATCAACCATTCGCCCTTGCATGGAGTATTGCTGCCATATATGGTCTGGGGCACCTTCTGTTTACCTCGGAGCTCTTGACAAGATCCAGAGACGGATATGTAATATAATTGGTCTTGATCTGGCATCTCGTCTACAGTCACTCTTTCACACACGCGCCGTCGCCTCTCCCTGTCTTTTCTACAAATACTTTCATGGTAATTGCTCCGCTGAGCTGCTTTCACTGGTTCCTAGACTCCATGAATACAAGCGCCCTACGAGGCTGGTATCCCGCTCTCACCCTTACACTGTAGAAACTACTAAATGTAGCCGTCTCTTCTATTTCAATAGCTTCATACCTCGCACCTCTCGCCTGTGGAACACCCTTCCCAATTACTGTTTTCCTGTGAGCTATAATATCCAATTATTCAAATGTAATGTCAGTCGACATCTCCAGCTACCTTGATCTAACCACTATCCTTCTCCTCATCCTTTTCTCTATCACTCTTATCTGCTCTCGTTCCAAATCTTCTGCAACCTCCCTGCATCCTAGTGGCTTCACGCCTTGCTCGGGGCGTAATGCTTAAAAAAAAAACAACAACAAAAAAAAAAACTTGAATATGTTTGCGAACATATCGCGTTATGAATTTGATGTAGGTGGGGGCAGGCGTAAAAGAAACACCCTGTTTTGATAACTCACACTTTCATCTATAATTATTATTCGCACAAATTCTCGCCCGAGTGGACTCAGTTTTTCAGCTCTTGTTATGCATGTTGCGTCGAAACCCTAACCCCTGCCAACGATGTTTGGAAAAGAAGTTATTTTTTTCCGGTAGTGAAACGCTCAGAAAAAGAAATAACGTTAAGAACAATAAAATTCAAACGTTAAAGTTTATAAGTTGTTTTTTTTTTGTTTTTTTTTTTTGTTTTCAGCAACACGCTTGCGCTATAATTTTTAAGCCAAGGTGTTTTCCGTTTCTTTCTTATTAAACGAAGATCACGTCGAAGATCTGTTGAACAACGCAATCTACAGCACACTGAAATGTATTTTGAACTGGCTTATGTATGCAGCCTACAAGTTAATGTATTCTTTTAATTTTGTCACTCTTTTCGATTTTTTTCAGTTCGGTCTACATCATAGAGAAGGTTAATTAATGTGTACCCTTCTCGTAGCGTAGTGGCTACCGGCGCGGAAACTGGAATTGGAATACGGAGTTCAAACTGCGGTTGACGTTGCGTTCATTATCGCACAAATACCCTTTGGAAAATATAAATCTATTCTTTCTCTTTACAGCTGTGGGTTAAATAGCAGGGCTGACTGGACTCTCTATACATAGACGGTCATGCAGCTCCATTCTGTAAACGGTTGACACGCTACAAGAACCAGAACAGCAACATTATATTCTAGATTCGCCTCTCTTCTCTCTCAATATAGGATCTACTATATAAATTTTCCCACTTCTTTTATACAAAAGAATTGTCTTTAAATATTTTTCGAGACAGACTTTAAAGGGACGGCCGATTTCTCTCTTATATTCTTTTCTATATTTATATATCATGTAAAGATAGTTTTTTGTCAAATATATAGATATATATGATACATGGGACAGAGGAACAGTACAAGAATTATGATCTAAGCTTTATAATGAGTTCTAGTCGAAAGCTTAGAGCATGTAAGTACTTTTCTTTCGAAATCAACTTTAGACAATTTCTGACAATATTTTCTCCTTGACTGACAAGCATTATTCGTAACTTTCATAAGTGATCAATGCTTTTTCTCATAAGTGATCAATGCCTTTTCTGTATTACTACCACTTTATATAAACTTCGTCGTAGAAGCTTATAAAAGAGTTAGTACTATAGAAGAAGCACTTTGGTGCTATGAAATAACAAGTCTTAACATTATTAACAAATAGTATTCTAGCAGTGGTTATATAGTCCGTGTCCATTTTGTGAACGGAAGATACACACTTTTGTTGTACACAAGATATATTAAGGTTTTCTTTCTTGAAATCTTACAAGTCAACTTATCTTCTACTCTATGGATTTCGGATGTTTGGATTCTACATAATTCCCATATTAATAATTCATAATGTCATTCATGCAAGGCATCATGCATTAAAAAAATGAAATCCAATAACGATTTCTGTCGACGGACGACGAGCCTGAAAACGATAGCAGGTTATTTCTTTTGGTAATTATACTTTCTTTTCAGTAAACCATAATATTGATAAGGCATGCCGAAGAAACAAAAATTTCTGACCATTCCAAAAACACATGCACGCACGCACACAGACACACACGCACAGGCACACAGACAGACATATATATGTTATTAAGCTTATCAGACAATATGAAAGGAACTTGCTTAAAAGAAATAGACAGAACTTGTCCATATTATTTAATGAAACATGCATCAATATATATATATATATATATATATATATATATATATATATATATATATATATATATGACGAGAATTTGGGTAGATAATAAAACATCATGATTCTATTTTAGCGCCGAATGTATTGAAAGCCTTTATCTATCACAATTTATTATACATTGACACCAACAGTCATAATTCATTACTTTAACTCCAAAATAAATACTTCTGGATAAGTTGGAAAATTAAGCATTGAATTTTGAGATATCTAACCTAAAATGTTGTACACTAAATCTGGATATTGTGTATTGAAATAAGAAAAAAAAATGCCACTGCCAAAAATTAAAACAAACATTACTGACTGAATATCTATGAGCGAAATGCATTTCTGGCCATTTTATTATTGTAATGTACTGTAAAGTTCTACTATAGAACATTCTTTTAATTGATTTAAATATAGAACTATCGTTAGTATATATTGAATATTATTTTACTGTAGAATAAAATATTCATAATTTTACCATGAAAATCACAAAGGATTGTCAGGGATCAGAGATTAAAGCAAGCGTTATGAACAGAATCGGTCTCATATATATTATGTAAATAAATTATAATGACTTTGTTTATAAAAATAATTCGAAACAGTTCTATTAAAAATATTGTAAACAAATTTAATATAAAATTGATCTCAAATAAAAAAAGAGTTTTGTCAGAATATTTGATCTCAAATAAAAAAAGAGTTCGTGACGAATCAATTAATAGAAGTATTTTATTGTATGCTTAACGTATTTGTATTGCTAATGTTTTGTATAAAATAAAGCATTGCAAATAACGATAGAGAGATTCTGCTGAAGAAATGTACTGAAAATCAGGAAAATGTGTTTGTTGGTGATTATGAATAAGATCAGCGTTATATCAGAATAGACCAATCTACTTGACTACAAAAATGTTAAAACATTATAAGGAAACGTTTAAAACCATGTTCTCAT
Organism: Acanthosepion lycidas; assembly: GCA_963932145.1. NCBI lineage: Eukaryota > Metazoa > Mollusca > Cephalopoda > Sepiida > Sepiidae > Acanthosepion > Acanthosepion lycidas. Next base: position 67,061,084 of record OZ010585.1, on the reverse strand, counting down.
GTTATTCAAAATATATAACAAAAATTAATCCATCCCAAACTAAATTAATTTAAATACTAATTTGCACTTAAAATAATTCTAAAACATCACTTGCACACTTCCGTTTATTAGACATTGAATTGTATCACTTCGTGTCTCCCATAGCTTGCCTGACGTTCCAGCTAACTTGAATATTTATGTTTTTCTTCTTTCTTTTTTTATGTGTCGTATCCTTTCCCCCTCCCCATGACCATATTCGTTCATCCACTTGCTTAAGCCCATCAGGTATGTCAGGAGTTGCTTTCCCCTGTTTTTCTTTCTGTCTCTTCGACCCGTGAGTATAAGATTCTCCAGGCCCTCCTTTCTCATTACATGTCCCAGAAACTTTAGCTGCCTCTTCCTGATGTTAAGTATAAGCCTCCTCCTTGTTTAAATCCTCTCCAAGACCTCATCGTTGTTCACTCACTCGGTCCATGATATCTTCAGCATCCTTCTTAGAACCACACTGCCGTCGCCTCGAGTGTCTTCTTTATTGTTGAGGAGACCGTCCAACATTCGCTGTCGTAAAGGAGGACAGATGTCATGTAACAGCTCAGTATTCTTTTCTTTGTTACCAAAGACATCCTATTGGAATGCGACCGTGGCCATCCCAATACGTCTACGAATCTCAGTATCGCACTTTGCGTCTTCTGTCAAAACACTTCCCATATATTAAACCTTCCGCATCTGCTTGATTTCAATGTCTCCGACCTGCAAATCGCAATTGGGACTCATCATCTTACTGATGGCCATGCATTCTGTCTTCTGGTCGTTTATGCTCAGTCCCTTCTTCTGTAGGAGGTTTTGTAATAAAAAAAAAAAATGAAAACCAATAACATTTTCATTCTTGTACACAAATACTTTTCACAAAATAAAATCCTTTTATTTGCCTTGATAAAGTCCCTCAGAAGACGAAACGTGTCGGCTACGATAATTTTTCCCTTTGTCTTTATTCAAATATATAAAGTATATATATTCTCTGTATTTAGATAAATACTCTTTAAGGCAAATACTATTAAAGACGACAGACAATTTGTGTCGATTAAATTTAATGATCGACTTTTCCAAGTTACGAATAATGCTTGTCAGTCAAGGAAGAAATATCGTCAGAAATTGTCTGAAGTTGGTTTCGGAAGAAATGTCTACGAAATATGCTCTAAGCTTTCGACTTGAAATCATCATAAAGCTTGGATCATAATTCTTGTACTTTTCCCCTGCCCCATGTATCATATCTATCTATCTATCTATCTATCTATCTATCTATCTATCTATCTATCTATCTATCTATCTATCTATCTATCTATCTATATGCTGTGTCATTAGTTTTTAGTACACGTCTTTCAAAAGCTCTGTCTTCTAAATTCTCTTTTCATAATAATGTCATTAAGTTGACTCAGCAAATGAAAAGGCACGATGTCATTGATACTTTAAAGGGGCGACATAGTGATACAGAGATAGCTCGCTTCCTGAAAGTTGACCGATCTTTCGTTATCAAAGTTTGAAAGGTAGCAGCTAAATGAAGAACGCACGCTAAGTGTCCTAATACCATCAGTACACCTGATTTGCAAGAAAGCTCAGAAACTAATCGATATATAAGTCATTGCAAATTGCCTCATCGTGTTAATGTGCAACATCCGAAGTGTTGCGAATGAGGACATCCGGTATAAGTCGTATGTGATTCGGAGAGGTCAGTTCATGCCGGAAAAGACAAGAGGGAATGGTTTGATTCGTGTGAAGCACTTGCTAAATAATCTAAAACACAAAGAGGCTGGAATGCTTTTGGTTTTACTCCGATAAGAAAAAAACTATGATCAGAGCCAAAACGTAAGATCGATATATAGTTATACAGAAACCCGACTGAGGTTACAACGGTCATGCATACCAGCTGTGATGGTTCGTTAGCGGCATGGAAGATGCCATGCCTCCTCACTTCTTTCAGAAGAGCTTAAGAGTCTATGCTGCTGTCTATTAGGAATTTGTTGGAGAGATCTGTGAAACTCTGGATAAAGAGCGTTCACGAGACAAGCTCATACGCCTTCCAAAACGACTCTTCATCGCCTCATAAGGCTAAGACAACGCAAGCAAGGATGTGTGACATTCTTTATGATCATAGTCTCCCAAATACATGGCCTCCAAATTCACCAGACTTAAATCCACTGGTCTATTATGTATGGGGCGTGGTAGAGAGAGAGAGAGAGAGAGAAAGAGAGAGGGAGAGAGAGAAGTCAACGCCATCATAATACTATAAAATCCCTCAAGCCGCCGTGCGTGTAAATTCTTCTGAGTTCCTTTTAAAGAGCCATCGATGCTAACGGTGGATTTATTTAATGTGCGTGAGAAAAGAATTCTCAAGATTATTTTCACCAATTTGTTTTCAAATAAAGCTTTTTGCTTTCAGGAGATATGAGTATATTTCTCACTTCATGCAAATATCCTCAAAAAACTGACTCAACCTGTATATATTGGGTATCCGTTATGGCTTTCAAGACAATCTTACTGGATCAAAATCGTAATATTTCTTGTAGGACTTTTCATAAAAATGCATCGCTTCTCACAAACTGTTGGTTTCAATCTCGATGAGAATGAATATTTATTTTTGTAATTTTAAAAACTTTGTACCACAAGGCCGAAGGGAAAATGAGAAAAGGCTGGTACTCAGTAACTATTCTATCCTAGTTAATTTCAATCATGACCTATTCATTCAATACAATATATTCAATCACCATAATAATTTGTCCATCACCTCTCAATCCTACATTTATCAAAATACTGCATAATCCCAGTGGGAATGACTGCAAAATACTTTTCTCTCCTCTTTTTTTAAGGAGAAGTACACAAATGCACGTTGGGTTGTTTTCCTAGCGAATAAAATAGAACAATTGCAGTCTTATCTGACTCAGTCCTGATCTGTTTTGTCTTGAAGTCAGAACGGTACATTCGCTTGTTAGAACTTCCTTTTGTGTGTCAACGCCAATTCTTATTCTGTGAAATTTTTGCCATATTACTGTTGATTTGTCTTGCATATATTGTTTACATTCTTTCTTTTTTGCCCTCTTCTTTTCCTTTCTTTCTTTGCTTATCGCAAATTTTATCAATTCAGTTTGTTGGACAGTTCTGTAATTTATTTTGCCTTTTATCATGGCTACTCATTCCACGCAATCAAATCCTAAATAATTTTAATTATTTAGAGTGTTTGCCATTCGTGATTTGAATCAGAAAATTATTTTTCTAATGTCTTTCCAATGCAAAATGTAGTTCATCTATTTTTGCTTGTTCAGTATATTTTATCATTTCTTACCGTGGAATAAGCACTTTTATTGTAAACAAGTTTCAACAATGTGCCGTGGGGCTAAAATACATTGTGAATTTGGTTTTATCACCCATGAAGCACAAAAGAAAATAGAGTGGAATTTTTGGTTAGAAAACTTCGGCAGGCGGTTGATCTTTTGTGACATGTTCCCTCTTATCTACCACTTCTTGAATGGAGTTAACATAACCACGTTTGGAGAGTCTATAAAATCTATTTACGTGCAAAGCTAAATGATTGGGTATAGAAGTATATTATACATATACAATACAAGAAGAAAATATCTTTGCTCGTGCTCGTGAGGTCAGGACTGAAAAATGTTTCCTTCTTTAGAATCTTTGTTCTCTCCTAAGTTGATGAATAGATTTGACTTCAGATTTGGCTTACTGTATGACGTCTATAATTTACATGTCTGAAGCTTCCTTCTAGCTTAAATCTAATAAGAACGAATACTGGAGCTTTTATAAGAAACATTTACGCTTGTTTAATTTCCTACAAACTCTTCAAAGCCCTTGCAAATGTTCTAATCATTTTTCTTAGTAATATTTCTAAAATAAATTTCAAATTTATGATGTAATAAAGTCGAATGATAGAAAACAAATTCATAATAATTAGATATTAATATTTATAAAATCTGTATCTTGTTCTCTGGAAGTGATAGATGTCCAATTAATAAGCAAAACAGTGTCAGTAATCGAAGTTCGAATCCTGACTGGTGTTGTTTATATTCATTTTGCAATAATGTTCATGGAGAAAATGGGAATTAACTGAATATCTTAAAAAAATATTCGTATCATTTGGCATGTCACAATGATTGATGAGTAAAAGTGAGCTCTTTGCCATATTCATCTAAGAATATCAAACAGCCACATCATATATGTAAAGCTATGACCGTATGGAAGTGATCTTAATATATTCAAACATTGCTTAAAACTATAGGAGACAGGAAATTGTGGGGATCCATCATCCACTTAAATGATGATAATACTTGATTATGTATCCCCAAAGATAATGTTATGCTATCAGATTATCTGCAACCGAGAACCGTTTATTTAAATAATCTATTCCAAAGAAAGTATATGTAAGTTAATAGGATGCAATGGTTTCCAATCTAATCTAGACTTCCTTTTTTTGCTTTGTATCTCATGATTCAGAAAATATTTCTACATTTTTGAGACAAAAAGAAATCCTCTTATCTGACTATTCCATATAATTCCCATCTTCCTGCACTTAATACCAATGTACTAAATTCACTCTTTAAAAAAAAAAAGTTCGTTTATGCAAAGATTTGAAATTTATTTATTTCTTAAATGCATCATGAAGTGACGTAATAAGCAAAAGATATTTTCAACTTTTGATCTTTGAGTCATCATGATTAATATATTCTAGCAATCAGGATCACTCAAAGACGAAATGGTCTTTAGAGGAATCATTAACGTTTATATTTCCGTCTTTGTTGGGATTTATACAATTTGATGTTGCCAATTTACGGGTTTACTAGCTATTATATAAAATATTCTGCGAGTTTTTTTTTAAATAATTATATCTTTCAGTTCTTTGGAAAAATTAATTTCATTTTAAAAAAAGTAATACTTATTAATGAGTAATTGTTGCTCAAAGAAAAATTATGTAAACTTTCCATTTTCAATATTCTAAATTAACAATATATATATATATATATATATATATATATATATATATATATATATATATATATATGTGTGTGTGTGTGTGTGTGTGAGTGTGTGTATGTGTGTGTGTGTGTGTTTATATGTGTGTATGCATGTATATTTAAACAGCAAATTCACTTTTAGACATGTCTTACTGAATAAATTACAAACCTTATATCTGCTTATTTTTATCATAATCCTTTCATATTCACGAATATTTTTTCATATATTACAATTAAATAAGGTACAAAATGGACTGTAACAGTAAGAATCACTTTTGTTTCCCAACTACTTTCCAGCTCTTTTGGAGACCATTATCAGGGGTGCAAATGGTAAGTCACAACCTATGTGTAATTATCGATTACTGATTTTTTTTCTTTTGCATTTAAATGCTATGGCTGACATTTATACTTTAGCGTTCATTAGAATATACGACAACTACATTATCAAGACGTTTCACGCTACACATATCCGACCATTCGTCCATTGCGAGACATTTACACAAACATTCCTGTACATGTTGACACTATAGAAAAATACTGATTGATGATACAAATATCCTACACCAAGAAAATAATAAATTAAAACTGCAGATCCTCGAAGCAATCTTCATTGAAAAATTAAAACCGACACTGAATAGAATTAGCTACCAATATTGAAATAATGTTCTAAATTCCTAAAAAAGAACAGGTTTCATTCTTTAATGCGTGATCGACAATGACACTCCAACATAAAATTAAAAAAAAATTGATAATAGATAAATATTCACGTTCTAATGAAATCTAGATATATAAAACATTAAAAACAATTAAATATATGAACATGAAAATTTTAAGGAGTATTTTTTTCTAAACATAGCACAAAAACTAATCTGAATTCTTCAGTATCACATTTCTCTATAAATAATAATTTTAGTCTATAATGTTGCATTTTGAGTATTGTTGCTGTTAGATATTATCAACAGTTAGGATTTTTATTCAATTAAACACTTTCTCCTAGCAAATGGTTGCTTACCAACAAAATGGCTCATGTAGCTATATTCTTGCTTCTATAATAAAATGCTAGCTATAAAAATAACTACTTTCCAAAGACTAAAAACACAGTGCTTTATATCGGCCATAAACAACTTTCTTTTGGAAGATTGCTTGGAAAGTCCTGTTTCTCATTGACATAGATTTTTGCAGTATCTTGTTATAACTCAGGATTATTGTTATTAGGTTGGTGCAAAAATAATGACGTAATAATATCGGTTTTTGACGTATTTTTTAACATCAAAAAACGACATTATTACGTCATTATTTTTGCACCAACCTAATACTTTTTATTTTAATTATTTAATTTAATTTGTAACTGTTATGTCTGGTAAGACTTGTTATGGTCTTATTCCTTGTACCACGGTGATAGTCCAAGGTAGAACCAATAAAGAAGAACTCGAACACAGGTATGGAATAACACAGATATATTACAAACAGGAATATATATACAGAGAAGTAGAAGTGTTAGTATGAAAAATCAGGTTTAGTAGAGAGAACCATATAGTCTCGACCAGTATCACTATTCCAATGTCTTACAGTAATTGTCTGAACGCGACTCTGTATCGGACTGCCTCTGATTCGACTCTTGACTCGACTTGAACTACTGACTAAACTTGAACTACTCCTGAGGCGCAGTATTTATTAAGTATGGAATTGTCCATTATTGTTATTATTGGTGAGATCCCATAACAGTAACTCCTTCCTGTGTATGACCATATCTAATTCTGAATAAATAATGACATATGTACAGCTCTGTGCTGCACATCCACTTCAATTATTTTCTGCAAAATATCTTGTAAGTTCGATGTCTCAGATTGAAGTTTTCTTAGGAATGTTCAAGCCTTATCTGGTTAATGGACACCTTATTGATGATGGAGTTTTAATGCTAGAAGACTGTTTCTTACAACTGTTTCTTCCTACACAATGGAAATATTAAAATTTACATCTTTATTATCTTCAATATTAAATATTTGGATAATCCACTTACTCATTAACGACATCATTTTTGCATTTATTTTATCGCAACGCTTGTATTATTTTACACGTTATGATATTTATGCAAGGATGATAGATCAGAAGTAAAGGGTAAGATTTAGACAAGGATCGAAATCACATTTCTCATCTTTCGAATTTGGCATGGCATGAAACGAAAGCTAGGCAGCAGGCGACATTCATACGTTTAATATGTCAACATTTTGCAATATACAATTCTTATTCCACACCATATTCTTTTTGTTTACATACAGTAGTAGTTGTAGTAGATGCAATATAGTTAAATTGAATATTTGTCATTATTGATTTTCGGACTGAACGCTGTGATGAAAACGAACTAAAATACAACAAAAAGAAGAATTTGTCAAAAATTTAATAAAAAGAGGAAACCTATTTGCATTTTTAAACAAGACATCTACCAGGAATATATATATATATATATTTGTGTGTATATATATGTGAGTTTATGTGCGTGTGAGTGTATGTGTGTGTGTGTGTATGCGTGCGTGTGTTTTGCATTGAATATGACAAAAACACAAAGAAAGTTATTTGTACAATGGACGTGATGTGGGAGCATTGGAGAAACTTAATAGAAAATTTATAACATATGACCGGTATTTCATATATAAAAGAAAAGTTTCTAACTAAATATAGAACACACACACACACACACATATATATATATGTATGTATGTGTGAGTGTGTGTGTGTGTGCATTCGCGTGTTTTGTGCCTATGCCAAAATTCAAAGTGCCCAGATTTTTTAACACCAGAAAGCGTATACACAATAAAAAAGAGAAAAACGGTTTTCCCAAAATAAAAAGAACTGGAAATGTGTCTTTCTTCTCCGTTATATATATATATATATATATATATATATATATATATATATATATATATAGTATTTCATTTTAGAAACACGAACAATTTAGGAAACTTGAATTGTGGTTTATTTTTATCGTTACAAACGTATTTTTTTAAAAAGAAACCAACTCAAAACAAAAGAAAGTATACGCAACACGCCTGCTTAAATACATACAAAAATTGCAGTAAACCTGTTCGATAGAAATATGTAACATTCTGAAGTGGGTGCAATCATAATGGCTAGAGGAAGTTTCTACAGAGATGGAAGGAATACATTGGGGAGCTCTTCCAATTAACATAGAACAGAGAAACCTACAATACATGCATTATAGAAGGACTCTTAATTTTAGTATCCGAAGTGAGGTCGCTCCTGACCGAGATGAAATTGAGCAAAGTAGCACCAACAGCCTGGATTGAATTAGAGATGTTGACGGCCTTGTGTGAGTCTTATAACTGAGTAGATTTCCAAATCAATAAAGGAATTGTAATAGAAGTTAAATACTAAAATCTAAGTAGATTAATTTTCAAAGCATTGCCAAAGATACTAGGTTCGAACTCCATTAAAGCAAGAAATGCAGATTTTTATTATCAGAATTCTATCAGAATGAGTAGTAGAAATGTAGACGAAATACTTTTACTTATGCTTCATATAATGGCACAAAGTCATTTGATTTTGTATGACATCCAGATCTACTTGAAAAATGCTATCAGTTACTTATCTCGGACTTCTCCCTTGTGGAATACCCTCCCAGCTCCTTACTTTCCAGCCAACTTTAATCCGCAATAATTTAAATACAATGTCAATCGGTATCTACTGTCCTTCTGATTGCTCTTTTCTCTATCTCCTCATTACTAATGTCCCTGTTTCTAATTCCCCAACACCTTGTAACCTCTCGCGTGATAGTGGTTGTACTGCCTTGCTTGGAGTGATACCGATTAAAAAAATTGCTGGGAAAGCGTTATTCATTTGGGAAAGATCTTCAAGAAATTCGTAATCGCTGTTATGGACAAGCAGGCTGAATGCGGACAGATAACAATTTAGGCGAATGCATAGAAAGTGTAGAAAGAGAAGTACGACAAGAATATGTTTGCGGACGCTTTATTAAATCTTTAGGAGAGACTGTTTTAAGGGAACTATCAGTGTTTATTATCGGAGGAAGTAACTTTAACAATACAATTACGATAATGACATTGCTAATAGCAGATTCAGAAGGAAAGTTAAAAGAACAATGAAACAAGCTGGCCGAGTAGAGAAAGCGGAAATATACATTAAGTATAAATAGAATTTGTAGTTGTCAGTAAAAGGGACAGGCTAAGCCGGGGTTATATATTGGGGACGTGAAAATCATACAGGTGCGGTAATTTAATTATCTGGTTTGGGTAGTAACATATCTCATTAACGTGTAACATAGAAATACTAAGGTGAATTGGAAGATTGAAACATGTCTTTGATAGACGAAACAGAGTAGTAACAATTCGGAAATTGTCTAGTTTAGTAACAAAGGAAACAGCGCCGAATGACTATGTAATAACTAATTTCCTTATATGACTGCTGAACAATTTCCTCACAGATGAAGAAGAAGAAACTTGAAGCGAGAGTGGCGTGGTTCTACCAACAAGTAAATTTTAAGAAGAATATGAACTATAAATAAATTCCTGCTAAAAGTCAGAAAAAAGAAGCTGAAATTAGAAGTAGGATAAAACAAGGGGTAATTTATTTGGCAATTCTGATCAAATGGATAGCAGAAAAAAAGAGCCCAAGAACAAAGAGTAAAGGTAGATGTGGAGACCCATGATCGCTTTCATCCGAGAAAAAACATAGCATATAAAAGATGATGATTTAATCAATGCCATCTATGGTCACTGATGATAAACCTCAACTTGTAGAAATTGTGATGAAGGGGTTTAGTGCCAGTTGATCCACTGCAGATTTCACAAATCATTTTGTTGTGGATACCTGCAGCAACAACAGGCGTTGCGTTGTCACTCGAGTTCGTCTCGGGTAACGAAGGTACAACTCAGAGCTTCACGGGATGGAGCTATGGAACTGTGAACAGTTAATACATCAACAGCATCCTATCTGTTGCTAGAAAATGATGCAATAGACCATTCAACAGCCTTCCACTCAGGATTCGTGTTTGGTTACCTCCATTGATCTCTCAGAGATCAAACGATCTAGATTAGTGTGTTCGATCATCAGCGAACATCATTTTAAAAATATGAATTTACACAGTGGATACATCTCAAATCACATCATATCATTTATTTGATTCACAGGTGTACCGCATGTAATTCAACTATAGAATTACTGATGTGTTTAGGAAAAGGCAGCTTGACAGAATGCAGACCTCTTCACGTTGCTTTTGAATTCAGAAGTTGCCTTTTGTGAGACTATTTGTCACGTGAAGAGAATCCAGTCAGCCTGCTATTTTTCTCATTTTCTTTCACATTCGCTAATTCCTTCCGTCTTTTTATTTTTTTAAATCATTTCATCCCAAGCAAGAGTACAAAGCCACTAAGACTGAGCGAAAGAATATAAGAAAAAGAAAAACATTATAAGGAAAGGAGGACAATAAAAAAAATAAGTATTAAAAAGACAGAAGATAACAATTGACAAGATGTCGGAAGAGAATTTCACAAGCGACAGGATCGAGAGAAGAAACTCTTCGTATAGAACATACGGTTCAATCTAGCCATTTCAACTGTAAAATTATGAAACATGGTTGACAATCTAGCACTCCGCTTAAATTCATAAAGTCTAAGTACCACAGAGAAAGGTTCATTAGAACAATTAACATGAAAGTAATTTATAGAAAAAACAAGGAATCTAAGTTACAGCTGTAGGAAAGTGACTGAAGCTGAGATGAAAGGTCAGTGGCATTACAAATTCTTCTTTTCATTTTATCAAGAATCTCTAAATTTATAGCAGGCGCACCAGACCATATGTGGCAAAAATATTCAAAGCATGGCCGAATGTTCGACTTATAAATGTGTAAGATAGATTCTAGCCAGAAAAATTGTCTAGCACGACACAGTGAACCAACTTTCCTAGCAGCAGATCTAGCAATTGATTCAATATAATCTTTCAACTTCATGCCATTGGAAAACGTTTTCCCTAGATTGTGCAATGCGTCAATCTCCTGGGGGGGTAGCATCAGCCATACTGACGGAAGACAGAAAAGTTAACAATTAACAGAGACCAATTTCGTTTTGGAGACATTAAAATTAACAAGCCACTATTTGTCCCAGTTGACAAAAGAATGTAGATGATTTTTAGATCAGCTGACAATCGAACTGATCAGAATTGCTATTAAGACAGAAGTGAATAGTAATATCATCAGCATAGACATCATGTTGAGAGGACGTGTAATCAGGAATTTTTATGAAAATTAGCAACAAACTAGGTGTAAAAATGGGTAACACCTGCATTAAGGCAAAAAGATCTAGATGAGTGACCGTTCAATTTCGCGACTTGATAAGGAAGACGGAATCAGTTCAAAAATTCACCCAGAAATACCATTCAACTTATGAAACAAATCAGTATGGCAAACTCTGTCAATTGCCTTCGAAATATTTAAAGCAACAGTCCGATCTTCACCATTTTTATATAAAACTTTCATCAATAATCATTAATACATCAACAGAGACGCGAAAGCCATATTACTTATCTGAAAGAAGACTCTGCGATGTGAGATGCAAAACAAATTCAGAGTTGATCAACCCCTCTAGTATTTGCCAATAAGAGGTAGAAGGCTCATAGCACGATAGTCATAAAGGTCAAATGGTTCAACTGGGTTCTTAATGGCTTTATTGCTTTGCTTGGGGGAAATAATTTTAAAAATATTTAACTAACAGTTTTGAAGGAATTTATTTATACGTTTCACAAGTGTATTTGTTCAAAAGCGAATGCAACGAAGGCGGACAGATTTTGAACTCACTTCGCTGATTTCACTTTTCAGAGGCCAGCCGCTACACTACCATTGTATCTCTCATATTGAGGCAGTTTGTTTAAAGCATATCTCATCTCGCACATATCTTTTTCTATAATTATAAACTGTTAACAGGATGACGGTAGAGGTAAGTAGGCAAGCGGCACACGCACATACACACATACGCAAGAGCGCGCAAATAAGTTTGCCCTGAATTAAAGAGGGGAGAGGAGAGAGAGAGAGAGACAGAGACAGAGAGACAGAAAAGTATAAGACAGAAACACCTACACACACGCATATACACACACGCAAAGACACGTATAAACACACACACGAGCGCGCAAATAAGTTTACCCAGAATTAAAGAGAGAAGGAGACAGACAGATAGAGAGATAAATAGAGAGAGAGAGAGAGAACGAACAGTGTAAGATGGACACACACACACACTCACACGGACATACACACATGCACATACACATACATAAGCGCATATACACACAATTAGTTTTACCCAGAATGAAAGACAGAAAAAGATAGAGAAAGGAAGAGAGAGAGCAGTGTAGCACACATACACAAACATAAATATCTTTTTAAAGAATGAGAGAACGAGAGATAGCGGGGAGAGAGAGGGAAGAGAGATATCAGTGTAAGACACACAGACACACACCCCTTATTGCCCAGAATGAAAGAGAGAAGTAGAAAGGGAGAGAGAGAGAAGTAGAAAGGGAGAGAGAGAGAGAGAGCAGTGTAAGTAGGGAAATGTCCTTCTGCCTTGTGATATTCTCGATGAAACCAGATGGGAAAACAGTCGCAGTCTTTCTCTGTAAAAAGACAATGACAAGGAAAAATGCGATAGCCGCAGAGTCTCATAGGACTAAAATAAACGAACTTGTTGTGGCATAACCTAAAATATAAAAGTACCATCCAGTTCTGTGAGTGTCATTTGATAGGGCTGCGTGCAACTGTTCCAATCTTGTCTGATGTCACGTGGGTGGCTGACAGGGTTTAAATATCTCTACTTACATATGCACGCTTACAGGCTACTATTTTTAATCGTCCTCAAACATATCAACTTGTCTCTTTCTGTCTTTCCTTATCTCGTAAATAATAATAATTTTTGTTACGGTTGTTAAATGGTGTGCGGGTAGCGTAAAGGTTATCTCATCGGAAAGCGGAGTCGATGTGCCGAGTTCAAATTCTGACGGCATCTGTGTCAGTTCATTTCGCACTCATACCTAAAGGCATGAATCCGACTTCATCCAGAAAATGTTTATAAATCATGGCATACCAGCCTCTCTTGTTTTGGATAGTAGCCTGTCTAGGACATGGAAAAAAAAATCATGTGAGTATCTTCGACTGAAGAGAAGGCTAATGAGTAAAAGCGAACACAAATCCGGATTGGTGCCCCGAAGGCTGTTTGATGGTGTACTACGCCACTTTTTCGCCAACAGAGAGGGTGCCATTGGCATACTGGCAATCCAAGGCCTCCACAGCCCTCCTCATTACCCAAGACGGAATCCAACGGATGCCAACGTAAACGCGTGTTTTTGCTGTAGGTATTTACGACAAAATTATTTGGGGAACATTGCAAAGGAGCAAGTGAACTAAATCTCTGCAGAGCTTCAATTATTATTATTATTATTATTATTATTATTATTATTATTATTATCTTTTGACGAGTCATTTGAGAACAGCAGTGGGAGTAAAACAGTCTTCTTTTAATTACGTTCATTCCTCAGTGACATATCATTACTTTTGTCCCATTTCTAACTTTAAATTTCTATTTTTTGTTTTTTGGTAAGATATTATAGAGCTATATAAAACTATAGCAATTTCAGTATATATTCACACTGAATTAATTAACTAAAACAAATATATATATAATATGAAATGAATTAAGTCCGACAATTATTTCAATATATTTTCTGTTTACACGTTATTTTTATAGATACAAATATTTAAGGAAATACTCTGTTTATAATAACAGTATGAGAGAAATCATGCGAAATTTGTAGTTTAAAAACAGTAATTTAACCTCGTTAAACAGACGGTTCCTCTATAGCTAAATGGTATAGCACGTCATGTTATATGACAGTTCCGTATAGGATACAGGTTCGATTCCTGTCGGAGAACACATGTTTTCTATGAAATTTCTTGAAAATTCAGGCCAGTAAATGTTATTACAGTTTATTATAAACAGAACATTCACTTAATTATTGTCCCGTTGGATTCTCGTTCAATTGGTATGTCAGCTGCTAAGAAGTTTATTTTTCTCTCCAGAAACTATCTTACATATCTACCATTCGTCTATGATTGTCATTTTCCTAGATCAGTTGCCGTCCAAGGCTAGAGAACCCAGTCTCTTCTGCTATTTTCCCCATAGCTGGAAGGAGAAGAAGGGAATTACTACCATTCCCAAGGGTATTAGCACTTAAGTGAATGTAATGGATTCAACTGGAATCCACTACTCCACCGAGTGTGAAAGGGTATATATATATATATATATATATATATATATATAAAATCAATTTCTAAGGAATCAGTGTATTCTTTTATGGGACATGATTTTCTCATTACAACAAACCTTATTTTGTGGTTACCCATGTTTAAGTAGACATCCTGTTTTTATTATTAATGAATTACATCTACCAGACAGCGCATTTGAGAAACTTAGTAGTCTCCGGTAGGTTTTGAATCTCGTTCCTACATTGTAGGACCTCTGCAGCTTTCATGTTCGCTGTGGCCGAGCGGTCTAAACCACGTTAGACTAGACGGCGATTTCCGTAATAAAGTAGGAAGCATGTTCGAACAATACGGAGATTTCATTTTCTATCAAATGCGCATGTCAGTAGATGTAATTCCTACCTTTTAAGAAAAAAAGAATCAGATCGTTTATTCAGACTTGCGTATCCATACAATAAAGTTTGGTGTAGTAGGAAATATATGCATATGTGTACGTGTGTGTGTGTGTGTGTGTGTTTTTGTGTTAACAGAAAGAAAAAGGAGTTCAAGTATCGATAAGAAAAGAAAATAGATTAATCAACCGATCTAGAATTTGTATAATGTTTTCTTAAAATGCTTTGCCTTTTATTTGCTTCGCCAATTGCAAAGATCTTCGTTTGTGCTTTCGAAGCCAACAGCATAATTATACGGAGATTTTGGGGCAGAAACAATTCTACAGAGATTATGACCTTTTTTTTTTATATCCGTAAGAAACGATGGCAGAATATTGATGAAAATAAGATTAGGAGATCCCGCTTATCATTTTGTCGTCAAGTGAATTCTCTCATAAAATACCGGTAGTAATCTGCCTCATGCTAAATCAAAATAGACGCTAAAAATGGAGATATTTTATGTTAATCTCTTTGTGTTACGATATTATATCTTTTTGATAATATCTACAGAAATAGATAATGGAAGATTAATTCTGTTTTTTTTAAATCCCTTCCTAGAAAAAATATTGATGGATTTTATCCAGACATTTATCTCGTTTATAAAACTACGTTTCGAAATAAGTGTAACTCTTTTTCTTCGTTAAAAACCCACAACGTATTTGAATCAATTTGTGTTGTGGCTGAGAATGTCGAGTATATTCTGTGTTCAAAACACGATGAGAATTCCTAATGCTGATCTTTAAGATAGAAAGTGTTTATAACAAGCTTTACATCAGTTTTATATACGTGTCTTAACTTAGGTTGGCACAAGGCAGAAATTATGGAATGTGTATAAAATTCAGCAAATCAAAAGATGTTCTGCGATACAAGCTTGCTGCTCATTGATTCATGTCGAAGCTTTAATTATTCCAAACACACACGCACACACATATATTTATTTATTTATTTAAAACACATTAAAATCCCAAATCACGTTATATGAGCCTATTTCGGAAGACGAAGATATCTGTCTCTGTCTTATTAACACCTGTGTGAACTGAGTTTGTATCAGAAATAGAAATTTAACTGTGAAAGCTAAAAAAAAAAAAAAAAAAAAAAGACAGTCGAAAAGCTAATACAGAATGTATCCATTTTAATGTTTCAGTCAGGCGAAAGGCACGAGACAAGGGTTAGGGGTGGGTAGAAGGTATTTGTCTTAAAATTAAACCCTAATAGTAATCGTATGGCATTAATTTGGGATTATATGAAGACTGAAATATTAATTTGAAATTAAAAGTTGGCTTTGATTATTGTATTTTATTATTCTAATTTCTATAACCTTCCGAACTATCTGTGGCCTCAAACCTTTCTCTTTCAATTCCCCAATTTTTTTTTGAAAGAGCTGTCTGGTGTTTTAGTTTAGGGTTAGAGAGATTTTATATCTATAGGCACTCATTTTCTAACACACACACACACACACACACACACACACACATATATATATATATATATATATATATATATATAGGTTTCGAAAATAATATCCAATAATGCATTTTGCCTATATGGCTTCATCAGATGGTTAACGAAAAATGTGTTGTGTTTGAATGCACTTGCGTGTGTGTTTAAAATAATTAAATCTGCTTTCCTCATAAAATTAATGTAGATACAATTAAGGATATTAAAAAAACAAAAAACAAATATAGAAAGCTATATGAGGTCGGCTATGATATCAAGATACACTGGATATCAAAAATAAATATTAAAACAAACACATTTAAAGCTAACCGTATATTAATCTATTCCTCCAGCTATGGATAAATAGTAGAACAGACTATAACCTTGATTGGCGACTAGTTTAGGAAAAGGAAACTTTGAATTCAAACCAGCCTGGAGAGGGTTGGGCTCCATCACGCTATCTTCATCAAGAATCACCTCTACTACTACGGCTGCAGTTCATGTGGTGACCCTACGACCCTAATGGGGTACAGGTCACTTCAGCGTTTTCCATTCTTTCCTGTAAACTTCAAAAATTTAAATGAAGTCTTAATCGTTATCTTCAATCTTCTTTATTCCTGTTTGTTTTTATTGACCTATCACATTAATAATGTTTTCTTTTTCTGATATTCTCTCACAGGCAGAAACCCCTTACCCATGCATCTTAGAAGCTTTATTTC
Organism: Acanthosepion lycidas; assembly: GCA_963932145.1. NCBI lineage: Eukaryota > Metazoa > Mollusca > Cephalopoda > Sepiida > Sepiidae > Acanthosepion > Acanthosepion lycidas. The sequence goes on along the minus strand of OZ010585.1, from coordinate 67,044,220 downwards.
GTTGCTTGGATTGAAATGATTTTAAAAAAAATCTAACCCGTATTTGTTGTATTTCTTGCACTCTACTATAAATTTAAAACTGACTTCATTATGAGTCTGAAGAAGTTATAAAAGTGGAACCTGATTCTTAGGAACTTTTTCCATTTTGCTATTTGATTACCCAACGAGTCTGAAATACTGATTTGTATATCACATCTTTCATATAAGGTAGTTGAATAGTTCTCAGCAGAACCCCCCAAAATAAAGCTTATGTTTGGTCATTTGATTTGATTTTTGGAAATGGGGATGATTGAGAACTTTTCGCCATGTCAAAAGCAAACAGAAATGCTATCTTGATAACAACTCCCTTCTCTATCTCTATCTATCTATTATATATATATATATATATATATATATATATATATATATATATATATATATATATATGTATTATATATATAGTTAAACCTCGAGAGCCAGACAAACCTACTAAGCGGATCGTCAGGGGAGGCACTAATTTGGGTTTATAAGAAGAAAGAAATATTAATTTAAAATTAAAAGTTGGCTTTGATTATTATCATGCTAAATCAAAACACTAAAGGTTTTCCGAACGAGTGTAATTTCTTATAAGATTACTACTACTACTACTACTACTATATATATATATATATATATATATATATATATATATATATATATATATATATATATATATACTACCGTTAAAATTTTGAAGATGTCACCTCCAGAATTAGCATGGGATGAACTTCACAGAAGAGTGAAAAAAATGAAAAAAACTCTTAGAGTCATTGAAAAAAGAATGGAATCAATTATCAAACTTATACTTTGAGAAATTTTTGCAACGTATGCCCAAAATTCGTGCTGCAGTAACCAAGGCTAAAGGAGGATATTTTGGCGAGAGTAAAATTTAATAATAAAATTTCTAATAAAAATCACGAGAAAAATCAAGTGTATTGGAAATATATCCGTGGGGGGGAGGTAAATGAAATATACATACGTTCTTCATCCCACTTCAAATGAACTCAGAAGGAAATTTTTAGTATATAAAACCGGTCACAATTTCCGATCTCTGATTTTTGGGTCTGGAAATGTTATTATAGGTAATTTTTCTTATTGACAAAGGTTGCAGATGTTGCTATGATTGTTTTAAGGCTTTGCTTATTTTTAAATCGCCTGAAGATACCGAAAATTTGAAACCGAGTTAGTGGATTCAGCTGATTTCCTAATTTTATATATATATATATATATATATATATATATATATATATATATATATATATATATATATATATATATATATATCACTCTATCACTATGTTCATATCTGTCTATTTCAGTTTGTTCAAATCTATCTAGCAATCTCTTCATATCGATCTTTCTCTCTCTCAGTTTTTTTCATATTCATCTCCTCATCTGAATCTGTCTTTATTTTTTAAATCCATTCTTCCCTTCAGATAAGCGCTTTTTTCAAACAAATGTTTTCCTCGTATTGTCTTAATTTCTTCTAATATTTGTTTGTATTCATTCTTCACCTTCTTCATATTTGACCTGTTTCTTTCTTTAACTTATACAAATCCACAAAAATAGATAAATCCCCCATTTTTTTTTTAACGATAAACTAATTTTGTACTATTCAATTTGAGCCGAAACAATCTGATCCTAATACTAGACTTTTCCCCATTAGTCAGACAGAAAAATGCTGCAGCCAAAAGACAACAATCTTTATTACCAGAGCCATAAAAATCAGATAGAAATAGATTTCTGACAGAAAATCTACAAAATCAACATGGCAGAAGGTTTTTATTTTTTATTTTTGTTATCATTTGAATAACAATGAAAAGTTATCTTTATATATGAGTTTATTTCCCTTTACCCATTCTTACTCCTTCGTCAATTTGCTAACGGAAGTATTGATGTTCCCGGTGTACTGATAAATCATCAGTTACCCCACCCCTTATGATCTAGGAAGTATAAAAAGTACCCTGTAAATCCATCAGTAGACGATTAGTCAGAGTAAAGTGCAATGAAGCTTTGGTATAAGTTTATTCACTGGTTCTGTTTTACTACAGTTTATTGCACTATTGACAGATTTACAGGCTGCTTTTTATACCTCCTACATCTTAAAGGGAGGTAACTGATGATTTATCAGTGCACTCGGGACCATGAAAATCAGAAAAAAAAACTGGATTTTGTGACAAAGAGAAGTACAGTGTAATCCGGATATAAGAGAGTTGTCGGGACCGGAGAAGAAGTCTCTTATATCCGGGTTTCTCTCATATCCGGGTTTGGTCTATTTTGTTTAGGTACGCATGGCTCTAATTTGGGACCAGATAAAATCTCTCTTATATCCGGATTTCTCTTATATCAGGGTCTCTTATATCCGGGTTACACTATATTATCGAGAATAATGCATTTCTAAATTTTGTTCAGAGACATAAATTTGGTTAAAACTTAAAGGAAAAGAGCCAAAATGCACACAAAAGCTCGATAGATTTTTGTAAGTAAAAGAGAGAAAACGTTACTTTTGAAAAGTAAATATAAATTTAATGATGTTCATTTTGTTTTTTTTATAAAACCAAATAAAAATATTAAGCATGAAATAATGCATGTCGGAATTTTTATATCATGTTGGTGCAAAAATAATGTCGTTTTCTCAAATATGTTGCTCTGTGAGAAAACGACAATATTTTTGCACCAACCTAATATAACGAATAATCATTATTTTCGATTTGCTATTCTGACAGGCCTACACAGCTCGATTGTTATTCTCACAATGCTTAGGACATTGTATCTTCCGATCATTTCGTTGTACCCTGTAAGCAACTTGGAATTATGATCGGGACCCTTTATTCAATTCGTAAACTAGATTGTTCTTATCTCGCTTTCCATCCTTAGAAGATATTTTATATCGGTTAAGTATTTTATTTTATATATCTATATATTTTTTTAAATCATTTCACTCCAAGCAAGGCGATAAAAGCCACAAGCGCAAGTTACTGAGAATGAACGAAACAGAGAGAGGACAATACAAGTAGAGGCTTCAAGGAGACAGATGGCGATTGACATTACATTTAAACTTTTGAAGATCGGAGTTGACATGAAAGCAAGAAACCGAAAGAGAATTCAACAAGTGAGAAGTGCGAGAGACAAAAATATTAACATCGAGCTTAGACTTCCAACGCTAAAAGTAGCTGCCTTAGATCGTACTACAATTAAATTCCTATGCCGTACCAACTAAGAAAACTCATCAGAACAATTACAGTGAAACTATTTATAGAAGTTGGGCGCAGGGAAGTTATGTTTCGGCGGTGGGAAAGCGACTGAAGTCGAGATTCTAGGTTAGTACCGATAACGTCGTAGATTTTCGTTTGATATTTTCAAGATATATTGCAAAGTCACCAGGCCAGATGTGGCAGGAGTATTCGATGTGCAAGACAGAATCTCGTGAGAGAGAAAAAATGTAATAGTGGACCAGCTTTCCTGGTATCAGACTTAAATATTGATTCAATTTAATCAGTACAATTTTTGTCAGTGGAAAACGCGACACTGAGAAGGCGGAATGAGTTTCTCTACTGGCAGTTAACGTCAGCCATGCTGCTGGAAGGCAAAACCTCTTCTCTTAAAGTGATTAATAGAGAGAAGTTTCATTTAGGAGGCCTTAAAATTAACAAGTCATTTTATGCTCACTGAACCAGAATATATGACTTTTCGACACTATCTGATTTAAGTGTTGGATTCATAACTATCATGGAAACAAACAGGGTACAATGGCTGGATATAATGACCTGGTGGCCGTTTAAGAATGTATATAATAATGTAACCGTTTCCTTTTTCCAACTTGAGCTAGAGGTTGATAGTTAATCCCAAGTCGCAGTCAAACTCTACTGACTGATTTTCTTTCAAGTCAATGCTTGCAAAATATCACCAAGACAATCACATATATCGTTAATTATGTATAATATAGTTAATTACTAGAAAGGAGATTTATAATGAAGGAGAAATATCAAATTGAGGGCATGTATGAAAAACGCAGTATCTGTATCAGAACCGACATATATATATATATATATATATATATATATATATATATATATATATATATATATGCGTGTGTGCGCATGTGTGTGTTATACATACTTTTCTTTGCTGCACATACGGAAAACGGAAAGAAGTGTACAGGTACATGTACATATATTCATATATCCACTCATACATATATCATACTTATTATAAAACCCAGGTTGTGTGTGTGTGTTCGTTTATATATTGGATCGGATTTCCTACATTTTTCAACTGATTTCAACAAAACTTCACAGGTCTACGTAAAATTACCGTGCGGTGGTTCTGACAGCACCAAAAATAGGAAAAAAACAATTGTTTTTGCACGAAATCAATTTGAAAACACGATTAAGAGTCATCGCGAGAATGAAAGGGGGACAACTCATATCGAGTTATATTTATTATAAAACCCAGGTTGTGTGTGTTCGTTTATATATGGGATCGGATTTTCTACATTTTTCAACCGATTTCAACAAAACTTCACTTTTTTTTTGGCAGGTAGTATTTCGTCTTGCACACTTTTTTCTTTATTTTTACATTCAGAATGCTTTAAAAATTCTATTTACAAGACAATTGTTTATAATAAAATTCTATTCAATCGGTAGACACATGACGATTGAAAACAATGTTTTTGTTTGTGTTTGACCAATTCGTAAAAAACAAAAAAAACAAACAAAAAAAAAACTAATTAAGACATGCGTGTCCGTCAACATAAAACAATAATCTTTGACAATTTTATTTTTCATTCTTTATGATGGTCGATACTTGATCTATCTCTTAGTGTTACATTACGCTTTTTTCGTAACTGCTGAGATATTTCCTTTGAAAACTGGCGTAACACCATCTTCTGATTTGCTTTTATCCCTATTTAGTGATAATATTAGTATGGCGACATTTCATATTTGTTAAAGAGGAGCCTAAAATCTAGTTGCACTGGTGTGAATAGACAAATGTACATATAAGTAATGGTGCCAATATATGTGTATATTTAAGTATGTATGCTCAGAATGCAAAACGAAATATTTAACTTTCATTCAACTGGCAGCATGGCTAATGAATGCTGAAGATTTCCTTATAAGGAAACCGCTAATCTTACCATTAGATTTCTTCTTAAATTCATAGATACACTTTCTTAAAGATACTTTAGGCTTACGTCCGCTTCAAGGATGATATGCTACAGTTTTTTTTTATTTATGATTCTCACCATGGTAAATTGTACAGTCGACTTGGATACAGAGAACTGCTTACATTCTGCTCTAAAGCCTACTTCTGAATTGCAAGCTTTCGCAATTTTCCATTTGTAATTTGCATGTTAGGTTCTTCCTTTTGCTAAAAATCATGCAATTCTGCGTCCTTGGAATTGAGGTTTAGTCTTTCTTTTTCCTTTTATCTACTACCTTTTGTATGAGATCTTGTAGTTTCCTATTTCTATATGCTAACGATCATTGTCATCTGCGGACTTTATGTTGTTAAGATTATGGCTGCCAATAAATAGTCACTGTAGAGCTTCTAATTCTCTCAGAATCACCTCACAGTATTGGTTAAATAAACCAGGTGAGAAGACATGCCCTTGTTTTACCAACCTCTACCTTTTATAAATATGAAAACAGTTTTTCAATATTTGAATATTATTTTAAATGAATTTTCCACCATAACCATTTTTATCAATGCACTTAAACCAAAGTTTGTCTATAAATCACCTGAATTGAAAATTATCCAATGAAAATTTTAGAGCAAAACTCAGCTCACAAATATATCTGTCTATCTTCAAGTCGGCTTCAATAAAACAAAATAAATGCATATGTAATTCCATTTTTACCACAATATATTAATGTAGACATTAACTTCTACAAAAGCCCGTCAGCCAAACAAACACGTGTACATCATCTTATACGCTTTTATATGAGAGATTTTAATTTCTTTTTTAATATCTACAGATCAAGAATAGATTTAATGGGAGTGAGACAAAAAACACTGTGATTACTTGGGACAAAAATGTTATAAAATTTAGCGTTAATATATATATGTGCGTGTGTGTGTGTGCGAGTGTTTGTGTTTGTGTCTATGTATGTCTGTATGAATAACTGGCAAAAAGTACAATGAAAGAACAAAAAGACAATGAAACTCAAGGAAGAAAAAGCTCACATCGGCGCCGATAAATGCGGTACGGTTTCCCCGAACGCGAAACAAACAAAAATATTCATTAAATCTCAGAACTAACAGAAGTTATGAAACGCAAAAAAAAGAAAGGTAATAAATTACGAAGAAAAATAAAAAGATGTACATAAATAAATCTATAAAATGAATAAATCTATAAATATATATATATAAATAAACAAATATATAAATAAATATAACTAAATATACATAAAATATAATAAATAATCAAGTAATAGATATAAATAATAAATATAATATGAATAATAAATATAATAATAAATAATAAAATAATATAACTAAATATAAATAAATATAAATAAATAAATATATAAATAAATATATAAATAAATATATAAATAAATAAATACGGTTTCCCCGAACGCGAAACAAACAAAAATATTCATTAAATCTCAGAACTAACAGAAGTTATGAAACGTAAAAAAAAGAAAGGGAATGAATTACGAAGAAAAATAAAAAGATATCAATAAGAGAGCAGAAATGACGAGAATAACCAATAAAGCATCGTTAGTTATTAAATTTAGTTTGTTCTAGCTCAAAGGCACAATTGTATATCACACAGTTTAATCAAACTCACGTTAAGATTAAACTATTAGGTTGGTGCAAAAATAATGACGTAATAATGTCGTTTTTTGACGTATTTTTTAACGTCAAAAAACGACATTATTACGTCATTATTTTTTGCACCAACCTAATAAATGGTTTCCGAGTACTCCTGTTTCTTCAACACCCACAGAGTCAACCTGTAGAATTCCACAAGTGCGAGAAAAGAAACTGTTACCATAGAACTTACAGTTAGATCTATTCATTTCAACTGTAATATGATGTAACTTTGTTGCCAATTTAGTACTTCGTTTAAATTCATAAATTCTAGGTACCAAAGAGGAAAGCTCATCGGAACAATTACCATAAAAATATTAATGGAAAAGGTACGGGGAAAATAAGTTACGTCCGTGGGAAAATGACTGATGCTGAGATGCCAGATCAGGACATTGCAGATTCTATTTTTACTAAGCCGAGATTGTTTTGACACAAAAACATGAGTGAAGGGAATCAAGCGAACATCAAAATCAATATAATTGTAATTGTCTCCAAGACTAGCTGTTGACCAATTTCACAAATGCGCGACCTATAAGAACCGTGCAGAGTGTAGTAACATAGCAGTATCGCCATTTACTCATGAGCTACCAAATGTGGGATATCAAATCAGATGAATAGTAGACTTGAATCAGCAGAAAAGTATTTCTACAGAATACCATGGACCAAACATGTGAGAAACAACGAAGACAGAATGCGTGAAGACAGAATGCATGATTGTCAGAAAAGGAAGAGTTCAACATGCAAATTACACATTGGAAACGCCAAAATCAAACAATTACAACAATTTAAATATCTGGGAAGTGTTTTAACATAAGTCTTTTTAACAGAAAGTGCGACACCTATATCCGAACGTGGATTGGGAGAGGGAAAATGCCTTCCAAAATGTAAGTAAACTATTAAGCAAGAAAAGAAATCATTAGAGACAAAGAAACGAGTACTAAATTGTTATATAACATCAGTCTTCCTCTATGGCATAATATCAGTCCTTCTATGGCATAATATCAGCCCTCCTATATGGCATAATATCAGTCTTCCTATATGGCATAATATCAGCCCTCCTATATGGCATAATATCAACCCTCCTATATGGCATAATATCAGTCTTCCTATATGGCATAATATTAGTCTTCTTATATAGCATAATATCAGTCCTCCTATACGGCATAATATCAGCCCTTCTACATGACATAATATCAGTCCTCCTATATGGCATTAACGCTGGACAATCTCCTCACAGATGAAGAGAAACGTGATTCTAAAGAAGGATGATGAAAATACGATGAAACAAACATGGGAGCAACGACGAAGTTTTACAGAAAATGGAAACAAAATGGATAATTATACTTAACATCAGGACAGACCGTTGAAATTTCAAGTGAACATAATGACAAAAGTGGGCTTAGAAAATGTGATACTTACAGGATTGATTGACGGCAAGGTGGGGGAGACAGAAAAACAACGCGTAACCTACTTGGTGAGCTTGAGTAAATCGATGATGGAACAAGTTTTAGGAGAGATAAGAACATAACATTTATTAAGAGCTACAAAAGACTGAAGCTTGTGGAGGGAAGTCATAGCCAACGCCCTGAAGGGACACGGTCCATAGAAGAAGATGTTTTATGTGATGTTAAGTTTGTAAATCATAAATCCTGAATTCATGCGATGGCTCAGTCAGAAGAGTTAATGCTTACTAATAATGTGCCATTTGTTCAAAGTTAAGCAGTAATCGTTCAACGAAAAGAGATCAGTCTGAAGGCTTCATTTCAATGCTATATTGACTACGTTATTAAAAAGTTAGCTAGATTTAATATCATGACTTTACTTCACGCATAAAGATTTAGTAAGGAATTTCTGTCTGTTGTGAATACGCCGGCGGGGCCCTCAGGAGTGATTGAGCTACAAGTACTGAATTGAATTACAGTTGAAAGTCATGCACTACTAAATTTTGAATTGGTGTTCGTCGTATTTGCAATACAAATTGTTAAACTTTAATCTATCATCGCCTACGGCAATTTGCGCAGTTAAATGAAATAGTTATCTCCAACGATCTTGGTTTTGAGTGGCAGTATTTAATTTTCCTCTTGTCGTCTATAACAAATCAATGCGTAGCTACCGGAGTGATCACCTGATCGCCGTTGTCATATCAGTGATCGTCAAGTGATCCGCTCTACTGATCGCATGGCGAGGGTCCAGGGGTGGGCCCTTCTGATCCAGGAATCTTTGGTTAGGCATGTTCATGCTGGCTTTATCAACTTATTCTTCCGCGACTTTGGATAACTTGGAAGAAGTTTCTAAAAATGTATAAATAAACAAATTTAAGGATTTACTTTTGCCAGAAATTAACTTAGAATTTATACCCTTGCGATATTGGTTTTTTTAACAAAAATTATTTTCGATACAGCCTACCTTCAGTCAGTACCATTATCTTCTCTATGTATTCACTGCGAGAAAATGAGTGTTTTCCTTCTCTGTGATGTATTGCTTATGGTATATACTATTCTCAAGTGGTTACCCATTTAATTATTGAACACGTACGACGCTGCTTAACTTCACTGATCAAGCCAGAACCAGCGAATTCAGCGTAGTATGACGCTAGTAGAGCGTATTTTGAAAACTAGACCAACAATTCGCAAATAGCGAAATGCAATATTTAGTAGCGCTTATCTTCCAAGACTTTCCCATTCTGGCAACCATCGGTTGTTACTTCTCACAGAAAAACCTCAGTCGAGTAGATTCAGATTTCTAAGTGCGCATTACCTCCCGTAGCTATACAATCAATCTTGGATCAACAACTGGTTGTAAGTTTGAGGTTAGAGTTACCTTCTCTTAGTCAGCTAATCAAACATATTCTGCCGTTCGATAAAGGTATAACCAAAGATAAGATTGCGGCAGATACTATGCTCTGATCCCGAACTTTCTGCAAAAAATACAGTTCATTTGCGAACAGATTATGAAGTTTTAAAATTGTATTTTTTTTAAAGACCAATTCACAGTAGGAGCACCCGCCATATATGACAGCAATATTCCATAGTATATTCTTGGTTGATTTATAGATTTAAAGGATGGACTTAGACGAGAGAAACTCTGGCACGACACAGAGAACCAACTTTCCTTGCGGTAGATGAAGCTATTGATTCAAATGTAGTTATTCGACCTCATGTCAGTGGACAACGTGAGACCACTCAGGCGTAACGCGGCACTTTCAAGGAGTTGGGAATCAGCCATTCTGATGGGTGGCAGGGAGGGTTCTCTGTGGTGGTTAAAGGAGATCAGTTTCGTTTTGGAGGCATTAAAGTTTACAAGCCATTTCCTACCCCAGTCAACCACAGATTGGAGGTCCTTTTCGAGATCAGCAGCCAGTTTAGGTTTGTCAACGCTTTACACAAAAAGCGGGCTTAGCAAAATATGAAGGCAAACAAGAAAAGCCGGGAAATTATTCGAATATAATATTCGTAAATTACGAAGGCACGATATTACAAAGCGCAAAAGAGTTATTATAAAGCCGGAATAGCAAAGTGGTTATCCTTTTTAATCAGTCGTTGTATCAGCAGTCTTCAAAATTTTCGATTTTGAAAGACCGAGTGAAGACATTAGAATTTTGATCGCTCTGTTAAACAGGGTTTTTTTTCAGTCTCTCGGAAAACAATGAAGATTTGAACAACATTTAATTGCACAATTGCACATGTAACGAACAATTTTACCTAAAATATTATTTTTCTTCTTCTCAATTCAACGAAATTAGTGCGGCATAAACTATAGGTTTTACCCCGAAAAACGTGATTTCCATGCAAATTACAAAGCATAAAGTATTTGAAAAGTTAGAGACAAAAATAATTCTTCCATTGTTATAATTCAAAAACGTTGTACATGAATTAGTTGTATAGAATAGGAATAGCCATTGCAAATATTAGCTTGTTATGAAAAGCAAAACAAATTCACGAACAAGTGCATATATATGCATTATTTAAATTTAATAGAACAAATAAAAAAACGGAAGACATAGTGTCCAATCTTTCGACACCCGTGAGCCATGCTCATGAGAGTGCAACTAAGTGTATTATTTGAAAAAAAAAAGTCGAAAGTAGCTCATTTAGTGCAACGTTAAATTTAATAAAACAAATCTAAAAAGGTGGAGCTAGTTTTTTTTCCACATTAATTACACTCCTGAGGATGATTCAAGAAAGTCAAAATCTTGATCCTAGACATTATCTCCTGTGTTTCTGATTTTTTCTATTAAATTTAAATATAACGTTGAACCAAATGCGCTACTGATGAAAATATGTATCATATATCTGCCTGCGATCAGCATGGTTAATGCTAAACTCCAGTAACGCTCTACGTCATCTTGGGCTCAAGTTTTACACTGGCATGAGATGGAGGGACTATATTGAATCAATAGCTGCATCTACTATAAGGAAATTTCGTTCACTGTTCCGTGCCAGAAAAAAAATTTTCTAGTCAGAATCCAGCTTACACATTTATAAATCTAGCATTCGTACGTGCATTGAATACTTCTGGCATATCTTGTCTGGTGATCCTGATATATATCTCGAGATTTTTGAAAAAATCCAAAGAAAGATCTGTAATGTAATCGACCCTGATCTGGTATATTGACTTCAATCACTTTCTCACCGATATGACGTGTCTTCACTCAGTTTTTTCATGGCAACTGTTCTGATCAGCATTTTTCCCTAGTGCCCTGACTACATGAACTTAAGCATGGCGCTAGATTGACAACTAGGTCTCAGCGTTTTAATGTTGAACTAGCTAGATTCAACTGTTACTTATATCCTAACATTTAATTTTCTCGCACTTGTCACCTGTGGAACTTCCGATAACTTGCTTCCCTATCACCTGCAATCTTCAAAAATTTAAATGCAACATCAATCGCCAGCATGTCTTCTTGAACCGTATTCCTTTATTGTCCTCTTCCCACTAAAGTCTTCTCACTCTCTTTCACTCCCTGTAATCCTCTGCGTACTAGTAGCAGTAACACTTCAGTTGGAGTGAAATTACACACACACACACATACACACACAGATATATATATAAGTAATTTAGGGCAAAACCCAGCGGTGATAATTTCATGCTTCAACGCAATCTTCAAGTCATGAAAATTGCTTGTAACATTAAACGAACTGTCGCCGCTCTGATGCTGACCTCAATATACTCTTTTATATTTACTTATATCTATACCTGATATGAGCATTTAATCCATAATATAGCATACCTTAGAGCCATATTTTATCACACACACACACACACATATATATATATATATATATATATATATATATATATATATATATATATATATATAAATGAACATAGAAGTCAACATTTAGAGGCGACGGTCTGTTTCATGCTAGATCCAATCGTCAGGCCACGAGTGCTGTTATTTTTCTCGGCTATTTATGTATACGTGTCCCGTACAGATACATATCCGAGAAAAATAACAGCACTCGTGGCCTGACGAATGCATCTAGTATGAAACAGAGTGTCGTCTCTAAGTGTTGACTTCTATGTTCCCTTTTAGATTTACACACGCTCTATCTCTGATATTGAGCACCTTATCCCATAAATATAGCACATTTTAAGACTATATATATATATATATATATATATATATATATATAGATAGATAGATAGATAGATAAATATAGGATGCGATGTATAAATTTTCGTCTATATTACGCAAAAAGAAAATTAACCGTGACATCTCATTTTAACTAATATATTTACCAACATTAAACAAACATATTAGAAATTCTAAAGACCCCATTTATTCAGTGACATCGCCATTGGCTTCATCCACAACCACCAGAAGACTTCGGAATCTCCTGCAATTTTTCTGGATGTTCTTCTTGTTTAAGTTGGCGAATGCTGCCATAATGCTTGCCTTCAGTTCATCTTTGGTGTTTCTCGCTCAACTTCGCCCCACATATAATAATCAAGGGGGTTGCAGTCTGGGAAGTAAGGTAGCCAAATATAAGGAGTGATGTGGTTGCAGAAATTGTCTGACAACCTTAACTTGGTTCTCATGCTTGTACCGCATCATACAGAGTCTTGTTGCCACACATAGTGTCTACCAGCGTCCACCCTCTTGAGTCAGAACAGCACTATCTTATCAAGGTACTGGATGTAGGCTTCCATATTGATCTGGGGCCCTGTAGGAAGATGAATGGAAGAATAACGTTGCCATCACGAGTGATCACACGAAACAAATTCGTAATCAACATTATACTCATCCAACTCTTTCCGAATCCTTCGCACTGTCCTAAGATTGACACCCAAACACTTTGAAATGTTTGTATTGGTGATTTCGGCGCGAATGCCAAAGAGTACAGCATGATGCTTCCAAATTTCTGGCTTTTTGAGTCGGTGTGCTCTTTTTCTCTCAGACGGTGGGCAACTGAGCCTACTATACTGAGCAGACGACTACACCAAAAACAAACAATGCGCATGCGCGAAATTAAAAATATAAAATGACAATTTACACCTCGCACCCTGTATACAAGCATGCACACACACACACAACACACACACACATACACATTTATATTTCTTCAAACGGTGTTATAGTGGATACTTCGTATTTGAAAATACACGTCCCATTTTTATTTAGTAAACAATATGTATTCAAGAATTCTTAGAAGAAAATGTGCTCTCCGACAGGTATCGAACTTGCGTCAACATCTGTAGGGAAACCACCATTTGATATGGAATGCTTTACAGCTCGGCCATGAAGTACGTCACACTACTATTACTACTACTACTACTACTGCTGATGATGATGCTGACGATGATGCGTGATGATAATGACAGTAAAGGCATGAAAATATAATCACATTTCTCAAAGAAAGTCAACAACTCCAATGTTGAAAACTGGACTTCAAAAGTTTTCAGCCTGTTTTTTTTTTTGTTTTTGTTTTTTTTTAAGCATTTCACCCCAAGCAAGGCGGGAGCGACTAGGACGCAAGCGGTTACAGAAAATTTAGAGCAAGATCAGATAGGAGTGATAGAAGAAAGGATGAGGGTAGTGGATAGATCAAGACAACTGGAGATGTCGATTGACATTACACTTGAATAGCTGGAGATTATAGCTCTCAGGGAAACAGGAATAGGGAAGGGAGTTCCACAGGCTAGAAGTGCGAGGTATGAAGCAATTAGAGTAGAAGAGATGGCTACATTTAGGAGTTTCGACAGTGAAGGGGTGAGAGCGGGACGCCAGCCTCGTAGGGCGCTTGAACTCATGACGTCTGGGAACCAGCGAATGCAGCTCCTCGGAGCAATTTCCATGGAAGTATTTGTAGAACAGACAGAGGGAGGCGACGGCGCGTCTGTAAGAAAGTGACTGTAGACGAGACGACAGAGCAGGGCCAACTACATTGCATATCCGTCTTTGGAGCCTATCAAGAACCCCGAATATTGAGAAACAACTTGACATCTGACACCCAACTCTTAGTTGCCACATTAAAAGAAAAAACTTCTTTAGGATATAGTAAAAAGAATTAAGGTCAGAATTATTATTATTATTATTATTATTATTGCTCATATCGAATATTATTTTGATTTCAAAACTTATATGAAAATCTCTATCGATATATACACACGTAATGTATTTGGGTTACACCCAGTGACCCTAAATTGATTCGGAAGACGTGCCTCGAGATTGAAATAATAAAATATTGTCGATTTAAATAAGATTAAACTTCTCTTAAATACCATTTCCACATGACTGCATTCATAAACTTATGATTTTTTTCTCCTATCAATAATTTTCGAGTGGTTTGGCTGTCTACAAAATGAAACTGAGATAAATTAACAAAACTATGGATGTAAACTGAATAAAGGATTGAAAACCCGAAATAAAATATCTAGAAAGAAGAGACAAGCAAGAAATGAATAAAAAGGGTGTGTATAATAGGGAAATGGAGGAATAAAGCGATTGAAAAAAGAAAGAAACAAAAAATACAGACAATAATAAAGAGTAAAACGTCCTGGTGAAATGATGCATGTTTTTTTTTGTTTTTTTTTGAATATGAAGAAACGTAGGAAGAAAAAAAGGAGATAATAGAGAGAAGGAACAGTATAAAAAAATAAGAAAGAATAGAAATAATGAATAAAATATCAAACAATAATATAAACACAATATGAATAATATTAGTAGGGTAACCCATACAACCTTGTAAGCAAATATTTAGCCAACTACTGTGGTTAACAAGATCTTCTTATAGACTAATTTGCTAGTCTTACGAGTTTGATTCTCAATGGAGACCTATTATTGTACCCTTGTGCAATAGTGAATAATCATAAAAGAGTAATTAATATTGCTTGATGGACCATTTAAAATCAGCACTAAGTGTTAGTGTAGGAATTCAAATTTTAAATGCTGATTTCCATGGTATGCTTAACGTCCTCACTTGTAGGATTGACACTATATTAATATACTTTTCCTCTTTGGACTTATATAATAATAATAATCTATTTTCAGTTAAAGCAAAAGTGTTATATAGTGAAAGACAAAGTTTAGCGGTAGAAACAGAAAAAAATGAAGAGATATTGAAGAATCAAAAATGGTTGAACAGTTTGGTTTCGTTTCATTTGGTTTGTTTTACAGCATAGAAAACTTTTTCTATGATATTTAATCTTAAATTCTGTCGTTTTGGTAAACAATAGCAAGCTATATACAATTATCGGTTTGCACAAGACATATGACTAGTTTATCCTAGAATCAAGATGGTAGACCCCGATCCGGTTTGTATGAAAGAAGATAGACATAGGTATAGTAAACGGGTGACTACTTTTTGGAGGAAAGTCACCCTTCTGCACAAGAATGCCGTTAACGCATTCCTGACAGGGTGGAGAGGTGAAAGAAATGAAAAAGCAAAGAGCGTAACTTGGACAAAGAAAATAAATGGAAGTATATATGGTGATTGTCACTTCTTGACTGAAGAAGACCATCTCTACAACAAATTTCTTTCATTTTTTTAACTTTCATACTTACCGATTATGAGAGCGCAGATGACTTTTTAAACCAGCCTTACTTTTACAAATTTTTGAGCAAATGCTGCACTTGAAAGGGAGATCAACATTTGCGCAAAAGCTTGTAAAAGTAAGGCCGGTTTCTCTCTCTCTTCTCTCTCTCTCTCTCTCTCTCTCTCTCTCTCTCTATATATATATATATATATATATATATATATATATATATATATATATACACACACGCACACGCACACACACACACATATATATATATATATGATAAAATATAGTTTGAAACTATGCTATATTTATGGGTTAACGTGCTCAATATCAGGTATAAAGCGTATGTAAATATACAAGAAAACATTGTAGTCAGCACCCAGAAGCGACTGTCTGTTTCATGCAAAACGCAATCGTCAGGCCATGTGTTTTTACTTGACTATTTACATATACAGATCAGTGATGCATTATGGGTAGTCTATTGTATTGAATTGCGGGTAGTTTATGTATTATGCTACCGGGTGTTTTGGTGGGTAGTGACTCTTGTGTTTCAAATTATTCTAGGGGCTATTGAGTGGAAATAATTGTGGATCTGAATGCAGTTTTTGGGCTATACATAGTGTTGTTAGTTAACATTTTTATTTATTGCAGATTATTTTATTGTTAGTTGTTTCCTTGTGCAACACAATAGACTACCCACAATGCACCACTGACCTGTATATATAATAAAGTTAAGCAAAACACAACGACCACTTGCGTTTAGCATGAAACAGACTGTCCGCTCTGAGTGTTGACTTTATTGTCTACATATATATATATATATATATATATATATATATATATATGATGGATTCTCGTCGATTTCGACGTATGAGGATCCGACAATCTCATTCAGTTTTTATGTTTTGTGTTGTATTTGACACTTCAGACCCACTAGTGACCTACATACAAGTCCACATATTATGCAACTGCGAGGATCTCAGGACAGTAACAGGAATATTCGGTAATGTTTTTTTGCCATTGTCTTTCGTCTCTTAACCAGTCAATACGACTGTTTTTGAAATTTCTGATGTAACTCTGGCACATCTATCTCCGGTTATTTGTATCCAGGGCGACTCGCTCGGAGTTAGTATGAGTCACATTGACAGCTATATATATATATATATATATATATATGTGTGTGTGTGTGTGTGTGTGTGTCTAAAGAATTAATGGATTTTTTAATATTTTGTTATCGGAAATATTTCTCTTAAAACATTTTTCAGTAAGATGGGTTTCTCTTGTCCAGTAGCTGTTATTGCTCTTCCCTATAGTTATGAGGACTTCCTTCCAAATCCTTTGTTTCAAGTAGTGTAGAATGCGAACATCTTGATTACGACATTATTTTCTCTTAGAGTTAGATGTGATATCCATTTTAGATGTGATTTCTGTTATTTGGTATAGTTATTTGTGATTATGTAGCGCATGTCTACAATGCTTGTAGAAGAATGGCCATCACTAAAAGGTACAGGTTTAATTCGCTGAAATCTATGCTTGCTTTGCTTTGGTTTGTTTTGTTTTAAGGCATATCAACCTCAATAGGTTATTTAATGCCGACAAAATTTTTATTGTTGGTCATTTTTTTACCAAAAATCTATTTCTGGTAATATTTCTTCTAGAAATAACCTTTTTCTGGTAATATTTTTTTCTTCAAATATGTATCACCGGTAATATTTTTTCAAAAATGTATATCTGTCAATAAATTTTTCTTCAAAAATTTATTGCTGGTAATAATTTTTTTCGAAGTATTTCTGTATTTTTTTTCAAAAATATATTACTTGTAATATCTTTTTTTTTTTTTTTTTTTACAAAGCATTTCTGGTATTAAAACCTATTCTTTCACTTTCATGGTGTTTTGATACTAGTTTGGGGATTAACTATTTACCCACAGTTGGGATCCTAACAGGTGCTAACACGCCGGGTCACGGTGGACCTTGGAACACCAGCAGTTAAGAAGCGGTTCCCCGCTCCTGATCAGTCCTTGCTGTTGGATGTAGTCTAACTTCTTACCCAGGGCGGGGATGTAGTTTATCGTCATACCCAGAACGGGCTGAAAACCCTTGATCTGAGAAAGCGGATAAATACAGCTGACAGTTTAGACATTTGTAATCAGACTTCTCTATTGATATTTACTAAGTTCAGCCAATGGGAACACACTTTGAAATCGTAGACCAGTTATTAAGTACTTGCGATGAAGCTACCTCACCCTGTGAATGATTTAAAAATCGATGATTATGAGAGTCAATATATAGATTCACATGATCTGCAACTTTCATGAATTCCTTTAATGATCTAGAATTTATCTATCTAATTAGTAGAAAACATATGTACATATCTTTCTATGAAACAGTCATTTTGTAAATGAATTATTTAATCCTACTTTTTTCTTATCAAGATAAGCGCTTATTTTTTAATAATCATTTCACCACAAGCAAGACAATAAAGCAACTAGGACGCAAGGAATTAATGCGTATTAGATAATATGAGAAAATCTACTATTAAGGAGAGAAGGCAATAAAGAACAAGGATTAAGAAGACAGAAGGTAACGATTAAAATTGCGTTTAAACTTTGAAGATCAAAGATGACTAGGAAGCAAGAAGCCGGAAAAGAATTCCACGAGCGAGAAATCCAAGACAAGAAATTGATAACATAGAATTTAGTTACTGTTGTGGATTCCGTGAATGGAATCCTGCACAAATAAATAAACAACGTCAGTAACTGAGATAGAAAAATAAGTGTATTTAACGTAAGAATACAGACTTGAAGTGAAGATTAGTAGTGCAGGAATGCGGGTTAGTATAAAGTATATGTATATGTCTCTGTAAGTAAAGCCGTAATCATCTCTCTCTCTCTCTCTCTGGACTGTTGTATAACTCTCTGAGAACACCCTGTATCTGTCTCCGTATCTCTCAACCTGTCTCCACGTATCCCAACCTATCTCCACGTATCTCAACGTATCTCCACGTATCTCCACATATCTCCACGTATCTCAGTATTTAACATTCCACCCACGAGGAACATATGTGGCACAAGGCCGAGTTTAAAGTGGGTTTCTCCGAGCCCGTAGGCTCAGCCAAAAAATATCTTCTTTGAACCCGCATAAGCGGGTTCGGGAACTGTCAACCTCCCCTTCGGCAAATATTCGTCCGGGTTCCTCTCTGCCAAAGCAGATAGTTCGACAGACGTCGCAAACAGTCAGAGACTGTATCTCCACGTATCTCAACAGCAGGTATTCTCTCTGTTAGTATACATAATACATACATTTTTACATAAGATGGGCTCATCTTATGTAAAAATGGGAGAGCCCCACAATAGTTACATCTAGTCATTTTAGCTGTAAAATAATGAGAGCGTGCCACAAATCTAGTACTTCGCTTAAATTCATAGTCTAGGTATTAGCAGAAAGTTTATCAGAACAATTAGTATGAAAGTATTTATAGAACATGCACAGGGAAGCTAGGTTACGGCCTAGGTTACAGCCTTGGTTACGGGAATGAATCCAGAATGCCTGGCCAGAACCAATCAAATTGCAGATTCTTTGGATTTTATCAAGAATCTATAAATATATAGCAGGTGTACCAGAACTGATGTGGCATCAATATTAAAAGCACTGAAATTTATATCCAGCGGTTTAACTTGGCACATTTTTACTTTAGTGGGTCTTTTCGGTCTAGGCCGGTTGATATTAACTTTGCTGTTTAAGAAAATAAAGCAGTATGTTTAACTCAAACACGTGAAATATCTATCTATCTATCTATCTCAGTCCTTTTCATATCTATCTATCTATCTATCTATCTATCTATCTATCTATCTATCTATCTATCTATCTATCTATCTATCTATCTCAATCCTTTTCATATCTATCTATCTATCTATCTATCTATCTATCTATCTATCTATCTATCTCAGTCCTTTTCATATCTATCTATCTATCTATCTATCTATCTATCTATCTATCTATCTATCTATCTATCTATCTATCTCAGTCCTTTTCATATCTATCTATCTATCTATCTATCTATCTATCTATCTATCTATCTATCTATCTCAGTCCTTTTCATATCTATCTATCTATCTATCTATCTATCTATCTATCTATCTATCTCAGTCCTTTTCATATCTATCTATCTATCTATCTATCTATCTATCTATCTATCTATCTATCTATTCACTTGTAATAAAGTATAAGCGAAAATACTTAAAATAAGTCCAAAAGCTTAAAATAAGCTAAAACGCTTAAAGTATAAAACAAACCGCGCGTTCAATGTCACTAGATAAAGCTTTAATTTAATAAAACTAATAATGGAATATATTAGGTTGGTTCAAAAATAATGACGTAATAATGTCGTTTTTTGACGTTACGTCAAAAAACGACATTATTACGTCATTATTTTTGAACCAACCTAATATATTACCATAATGTGTATCAGCATTACTCTGAATTTCATGCTTGGTGCAATTTTCAGGCAGTATGAATCTCAGCCTGAAGCTTGCTGAAGAAGAAACTTATCTATATGATTGACACCTGATAAAAACACAATTCGAGTATTTGTAATAAGTAACATCTAGATTAAAACCCACTTTTCTCGTGCATTTAAGACTGAAAAAAGATCGGTTGCTTTTTTTTTCTGAACAAGGACAAATCATGCCATTTCACTTCTTATCCCAGTTCTACAAACAACAGAGGCGAATTACGTTAGCCCTGCGGTATGCTAAACAACCCAGAGCATGATAACCTCCGATTCGCAGATGTATCATTCTCATGGCTAGCGAGATTGAAACATAAAGAAAATCAGCTTTAACTTGAAAATCCTAAAAGAAAGTCGGTCGGGTCATTAGGTGCATTGTAATCTGACAAGAGAACCAAAGAGAACGAGTTTGACAGCTCGTGAGTTGGCGCCGTACAACGAAGAAAGAAATAATCCTTCGAGTTTAGATATTCCGTAACGAATTGTTTCCAAAATCAGTTCATCTAGTGGACACTTGCATTTGGTGGCTGTTGCAGATACAGACACGAGAGTGAGAGAGAGAGAGAGAGAGAAAGGCATGTGTGTAGATCTGCCGAAGAAGCGTTCAGGGAGAGAGGATGTGGGGAATTAAGAGTTCGATCGTTAGGCTGTGTTTAGCGTTCTTATTGTGGAAGAGGCAAAGAAAATGCGAGCATATTTGCTTATCGCCTGCAAGCATTATAAAGTAATACAGAAAGAGAAAGATGAATTGTATGTGAAAAGAAAAGAAAAGAAAAAGAGTAAAAGAGAAAAAGCATCAAACGTTTATGCGTACGTAGCAGTGGAACGTATAGAAAATTTCATAGGGTAAGCAACAAATAACAACTCTATGAGCAACGTAGATTTTACATGTATTTCAGAGAAAAATAGTTTTTCTAACAAGAAGATTCAAGAACATCTCCCACTCTCTCGTTCTCTCTCCCTTTCTCGATATATATATATATATATATATATATATATATATATATGCGTGAAACCCAGGGTCACAAAGTCATATCAATCCAACTAAATATGTGAGCTCTATCACTGATATTGAACGCTTTCCAATATGTACCGCGCGTATATAATATATAAATAATATATATATATATATATATATATGGATGCAGAGACGACTAATGAATCCGATCTTCACCCTGAAAAGTCTGTTGCAATTGTGACATGGAATGTTGGGGGCTGAACCAGGTTGGCGGCCGGAGCCCTCTCGATCTTTCCTTTTCTGGCGTCTTTGTCCCTGTTTCTTTTCTTTTCAAAAACAGACATTACGAACCTTACAAGGTAGCGCCAGACGGCCCAGTCCTCAGCAGAATCTTCATAGGTAGCATGGGGAATGCCACGATGCTTGAGAGACATTGCTGGTTTTTCAGTGGTTTGCTGATAAGGAAGCATTTAAGGCAAGCAGGCTTCGTGGTAGTCTGCTCAGTATCGAAGACAGACATAGATCATTAATAGAATTAATGTGAAAAAGGTTTTTCCCTTTATTCGTTTTTAGTTTCGTGGATATATAGATATAACCACTTATCGGAAGAGAGTTAAACTGATGGCATTTCTCGAATGTATTTTTCCAAGTAGTTTAATTCTGTGGTTATATGTATATAGTCATGTGTCAAGCGAAAACAAACCTTTTCATATTAATTCTATGTATCTACATATATAATAATAAAGAAGTTAATGGTTATATATATATATATATATATATATATATATATATATATATATATATATATATATATATATATATGGTGAGATTACCTCTGGACAAGGACCTGAAGGCATACGATATAAAGGGTTACAGAGTAATAGGCAGAGTTTATGTGGATAGGTGGTGAAAATGACGGTTAAACCTAGACTTGATGGTAATATAGTGATTAGGAAAACAGCCTCTTGAGAATCAATTCCCCAGAACAGTGGTTCTCAGGAAGAAGCTATTCGAGTGGAACCTACTCCTCACCGATGGAATACGGAAGTAAAATTGGCGGCTTGCTACAGTGTGCGTTGCATGGCAGGTCTTAGTTTCGAAGGTTAGAACTCGTGGAACTAAACAATGTATTTCGCTTCAGGAATTTCTATGGATACACACACACACACACACACATATATATATATATATATATATATATATATATATATATATATATATATATATATTCTATATTTGGATAGCAGTATTTCTTTTATACATGTTTCGTGGAATCTGACACAAGGAATATATTTATTTATGTTTTTTTTTTCCTAATGTTCTCACAGTTTTACATTGACAGGAGCTAAGAGTGTGCTTATGTTTGGGACAGTAATCATTACAGACAGTTCCTGCACCCTCTTACCCCCATCCATGGTAAATTGTAACGTTAGAAAAACTTAATAAAAATATTTTATTTGTCTGTCACATTCAATGAGAAGTAACTGCAGCATAGAACTTGCGGTTACATCAAGCAATTTCAACTTAAAGATGATGAGACTTTGTCGCCAATTTAATTGCATGCTTAAATATTATTTCTTTTTATAATTAGTATGAAAATACTCAGTTGAAAATCGTTTATGCTGGACACATTTCTACGTACTTTATTATATTATATGTGAATGTTTGTGCGTTTACAAAGCATTTACGACGGCTATATGCGTGTTTTTGCCACTACGTGTGGGCGTGCATGCAGAAGTCCATTTCTGTCCATTCGTGTGTATCTAAAAATGAGAAAGCTTTTTGCTTTGATTGGTCAGGTGTGCCAGTCGACGCATGCCTACGTGTGCGTGTGCTTTCTATCGTTTCAGATTAGTATTAAGCAAGGAGACAAAGCAGAAGAGACAGCGAGTTGAAATGAACGAAGGGAAGAAGAAGAAAGAAAAATATAAAATGAAGTAAAAAAAAAAAGATTTAAAAAATGTGTAAGCCGTGCAGATACAGCGAGTTTTGTTAATGAACGCGTGGCAGATCATTAGGCGATTAAAAGCAAACATGGAGTAGATCAGAAGGAAGATGCGAAAAAATGGCTGGTCGTTACGTGCTATCAGAAGAATCTCTAATCTCGCGAGACTGTGGATCTAATGCCGATCACACGGATTTAAAAGAAAAAGTAGGAGGAGAAAGAAATCAGGAAAAAAAAATGAATCAACGATAGTGAAAATATGGTGAACGAAGAAGGCAACAGATAGATGAACGAGGGAAATATTGCGGAGAATTTAATAAAGAGAATATTCTAATAGTGATGAAGAAGAAGAAAACGATGAATGCTGGGAAAATTTCAAAGGGAAGATGACGATAGCGTTGTTAATGATATAGGGACGATGAAGGGGGAAGAGAAAAAGAATATATAGGGAAGACCAATGAAATTGGAACCTACTTATAAAAAAAAAACACGAGAAAATATAAAATTAAACAAATAACGAAAAAAGAAATTGCGAAAATCTCAAAATAAAAGAAAATATTAAAATGATGAAGAAATTGAATTGTAAAAGGGTGGAAGAAAAAGAACATCGAATATGATTTCAAACAGTTTCGCTTTGAGCGCTAGTTACGCAGCTGGTGGGTAGGTGGATGTTTGTATTCTACGCATCTCAGAATGGCTTAAATGTTATTCCGCAAATCTAGGGCTACGGTCAAAACGTCCCTAATTCATCTGACACGAGATTTGGGAACGACGACCGACTTTTCTTAACGAAAATGAATTGAGACAAGTGACTGATTTGCTACAACAGTTGTCATTGCAATTCGAATGCAGTTATATTGCCAAACACACACACACACACGAACACTCGCAAATTTCTGTAACTATGAAATAAAAACTCCTCTATTATAGAGCCATAAATATAAACAGATGCTTATATTCTTCGTAATCATTTCAACCCAAGCAAGGCAATAAAGCCACTAAGACGAGTTTACTGAGTTTTAGAGAATATGAGGAAAAGAACATTATTAAAAAGAAAAACAGCAACAAAAAAACAGAAATTAAGGAGGTAGAAGATAACGATTGACACTGCATTAAAATTTTCGAGGATCAAAATTTAATGGAAAGCAAGAAGCCGGAAAAGCATTCCACAGGCGTGAAGTGTGAGAGAAGAAGCTGTTAGCATAGAACTTACGGTTATATCTAGCCATTTCAACTGTAAAACGATGAGACCTGGCTGCCAATTTAGTACTGCGCTTGAATTTATAAATTCTAGATACCATAGGGTAAAGTTCATCTGAACAGTTACCAGGAAAATATTCATAAAAAAGCCCCGGGAGGCTACGTTATCGGCTATAGGAAAGTGACTGAAGCTGAGACGTCATGTTAGGCTTTTAAACTTTGTGGATTATTCATTGTATTTTATCAAAAATCTCTAAATACGTAGCAAAATCACAAGTCTACATTTGGCAGCAATAATTAATATCTGCGCACGTGTGCGAATATAAGAATTTATGATCTATCTATCCGAAGTAGTGCTGAATAGTTCAAATTAGGATCAACCTTCCAAAATCTGACCAAATAAGCAAGCATCAGAATTTGAACCACTTCTTGATCAGACAGAAAGTTTTCACTACATCGTCGTAGATGTTAGTAATTCCTATATTATCATCAGTTACATCAACATTTAATATATATACATATATATATATATATATATATACTTTTCAGCAGTCAATATACCACATAACACCCTTGAGCACTTAGCTTTGGAGCGGGTAGAATGAAAATCAACGTGTTTTAGTGGAGTCAGCAATTTTCAATCTGCTTGTCTGAATCATCTTCAAGAAGCAATAGCAAGATCTAAAAGGTCAACCAATCTAACAGTGATCCCATCTCGCAATCCTCACACTTGTTCCATATGTGGCCTCCTTTGTAAATCACTAGCGGGTCTTAAATGCCACTTAAGATTAGCGCAGAAAATTTCATAACTGAATCAATAAGCTGTCAGATCCTCATACGTCGAAACCGACGGGACAGTCCATTATATATATATGTATATATATATATAATGAGTATGTATATGTGTGTGTTTAAAATTTCAGTTATAAATGAAACATAACTGTAAAGACAATATTAATGGAAAAATGACAAAGGATAATCTTTTATGCCATGATTGAAAAATAAAAATGCCAACAAGTTTCATTCATTGAAGAATATTATCAAGGCAAGTGTAGAATCATTTTAGCAACTTGCATTTATGCACAGAGGTATCATGGAGAAAAACAAATTTAAACATTTAAATCTTTAATTAAAGATGGGTTTTGCTCACAAACTATTAGATTCTGATAACTTTATTCAAAACATTTTTCTTGGCTGTCTTCTACCATTTGCAATGATGGCGGAGGCATTAACCCGACCACCACCAGTGAGACACGCTGTAAGAAATACTCCGTTTAGCAAGCATTGTCCCTTAATCATGACGCAATCCCGCCGACTCTCCGAAGGAACGCCATCAAACGAGGGCCAATAACTCCAAAAGTCTCCACTGTCACTCGACAAATCTGTCATATTTAACTATTTTTTTTCTCGTGCGAAAAGACTCCAGTTCAACCGCGGACCTCACTAAATTACCGGTCGAAAATCTATCGGCACAGGTCGCATCCCAAATCAACGACTTACACGAAAGAAAAATGAAGAGGTTACTATGGAAGAAAAGCTGATTGAACAGCAAGAAAATATTTGGAGAATTTTGATATTGCAAATGTTAACAATATTATGAAATCAGCCAAAGTTATGAAACAAACAAGCAGATGTTACAATTAGAAACATGTAAGTTGGGTAAATAAGTACATGAAATTTTTTTCTTAAAATTTAATCTTTAACAATGATTGTAGATATAAACATGATGAACCTGTTTGCTGGGTTCAAAATTTGGTTAGGACCATGAAAAATAGTCAACATTATTTTGAGCTAGTATTGTCGGTAGCAGAATAGGTTTCTTTAAATTCGCACATAAATGCAGAGAATTACTGTAAATTATTGCCAAAATTCTTGGATGTTTTGTATGGTACAGGTCAAGGAAATCTAAACTCAAGAGTATATTCATGGAAGAAAATGGCCCTTCACATTCTGCAAATCTAACTTTTGCCACATTGCCTAAAAGAAATTTCAAAACACTAAATCAATTTTATAACCACCAGCTTTTCCAGATATTAATCTAATAGAAAACATCTAGGGTATTGCCAGAAGAAATATCTATGGTGTGGAATACAATATTCAAGCTAATTTCTCGGAAGCAATAAAAACTTCTTCAAGTCGAAATAGCAAAATAGTTAATCAATATAAAATGTTAAGGAGTCCATATTGTTATGTAAAATAGTTTATCCAGTTATATGTGCTGCCGTGTTGGTCAAATATATGTTTCTGTGTGACGATATAAAACTCACCCACAGTTGGATTTTACAAGCAAATTATAGTTGTGTGGTATATTTAGGCTAGTTTAAGGAATAATTAACAGACAAATATTTCTTCAGAGATTTAGTTAAGAAAATGGACAGAAAAACAGATAAATAAATACTTGAAGAATAGAAAAAAATAAAGAAAATATAGAATTCACAGTAATGTTTGTGAATGAGCTGGTAATGAATTTAACACTGCATACGGAAATGGCCGCACAGGAGAAAGGGATCAAATTTAGGAGTCGTAGAAGTGGCTGTATTTGAAAAAAGATTGACCCATCTGTAAATAAGGGGATCTGATTGATAAAGAATGCAATCTAGCTAAACGATTCTACTATAGAAATAAAATCCAGTATTAAAATTATAACCGAAATAATTCATGGAATTTTTAACCTTTGAAAAAGTAATATACCGTGGCTCGCTTAGAGACGAAGAGTAGTTGTTAACCGTTTACCAAAGGCGCGTCTTTGTTACTTGGTTTGGGCGATTTGGTTCTGCCTCTAACGTCGAGAAATAAAACAATCCCATCAACATTTTCTCAACTTTCTTACCTGTTCTAATCTCCGCCTAGAAGAAAAGGAACGAGAAGAAAAAGAAAAAATAGCAGAAGAAATACAAAGAAATACGGATCACTTTTTTTTCATATCACGTTGAAACACCGGTTCTCATACGACAACCGAAGTTAAGCAACGTCAGGTCAGTACTTAGATGGGTAACCGCTTGGGAATACCAGGTGCTGTAAACTTAAATGTGCTGTTGGTGTAAGAGATAACGGCGCGGAAAGAGAAATCGGAGTGCCGTGTTCCAATTCCAGTCGGGTTCATTATATCTACTTTCGCGCAAATACCCTTGGTAAATCTATGAATCCACTTCCTCTCCACTTAGCTATCGCTTAAATTTGTATGACTTGCATAAAAAATTCCTTATTATCTCCAGAAGATTCTTACAATATTAAAAACATGTCCCGGCTTTAAACTGCGGAAAAAAAAAACAAAGAAAAAAAACACTAAACAAATCACTCAATCACCATTTCCAAGATCTTAGCTGACCATGGATTCCCCACCTACAAAAAATGGATCGGGCAGAGGATATCGACCACACTTTTTCGTATACTAATTCTTTTCTTCTCTATATGAAATATGAACCGGTAAGAACAAAAAGAACATTCCATAACTTATAAAGAAGCGTGCGATTGTGATGTCTTGTTAAAAGACAACCACGCCTTTGATAGGTCGAAGAACAGAGAGTGGACTCATATGGCGGTCTATATTTTTCAAATTTACTTTTAAATGAAAAAGTCTTCCGCCTATAGATTTCATAAAATTTTAGATAATAAAACCTGGTACTCCCAACATAAGTTATTATCAATAGTTGAAAAAAAATAACTAAAGATAAGTATATTTCTCTTAGGTATATATTAATGATTTTATCAACATCAGCTGGTTAATAGAAATTTTATTTTGAAACAATGTCTAGCTTAATAAAATGTGATGTCGTGTGTATGCATTCACTTCACACTTGTAAAAAGCATGACACATTTGTTAATCTCCTCTAAATATAGTTTAAATAATATAGTAGACAATTTGGCTATGAGAAGGCTAACTCCTAATTCAATCCCTTGACAATGTCATAAACAACGTAGATGGTTAAGGCCTACTACTGTCATTATCTGACTGACTTGGGTTCTTTGAAGAACTTCTTTCCAAAGTGCGGGACTCGGCCTCCTTGCATGTGTTCAATTGGGAATTATTTTAAAAAAATGTTATACTTTGGCTTTAGGAAAATTATTTGATAGTTATTGTAATATTTTCTGCAAAAGATAAAATTTGAGATTGTTTCGTTTAAAATGTAAAGAAATCGACAATTAAAAAAAAATTAACAATAACCATACCGAAAATGTTCGTCGTATTAAAATAATGACACCACCATTTGTTGTGCAAAAATAAACAAGCACATCCTTTTCATTTAAGGTAATTCTTTTCTATCTTTAATAAATTTATATTTAGAAACAAAGAAATATTACTTTTTATCGGTTTTTGCAAAAACTAACAAAGCGACGAGTTCTGTGACAAATTTCGGTATTTTGCTTGAAAAAGAAAAGATTTTTTTAAAATATTTTTTCAATTAACGCTAATTTAAATTTGATTTTCTTCGGTTGAAACGTTGCTTATGAGAGAATTTTTTCTATTCTCTTAAGATTTTTTTTAATATTTAATATTTTTTTATACATTTAATTTTAATAATTTCTTTTAGTATAATCTTTATTTTTAAAATCATTTTTTCGTATGTTTAATTTTAACAACGTTGATTTGAACTG
Source organism: Acanthosepion lycidas (assembly GCA_963932145.1). Taxonomy (NCBI): domain Eukaryota; kingdom Metazoa; phylum Mollusca; class Cephalopoda; order Sepiida; family Sepiidae; genus Acanthosepion; species Acanthosepion lycidas. Next base: position 67,015,190 of record OZ010585.1, on the reverse strand, counting down.
GATTTTTAATACTCTCTCATTACAGCTGATTTCTATTTATTTGAATTTTTTAACCGAAATAAACCGTTATTTTTAATGAAAACCGACGATGTATTTACTTTTGTTAAATTTATGCGAATGATTTTATTCCAAGTTGCTCATTTCATGAATTAATATCTAGTTTAAGACAATTTAAGAAAAGGATCGTAAGTAGTTTTGTAAAGTTAGCGATTCTTACGCGTCTAGTATTCCGTAACGAATATCATCGATGGTTGATTTTACGCGTTTTGTATAAAGCCCCAAAGGAAGTGAAGGTTCTGAAATCCTTTTACCAAACGGATGGAGGAGGGATTGGATTTCGAGAAATTTCTTTCATAGAATGAAAATGACGATTAAAAATTATAGGTCTGCAGGATGTAGAGAACTGGAAAATGTGTGATATGAATATATACTAAATGTTTATAAAACGCGTGGAGATATACATACATACATATATATATATATATATATATATATATATATATATATGTATGTATGTATGTATGTATGTATATGAAGTGAATCAGAAAGCAACTCAGAAATTGAGCCACTTGACGAGTTCGTTGCATTTACTTTCTCAGAAATATTCTTGAAAAGATATGAGGCTATTGCTATTCCGCAGCTATGAGTAAACTAACAGGACAGAGTGGGTTCTCTAATTATATATATATATATATATATATATATATATATATATATATATATATATATATATATATATATCGTATGCATCCGTTTATCACGCGAGTTAAAGGTAGCGTCCACTTCAGTTAAAATTCAGTCCTTCGGTGGTGACCTCTGCAAGGCGCAGGCTACGGCAATGGTATATTTAGCACGTGCACTTCCCAGACTACAGAGCCTGTACCTATAAGATACAAAAGAATGCATGGCATTACATTTTGGGACGGCTTGGCTGCAGGCGGTGTCGGTACTTGTGCGACACAGAGAACCAACTTTCCTTTCGGTAAATGCAACTCTTGATGCAATGTAGTTGTTCCATCTAAAGTTAGTGGAAAACGTGCAACCAAGTGAGGAGCTCTCGCGGAGTTGATCATATGCCATATATATATATATATATATATATATATATATATATATATATATATATATATATATATATAATCAGAATTAACTTAGTCTGGATAAAGCAGTAATGTTAAAAGAAACAGCGCTTTAATTAATGAGAACGAAATTAAACGTATTAATTTCGTAGTTTATTAGAAAAGAAGACGTGTGAAGGAATAATGAAGGAAAAATCAAGTGTGTAAAATATATAACTAAAAAGAAACATATAATGCTGAACAGGATTTTGAAAGATTTGGTCAGTCAGAATGTAATCATGATTAATTACATTCAGCCAAACAAAGAAACTGTGGGTGTTAGGATCAAGGAATCTTTATTAAATACAAATGATGATGGTTATAAGAATAATTCTAATAATAATTTGGTTACATTACCGACATTCCTAGAATACAACTTCCTGGCGCAAAGAATTTGGGTTCTAATCAGCTTTCGTTTCTGTTCAACTCATAACCAAAAGCAGGTCAAAACTTACCTGAAAAATAGAAGAAAAAGTGACATGTAAAATTTGGGCATGATTAGAACAGCAAATAATTATAATATAGAACAAAAGTAACTGAAACGGCTTTACAATGATCCTCACCGATACAAGAGCCACTCGAGTTAGAGGGCTACAGAGTAAGAAGGCATAGTCAATGGGGATATTTTGTGAAGATAACGGTTAACCGTGGACTTGAACAGGTTAAAATTCTAGTGATCGATTCCACAAAGCAGCGGTTCGTGGAAAGAAGCTGTTCGAGTGAAACATAGATCACATTAATGAAATACGAAGGGTATAAGGGTGGTTCGCTACAATTTGCGTGGGATGGCGGCTCTTAGCCGCGAAGCGTAGAACTGGTGGAACTAAAGACTGTAGTTTGTCTAAGCACTTTCCATCTAAATAGCGATTGAGCAGCGAATGGTTTAAGAAGTTTCGTCTGTGAGAAAAGGGGTTTTTAGGGTGGATATAAGTCATGACCCAGATTCTGATTCTGGGCTCTATCGAAACTGGAAAGTGAAGACTCGGCAGATCCCGTCCATATAATATAGAAGATAATATTGAAAAATTGTAACAAATCCGTTGTTTGATAAATGTTAACACCGGTGATATATTTTTTTTTTGTATATTTTTCTATAATAAATAAAATAAATTGCTATATGAACATATAGGATAACATTAATGAACTATTGTAGTGCATAATGAATCTTACTACCTTTTTGATTTCGTTGTCAGTTTGCATCGTAATAAACATGCATTTAATATTTCATTTAAACCGATAATCATTTTTATAAATCGTTAAACATACATAGTTCATAATTTCAATCATTATATTTGTTTAAGAAATATATTAGTTTGGTGCAAAAACAATGTCGTTTTCTCACATAGTGACATATGTGAGAAAACGACATTATTTTTGCACCAACCTGATATGATTTTTTTTTTTATAATTAGGTTATGTATTTATTTATGTACATACTTATAAATATGAGAAGATCTAAAAGAAATCAATAAATTTTGAAGATGAGGACTTGAACCAGAAGCAACACCTAAATCTTCTCAATTTCAGAATTTGAAAATACACCACAAATTTTCTTGTCTTCGTTGGATGATAAGAATATGATTTAAAACGTTTCTACTGCAAAAGTTTTTGCTATTTTGACGTTTCAGCTTGGATTCGTTTGAATTAAAAAAAAAAAAAAAAGCAAGCAAAAAAAAAAAAGGAAAAGAAAGAAAAGAACAATGCATAATCGAGTTAACTGTGATACGAGAACCCAGTAGCCAAATATGGCGACACTCGACATCCAAATATAGCTACGCCCAGCATCTAATATGTAAGGAAGCATGAAGATATGCCATTTATTTTAACAGTGAGAGCAACGCTCATCTAGTTTTGAAAAGTTTTTGCAGATAAAAAGAAAAGATTTAAAAGTAAACGTATAAATCTGTGGTATTTTTAAAAATTATGAATTTATTTAAACTTTATATCTCATTCTTTTTAGATGAAGAATCATCCGTTCCAGACATTGGCTCTCCATGTTATTCGAACCAGAATCCTCATATTATCTCTTATACTTCAGATATCTGTGACCGTGCTCAAGAATCGGAGAATTATTTAACAAAATACTTTATTCAATTCACAGTAGTTGATTGTTCTTATTCGTTTTTCATTTTGAGAGCATATTTCCTATCTGTTAATACTTTTTTTATTTTGCTTTTTTTTTATATACCACGTTCCTTCAGAAAGTAAGCGATCGTAAATCATCACAGATTCCATTTCTTTACTACATGTATCGTTATGAGTACTTCGGAAAGATAGTGGAGAGATTTCCCGTTGGATTCTCCATAGTTTGAAATTCAGAGTTTTCCCTCCCTTAGACCGATTCCCATCCAAAGCACGAAAGTCTACTTTACCCTTATATTTAACTTTTTTTTAATTTTTATTTAGTTGGGGGTAGAAAAGACAGATACGTGCCGAAAGAGAACGCAAGAGGTTCGGCTGGCACTTGAACTCGGTTCGAAGATTCCACTTTCCACGCTGATATTCATTACACCAACCCCGCATTTTTGTTATTACTTATCAGTATTAATCATCGTTCGTGTTGCGTGTCTGTTTCTTCTACAATGGATAGGAAGTTGTGGAGAGCCTATGTCTGGAATGGATATAGCTCATAAAATAAGAAACCGTTTAATACGGGTGAGGATCAACTTCCCTCGACAGCTAATAGCTAATAATAAACCATCACGCTCAAGCATAGACAAGGACTCAGGAAATAAAGTTTTGTCTGTTTAGCGGCATATCAACACCTTATGGGTCATTTAATGTCAAAATTTAATTTTCTTGTGAGCATTAATAATTGATTTCACAAAAATCTATTGCTGTTAATTTTTTTTTCAAAAATGTGTTGCTGGTACTTTTACTATAAAAATCTATATTTATACTTTCATATTGCTTTCCGGAGAGCCGAGTTCGAATTCCAGTCAAATCCATTACAATCACTTACATGCTAATACCCTTGGGAAAGATATGAATCCTCTTCTCCCCACCAACCAGCTATAGGTAAATAGCAGGACAGCCCGTGTTCTATAGCCTTGGATGGCAACTGGTCTACCGCAGAAAGAAATGCCAACCTACTGCGGGAAAAAATCTGCCTCGTCAGTCATGTATCGAAAGATACATGATCGTCTAAGCGCGTATCACGCATGGCACATAACAAAAACTAAATATTTTGAGGCCAATTTGGGTGTTAACTATTTGGCCATAGCTGGGGCCCTAACAGGTGCTATAGCACCACGGATCAGGGTAGACCTGGGAACGACAGCAATTAAGAGGTCGTTCAACGCTCCTCAAAACCTCCCGATCAGAAGCCTTGCTGCCGAATGTAATTCATCGTCATACCCAGAACGGAGAAATATTGCAAGATAGTTATGGAACAGTGGTTTGTATTAATAAAATTCTTCTGCTCTTTATTTCATCAGCCATTGACGTATGTCTGGCATAAATGATTTCCACAGATATTTGGCGATGAAAGAGAATAGGAAGAATATAATTCATGCCTTTTCTAAAGGTGTCAGTGTAAAAATGATGTGTAGCCCAATGCATTTACAGATTATGTTTGAAATCTCGATTTCTAATTCTTTTTGAAAATATATACAAATTTATTTTAAATAGTAAGCATTCCAAATCTATGAATGTCGGTTAAGTGTTGTATGCATTTAGAGATAACAGCAGGTGCAATAACTATGCGGAAATCAGTTCGAGATAATGTTAATGCAACGGTCAAAGAAGATTACAAGGTCAAATTTCTTCTGGTCGTTTACTGTTAATAGGATATTAATAAGACTATGAAAACGGATGATAATGTATAAATGTGCTTAGAAAAGTGATTGAACAAACCAATCTATCTTCAATGAAAACGTTTGGATCCCATAATAAAGTATGTAGGGCCCTTTGCCAAGAAAGTATTCCTACTGGAAAGTAGTGAATGGAAAAGTCTTTGCAAATAGACTCGTTGGCGACGATTCTCCTCGTCGACGTCATTGAATTTAATACGCCGATGTCAGCGTTCACTCGCAAAACCATTGCTTACAGCCGTTCAGCAGTTTTCAAATTAAACTCCATGATCGAATTGATTCATTAAGTTATTCAGGAATTTCAGAACAGAAAAGGCACGAAAGATACTTGGCATAACGGACAAAAGAACATTACACGGTACTGATAATTAATAAAGCACTCAGAGACACACACACACATACGCACATACACACAAATAATCATACACTCACAATCATGCAGACACATAATCACAGACCACATCCATATATACACGGTGCGATGGGTAAATTGTCGCCATTTTATATTTTTAATTTTACGCATGCGCGTAATTTGTTTTGATTTTGTCGACTGCACAGTTTCGTAGGGTCAGTTGGGTACTGTCTGTGAAAAAAAAAAAGCAATATGACGCAATTCATTCTGCCAGAAATTTGGAAAAGGTATACTCTACCGCTTGGCATTTGCACCAGCATCTTCTATACGAATATTTCAGAGTGTTTCAGTTTCAATACAGAGGATTTGGAAAAGAGTCGGATGAGTTTAATGGTGATTACAAAGGTGTTTCCTAAGATTGATCTTCTCACGGGGTCTCAGATTCAACACGGAGGACAGTGCAGAAGATTTGGAAAGAGTTAAATGAGTCTAATGTTGATTACGAATATACGGCAGTTTGGAAAACACACGCTGATCGTTCTGATAAGAAAAGAACACACGAATTTATTGGTGAGGCCCTCAGACATAACAGAGAGGGCTACATCAAGTGCCTTGAGGAGGTATTGCTACTCGAGGTCAAGATGGTAGCTAATGGATTAATCTGTGTCCGGAAAAAGGAATCTGCACCAGGCCAAAGAGGCAGGAGAACTGGGCATTAGCTGTCAGATAATTTCTGCGGCCACTCCTTACATCTGGCCAACTAACTTCCCATGCTGCAACCGCCTTGATTATTAGCGAGAAACCAACAAAACTCCTTATAACACCAAAGATAAACTGAAGGCAAAGATTATGGCAGCATTCACCAACATTAATAAGGAAACCGTCCCGATCAATTGCAGGGGATTCCAAAGTCGTCTGGAGATCCTGGCTGAAGCCAATGACGATTTTTTGAATAAATTTACTCTTTAGCATTTCTAGATATTTTGCGTAATTTTGTATCTGTTAAAATGAGATGTCGGTATTGATTTCCTTCTCACACATACACACTCATATATATATATATATATATATATATATATATATATATATATATATATATATATACATGTATATGAAGAAATATAGTCTTAAGATGTGCTATGTTTATGGAATAAAGTGCTCAATATCAGAGATAGAGCGTGTGTAAATATAAAAGTGAACATAGAAGTCAATTCTTAGAGGCGACAGACTGTTTAATGCTAGATGCAATCGTCAGGCCGTCTGTTTCATGCTAGTTGCATCTAGCATGAAACAGACTCTCGCCTCTAAGTGTTGACTTCTATGTTCACTTTTGTATATATATATATATATATATATATACATATATAACTATATATACATATATATATATATATATATATATATATATATATATATATATATATATATGTGTGTGTGTGTGTGTGTGTGTGTGTGTGTGAAAATATATAAAAAATAGGAAATAATAGGAAAGAACTGGTTAGGTAAGAGCTTACTTTAATTCAATTTAATTGGAATAATTATATTGAAGTTTTCGGCTCTTGTTTTGAAACATGAGAACTCTTATGTAGCGTGTTGGAATCCTATTTTTAAATAAATAATTATATATATATATATATATATAGATAGATAGATATAACTACTGTTATATACAAAGTTTGACCACCTGTAATATATTGTTGTTGCTCCTTCTTTGCGTGAGAACGGAAATAACATTACAAGACAGATCCCATGAAATGTTCATGTAGCATTTTTTTTTGTCGAGGTATTTTATAATGGTAGGTAGGTTATTGTGATAAATGATTTTGTTTGCGATGAAAAAATATTTTTCAGATTATGCTAACTTTACTTTTCATTTGTTGTCAGAAAATTTCAAGTGAAAAGAATTCAGTTCATATTTCACAACTGTAACAAGCGAAACTATATTGCCTCCTGAAAGATGTCTCCCTTTCGAGTGATTCTTTAGCATCATTCAATTCTTGACAGAAAAAAAAATGCAGTCTCCTTGCGTTCATCTTTAGCAAAAAAAAAAAAAAATGACATATGCATAGGAAAATAATCGAAATTGGGGTTTTCACCTTTCGACCAACCACCCTATCCTAGCAAAATCACGGATTTAGAGAAAAAAATATAGGGAATACTGGACCAAATGGCGAAAATGAAGGGAAGCTCCAAAACTGCAAAAGTACAAGGAACTCAACTGAGAGCAGCGAAAATTGTAGAATATAAAAGAACGTTCTAATAATATTGAAAACTTGAAATTGTAAAAGAAAACTGGAACGAAATTCGGGAGAGTATTCGTATTTTTATTAATTGATACATTGTACATAAGTTCGAATTTTAACAGCCAATTTCAATTCGGTAATCAATATCCATTTCCTGTACCAATAACCATTATGTCATCCATCACTTTCATTTGTAATAATAATTCTTCTTTTCCTTTGTGTCGTATACTTTCAGGACGCGAGTGATCTTGGCTCTCCACAGCTTCCTGGCCTTTGTAGCTCTCAGTAAGTTTTGTCTCTTTATAATCCTTGTTCTGCGAAACATTTACTCAAGATCTTTAAGTAGGTTATCCGTCGCTTTTCTGTTACTCTTGACTTTATTTTCTCCTCTGACTGCCACATTTTCCAAGTCCTCTTTACGCGTTATGTGCCCTAGAAATTTACACGATCTTTTTCTGATTCTAAGTATAAGTGTCCTTTTTGCTTCCATTTCCCTTAAAGCTTCGTCGTTGCTCGTTCCTCATTATATTCCCAGAATCCTTCTGTGGAAACACATTTTTGTTGCTTCAAGACCCTTCTTTATCCGTGAGCAGTTTGTTCAGCTTTCATTGCATTATAGGAGTACTAATATTACGTAAGATTTCTGTATTGTTTTCTTTGTTTCTAATGAATTGTATTTGTTCCTTAATACTTTGCTTAGTTTTCGAAGGCATCTTTCGCTATTTCGACGGGTCTTCGAAATTCTGCGTTGCATTTTCCGTTCTCTGTTAAAATACAACCTAGATAAATAAATTTTGGTTCTTGAAATTAAGATAGCTATTAATAAAGTTTTGAAGGTCGACGAAGAAAAGGAAATCGATTGCTTGATTGATTTGTTTTTACGGTTTATCAACCCCTTTGTAGTTTATTTAAATCCGAAACATTTTTGGATTGTATGAACTATTCTTCTTTTGTAAGTGAACATTGTAGTAAATTTTTTTCGGATATAATAAAGTTTTCCGATACAAGTCCTACTGTTTAACACATAATTGACAAGAGAAGAAGTGTATCCTTGCGTTTTCCAAGCGGGTTCTAGGAACATTCGCTGTAAACATTTTTGCTGTAGCCCCCCCACAGGAATTTTTGTCGTAGAAAACTTTGCCGTATAGGATTTTTACCGTGAGACAATTTCTCCACATTTTTTTAATATGCGACGTATCAAGTATTAGGTTGGTGCAAAAATAATGACGTAATAATGTCGTTTATTGACGTATTTTTAACGTCAAAAAACGACATTATTACGTCATTATTTTTGCACCAACCTAATATATCTGGCTCACACTATTTTTACTTCAATTTAAACATTTTATTAAGCGAAATTATAGGATACACCTAAATTTGTGGAAATTAATTGCGTATTTGAAAAAGGAAGAGACATTAGCAAAAAAGGAAAAATTGTGATTTAGATGCAGTACAAATGAAGAAAATATATATTGATATCAATGCAAGACTTCAGCGGAAAATGCTTCATTACAGCCCGACGCAAAAAAAAAACAAAAAAAACGTATTATTTACGAAGCATTGCTTGGAATTTGCACACATTTTAAATTATTTATTAGTTAATTTGATATATTTTTAGTCTTATATTTTTTAAAATAAATGTTTACTTTTTACTTTCTTTTCTGATGTCTGACCCTGTAAAAAAGACATCTATTTATACTTGATAACAAGTTATTTCGCATACTAAATTGAACATTAGTCCAAAAGTAATGGTCAAGATAAAGGTTTCGGAAAAAAATACGGTGAATTGTCTTACTGCAAAAATCCTATACGGCGAAGTTTTCTATAGCGTAAATTCCTGGAGCGAGTTTTCCTACGTCAAAATTGTTTACGGCGAATGTTCCGGATACTTGCCAAGCGTACTTGAGCATATGTGAACCGGCTGGAATTTCAATTCGACTCTTCGATTTCTTATTCCGACGTGTTATTTATTGCATCATCGACGCATCAAAGACTACAGATACTGGTCTTCACAAGCGTCACCCACCTAGTTACTGACCAGGCACGGCATTACTTAACTTCGGTGATCGGACGAGAGCCTGTATCTCAACGTGATATGGGCGTAAGCAAAAGAGACCGCTAAGCAAATCAAATTTCTCTAGAGACTTGATGCCTGTAGTTTTTCAGAATTGTTTATAAGAAGATTTGGACGTGTAAATTTGATTGAGGTGATGTTTGTTGTAAGAATTAAGAGATAATAAGGAGTAATTGAAAACAATGATTTATGAAAAGGTTACACGATTTCTCTTAATGGAGGCAATACTATATATATATATATATATATATATATATATATATATGTGTGTGTGTGTGTGTGTGTGTGTGTGTGTGTGTGTGTGTGTGTGTGTGTGTGTGTAGGATAAAAATATACAAAATTGCACGTACGTATTTCTTACACAGGTGTTATAAATACAGTGCTCAGTGTTATGAGACAGAGCTATAAGTATATATTAGTGAATATATATATAATATCCAACATCGATAGCACGACTGGAGTGTTTCATGCAGTTGCTGGAATATTTACATGCTACAAACCCAAGTTTTACGCACACGCCATCTTCAAACGATTTGAATGTCCAAGTAGCCTCAAGATTGTCTGAAACGACGTCAAGAGGTTTTGCTCTGTCTAGGTAACCGAGCCGTTGAGCGCTTTACTTTACTGAGTAGGTAGGTTTCTTTCTTTTTTATTATTGCTGCCATTGTTCGAGATTTTATCTCTTTAAGGGCATATTTGCAAGTTTCCTGTTGATTCCACCAATGGTTTTGTTTTTTTCTTTCATATATATATATATATATATATATATATATATATATATATATATATATATAAGACTTTCACTCAAAGCAAGGCGGAAGTGACACTAGTAAAGAGAATGAAAGTAAAGGAAAAAAAACTGGGTATAGAGAGAATTGAAGAAAGGATAAAAAGGAGAACGGTGATCAAGGCATCAAAAGATATCGATTGACATTACATTTAAATATTTGAAGATTATAGTTATCACGGAAGCAACTAAGACAAAAGGAGTTCCACTCTCGGGAAGTGCGAGAGAAGAAACTATTGGACTTAGAAGAGGCGGTTAAATTTAACTGTTTCGACAGTAAAAAAAAGTATGAACGAGATGCAAAACTATTAACACGCTTAAATTCATGTAGTCGAGGCACCAGTGAAAATATGTCGTCAGAGTAGATGCCATGAAAATATTTATATAAAAATACAGAGGGAAGCCACATTAAGCTAGTGAGAAAGTGACTGGAGCCGAGATATCAAGTCAGGACCGATCACATTGCATATCCGTCTAAGGATTTTGTCGAATCTCGAGATGAACAGCGGGGGGGGGGGGCACGACACCGTTTATGGCAAGATTATTCCATGCATGCATGAATGGTAGATTTGTAGATGTGAAGGATGGACTCAGATGAGAAAAAAAACCTTCTGGTGCGACACAAAGAACCAACTTTCCTGGCAGTAGATGCAGCTATTGATGCAATGTAGTTGTTCTACTTCAGATCAGTGGAAAACGTGCCACCAAGAAGACGGAGTGAAGCGCTCTCGTGGAGTTGGGCATATATATATATATATATATATATATATATATATATATATATATATATATATATATATATATATATATAACCTGACTCTGTAGCTTTGGTAAAGCAAAGATTCAAGGAAGAGGACAACGGGAGCCTTACACTTTTCAGTTTTTTTTACAGTTTATGTTGTATAAAATACTCGTGTTTTCTACGTACA
>OZ010585.1:66828875-66998875 GCA_963932145.1 Acanthosepion lycidas | reverse complement strand
GTCCTCAAGTAGCATTAGATCTCATACAACTCCACATTGCAATGTTTCCACTGCCGAAAAATGTAAATATTTTTGGTCTCAACAGTTATTCTTAATTGTTGAGACGAAAATACTTTTACATGTACACCTTAATATAAAGCCTTTGAACTCATCGGATGCAATCAGATTTAAATCAGTTCATTTTTTTTTTTTAGATCTAATAATTATATAGAGTTGAAAACCTTTACATTTTTATCCTTTTTGTTAATCTTGATGTCTTCTAAATTCCTCTGCATTTCCCCTAGCTGCCATTAGCCATCAAGGTTGTCTAGCTAATGGGAGCATATACATACTTTAATCAAGTGACGGTACGCAATTCCTTTTTTATTCATTAGTTACATCATGGCTAATTTGCTTTAGTTTTCATTTACTAATTTCCTTATATATTAATAGATCCCGAGTCGACATAGAGCCGGTCACTTTTATATTCATCTGATTTTTCGACTATTCACCCAATCTTACATGATTTGAGCAAAATAATTTTTTTGCTTAGCATCAATTACATAGCCACATTTTGGTCGCTATTGTTTTGTTTGTGTAAATAAATAACGTCTTTTAATGTCATGTCACTTTCGGGCGTAACCGATCATAACTTTCCACGGATTTATTTTCTTTTTTATCGGTAAATTTCAATGCCGTCTTGATATAAAAAAAAATAATGCAGTGATTTACCATTACTTAGTTACACGCTTTGGAATTCGGAATTTCAAGGCTAAAGAATTCTGTCTACTCTTCAATTCAAGCCAAACCTGGAGGTCAGTGAGGAAGAAAAAGACTTATTTTTGCCTTTCAAAATGGGAATGAAACTCTAACAGACTAACCAGCAATTCGAACTGATTTTGCATAGGTATCCGTTATTTTATCAGCACACCCCACTTCTTGATTACGGCTCACCACCATTTCCTGTCCTTTGTAAAACTTATTAAACGTTCTCTTTTTGTGATCTCACCTAATCCCTGTTCTGCTAACATCTTACGTTTCTTAAATTCTTCTTCTTCTTGGTAATAAATAATACTTAATACTTCCCATTCTAATTGTCTCCAAGAGAAATAATAAAATCCTGATATGGTTCTTTCAACATACGATGTTATTGGGTTGACCAAAAACTTCGTTCTACTTAATGAAGCGAACAAAGTTTTTCGCCGATACAATATAATTGGTAGGAATGTAATTACTTATGTGCGCCACTGTACCCGTATTGATACCCTATATTTCTGAGAATGAATAGAAAATTCCTTATCATAACACATAGTTACTAATGTTTCCTTCGAAGTAGTTCTCTTGTAAGTCAATGTGCTGCCTTACTACGATCATTTCTCACAAACTGTAGCGACGAATATCTGTATTATAGTTGATTTGTGCACGCTTCAAGTCCTTCGAAGTTTTGGGTAGTACACGATATACAATTTTTTTTTTCTCGAAAAAGTTAATTTATCGTGGGATGGCAGAGATTCGACTATTTTTTAAAATATCTGTCGATGAGGCAATTTGCTGTGGAATCATATTGTACTCAAGAGTATTCGTTACGGAATGAACAAAGGGACTTTCAGGTAAAATTTGAATTAGTCACGCTGAGTCTGTTTTCCTTATTGATAACCGTATCTTGTAGAGTTTGTTGTTCATTGTACTGTTCATTGTACTGTTTTTTTGAAGGTTTATATTTTTTACTTTCGATTACATTCGGATTTAGAACAAATACACTGATTATTAGTTTAGAGATTGTGGATAATGATGGAGACTGACTACGAGTGCATTGATGTCATATAATACCGACTATTCACTCCAAAGAATATCTCAAAATGACTCCCGGATATTGTAGGCGAAGCTAAAGTATTTAGTGGATTAATATTCATCCTGACGTCGTAGACGACTTGAACTGGAATCTAACTTAACGCCCAATAATAGGTTTAAATAGACGTGACTTTTAAGAGTAAAAATGATATGAGTTTGTAATCGCGAGTGAAATATTTTTCATTGTCAGGCTTCTTAAAAAAAATAAGTACAGAAACTGCTTTATCGCTGTTTTGCTTTTCTGTGAATGATATTCTACATATCGCCGGTTAATGGCACATTTTTAAAGTCTTAGAAAATAAAACTTTGTTCAATCGATAATATGGAGAAACAAATATTTTATCGCTATAAGTTCGATTTATTAGATGCAATAAAATAAGCACGTTTAAAAAATCTACATGAAAACCTATAATTAAAAAGAAAATGTACAACATCATCATTAGTCCTCTGATCGGATTTGGTCATAGAGTTGCCGAGCACCAGACCATTTCCTTCCATATGTGTCGGTTGCCTTCCACAGTCTTGAGTATTTGTGAAAGATCTTCAAGTTTGCTCAGTGAAGTTGCCAGCTCATTTTTCTCTCCGCCTCTTTTTTTTTTTTTTTGCTTCAGGTGAAACTTGTAGGATGATAGTGAAAAAATCTTTGGCTCTTATGACTTTTTAATAAGATGTTAACTATTTTCCCTGAGGATTCTTATGAGCTTTTCTAATGTGCTTGTTTCTTAAGTGGTTGTATACCACACTATGTCATTTGTAATCTGATCTACATTGGAGATGCCTGGTATGTTCTGTATCATCGCATTTCTAGTACATGGATTATTGGCTAAAATTCTGTTGTTATTATCCAAGATAAGCAGACATACAAAAAGATTGAGAAGGCCAATACACGGAACAGTTTTATTTATCTATCCCCCCCCAGCAAGACGATAATGTAACTAAAATGCAAGGCTTACTACCGGGTGTAGAATAGAATGAAAAGGCATTTAGAACGAACCGGAAACCCAGTTCTAAACAGGAAACAAGGGATAAACCTCTATTTCTGTTTAAAACACCTGGGAGGAGTGTGAACCGGACGATAGACGTTTTATCATTGTCTTCGAGCAGATGTTCTTGTCTTTCAAGACAATTTTTAGTTTAGTGGCAGCTGCTGCACTTTTTGCTGCTATTGGAATTATTATTTCTTGTTTGGAGCCTTCTTCGCTGATAACCGAGCCAAGATATTTGAATTGCCTCACTAAATTTAAGTTCCTGACCACCGACTTTTATCTTGGTCAAATGAACACAACAGGGAATTATTTTCACTGTTTCATAACTTAGATTAGGATTTAGTCCAGAATAATCCCGACTGTCGCCGTGTGGAAGACTCGGACATTTTGTTGAATATTCTGCTACTTTTTGGTAAGCTCTGAAAAACGTCGAATCTAGAGTTAAAGAAAAAAAAAAGAAAGAAATCGAAATTTAAGCTCCAAATATCGTGAGATCTCCAACGTAGGGATCAGTGTGCAAAACCCCGGGTAATTATTTCGATTCATCCTTCATGGTCGGATGACTCGAATCCACCTATTCTTTTTCCTTGCTTTTTTAATTTTCCAAGTAATACAAATTGTCACCCGTATCTTAATTTTTTTTATTATAAACGACTTCTCTTCCACACTTGGTCTCGCTTGAATAGTCACCAAGCAAGAGAACTTAATCCGTTTAACCCTCTCCATAATCGCACTGCTGCTATGTATTGAATTTCTGTTACGTTTGTATCTACTTACATGTCAGTATGTATGTGTGCATATATATATATATATATATATATATATATATATGTATGTATGTGTCTGTGTATATATATATATATATATATATATATATATATATATATATATATATATATTAGGTTGGTGCAAAAATAATGACGTAATAATGTCGTTTCTTGACGTTAAAAAATACGTCAAAAAACGACATTATTACGTCATTATTTTTGCACCAACCTAATATATATATATATATATATATATATATATATATATATATATATATATATATATATATATATATATATGTATATGTATGTATGTATGTATGTATTAACGTATATTTCTACCGCTTTAGTACAATCTGTTTTGTGCGAATGTCTGCATTCGTATTATCGAAAAAAATGTCTTGAAAACACCACGGGGAATTAAAAACGCAAGTTGTTTGTCGTGTCGCTTCTGCAATAGTCAATCTCCTTTCTACTCCAATAAACGGTTCAATATAATTCGATTTCTTCTGGCTTGAAAAAACGTCCGTGTCAATATCCATAGAGCATATTTTTCATTCGTCATCAAGAACGTAGCGAACTAAATGAGGGATATTTTTTCTCGCTATATTCTTTCCAAAGCCAATTACATTCTAATGGACGGTGAAAGCACCAGTAATAAATTTTACTCATCGACTGTAAAATTAGGCAACAGACTTGCATTGTATTCAGTTTTTCTTTAGTCCCACTTTTTTCTCTGGTGATTAAAGTCATTATTTGTTCTTTTTTTAATTTCTGGCTCGCTTCATTTTTCATTATTTCTTGTTTTATTTATTCTTTTACTTCTCTTTGCCTATTTTCTTATTTTTGACTTTTCATTTTCCTTTTGGCTTCAATTGTCTTACTTTCTCGCTTTGCCTCCATTTTTATTCCCTTTTCAATATCCAGAATACTTTCAGATTTTTTCTTCTATTGACCATAGTTTTATACATCATCTGTGATCAGATTATATATAGTGTTTTTATTTTTTATTTCCTATTTTCCTTTTTGAATTCTTTCTTTTCTATCCTTTCTTTCCTTCTTGAAAATTGAGCGCTAGTAAATTTTGAATTTCACTATGTGTGCATGGTCAGGTTACTTACAGAATAAGCAGGGATCACACAAAATAAGAAGAAATACAATTCCACGTTCAGTCACGCTGCTCCTTCAAATGTAGACCAGTGCACTACTTGTAGTTCAATCCGGAAATCCTATTCTGAATATCAACCCTAGAAAATAGTAGCGCACAATAATACCACGTATAAATGTTTATTACGACGAACTGCTTTATTAATAGATGGATTATCTTCAGCTTTCCCATTATTTATATTTGTTTTCATAATTACACCTTAAGCTTAGCGGGAATGCCACTAGTATACAGTGTGTTACAGGGAGTGAAATTGAAAGAGAAGACAGAGAATAGGGAGGACTGAGGAAAGAACAGAAGATGAACAGGGCTGAAGAAAACAAGATGGCGATTAAATTTTTGCGGATTTTAGTAATCAGGGAAGCAAGTAAATGGAAGGGAGTTCCACAGGCGGGAAGTGCAAGAAAAGAAATTATTGTAGTCGAAGTGGCAGTTACATTTAGGTATTTCAGCAGTAAAAGTGTAGGACCTAGGTAGCAATCTAGTAGAACGGTTAAATTCATGCAGTCGGGTCACTAGGTAAAAATGCACGTCAGTGCAGTTGCCATGAACATATTTGTAGAAAAGACAGAGGGAAGCCACATCACATCGGTGAGAAATTGACTGAAGTCGAGATGCCTGGTCAGGATTGATTACATTACAGATATTTCTTTGGATTTTTCCAAGACTCTTGAGATTCAGATGAGGGCCACCATACCAAATATGGCAACAGTATTCAATGCAAGGGGCTAATGGTAGATTTGTAAATGTGCAAGATGGATTTAGATGAAAGAAATTCTAGTACAACACAGTGATCCTACATTTCTTGTAGTATATGTAGCTACTGATTCGATATAATTGCTTCACTTAGAAATATATCTTTACACATGTAGCATCCTTACATATACAGCATATTCCTCATCAACATGAGAATGAATCTAGTAATGCTCCCGAAGCAGCTACTGAAGTCTGTCAAAAATGCAACACAACCTGCCCAGAATTATTATTAATCATAAGCTTAAGGATGAGATTAATATATATTAAAAAGTTATGTGAACTAAATAATTGATGCCTGGACAAATATTCAGTAAAACATTCAATGGTTCTATCTAATGGCTCACTATCTCTATGATCGTTGGATCGAAAATCTAAAAGTTGGAAGCCGTACACTAACAGATTTCATGCTTCCTGCGTTCCTAATTTCGAATGAGCCGTTAGGTCAGATTAGCATATTTAATAAATCACGTCGAATACAGGGCGAGAGCTCTTATTCACTCAGTTATGTGCCATACATGATACACACTTAGGCTGACTGATGAGGCAGATTTTTTTTTTTCCCGCAGTAGGATGCCATTACTTTTTGCGATAGAACAGTTGCTATCCAAGGCTATAAAACCCGGTCCGTCCTGCTATTTGCCCATAGCTGGTGGGCGGGGGAGAAGAAGAGAATTCATACCTTTTCCAAGGGTATATATAAGTGAATGTAATGGATTCAACTGGAATTCGAACTCGGCTCTCCGATTCCTCAATCCGAGCATTACTCCACCTTGCCTCTCAGCACATTATTTAACATTATTTGTGGCCGAGTGATTAGCATATTAGCGCTCCTTACATGTTTTTGAATGTCACCATATCTCTTTTGTTAAGGGAGTGAATTTGTGATAACATTGGTCTGAGGAAACGATTCAAGCGTGCGTTGAAGTGTTCTAAAACCATATCACGGCTTGGACTAAGCCTTGTTAGTGAAATTACCTCGAGGCAACCATCCGAAAGCCGTAGATGCTTGTGTTTGTGTGCGTATGCTAGCACGAAGTAGCAAGTCATCGTAGCCGAGGACAAGAGCGTACTGGCGTTGGTAAACTTGATTTCGCCTTATTTGTGCGATCTCACGAAGAATATGTAACTAAGCTCTGCTCAAAATACTTGTAGTATAAATCACAGGTGCTTTATGGGTGCTAAAGAAACTTAAATGTATTTGAACAAACGTCTACCACGTGGATTAACTAGCCAGCCTTACAGACGGGCATACTCCAAAAATGGGAGCCATTATTATTATTATTATTATTATTATTATTATTATTATTATTATTATTATTATTTTCTTTGATTTCTGGTGTTTACACATTTCTTTCCGGGTCCCGCCTAGAGACCTAAGGTTAGAAATGTCATCAAGATATGTTTCACTGACCAATTAAAAAAAACAAAAAACAAAACAGAGGCACACATATTTTACATAGATAGAGCTCTTCATATGGTGTGGGCTGTACTCGCGAGAACATTTTTTGTATTTCATTAAAGTATGGTCTTCCAGGAATCCCTTCAATTCGTCTACTGGAATATTTTCCACCCAATCCGAGTGCTCCAACTACAATAGGGATTGTTGTTGTTCCCATGAGACCATGAGATTTCGATTTCAAGCACCTTGTATTTTGATAGCTTCAAAATACATTACAGTCTGCAGGGAATGAATTATCAATAAGGAAGGACATTTTTTACAGTATTTACATTATGCCATGTCTAATGGATGTCACTTATCAGTTATCTCCTGTTAATTCCGTTCTCCAAGTTCTCATGGTACGTGAAACTAGAACAGTCTACTCCATCGAGCGAAATAAACGGTTCAGTTTGACATTCCAACCATCTGAAGAAGACCGGAGCGTAAAACGGCCGAAACGTTGTGATAAATATGGCAACAAAGATGAAGACAGTAGTCCGAATAATTTAAATAGTGTACATAATACTTCATCTCAGAAATATAGACATATACTGAGGGTCTTTATTTGTTTGTGGTCTCTGTTATTATTATTATTATTATTTTAAATAACAAAAATTGATTGAACTGCACATTGAAAATAGACAAAAAAAAAACCCCAAAAAACAAACAAAAAACTTTGATCAATTTTTAATTGCATTAAAATCAGGTTGAACTTGTGCTTAAAAGTATTTAATTTTTACTAAAGAAGAAAAGAACATAGCGCACCCGGAGCAGTTTTTCTAATATGGTTTACGCTGCGCAAGGAAGTAAGACGTGTAAGAAATGCTGTATTATCATTTAAACCGTTCCAATGTTTATATGTGGATAAGAAAATGTTATCAATGATCGTAACTACGCGGTAGTTTCAGTGAAGATAACGAAATAGAAAGATGATGGGAAATAAGAAAAATAGATTATGAAATTTAATCAGAAAATATTCAAATAACAATTTGAAAGAGTTCCACGCACAAATAGTCTAACATCCGGATTAATTTGTATCTGGTGTTCATTTTTGAGACTAGTATGTTCCGGATTAAAAAAATGAAATAAAATAAAATAAAAAGTTTAAAGATTCTAATCTCGAGGCAACTCCCGAATGGCAAGACCAAATTAATGTGAAGTCTGCGCAAAAATTTAGAAGATCAAAATAAAAGTCCATGAGGATTAGTTTATTCCCCTACACGGCTGTAACCAGTGAAAAAAATGTGATCAACTTGGAAAATTTTAATACTATTTTAGTAAAGATAATTAAACTTTGTTATCGAAGGTGACTCAAACAGTAGTAAGTTTTAATGAATACACAACCATGAGAGTTACATGAATAAAGTTTTAGGTTTGATTATTTTTTTAATAATTTGTCACATGATTTTTGTTGTTACAGTAAAAAGATTAACATATTTAAAGTTTTGAATAACATGCAGTTATGAATTTAAACGTTCTCTTTTAATTTGTTAACAGTTTTGTAGTCATGTATGTTGGTTTCGGAATGTAAATTTTTATTTTGATAAGATTCGATAGCGGCACTCTCTAGACTTTTCCGTTACTTTCTCTTTTAATAAACATGGCATTCTTTAGATCAAAGTTGTGATTGAATTTATTTTTATGTATAACTAATGAATTTGATAAATTGTTCTGTACAAATTCCCTTTTGTATTCATAGATACGGTTATTTTTAAATTTCTGTAAGTTTCACCAACAGTATTGTGAGGAACACAGCTGCGGCATGTCATGTTTTCATTTTTGTTATGCTTAGAATTTGCTCCCGAATTTTTCTATAATATTTCTCTTTTTAATGCCTCATAATTACTTTACTTTACTGGGGCAGGGATTTATTTCTTGTCAAGCCGCTCGTACTGTAAGAATTATTCCGAAAATGGCATCGTAACGAGGCAGTTTTTTCATCTGACAACTTCTGACCAATACTGAGTATTCCTCTCTTACAAGTCCATCACTATTATAATTTATGTGTAGTATCAAATATTTCAGTTTTAGTTTTAATAGTTTTTTGTTCTGTGGCGTCGTTGTGCCTTAGAAACGGTGAATTATGTTAGTTCCCTAATTATTTATTTCTAAATTTATCAGTCATGGCCAGTGATACATATATCTTCATTGTATGAAAAAAATGAGTCAGGTGACTACTTACATTACAAGTCTCGAAATTTTAGAAAGAAAAAATCAGTGAGAGAGAGAGAGAAAGAGTGAAAGAGAGAGAGTGAGAGAGAGAAGCGGTTTTTTAGTCAAAAATTTTTAAATATGCTTTAATGTGTCACTATATATCGAAGGACGGTCGAGTATTTGAGGGAAAATCTTTTGCCAACCATAAACAGAAGACAAAGTAACATAATGTTACACAAAATGAGCCAATTTTAACGAGCCCGTTTCTTTCTCAAACGTAGTAGATTGTAGGAAATGAAAACACACAACTCTCCTGTTACGAGACAGGGACAACAGCGACTTTGGAATTTTTTTTATCAGTTCATCCCAAAGCAAGCCGATAAAGCCACTAGGATGCAAATGATTACTGAGTGTGAACGAACTGAGAAAATATTACTGAGAAGAAATGACATTAAGAAAAGTAGAAAGACAGAAAATGATAAGTGACGTTGCATTTAAATTTTTGAAAGTTGTAATCAACAGGGGAGCAAGGAGCCAATAGAGAGTTCCAGAGTCGAAAAGTGCAAGAGAAGAATCTATTAGTATAGAACTTACGGTTACACATAACACTTTCAAAAGTAAAATGATGATCCCTAGCTGTCAGTCTACGATTAACTTCCTGAAATCGAGGTACCAAACAATTGCCGAACAATTGCTATAGAATATTTATAAAAAAGGCTTAGTGGAGCAACTTCAAATTAATGGCAACGTGATTGAAGCTGAGATGCCAAGTCGGGACCGATATTATATCAAAAGCAGCAGGCCGGATATGACAATATTATTCAATGTGTGGAAGACTGGTAGATTCATTTATATAAGTTCATCATATATTTTCACAGACTAAGTATAAATAGACTAAAATATGGAACTGGTTTACTTTCTCTATATGTACTGTGTCACTATATCTCGAAGGTAGGCTGAGTATTTGAGACTACATCTTTATCAGAACATAAACAGAAGACACCCTAAAATCTTGTTACGCAAAATTTACCAATTTCAACATGGTCATTTCTCTTTCAGATGTAACGTGAAGCTGGTAGGTAATGAATACATTCAACGCTCTTATTAGTAACCGGTACTAACATAGACTCGGAGCTAGCGATATTCTTGAAAGTATCCAGGAGAGCAGAAGGAAAGACAGGTCGTTCTGAGCGGATGCCAACGTGGTACTCACGGAAAGGCATAGCCAAGCTCAGATTCTTTAGTGATTTAGGGGATCGGGAGCAAGTCGTGACTCTCAGTTTTTATTGCAGGACTTGAGCGTTGATGTCACTTAGATCAATGGATTGGACTTATAGATCCAGTTCTGAATAAAGGATTTGGCCATATGTTTTCCACATAACCCATCAGTGATTAGCTGAAAATCTTCATGATCATATAACTCTCTACATGTGGCTAACTCACCTGATTTGATGCCCCTAGATTACTACGTTTGAGGTGAAGTGGCGAGGGAACCCAACCAGCAACCCCACAATAACAATTCGTTGAAGACAGGCATCATAAGTGTGCAGGTCAGCAACAACGAGTCCCACTGATGTGGGTATATATTTGATTCCTGGAGTGTTCTGGAGACTGAGACCAGTTTTTATTAAATAACCGTTTTCTGTTTTTCTAACTTAAACATGTATATAATTTGGTTTGAAAATATACTGATTTGTTTATTGGATCATTGCTATTTAAAAAAAAAAAATAATAATTCGTACTCACTTACCTGGCCCACCTCGGATAATCCTTTCGACGTATTTTTTAATGCGTCTATCAGTGATATTAGTTCCAAAGATTTATGGCTACAAATTTACACGCAAAAGAAAAAAAAATGATAGAACGATATAAAATATAACCAAGTTTTAGAATATAGCTTTATAGTTAATCTGCAGAACTAATTTTATTAAAATGGAATTGTTTTGTGGAACTTCTTTAAAAAGCTTACGTCATTCGGGACTAAATTTAATGTCAGATCCATCTCTTGCTAAAAATGTCCAATAAATCAGTTGTGTGTAAAATTACATGTAATAATGTTGGTAATAATATTCCGTTTACGTATGTAACATTTTTAGATGAGTAGCCATTTCAGAACTTGCTGACGCCATGTTTATTTTTTCCATTCTTTACTTCTTTGCGTATATTTAGTTTTTAATAAAGGCAGAAGGACTTTTTCATTAAAATATTCCAATTTAATAAATATATAAATAAAGCTGGGCAATGAAAGGATAACAAGGAAACTTAGACCAAAAAGGGAGAATCTAAAGTGAATGCGATCTACTGATACATTTGTAGAGGATTTTTCTGCTATAAAAAGATAACCATCTCTTAGGTTCTTCTTTGTGACGGAAAAATGATGGCTGCTTTCTATGCATTTCATTTTATTCTATTCAGAGATGAATTTGTAGATGTCTGCAGAATTATCTTCACTCTCGAATCTGAGGTCTGTCTAAACATTTTTAAGCAGGATGATATCTGCATTATTGGAAACAGTAAAAAGACACGAAATTTCCTCTTCCTCGAAACAGAAGAAATACCGCTTTCATCCCCAAATATATATATATATATATGTGTGCGTGTGTGTGTGTGTGTGTGTGCGTGCGTGTGTGTGTATAGTGTGCGATGGGTAAATTGTGGTGACTTTAGATTTTTAATTTCACGCATGCGCGTTGTTTGTTCTTGATTTTTTCGACTGCACAGTATAATAGGGTCAGTTGGACACCGTCCATGGAAAAAAGACCGCCATGACGGAAAAGAGTCGGATGAATCTCATTTTTTATTACGAAGATATTTGGAATCATCACTAGTGAGGACGACGTTATGCCTCCATTCATTTTTCTACAGAGCCCCAACCTCAACACGGAGGTCGAAATCAAGTGCCTTGAGGAGGTAGTGCTGGCCTAGGTCAAGAGCGTGGCTACTGTAAGACAGTATATCTGGCTAAAGGACTCTGCTCGATTGCCACACAAGGATAAGAACCTAATCAATTACTGCGACCATATCATCCCTTACAAGTTATTTTTGAGTAATTTTAGTAAATATATCTGTTACAATGTGATTACACTATATATATATATATATATATATATATATATATATATATATATATATATATATGACAAATGGAAAACCGTTTCATTGAAACTAGATTTGATTACTTCTTTTGCCTTTTCTTGGTTTCATCAAAGCAAAAAACGAAAGAAAGCCTAGAAAAGGCATAACGCATAATCAAAGTTAGTTTCATTGTTTTTCATTTGTCATATTTCTTCAAAACTTTGTTGGGGTTTTGTATTTTACGCACACACAAAGACAAACATGGCCACACACTTCATATATATATAGATAGATAGATAGATAGATAGAGAGAGAGAGAGAGAGAGAGAGAGAGAGATAGAAGATATTGGATAAATGAACAGAATTAATATCACATGTAGAAGAAAACTCTTCCATGACTTTCGATAATATTTCCTATTTAAAACTTTACTTATTAATTGTTCGAAAACATTTTTCATATTCCAGCCTATTTTTGTTTGCGTATGTAATATAAATCATGTAATATAAAAATCATATTAATATATTCCTTTTTCTTTTACTTATGTTTCGTTATAAATATATACATCCTAGGCTAAGGCTACATAATTTGCAATATTTCATTTCTACACCAAGAATGCTGTTGCAAAACAACGTGTGTATTTACAATATATATTTATTTATATAGCTAAATTCATTGCTTTCAAGTGGAGAATTTTTATAACAGCCATAAAAACTCCAGATTTAGCGCAGAAATAGCTAAAATTGTAAACCTAGTTGTTACTACTAATCTTAGCAGGCGTAAGAAGTGTTTTTCATAAGCGAATTTTTTACTCGTGATGTTCTGAAAAGAATAAAATATATATAAATGACGTCTCCAGTATGTCGGAATATATTATTTAAGTCATAGGTATTTGTTTTCTGAATAAAATTCATATTATCTAACAGAGAGTCTTAATATTTTCAGTGTAGATTTATAGACTTATATAAATAATATACGTTATCTTTAGTATCATATTCTTTTTATTTAGAAGTAAATTTCCACCATGTAAATCATTTTTACAGACACAGCGCCGCAAACCTGTCGCTGCTCTTTCGCTATTTCCATAGCAAATGTCTGTCGAGCTTTATTCTTTAGTTCCACCAGTTCTGATATTTACAGCTAAGAGCTGCCAAGCTGTGTCCACAGATGCTTTCCCAAAAGCCACAATTTTAACCTCTTCAAATTAACAGTCAATCGTTTTATATCCTCATAATCTTCAATTCCTACTTCCTATTCTTATATTCATATCACACACTTCTTTCAGTAACACTCTACCCCGAAAGGCTCTTGGGCCTTGCATTGTGTGAAAACAGGTAGAAAATCATCTTTACAGCTGCCATGATACGTCTTCGGGGTGGAACTACCCTTATTCTTTTTGTATTCCATTTGTAAGGAGGAAGTTACACTCAGCTTTTTCCAAGTACTGCTGCGTGTATGCCAAAACCGTGACCTCTTTCAGTCAATTGTTATATATCTTTCATATCCTCAAAATCTTCATATCTTACTTTCTACTCTTATCTTCATATCACAGACGTCATTCAGTAACCCTCTTTCTTTAATGGTTCTTGGGCCTTGCATTGTGTGAAAACTGTAGAAAATGATATAAACCATAGAAATACATATTTGATTAACGCAATTTTTAAAATATAAATTATAATAAATTATTATTTTACATTTTATCAAATGATGTTTAACGTTCTACATCATTAGCCAAACTTTCGTTATTTTGTTAATTTTAAATGATTATTCATTCTGACAGCTTTTATTTACAGATGTGACTTTAACAAAAATATTTATTTTTAGCAGATATTATTACTTAACAGATATCTTATCTGCTAGAAGTTTGTTTTCCAATATCATGTACTTCTCATATATATAACTATCGTAATGATCTACAATAAGAACGAAACTTCTATACGTCATATAATTTTACCACAGTATATTATTCTAATTAGATATTGCTGTTCATTTTTTCTTCTTCTATCTGACATGCTCTTTCAGGGCGAGAGCTATTATGGCTCTCCACAATTTCATTTTCTTTGTAGCAATTAGCAAATTCTATCTTTTTGCTATCTCTACTGTCAACTATTTACATAAGCTCGTTAGACAGTTTATGCATGGCGTTCCTCTCTCTCCATATTGTCTTTAATATGTCCTCTGAGTATTATATTTTCTAAGCGCTCTTTCCTCATTATGCGCCCTAGAAATTTCATCTGTCTCTTTCAGATGTTTATAAGTGTATAACTAATTTTTTGCTTCTCTAAAACTTCGTCGTTGCTCACATGTTCAGTCTACGGCATCTTTTTTATAAAACCACATTTCTCTGGCCTTAAGTCTTATTGTTCAACATTTACTACTATATAGGAGGATTGATATTACCTGTTTAGTTCACTTTTCTTTGTTTCTAACGAAATTTCCTTGTTTCTTAATACTTTGCTTAGCTTTTGGAAGGCATCTTTCGCTTTCCCAATATGTCTTCAGATTTCGGTGTTGCACTTTCCGTCCTCAGTTACGGCGTCATTTACCTAATAATGTATGAAATAAGCCCGGGAACTCTGAAAGGCAAATCACTAATGACTGTATTCCCGCTCATGAGTCTGGGCATTAATCAGTTCGGAAAACGAAAACATACTATTAATGGAGTTATAAAGATAGTCCATTTGGTTTAAAATAAAGAGAATCTGCAAAACGAACATTAATAACAAAATTCCACATGGCAGCTGAACATGCTCAGAAACCACAAACAATAAGGAATGATTTCTCAACGGGATTTATGACATTTTAGCTAATGCATTTCTGTGTATAGTTTTAAGCTATTCTGGGACGGATTATTTACTGACTCTTAAGAAATTAAGTTTAAAAGTGTTTGTTAACAATGAGGGGGAGGATGCTTTCTAGCAGTAGCGACAGCAATGCATGTGACAAGCATTTTTTCTGAGCGGCCCTAAATAGCTGTCAGTCTAGAAAATATTCATAGCAGTCAAAAATACTTTTTTTTTCTTTAATAATCTCACCCGTAGCAAGGCAATAAAGTCACTAAGACGCAAGAGAGAACGAGAAAACCATTATGAAGCGGAGAAAACAATAAAAGAACAGGAATTAAGTAGAAAAAAGATAACGATTGACTTTGCATTTAAATTTTCGAAGATTAAAGTTGACTGGAAAAAAGAGCCCGAAGAGAGTTCCCAATCGATTGATTGATTTGTTTTCTACGGTTTATCAACCCTTCGCCAGAAAATATTTTTAAATTGTAATATTTTTTTTTGCAATAATAGTGATTTAGTGACACATGATTTACTAATTAACCCATCGTTGGGGAGAAGAAGTAGATCTATACAATTCCAAAGGATATTTTCTCTCGTAAGTGAGTATAACAACCCCAATTGGAATTAGAACTCGGTTCTCCGATAAATAATTCAGTGTCATTATCCATTATACCAGCTGCACATCCAAGCTTACCGCACCTGGTATTCCTTAGAGATTACACATTTTTGTACTGATCAGGTTCGACATTGCTTAACTTCGGTGATCATACAGGAACCGATGTTTCAACGTGATATTGTAGTAGGGCTCCACAAGTGAGAAATGCAATAGAAGAAACTGTTAACATAGAACTTACGGTTAGATCTAGCTAATTCAATCCTGAATTGATGAGACCATATCGTCAATCTAGTACTGCACTTAAATTTATAAACTCTAGGTACCACAGACGAAATTTAAGTTAAAATATTTATAGAAAATATAACTTCCTTGTGCCTTTTCTATAAATACTTTCAATGTAATTGTTCTGATAAATTTTCCCCTTTATAAGACTTACTAAATATTTGTTAGACTTTTGTAAGCGCAGTACTAGATTGGCGGCAAGGTGTCATCATTTTACAGTTGACATGTCTAGAGGTTACCACAAGTTCTATGCTAATAGTTTATTCTCTCGCAACTGTCGCTCTTCTGAGTTCTTGCTTCCCAGTTAAGTTCAAAAATTTAAATGCAATTTTAATCGTTATCTTCTGTCTTCTTAATTCTTGTTCGTTTATTGTCATCTCTCATTAATAGTAGTATTCGTTACATTTTCGAACACTTAGCAACCCCTTGTGCCCTAGTGTCTTTATTGCCTTGCTTGGAGGTGGACAATAATGGCTCTTCACAACTTCCTATTCTTTGTAATTCTTAGTAACGTTTGTGTCTTTAGAATCCCTCCCACCTCCGCCATACATTCACACATGCTCGTCAGGTAGGTGACCCGCTGCCTCCCACTATCGTTTTTATCCTCGATAGGTATTATCAGTGCCTAATTCTCCAAGCCTTTCTTCCTTATATGTCCAATATATTTCAGTTGTCTCTTTCTGATTCCGAGAATAAGTATACTTTTAGTTTCCATTTACTTTAAGACTTCCTCGGAGTGCAAAGCTTGTAAGCAGCAGAATGATTTTTAAAAAAAAATCACAGGGAAGCTACGGTCCGGCGGTGAGGAAGTAACTGAAACTGAGATGCTAGGTCAGGGCCAAAATATTGCAGATTCTTTGTTTTATTTTATTAAGAATGTCTCAATACATAGCAGACGCACCAACCCAGATGTGGCAGCAATATTCATAATGTATTAATTTTGGGGGGACACGGGCGGCAGGTAATGCATTTTAGCAGTGGCGACAAGAATGCATGTGACAAACCTTTTTTTGGGCGGTCCTACATAGCTGTCAACCTCCAAAATATTCATCTCAGTCAAAAATGCTTTTCAGTTAAATGAGGTTATTTCCCCAACCCAGAATGTTATTATTAACTATACTATTACTCAATGACTTTCTCTTTTTTAAACAAATATATCAAGAATTTATTTCCAAAACAAAAGTCTTATTTTGAAATGCAAATAACTGAGTGGAATCAAGAAAGCACAAATAGACATATATATTTATGATGTGTAAAAACGTGACAGTTATCGTCGAGCCGAGTTCAAATTCTGGCCTGTTCCATTGAGTTCATTTTTGCAAAGAAGCCATTAAGAAAGAATTCATCCCTTCTCACACAATCTATGGCTCAACTAGCAGGGAAGCCATTAAGAAAGAGACGAGTCCATAACTTTTCACACAAACTATAGCTCAACTAGCAGGGAAA
The DNA here is from genome assembly GCA_963932145.1 of Acanthosepion lycidas. Classification (NCBI taxonomy): domain Eukaryota; kingdom Metazoa; phylum Mollusca; class Cephalopoda; order Sepiida; family Sepiidae; genus Acanthosepion; species Acanthosepion lycidas. The sequence goes on along the minus strand of OZ010585.1, from coordinate 66,981,576 downwards.
CAATTAAGAAAGAGATGAGTCCATAACTTCTCACACAAACTATAGCTCAACTAGCAGGGAAGCCATTAAGAAAGAGACGAGTCCATAACTTCTCACACAAACTATAGCTCAACTAGCACGGAAGCTATTAAGAAAGAGACGAGTCCATACCTTCTCACACAAACTATAGCTCAACTAGCAGGGAAGCCATTAAGAAAGAGACGAGTCCATACCTTCTCACACAAACTATAGCTCAACTAGCACGGAAGCTATTAAGAAAGAGACGAGTCCATAACTTCTCACACAAACTATAGCTCAACTAGCAGGGAAGCCATTAAGAAAGAGACGAGTACATTGCTTCATACACGAGTACATTGCTTCAAACATGAGTATAAAAACGGTTATTTGACCAAAATCAAATGAACATATATACGAAAGTATAATTTAAGTTTTCATGTATTCTATTGGATAATCTGAAATTTACATTCTGTTTTTATTGTTAGAGGATATTTGCGGGAGGCAGAAAACTGGTTTCACCGTAAGCGTTAAATCGAATATTCACATTGTCGAATGGTTCACATCACCAAAATATAAAAATGCAGAAAATAAAAGGGAGATAACTTTTATAGCTAAATCATGTACTTTTAAAATAAATAATGTATTATTTAAAAACTGAACAGGTTTTTTTTTTATCTACGATAATGAATACAATTATTTCTTTCATAAATTCACCACGAAAATCTTAATTCAGTTAATAATGTTACGGATTATCTTGTTTCTGTTTTATGAATACTTCAGAACATGAAAAATGAAGAACAAACTCATTTCAATATTTGTTCCATTAAAAATATATGTATTAAATTGAAATGTTAAATTGAATTTTAACAAAAAAGGACTCTGTATTAATTCCTATTACTCTATTTTTACATCTTGTACAAGGCCGAGTGGGCACACGAGATAGATGTTTACGTTAAGGGATCATTTATATGCATAGGAAGGGAAGATGACGCTTAACTTTAGACATGGACAGTTTAAGATCGTATTGATCGGGAAATGATCCGGTTAGGAGTCTGTTCCAAAGGGAAATGGTTCCCGGGAAGAAGCTATTTATGTAACTCACTTTTCGCTAATGGAATACAAAGGGGATGTGGGTGGTTTGCTACTATGTAAGTGGCGTGGCGGGTCCTAGCCGCGAAGATTAAACCTGGCGGAACAAATGAATGTAGTTCGTCCAAGCACATTCCATAATAGTAGCGATAGCGCAGTGAGGGCTTCGACACATCTCACCCGTGAGAGAGAGATTGGAGTGTGAAAAATAATTCTTCTCCAACAATGACTCGGAGACGCCTTTGAACTCTATCAAGACTGGAAAGTGATGACCGGGGAGCTCCTACCCAAATATGGAAACAGTACTTAATTTTCAGCCTGATCTGGCTCTGATAAAGGCAGAGGATAGTATGAGGTTTCAGGTACTTACTAGTGCGTTACAAGGAGCCGATCATTTTACCTGCATCTCTAGCAATCGATCGTATATAACAGTTCCACTTGAGATCCGGTGTGCGACTGAGGCCCAATATTCTCTCAAGGTACGAGAGGCTCCCCGAGGGGACGTGCATTCAATGTGACTGGCGGTAGTTCGAGGTCGGACCGGCGGTGATGGAATGAAACTACTATTTTTATTTATTTTAATATTTATATTTTAATCGTTTTATTTAGTTATATTTATGTTTAAATAATGCATAACAAAAAAAAAAAAAAAAAAAAGAAGACATTATTCAGATATAAAAGTTATCTTCATTTAAGTTTCTACGTTTTGATTTTTCGTGCGGAGAGAACAATTGTAGGAAATAAAGATTCGATTTAACACTTTGGATGAAGGCAGATTTCGGGCAAATGGAATTCGCTGAATCCGATATTTGCAGCATTCGCATTTAACTACGTTTAAAAAGACGGATTGCGAGAATTGCCAACTCAAAACTTGCCCAAATTGATGAATCTTTCTTTATGGTTCTAATCTTGAAGATAGCATTTAATGAATTATTATTTTAGAGGCACGGTGGAGTAATAGATAGTAACAGACTGAGGAATCGGAGAGCCGTCGGAATTCAAGACGAGCTCGTGATATTTACTTACGTGCAAATCTTGGGAAAGATATGAATTGATCTGTTCTTTTCTTTTCCAGCAATGGGTAAATAACAGGAGAGACTGAATCCTAAAGCTTTCGATAGCAACCAAATTATGAGAAGAGGAGCTCCGATTTCAAACCCTCCAATTCCGGACTAAGTTGACCAAGAGTGATGAGTACCGATCCAAACTTGAAGACATGGTCAATCACTGATGGGGATGGGGTTCTTCCAATAAGTGAGGACCTAGATCTGGATGTAATGATCTTTCATCCCTGGTACATTGTTTTTTTTTTTTTTTCGAATAATAAAATGTGAATCAAATATAAGTAAAAGATTTGAGCACTTGCTGGGAAACACCGTAGATTTATCGCAGAATATAGACACACACACACATATATATATATATATATGAATAAATATAGTCTTAAGGTGTGCTATATTTATAGGATAAAGTGCTCAATATCAGAGATAGAGCGTGTGTAAATATAGATATAAATATATATATAAAAGTGAACATAGAAGTCAACACTTAGAGGCGACAGTCTGTTTCATGCTATATGCAATCCTCAGGCCTGACAATTGCATATAGCATGAAACAGACTGTCGCCTCTAAGTGTTGACTTCTATGTTCACTTTATATATATATATATATATATATATATATATAAATATATATATATATATATATATATATATACACGTGTGTGTGTGTGTCTTAAAAAACAAAACTTTTTCAAGTGCGGTTGAACTCTAGCGATGACTATACGCAAGATCGAGAATTCCGCGACCATATATATATATATATGTGTGTGTGTGTGTGTGTGTGTGTGCTTTTTAATCTCCTTTTTACTTCGAATTACACACATTCGCTTTACGTCTTGTCTATTTCTGTACATGCGTGTATCTTTTGTATTTGATTACGGGTCTTTTGTGCTTTGGCATGTATAGTTGATTTTTTAGAGCGCTGGGGAAAGAGAGAGAGAGAGAGAGAGAGAGAGAGAGAGAGAGAGAGAGAGAGAGAGAGAGAGAGAGAGAGAGATAATATTAACGACAGAAAAAGAGAGAGTTAAAGAAAGAGAATTTCAGATAATGGGAGAGGTAAAAGTGAGAGAGAGGGAGAGAGAGAGAGAGAGAGAAAAGAATCAGTGCTTCGATGCTTCCATTGAAGACTGAAAAATAAAATGAAGCGGATTATTGGCTTTTTTTCTGATTAAAGGCGATTTGTTTTGCCGGAAGTGTAAGTCTGGCAGGAAATATATGTCTGGCCGGAAAGGCTTATCGTACCACGAATCCCTTTGTGAATGCTTAAAAAAACAAAAACATTAAATCAAAACATAAACGGCGGCCATCTTTATGAATATCAGTTGAAGTAAAGACACAGAAGACAATTTTTTCCCTAATACGCAATACTGTTCTTGATTTTGTCCACCAAGTCGTGAACTTTTGCGTGATTTGTCTAAATTTTGGTTTCTAGTACTAAATCTATAAGTGTCTTAATCATGATTTTATTAAAAGAAATGTCGTATAGAAAACATTCTCGACAAGACGCTACAGAAATTTTTAGATTTCAAAAGAAGATACTTTTACTATTCTTTAACCAATTAGTTTGTAGTGAATTTCGCTAAAAATAAACTAATATATAAAAATTATATATATGAACAAAAATAAAAATAATTTAAATTAAAATATCGCATTTACCCTTTCCTTTAAAACCCTTACCTCCCTCTCTCTCTAAACTTTCTCTATATACTGCTCTTTCAATTGACGAGAAGGCAACCCCCAAATAAAAAGAGGATGAAAAAGAAAAGACTCTACTCTGTCGAAAAACGTCGGAAGTTTGTGGGACCAGAGCGTACTTATTTGTGACTGAAAACTAATAAAAAGCAGGGAGGCTCCACGCATAATTCCCGTTCTAAAAATTAAGAAAAAGGAACGCCGGAAAATAAAATAATTTTGATCAATCAAAAAAATAAAAAAATAACACAAAAAGACTTTTGATGTTAGCCGAAAGCAAGGTTCGCGCTAGAGTCTCAGAGTCTGGGGAAAAGGCTATAAGCGCACACCATTGAGCTAGAAGAGAAGAATAGCGATTAGAGTCGCGTCCGCTATAGAAAAAACAAAAACAAAACAAAAAAAATACAAAAGCAAAACAAAAAAAAACAAAAACGAAAAAAAAAAAAAAAGACAAACAAAACTACCCATAATGATATTTTTTCTTACAACCGAGAAAAACACAGTAGATTGACACTGACCTATTTCTAAAATTACTACTACCACTAGCTTCTTCTGACTTCAAACTGCCACTATCGAGCCAGTACGGACATTTATAGTGACTGCTACCAATAATCACCTTATAAACGAACATTTTGCTACGCTGAAAAATATAGTTCGTTTTATTCTAATCTTTCTGGTAAATAAATACCAAGACCTGCCCTATCACCCGAAACCACAACTAACCAAAACTAGAATCAACATACAAATTCGTCGAACCTGTCATTTAATCAGCATTTATAAGTTCCATAAACTTCTTAGACACTTTATTAGTAGAAAAAACACATGTACTAATTCGGACAAGAATTCTCTAATAGCTTTGAATTAAGATATATACATTTTTATGTTTGGAATAATAATTTTTTGAAATCCCCCTTCGAGTGCTATAATGCTGTGTACGTCAAGATGGAATAAGGAGAACATGTTTCGTTTAAAAGATTAATATTCTATCGAAATTACAGCAATAGAAGTTTGTCAGTAAAATGACTGAAGAAATAGTACAATCAAAATTGTTAAATTTTGGGCATGATTTCTTTAAATATCTCAACAATTTATCTTCGGAAACATGAGGTAAAATTCAATTATTAACAATAGAATAGGAATTTTTGTTTTTTAGTTGAACTTGAAAAAGTGCAAAACTATTAATTGTACAAACTCTAACATTTCTATGGATAACATTTTTTCGTACAGAATCGCCTTATAAAAACGGTAAATATGCATTCTTGGATTAGTTCTCGTAAACAAGAGCTTACATGCAATCATATCGGTCTATACTTAAGTTTGACGATGTATTATACCATTTTGTGTCTGTTCATTGCTTTTCTTTATTTCGCAATGTCTCACGAAGAGATTGTAGTCCGTCATAGTGTTCACCTTTAATTAGTGTATTATGAAAAGTTACAAGTGGTGACATGATAGGTTTAGTTGACAAATGCAGTTTGTTATGTGTTGATTCTGTTACACAATATAAGCGCACAATAAATTACGGTAGCAAAAAATGAGGAAAATTTTGATGGTTTTATTTTCGTGCCAACTGTATTTGAATTGTATTTAAGCCTGTGGGTAGGGGAGGTTTTTATTTATTTATTTTTTTTAGCCTTGCCCACTGACTTTATTGCTTTTCACCTGCATTGCTTTACTCATTATTTACCATTTTTGTATTAATTAATTAATGACGGCGGTAGGAAAAGATTAGGAAAGGTGGGTTGGTAGATATTCTGCAGCTGGAGATTCATTGTGGAATTCACGACTCAATCTCTCAGTTGCGTCTCTGTCTTCGGGCAGAGCTCGATTCAGTTGTGGCTCTGTCCACGGACGAGGCTGCACCCCCATTGCACTAGAGAAGGTGGATCGGTAGTTATACCGTTGCCAACGCAACTGACACTTTGGGAAATTTTTGTCCTTGGCCTAGGGCTATACGCTTGGGTTTCCCACGTTAAATACGACCTTGTGTCACATCCCATCTCAGTGGGGAGACTAGGGCAAATAACTATATCATAATCCTTAAGCTAATAACTGAATAAGCTCCCCGGAGAAATTTTCCTAACACATCGTTAAATATTTGAGCTTAACAACTTTACCAAAATATTTAAACAACAGGGACAAATATGTCTGCTGATCATTATTTTAAGACGTATTGAGTTAAAATAAAAAAAAGATCTGCAAAACTAGTCTTAATAAGTAACATTTCCAAGTCAAATGTCAATTATTTTCTATCATCCTTATCCTCATAATCTTAACGCTTCTTTTTTCTTTCGTATCATAATGGCTGAATAAGCTTATGGCGAGTTCTACAACTACAACATGCCCGTTGAAATTCGCCTATTGCATCGTTTAATATTTGAGCTTAACAATTTTAGCAAAATATTAGAATAACAATCAAAAGTACGAATGGAGATCCTTATTGTTGTAGTATACCTACGGATGATAATGGGTATGTCGCAATTCACATAAATACAGTACTAAATACTGTATGTTGGTCTGCAGATAGGGGATTCTAAGACGAGGCCATGTCGAAGGGCAGAGTCTCATCTCGGGAAACAGCTACCCGACCCCGATTTATACAGGGTCTACGGGGATATTTTGTCGAGCCCACGGGCTCGGACACCCCACATTAAGTTCGGCCTTGTGCCACATCTGACCGCATGAGGCGGTTGGTAGATATTCTGCAGCTGGAGATTTATTGTGGAACTCACTTAACTCAATTCTAGCAGTTGACTACCTTCCCTAGGCTACAGCAATTTTTTAAAGAATAAATAAGATGGAACAAAGGAAATGTTTTTTATTGTAATGTTGTTAAGCTCAAATATTGAGAAATGCAATAGGCGAATTTCTCCGAGGAGTTAATTCAGTTATTAACTTATGGATTATGATTAATCAAAAAATTCAAATAGAACCGTATAATTTTCACTGGTAATTTTTGCTTTAGAAATGAATTGGAAATGGTTTTAATATATATATATATATATATATAAAACACATTGATAATAAGAAAAACAATAATTAGCAGAGATCTAGCAAGTGTTCTGGAGATATGTAATCGGTCCTTTTAAAACAAGATGCTATAAATGTAAGTGTTAAGAACAGATACTCTAAACTTTACATTTATTAGTATTAGTATTTCATGGATGTTCTTGTTTCTAACAGTGACATAGTGTCTTCTGAAATCTCCAGAATCTCTCTATCTATTGTCACCAAATTCCTTCCCCAGAAAACTCCGTGGTCTGGATAGCCTTGATTATATTTTTTTTAAATTTCCAATACATTCATCTTGATTCAAGTGTTTTTGGCATGGTTTCAAATGCATCAACTATTATGCTTCTACGGATTTCCAAGTTCCCTGGTCAGGAATTTTCATTTTCTTTCTTCTTTAGTCTTTGGTAATGATACGTCCGCTTCGTTTTCACTCTCTGGCAGAGATACCCCCGCTTCTTTTTCAGTCTCTCACAGAGATACGTCCGCTTTGTGTCTGCTCATCTATTACTTGTGTATCTTATATCCCCTCAGGCCCAGTTGTTGGTCGTTATGGTTCTCAAATTCTCAGTACATATTAGTTATTTTATAAGACAAGCTTTGATTAGTGCTAACACCATTCGTTTACATTGCTGCTGTTATTAACGTATTAAAACTCTGCCTATATCTTCATTACACAGTTAACACGAACGAACTGCCAAGTATAATGACTATTTCGTTTTGAAGGCGAGAATAGACAGAAAAGGACACATCAGAGACGCTGTTCGGTTTTACTGAGAACAGGAAAATCAGCAGAGATATAGAAAAAAAGAAAGAAAAGTGAAAATAGAGGAGCTGAAAAGATATTCATGAGTTTAATATATGCTTCAGTAACAAGGAAATTTAACATTTGCAAAATTTTTCATTTCTACTCTCTTAATTCTTTCATATTTAAGATTTCAGGGGAAAAAACTATGACAAAGTGGGAAAGAATTTCATGTGATGCATTTCGTCCTTTGCAACTTCATCGGACTAAAATGTTGTTTACTTTTTGAAGTATTAGGTTGGTGCAAGAATAATGTCGTTTTCTCACATAGTAACATATGTGAGAAAACGACATTATTTTTGCACCAACCTAATAAATACGACACCTCCGGTAACACAAATGAACTAGGCAAAACGCCTTAAATAAAGAACTCAAAATGAGTGAAGGGAACCCGGTGGAGTCAATCGAGGAGAATTTCTAGTGACGTCAAGGAGCGAGTTTTAACATTTACATAAACATCACTTTTGTTCGATGAACTCCTTTTGAAACTTTATCTACTTGGTTATAGTTTTTGCCTTGATATATATATATATATATATATATATATATATATATATATATATATATATATGTAATTTTCCTTATTTTTCTAAATTTAAGACGGTTATTGAAATACTTTCAAAAACAGTTGTTAAGCACAAATATTTAACGATGCAATAGAGGAATTTCTATGTGTATTTTATTGTTGTGGAACTTACATGTACTTTATTCAATCATCAATTTAATAATTAAGTTTCATAAGAAAATTCAAATCGGTAGGCTGTGAAATTTTCACGCGTATTTATAGTTTTTAAATTTTTTCATGAAATTTTAATCAGCACCTTACATTTATTTAACATTGAATATCTTCAAGAAAGTCATTATGACCTCATGGCCTTTTACTAGAATTGACTTTATCAATCAATATCAAGTGTTCGCTGCTGGGAACATTCTGTACGGTGTTAATTAGCATAAACTACTAGTAATTAATATGTCCGCCATTGGTTCTTCTAATATGGCTTATTAGCAAAGATTTTTTTTTTTCGAAGTATTTACATATCTGATCACTTGTGTGTAATCTGATATATTTTCCTGGGCTGAACTCAATTGTTCCAGAAACACAAAAATGGCACTGCCAAAAGCGAACATCTTTCTCAGAAAATGATTCATGTTGCTGTAAAGATTGACATAACCGACGATATTTGGTCCAATGTAATTTCTGGCAAGGAATATTATGCTTTTGAAATAGTCTGTAAGTGAAATATACGAACAGCACCAAATGGAAAATCCGCGCAAAGGTCAACAGAGAAGAATCATCACTCTGTAGCGTGCAGGGTAGCGATGGAACCTGCTGTTATCTCTCCGGCATAAGAAAAACGCAGCCTGATAATAATTGGACGTTTTCATCAATAAAGTGTTTTCTGATAAATAAATAAAAATATCACGTGATACTTCATACCGAATTTATAACCAATGGGAGCTTTTACATCAGTTTCCCATCAGAACGCTTGCATTTTTGGGTATGTAGTTTGGAAGGAACACATGCGTTTGAAGGTGAGTATTAAATAGAATTAAAAAATGTTAACATTAATAGCGGCGAAAAATGTTAATTATACCAATAATAATATGTATAAAGAAATATAAAATTAAATATTTATAGCAGTTGTATTAGTAGATTATGGTAAGTATTGTACTCCGATATGGCAGTGATCGTCAAAGATGGAGAAGAGATTGAGATAACAGAAATTTGGTTCTACAGAAGGATGCTGAGAATACCATGGAATGAACAACGCTTAACCTACCTAATGAGCTTGACGGAGCAAAGTTTAGGCGAGATAACAAAAAGCAAAAGAGTTACAAAGGACAGGAAATTATAGAGGGCGATAATCGCCAACGTCTTGAAGGGACACGGCACAATGAAGAAGAAGAAGAAGAAGAAGAAGAAGTTTGTTTGATCGTTTTATTCGCTAAACCGGAAAAGTGCTTATTGTATGGAAACGTTGAAGCATGAAGGTAGGTAAATTAAGCAGTAAGTATTTATAAGACTATTATTTAAATAATTATAAAAATAGAGACTGTGGATATGTGGAAAATCCAGGACAAGAAGATGCGATGTGATCGCAGGCCTTTTAATGAGATGCAGAACACTGACACACCATCAACCAGCTGAATAGAACCCCCCCCCACTCAAAAAAAAAATCCTACTGTCCAGGAATGTTTACTTATAAAATTCTATTAGTAGAGCCAAGCAAGCAAACTCTCCTTCTGAAATATTCATTGCGCAGACGTGATGACTTTTCTCAGGGCCAATCAACAGAGATGCGCTACATTTTAATCTGGAACAGACTATTTGTCTGTCTTTCTCTTGCAGGTGCCCTCGTAAAATCTGACTACCTCGTGTATGGCTACACTGGCCGTCAGCAGAATTGCAACTGGCGTGGAATCTACTATGAAATTAAGCCATCATGCATGCAGACACACGTTCATTTTTTCTAATGAGATTATTGATCGATGAAAGCATTTTCCGTCTAACTTCCTTGTTCTTTCATTATGACCTAAAAGTGTGCCAGTCACTCATGACTACAGAAGTTTCCTACATCCAAATTGAAAAAGGTTGATTATATATTTTGTAAAAGGATTAATCTGGGACCTAATATATACAACGTATATACAACGGAATATCGTTTTGGATAATACAAAATATCATATAAAGTATAAGCTTACATAATTTTATTTTGTTTATGTAACAAATACGTAATATAAAGTAGCTTATAAATTTTCTTCTAGTTACTAAATATCTTTGACGTCTTGGTCCTTCAATTAATCTTAAATATCATTATGCTGGTAACTCGTATTGGTGTAGTCAACAGAAATGCTGTTCTTTAGGTATGGTATGAACAAGACGCCTCACAACTGAATAATGTTTAGGAGAATACTTGCAGAATAAATGATGGCAGTTATCTGATCGTCTACAATCTAGGTCTCAAATCCAATTTCCATTGGTGCTTTTTCAAGTTTCTAGGTGGCGTTACAAGCGTGCTAATTACTACAGGAATTACTTCGTCATATTTCATATTCAACACCCTATTCGGATCCTGGGATTTTTCAATCTTTTCCGTTTCTTTGGAACAGCCAAGTAAATAATTTAACGATTGTTACCTTCCTTATTTATCTCAGTAAGATCTCCATGCCTCAATGTCATGATCAGTCTGAACCGAGAAATCCCGTAATAACCTCGGACTGTTATATTCTAATGCAGCCTCTGGATGATATTCATACTGTTTTTCTTTCGCAATGAGACCAAGTTTATTTGCATACTTTCCAGTGAATTATTATTATTATTATTATTATTATTATTATTATTATTATTATTATTATTTTGCTTTCTTTTCCGTACTTTTCAGACACATAAAGTAAGCGGGTAACAAACATATGCAATCTGTTTGCCGAAATTCTGAAGTTTATCGATATGCAACATGTAAAAAGATAGTACCCTGGGTACGTGAGAAATGACAGTACCCTGAGTAGATGAGAAGTGCTGCACAGCAATTTCTTTAATCGCTTTTAAACAGGACCTACTAAAGATCTTTTTTTAATGCTGTACTTTTTTTTCTCGTAACCCAGGTATGGCAGTTGTTTTAATGGAGAACAGTTTTTTTTTCATTTCAGTTTCAAGATCTATTGTGGGAATTATGCTTTCTTAGCTGAAAGTTTTAAAGGTAACTCCCTAAACTACAGTTAAACAAAGACACATTTTCATCATGCTTGAATGTCACAAGTTATGTTACTGTCTGTTGCATTGTGGAGATTATCTGCACTTGGGAAAGAGAAGAAAGAAAAACAAAAAAAAAAATTATTCGACAAAAATTAGCTGAAAAAAAAAAGTTTTTCTTTGATCTTCCACCCACCTCAATAGCTAAAAAAAAGTTCAAGTCTGTTCTTGAGAAAGAGAGAAAAGAAACACAAGGCACACCCTAAAATTGTAGTATTCGCAGAAAGCTGATTTAGAGAGAGAGAGAGGGGGGAGAGGGGGAGAGGGGGGAGAGGGGGGAGAGAGGGGGGAGAGAGTGAGTGAGAGAGAGAGAGAGAGAGAATCAGAATCATGCGAGTCGAGATAAAACCAGCAAATAAAAAAAAAAACAACCAATTCTTTGTGGGTTAAACAGAAATTTCTTTTATCAAAGTGAAATAGCGAGAAAGATAAAGAAATATGCTTGGGGCTTGGGGCTTTTTTCAGGATAATGAAATATGACTTGGGTGTGAAAGTTTCATTTTGGGAGAGGTTCATCAGTCAATGAATAAAAGAGAAAGGCCTCGTGACCAAAGTCCGGAGAGAGAAAAAGAAAGAAAGGGATAGCTACTTATTTTATATGCTCCTGCGATCAATACTCATTGGATACAAGGCATCCTAACTTCTACTAGGCTCTACATATCCTCAGATTTACTTATTTAGTCATATTCTATAACATATTTTTATCAGGTTGCCCGGCCATATCTATGAGAAAGCATTTTTGATCTCTTTAATAGTTTTTGTGTTATCTTATTATTATTGCTAATACAAGCTACTACTACTAAGAATTATCGGACGGCATTTAAGCTAATTTCTGCAGAGGGCTCTTGATTGGGCCTTCGACTTGTTCAGCAGTTTGAAAGTCCTTAAATCTTTTCTCAGCATTGGAAACTCTCTTGGCTACCGTTTGATCAGAGTTTTCATTTTTATGGGACTTTCTTTTCTTTAATGCAGCTTCGGCTTTTTTTAAATTACAATCTGGTCCTCTGTTGGCGGAGATTTCATTTTGCGAGGCATACTGCTGTCGTATGCGATAGTAAAATATAAACTTCAGAAGAACTCAAAATTGATCACTGCATTTAAGTATTACATTAATATATAAGCTTGTCTTTTAAAAGTTCAACGATAATTCTTCAGCCACCATTTAATCTAAAGACAATTTGATGTGCGTAGGTCCTTACTTTCCTGACGAACAAGTATTTCTTTTTCATGGTGGACTTTCACTGGATTTCGTAATTAATTTCAATTATTCCCAAATTTATTTCCAAGTCATAAAAATTGTTATCATACAAAAAATTCATCGTAAAAAATCACGTGATAAATTGCCGAAAACAATTGCAGTAATGAAAACTTGGGAATCCATAATTTCTGTAACATGAGTTATTGAAAGTTAGAGAGTTGTGTCCCTTTAATTGAAAAAGTGTGACATACTAACATTCGCATTTATTATTTCTTATTACTATCATTATTATTTCCTTTGATTTCTGATGTGTACTCATTTTCTTCCCAGTCTTGACCAGAGACCACAGGCCAGAAATGGCATCATGACATTTTTACCTGAACATTTTTGTAAAAGAAAAAGTCAATCTAAGATCATACACATTTACATAGAAAAAGGCGGAAGTAAGGTTTGAGCTGTACTTGCGAGTTCAATTTTCTATGGGCTACCAGATATCTCTTCAGTGAGTCATTTCCATTCAAAACCAAGGACTTCAGCTACAACTGGAATTATTCCTGACCTCATGTGCCTCATTTTTAGATTTCTACTTGTATTATTATTATTATTATTATTATTATTATTATTATTATTATTATTATTATTATTATTATTTCTTTTGATTTCTGTTGTATATACATTTCCTTCCCGTTCCCAACCAGAGACCTAAGGTCAGAAATGGCTTCATGGCATTTTATCATTTTTGTAAAAAAAAAACCCAGACATTATACATAAAGATCTTCGTAATGTGTGAGCTGTAATTCTAGTACAATTTTTATGGCATGAATTATTATTATTATTATTATTATTATTATTATTATTATTATTATTATTATTATTATTATCCGTATTTCATTTATTTTCATCTTCATTTCACTTGATTGAAGGTGAAGGGACAGTAATTTTTTCAACTCTCTGACATATCCTTTCGTTTCCTTAAGGTCGCGATACTCTGAACAATCACAATTCTTATTCAAAGTTTTGTATTTTGGGCACACTTCCAGGTATACTAACTCTTGTGAGCACGATCCATTTTCTCTGCCCCCCTCTGTTTTGTCATTTTCCAAATTTCTACTTTTGTGTACAACATGTTGTCCACAAACATAACTATATCCAAGATCTGACAGGTCCTTTCTTATTAGTCCTCATTATATCTGTTCTTCTCTCTTTTGAGAAAATATCTGAACTTAATCAGCGAACAGAGAAAACAGTAAGCTAAAGGTCATGCACATGATAGCATATCTGGAACTGTGCCAAAAAGACAAACATTTGAATAAGAACTGAGTATTTACAAAACGGAGTTTTCTTAAGTAATTGAACAATGTGTTGGAGAGTTGAGGAAGCTGGTGTCACTCAATTTAAAAGCAAGGGATCTGAACATTCAAATCTATGAAACACTATTATTATTATTAATAGTGTCATTGTTACTGTTATCAAGGATTTGATGGAGAAGGAGGAGGCGAAGGAGGAGGAGAAGAAGAAGAAGAAGAAGAAGAAGAAGAAGAAGAAATATCAAAGGATTCAAATATTAGAGATAGCTAATATATATAAAAAATAAACATAAAATCCAACTTTAATATTAACTTTTATATTAGGTATTTTTTCATAAACAGTAAAACATACTTATTATAAAACCCAGGTTGTGTGTGTGTGTGCCTGTTCGTTTATATATTGGATCGGATTTCATACATTTTTCAACCGATTTCAACAAAACTTGACAGGACTACGTAAAATTACCTTGCGGTGGTTCTGACAGCGCCCAAAATCGGAAAAACACAATTGTTTTTGCACGAAATCAATTTGAAAACACGGTTAAGAGGCATCGCTGTGGCGAGAATGAAAGGGGGGCAACTCATATCGAGTTATACTTATTATAAAACGCAGGTTGTTTGTGTGTGTGTGTGTGTGTGTGTGTGTGTGTGTGTGTGTGTGTGTTCGTTTATATATGGGATCGGATTTCCTACATTTTTCAATCGATTTCAACAAAACTTCGCTTTTTTTTGGCAGGTAGTGTTTCTTATTGTGTGGCACACGTTTTTCTTTATTTTTACATTCAGAATGCTTTAAAAATTCCATTTACAAGACAATTATTTATAATAAAATTCTATTCCATCGGTAGACTCATAACGATTGAAAACAATGTTTTTGTTTGAGTTTGGGTTTTACCAATTCGTAAAAAAACAACAAAACAAAACAAAAAAAAACTAATTAAGACATGCGTGTCCGTCAACCTTAAACAATAATCTATGTCAATTTTATTTTTCAGTCATTATGATGGTCGATACTTGATCTATCTCTTACTGTTACATCCTCGGGCAACGCCGAACTCTACTGCTAGTATGTAATATTTGAGTTTATATATGGTGTATCCGATAAAATATTTCGTTGTATCTGGTAAGAATCATGTTACAAAAATGCATTAATCAACCTGTTTTCTATCTTACGTCGGCAATAACTGTAGATATGAATGCTTGATGTCTTTTTGTTTGAAATGAAAGAACCACGATGAAGTTTAGACAAAACAATAAATACATTCATTGATCAATAACCTCATTAATAAAACAAAACAAAAAAAATGGCTGTCTTTCTTCGTAGAACAATTGACAAAATATGTTTGCAATTCTAACTCATAACTTCGTCATTGAATAGTGATAGGTAATAGGGAAGGACAGATACATCGTGAAGGACAGTCAGATAGTATTACGAAAGGAGGAAGACAATTATAAGCGTCAGTTTGAACATGCTAATTAAATAATAAAGTCTCTAGATTAAATTCATCAAGTCTCTAATTACAAAATAGACCTTGTTTATACACTACTCAGATAATGGGATGGAACACATGAGTTCATGCCTTTCTCAAGTATTGAGTAATAGAGAAGAACAGTCTTAGCATTACTGGATTTGATTGCGAAGGAACAATAAGAAAACAAGTAAAATCCTAAACAAGTAAAATTATTCTCTCAATAAGTGAATCTTTCATCTGTGAAATCTCTGGATAAAAGTCAATAGGTTCTTTCTATCATTTCGCGCTCATGGAAATCCCTTCCGGTTCAATGATTTTCAGCCTACTTTAATCTACAAAAATTTAAATGCAATGACAGTCGCTATCTACTCTCTTTCTGAATACTCTTTTCTCTTCCCGCTCATTATTAATATTTCTGTTCCTAATTCTTCCACACCCAGTAGCCCCTTGTGTCTTAGTGGCTTTACTGCCTTGCATGTGGTGAAACCGATTAAAAAATGTCACTAGAAATGGGTATCCGTGAAATCTCTAAAAAAGGCCACCTGGAAAATCTCAAGAAATGGTTATTTTGTAAAATTTTGAGAACACTATGCAAATCTCGAAATCCAGCAGAGATTCAAGAAATTCATTAAAGGACAGAGAAAAAATAAACTCCCGCTCAAATATGGAGGTAAAGTAGCATATAACTACGAAAACCTGAATGCTGATGCCGATTTGACCATTGTACGGAAGGCATATGCTAGAGGGTAGGCAAAATTCCAATAACATTTCCAATTGTTACTAGCTTAAAGAATGATTGAAAACTATACTGTAATATAATAAGGCTCCAACGAGTTCAGTGCCTGTGTTGAGTAAAACACAAAACACTGACGTTGACTCATTCTGCGATAATTTTCAGTGTGGTGAACCGGCCACATACCTAGTATTTCAATTATAGAGGCGAGATGGTCATTTTGGAGAATTGCTGTGTATGTCGACGTCAGAGTGCATTTTCGATGTTGACAACAGTGATTAAATAAACATATCTGCACTCGTAGACCAGGTTTTGGACATTTACGTAGTACGAGGACTCGCTAAGATTGACGAATTGCGCATGCAACAATGGAAGAGCTCACGGTGTCCACATCACAGATCAGAGAAAACATCCAAAACGAACATTTGGGAATCGTTTACTCATAGCAAAATTACGAGTACGTGAGCCTCTGTCCATTCACACGCTTCCATCACAAGACCATCGTGCACATTACTAATGGTTACCTGAAAGGGCCATCTGAAGTATCAAATAGCTCTTTCTAGAGTTCATTGTCAAGATCAGCTTCTACCGTCATCTCTTGAGTGATCGTCGGTCCTGTATGCAACATCGAATGAAGAAGTGGCATCTTCAAGTATGTATTTGCTCACGGTACGTAGATTCAACAAATAGGATCATAGTGTGTGATGCCATAAATTACAGCATTCAATTTTCCATTGTGCTTTTGGTTTGGGGAATTATATATTGTACGATTGTATTCGCCATCTGCACAATGGTATGCATTCGAGAGTAAATCCTTCTGCTCCTACATACCATAGAACAGACCTTTTGGATATACGGTTGGTACCCGTTGAATTGAATATGGATGTGCTATTCTAGCCAGATGTCATTGTCAAAATCATTAGGGACCGGTTGTCAGTCACTGTCTCCTATCGTCAGCAGATATACCTTCCACTATGTATTCTCAACACACGTGAGACTCTAGATCAAGGAATAGATGTCCCCATAATTTCAGAAATGGAATATCCTGTCTATCTGGCTCCCACTATTAGGCTCTTTTCGAAATCTAATTAATTTATTATGACTTGTCATGAGCACTCACAATATGTCATAGTCCAAAATATATATGAAGCCACCGACCATTAACCTATCATACTACAATCCAATAACTTTTGGTACGTCATTGTATTCGGTAAAGTATGATTAAAGGAAGGAACGCGATCAAGAATGAACAGGAATCAAATCATCCGCTCTTCATCAAACTAATGTAGCTCTGACCGTGGAACATATGCTATTATTAATACGGTCAGTAATTATTCAAACCAAAATAAAATAATTTAGGTGGCATCCAGATTCAGGGAGAAATCGTAGAGTAAAAATATGCCTCTGCGTTTTGAAAGTATGTAATGAAGATCTATCACCCACATTACCGAAAATACGACGGGGTCTACTAAAGCAACCGTGAAAAAATAAATTAATTAATTTTTACTCAAATTTACAGAAAATAATAACAGTCAATTTTTAAACTAATTAACTATAGTAATATATTAATTCAATATGGAGTATATAGGTTCGCCTATTATTTGGTTCACTCTCCTTCCCGTTCAGGAGTAGAGGTTTGTCCCTTGTTTCCTGTTTACGCTCGGGTTTTAAAGTCTTCCCATTTTCCCACCCAATAACCCCTTGTGTTTTAGTGGATTTATCCTCGTACTTTAGGTGAAATTAATAAAACAAATCTGTTCGGGGATATCGGTGCAAATATGAGAAATAACACTGGATTTCCTCCAAGATTGGATTAGGGCAACCATATAGAAGTATTAGGTTGGTGCAAAAATAATGTCGGTTTTTGACGTATTTTTTTAACGTAAAAAACCGACATTATTTTTGCACCAACCTAATAGTTATTAAATGAAGTCGTAAGTGGCTGTTGTTTTTAAGACCAGCAGTATGTTCTGCGAGTGTCAGAATCTTCAAACCATCTTTCCTTATTATATGTTCTAGTAATTTCAGCTGTCTTTTTCTGATCCTAAGCAAAAATCTCCTTTTCGTTCCCATTTCCTGTGAAACACTCACGTTGTTCACATGTTCTCTCATTCTCAGCATACTTCTGTAGAACCATATTTCTGTTGCCTCAAGTGTTCTCTTCATCTCTGAGAATATTCTCTTGCATTGGTTAACATATTGGAGGATTAATATTACATAATAGTTCAGCATTTTTTGTTTTTATAGATATTTTCCCGTTTCTTAATAATTTGCTTAGCTTTTGAAAGGCATCTTTTCTTTGAATTCACTGATACTTACCCTGAATTCCAAAAAGATTACCGAATGCGACAAGAACAATAACAACCAATATGAAAATATTGCTCTGAATAGATCAGTGGAGATTTATGATAAATTCTCATCTCAGCAATACAAAGAGTGATTTTTATATTATATTCATTTAAATAATAAAAAAGACTTACAAGCCACTCTCACACACATTTTATATCTAACCTAACTCCATTTATATATTAGCAGAGCCTGACCGATGAACGAAAAAGTTATTTTCCAACGCTGCCAGAGATAGGCAGATAAATAAGCTGGAAATTTAATCCAAAAACTGGTGCTACACAGTTTTTCTTAACTTCATTTCTTTCTATCATTTGGCTTTTGGGTAAACACAGTAAATAATTTCAGGTTACAAATCAATATAACTTGTAATTGTGCTCCCAATTAGGCCCAGTATCAGAAACTCCTAATCAAGCCTTCGAACAAAAACTCAATTCAAGAATTTAAAAATCGCAGAAAATTTATTTCGATGGAAAATCTTTTATTATCGTATGAAATTGCTACCCAGTCTATTCACATGATTTAATCTCTGGCCCATTAAATATATTGTCTACGTTTTCTAGGAAAACTAGAACGTGTTGTTTATTCATTCTGTCGACTCAATAATGACAGCTGTTCATAAAATCATACATTCATTACTGCTGCTTCTAATAATAGGATCTGAAATGGGGATTATCTACAATCCTAAAAGAGGACGATTAAATAGGAAAACATCTTCAAGAAAAAGGACATGAGACAAATTTGAAGGAAAAGAGAAAAGTTAGGAAATATTCTTTTTAATTATTTCATCTCAAACAAGACAATAAAACATAGAACTTATAGTAATATGTAGCCAATCCAACTGTAAAATGATGAGACCTTGCCACAATCTAGTAGCATGCTTACATATATAAAGTCTAGGTACGAAAGAGAATATTAGAACAATTACCGGGAAAATATTTATAGGAAAAAACACAAGGAAGCTACGTTACAGCGGCGGGAAAGTATCTGAAAGATAGATGCCAGGTCAGCATGAATAACATTGCATAATCTTCATTGTATTTATCAAGAATCTCTAAATATACAGAAGAGGAACTAGACCAGATGTGACAGCAATATCCAATGCATGAACGAACGGCAGACTTATAAAGTTATAAGATAGATGCGAGGGAGAAAAATTGTCCAGCACAAAAAGTAGCATATCTAGCAATTGATAAAACTGAAGCAAAATATATATAAATAAAAGAATTGTAGTTAGAACAGAAAGAAAACAGTAAGGAACAATGACATGAAGATGATTACAAGAGAAAAGAAAGGCAAGACAAGAATAATAAAAGAAAGATGATGAAAAGATACGGGAAGAAGAAGAAGAAGAAGAAGAAGAAGAAGAAGAAGAAGAAGAAGCAATATCAAAGGATTAAGAAGAAGAAGAAGAAGAAGAAGAAGAAGAAGAAGAAGCAATATCAAAGGATTAAGAAGAAGAAGAAGAAGTAGAAGAAGAAGAAGAAGAAGAAGAAAAAGAAGAAGAAGAAGAAGAAGAAGAAACAATATCAAAGGATTAAAAAGAAGAAGAAGTAGTAGAAGAAGAAGAAGAAGAAGAAGAAGAAGAAGAAGAAGAAGCAATATCAAAGGATTAAGAAGAAGAAGAAGAAGAAGAAGAAGCAATATCAAAGGATTAAGAAGAAGAAGAAGTAGAAGAAGAAGAAGAAGAAGAAGCAATATCAAAGGATTAAGAAGAAGAAGAAGAAGTAGTAGTAGAAGAAGAAGAAGAAGAAGAAGAAGAAGAAGCAATATCAAAGGATTAAGAAGAAGAAGAAGAAGTAGAAGAAGAAGAAGAAGAAGAAGAAAAAGAAGAAGAAGAAGAAGCAATATCAAAGGATTAAGAAGAAGAAGAAGAAGAAGAAGAAGAAGAAGAAAAAGAAGAAGAAGAAGTAGAAGAAGAAGAAGAAGAAGAATGAAAACAATATGAAGTGGTAGAAAACGAAAGAAAATAAAAATACATAAAAGAGAAGAAGAGGAAAATAAAAGAAGAGGGGGGAAATGCAGAAAATGACAGAAATTGTATGAAAAATACGAAAGATGAAAGAGAAAATAAGATGACGAGGCAAAAAATGAAAGAAGAAGAAACAACAAAGTCTTTATCCGTTTTTGTCGAAAAAGAAAAGAGATAAATTATATAAGGAAGAGGATAAGAATAGTAAAAGGTAACTTGAAATAAAAAAAAAATAGAAAATGAAAGAAGTAGAAAGCTGAAATAGAAAAGAATAGAGTGGGTAGGAATAGAAAGCTGTCGAAACTAAAAAAAAAATAAATAAGTAGCAGCAGCAACAGAAGAAGAAGAAGAAGAAGAAGAAGAAGAAGAAGAAGAAGAAGAAGAAGAAGAAGAAGAAGAAGAAGAATTTGGAGTTGGGAGATCAGGAAGTAAAAGCTGGTCACTCTTAATGTGATGTCTCAATGAGATACGTCAGTGCAGGCCTCTATTTCCCGGAAGAATCTGCTCACAAGTGGTAGACCTCGACCCGAACCTGCTCCGCTCCGCACAGACTAACCGCCCGTCCCACCGTCCGTTACAGTACCCCCATTGCAACAACCCAGCGGTTTTCAATCGTTAGAAGGAGTAAATTCTGGGAGATCGATGCCGCTTAACGAAACATGATCTGTCATTCGAGAGAAAAAGGACATGAAATCAATAGAGACGCGTTGCTTAAGGCTGGGTCGGTCTTCGAGGAACATTTGTTGATCTGTCGGCGAAATGGTGCAAGCAATCAATTTCTAAAGAATCGGGAATCGTTTTTTTTTCTCATTTTTCCGTAGCATCATGATAGGCTACAGTTTGTGGCTCATCAGGTAAAACAAATTCTACTTTTAACACATCATAAAATTCATGGTAGGTTGAAGAACAAAAAATTATTTGGATATGTACACATGTCATATACTAAACCTCAATAAGACTATGCAATATTGAGTCATCTAATTATATATATATATATATATATATATATATATATATATATATATATATACAAACAAACAATTTTGATTAAAAAGAACTGACAAGGTCTGTCTGTTTAATATTTATTATATTTTTCCAATTTTCGGATGTTTTTAGAATTGTGCTCGATGTTGTGGATAAACTGTCCGAAGTTCATATTTTGTTATTTTCGTTCAAGTAATTTCGATTTCCACAGTTATTATGAAGAAGCGATGTGATTTCAGTGTGGTAGTTAGAATTCTTTTGTCTGCATCCTGGTATCCTGTCGGATGCAGGACGTTTGAAATGGAGTGACGTCATGTGTAAATGGCTACTGGGAACGAGACACCACAAAAAACTCGATTTATTATTTTATTTTATTAATTATTTTTTTTTTATCCATTATATATATATATATATATATATACTAGCAGTAGAGCCCGGCGTTGCCCGGGGATGTAACAGTAGGAGATAGATCAAATATCGACCATCATAAAGACTTAAAAATAAAATTGACAAAGATTATTGTTTAAGGTTGACGGACACGCATATCTTAATTACTTTTATTTTTTTGTTTTGTTTTTTTTGGGGTTTTTTTTACGAATTGGTCAAACTCAAACAAAAACACTGTTTTCAATCGTTATGAGTCTACCGATTGAATAGAATTTTATTATAAACAGTTGTCTTGTAAATGGAATTTTTAAAGCATTCTGAATGTAAAAATCAAGAAAAAAGTGTCCAAGACAATAAGAAACACTACCTGCTAAAAAAAAGTAAAGTTTTGTTGAAATCGGTTGAAAAATGTAGGAAATCCGATCTCATATATAAACGAACACACGCACACACAAACAACTTGGGTTTTATAATAAATATAACTCGATATGAGTTCTCCCCCTTTCATTCTCGTGATGCCTCTTACTTGTGTTTTCAAATTGATTTCGTGCAAAAACAATTGTGTTTTTCCAATTTTTGGCGCTGTTAGAACCAACGCAAGGTAATTTTGCGTAATCCTGTGAAGTTTTATTGAAATCGGTTGAAAAATGTATGAAATCCGATCCAATATATAAACGTACACACACACACACACACACACACACGCGATCTGCCTTTCATAACAAAGTAATATAT
Organism: Acanthosepion lycidas; assembly: GCA_963932145.1. Taxonomy (NCBI): domain Eukaryota; kingdom Metazoa; phylum Mollusca; class Cephalopoda; order Sepiida; family Sepiidae; genus Acanthosepion; species Acanthosepion lycidas. Next base: position 66,959,038 of record OZ010585.1, on the reverse strand, counting down.
ATATATATATATATATATATGCACAGACACATACACACACACACACACACACACACATATATATATATAAATATATATATATATATATATTGTGTATCTGGCATGCAGTCCCTCTTTTTATACATGTTTTGTTAAAAAGAACTGACAAGAAAAATTAAATAAAAAATAGAAAAAATAAAATGTACACATTTTAGAAGATTTTGAACATGAAACATCCTAGAAGACCAACACAACGACAACGCCACATAAAAAACAATATATTCACACATGATAAAAATATAGCTTTAAGATATGCTATATTCATGTACGGATAGATCGTGTGTAAATATTAATGTCGACACTGAGGTCAACACCGAATGACGAGAATCTGTTTTGTGGTCTGAATATTAGCTTAACGATGGAACAGACTGTCGCCACTCAGTGTTGACCTCGGTGTTCATTTTTTACTACTAATTAAACAACAAAAATATAAAACAATAGTTATCACGAACGCTATCTGATAAAATATACACGTGAGGTTTACTTAAGCAACGAAAAAAAATCAGCATAAGAATAAGAAATACCAGAATGTTTTTTTCTGTTCCATATTCTTTTTGATTATATATATATATATATATATATATATATATATATAATAAATAACTTAATGGTCAGAGTAGAATTAGACCAGGAAACAGCAGTATTAAAAAGTGCTCAACACGCATTTAGAAAGATATAAAATTACGATGTAGACACTGACCTCAGCAGTCAGCGGCGGACACTCTGTTTCACGCTTAAACACTATCGTGAAGCTTGAAAAAATTACACACAATATTGATTCAGATATTCAATAAACATATGATATTACTAAAAAGGGGATATTAGGCTGAGTAATTGCAATATATATATATATATATATATATATATATATATATATATATATGTGTGTGTGTGTGTGTGTACGTGTGTATATATATATATATAGAGAGAAATGTAAGTGCGGCGATTTGATAAAATATAAAATTTTGTAAGGTTTTATTTGACATGTTTCGCAGATAAAATATCGTCATCAGTAAAAAGATTAAAAACAAATAAAACTGAATTGAAATAAAATCTAATTTCAATAACAGTTAAGTTACGTAATGTTAATCACGTTTCGTATTATTAGGTTGGTGCATAAATAATGTCGGTTTTTGACGTATTTTTGTAACGTCAAAAAACCGACATTATTTTTGCACCAACCTAATACAAACCTACAGTTTGTTGTTGCGAAATAAAATTCATTTTCTGCTGGCGAATCATGTCAAAACAAAAATTTACCAGAATTCTCTCTTTCACACACACACACACACACACACACACACACACATACATATATATATATATATATATATATATATATATATATATATATATATATATATACATATATACATATATATATATAATTGATTGATTCTTCCATCCTCTACAAAATATGAGGTTCCCACAACTTAAGCTAGTAGAACTCAAAAGTCTGAACAACTAGACTCCTCCATATATCATCCATAATATTTAGAGTCTCCAGACAGCCCACTTCACGTTTCGTATTCAGAGTTATCTTTCTCCTAGACTTCTTATATGCACATACACACACACACACGCGCGCGAGCACCCCATATATATATATATAAATATATATATATATATATATATATACATATATATATATATATATATATATATAAATATATATATATATATATATATAAATATATATATAAATATATATATATATATATATATATATATATATATATATATAACTACAAAATGTGCGTAAAGGACGCTAACGTAGTAAACGTGTAAAATATTAGAAATACAAAATACAGACCCTAACCTGAGTAAAATGAAATAAAAGCCGATGGTTGGAACATATTGTGGTAGGGGAAACGAGTGTGGAGTGTGAGGTAAGGTTAAACTTTTCGACATTTGTATCCCATATATGCCAATATATTACACCAAATGTAAGCCATAATTATAGTGTTGCGGTGTGTCAGTATGTAAAGAAAGAAAGAACAAAAAAAAACCAAACAAACAAGAGAAATAATAAGAGATACCGATAAATACACCCAAACAAAAATTCCTAAGTTTAAATTTATTCTTATTCTTTCATGTAGACATAAGTTCTTGCCACCTATTCAGCATATTTAATCCACCCTGTCCTTTAATACAGCAAGTTTTTTGAACATTTTTAATCATTTCACTACAAACAAGGCAATAAAGCCACTAAGGCAGAAAGGGTTACTGCGTGTGAAATACTAATACAAAAATTATTCATGAGCAAGAAAAATAAAAAAACGATTGAAAATACAGTAGATAACAGTTGACAATGCATTTAAATTTTTAAAGATATATGTTGACTGGAAAGAAAGAAGCTGGAACTGAGTTTGACAAGCGAGAAGCGCGAGAGAACAAACTGTTAGCAAAGAACTTACGGTTACATCTGATCCAATTCAACTGTAAATTATTGAGACCTTGTCGCCAAACCACTACAGCGTTTAAATTCATAAAGTCTATGTTCTATAGAGCAAAGTTCAGCCAAACAATTACCATGACAGTATTTAAAGGAAAGGCACAGGGAACCGACATTACAACGATAAGAAAGTGACTGAAGATGTGATGTCACCTCATGACCAATAAAATTGCAGTCTCCCTTGAATTTATCAAGAATCTTTAACTATATAGCAAGAGAACCAGACCCTATGCGGCAGCAATATTCGAAGGCTGAATGAATGATAGACATGAATATGTAAGATAGATTTTGAACAGAAGAATTGGGTGGCACGGTACAGTGAAATATCTTTCCTAGCTGCAGACATAGCAGATGATTTCATATAATCATTCTAATTCATGTCAGTAGAGAATCTTAGTTCGAGAAGGCGCAATGAGTCTTCTAGAGGTTAGCATCAGCCATGCCGATGGAAGGCAGAAAGGGTTTCTCAGATGATCATGCACAAAAATATGTAAACTATACTCAGTCCAGATCAACCGCAGTCGTTACCACCTGGACATTGTAAATTCCATAAACCTTTCATTAGCTGCATATCTTATACTTCGCCAGGGCTAAATACAGTTTTGAATTCAGAGTTGTCCATCTTCTAGACTGGTTGCCAACCAAGGCTGAAGAGCCTAATCTGCTCTAATATTTAATCATAATTGGAAGTTTTGAATTCACTTTTGTCCTTTTCCTAGCCTGGTTGCCAGAGATGGATTCATACTTTTCACTTTCATGTAAGTGAATGCAACAAACTTGATAGGAATTCGAACTCGGCTCTCCTATTCATCAATCCAAATCGCTATCATTACTGAACCTTGCATTCTATTTACTATACTTAATAATTATCATTTAATTTAGGGTTTCCTTTACTTGACCGAGTCAGTCTCCCATTCTGAGCAACGGTATTGTGGCATTAAGTTGATCCTTACTTTTGATTGTTTGATCGAAGAAGCAAAGTTTTAAAATTTGGGACTAATTAAGGAACAAACCGAAGACAAAGTTTTAGATTATTGAACAACGCAGTTTTCTTAATCATCAGAGAACAACGTTCTAAATAGTTGCAATAAAATTAACTGAATTCAGATGAAAAAGTTCACTTGAAAAATGAATATTAATGGATAATGACGTGATATTTCTTCTTTCCTTTCACTTTTCTTTCAAATTAAGCATTTGTATTGAGATTAGATTATATCCCTAATATCATCCATGCATTAATACTTAATTCGATTTTCTGACATGAAACCATATCAACAATAAGGGATATGTGATGAAGTCTTGTTGAAGGCTTATCCCTTAATTGCGTTCCACGCAATATAATAATGACCTTGTAATGTCGATGTATCATGTAAGGAATTAAAAGAAGCGTCACTGACAGAAATATTAAACCAATTCTCATGTTATTCATGCAGGAAAAAATTGGATTTAGTTAAAATCGTCAAAAGAATATTGATCTAAGAAAATTTGTCAAAGAAACATTCATCTAAAGAATACTAGACCACTTGTGACCCGATGGGTCAATCTTGTTGTGTTTACTGTTTATATTTAGTTTCATGGAGAGTTTGTGAAAGTAGAGATATTTTAAAAATACATTTATTTGCACTTATTGAAGTTGCTTTCAACATTAAAAAAATTGTCTGAATAAAGTTGAACAATGAGAGCTTGGAATGTCAAAATTCGGAGTGTTGGGATTCGATACAATAACATAAAATATTGTTGCAGGGCTGCACGTAATTCGGCCGTTTAAAATAATCAAATGATTTTCATTGAAAGAATAAAAAATTCAGTAGAAAAGACAACGTAGTTTCAACAAATGAACATTAATATGACAAAAATGCAAGGAATTGGTCATAGATTGGAAAGTAATGTCTTTCTGTTTGGGTTAAAAAAATTCTGAAAGAAAATGTAAATTCTCTTTGTGTACGTATGCGAGAAACAATGGAATGTTATATGCGTGTTTGTGTGACAAAGTCAACACGTGTGTGCGTGGTTCATAGTAAAGAGGATACAAGAAGCGGTCACTTTGAAGTTTGTCAGCGCTGTCCGCTTTTGCCATGAGGTCGTGAAGTTCACAAGCGAAAGTGGCGTGGACATTGATGGCAGCTGTGCGTATTAAGTTTGGGGCAGGATTTCGTGTGTTTTATACACTTTCTCGTAAGAAAATCGGTTTCATCCCTCGTTTCCTACACGATAATAAATTAACATCTTTCTTTTCCCAACTCTCTATATATGACTTCTGGCAAACACACAAAATACAATGTTCACAGAGTTTTATATAGTAATAAGGTTGGTGTAAGGGAACCCTGTCTAAGGACATTTGTCTAAGGAATACTCGTTTAAGGATATTGCTTTATGGAATACCCGTCTAAGGACCGTTGGTCGATAATAATACTTTTTTTTTAATAAATTAAAACTTTATTCATGTACAAATACTCAATTTTATTGATATTCACCATATTACAGAATAATATTTAAGACATAGCAACATTAATTACTGTTGATACATGTAATTTATAAGCATTTATTGGCATGCCATTTTTGTATTTTAATACAACCTACATTAGACCATAATTGTCTCAACGAATATTCCTTAGACCATTATTTCTTAGATTAGAGTTTCTTGGACGAATGTTCCATAGACGAATGTTCTGAATCCCGAAAAAGTGTCGCACTAATTATACAGAAAATACCATAGGGACACATAGAGATCTCATTACCTTTGTGAATATCTCTATATAAGTCATTCTGAAATGTAGTTGATCATGAGAAGAGAATAATCTTATAAACCCATCTACGTGTAAGAATTTAGCGTCTGATATAAAAAGTGTTTTCAATTGTTAGTATATGAAGTGTCGTATATGCCCTGCATCAGTGATTTCATATTAATTATTCTCTTGACTTAAAAATCTACCTATGAATGAATGTCAGACATGATGAGTCGGGACGAGAGATAACACTCGTAGGGAGACATTTTAACGTGAATTAAGTCGCAGTTACCTTTGCGCACACAGTTTTAAACGGAAGAATACAAAGATATACATGAAAAAATAAACGGAGACATTTCGTATCTGATCGTCAGTAGATTAAAGTTTTATCGATCAGCTTTTGTAATGGAATATCGCAATAAAGATTCAAGAACCTACTGCCAAGAAAAAAAGGTGAAGAACAAAACAGGAAGACGACGAGAAGCGATTAATCTTCGAGACGACATGGCTTAACCCAGATACAAAATGGCGCATCTCCTTCATGAGTTCTATGTCTCGTAAAAGTAGTTATGCCAAAAATACACCGTGCCAGATTTTATTATGCAAGTCAACATTTTTTAACAGTAAAATTGTTATTAGCCAACCGATATTGATAAAACTTTCAGGATATAATTATATTTATACGAGTAATATATCAAGTGATATTCAGCTTATAAAATATACGATTATTAAAATATATTGATAATAGCATGTTTTGGTGTTGTTAATTTGTCGTAAGTGCAACATATCCATAGGATATAAGCCATAAAACGACATATTAAATACATTATACTTCATACCTGAATGAATTGATATTATTTTACATTTTAACATGGGCTTCTTAGCATTCTATAACGGTCACCAGTCTTTCATTCATTGTGTAAACTTTTCATCTCTTCAGTTAACATTATTTGCAGCAGTTTTATTGCTTTTCATAGATCTTCTTTCCTTAAAATTTTTTCTACTGTCCCTTCTCTCTCTTACTCTCGATATATATATATATATATATATATATATATATATATATATATGTGTGTGTGTGTGTGGGGGGGTAGACAATTATGCGTATGTGTAATTATATGTGTATATAGAAGAATGTGTATTTATGTAGGTATAGGGATTTGTGTACGTTTTCCGGCTACTCCCCCCCCTCTTCTGTTCCCTGCTTCTCCCTCTTTCTTTATTCCTTTTTCTTGTCTGGTGAATAAGAGGACAGCGCTACCACCATCGCATCTGATAGAGACATATACATCCCTCCTTTACTTCCAACTGTGTCTAACTATCTTAAAACACAACTTCCGCTAATCTTGTTTGTCATTTCGCTTTTCAGTTGATTCCTGAAAGAAATTTTTGAATCCACTCATTGTTTTGAAGCCGCAAGGTCTGACGAAGCGAAATAGAATTTTATCGGTCTCACGAAATAAAATATTACCAAGGCTTTCTGAAGTCTACAATTTGTTAATTAATTATTACTTGATCTGTTTATTACATTGAGCTCTAGGGATTTATACCCTCCCTGGAATTATCCATAGGGATTATCAATTAACTTTTTCTTATTATATATATATATATATATATATATATATATATATATATATATATATATGATTATAACTATAATTATATAAATATTGTCATATTGTATATCATTATAAATATGTAAATTATGTGCATTACATAAAATGTAGTAAATGAAACTTATACTACAATCAGAAAGAAACATTTTAAATATCTGGGATATATAATGAGGAAAGAAGGTGTAGAGAAATGAATACTCACAGAACGTTCAAGAAAAGAGAAGGTATGTGTGAATGGGCATTAGAACAGGGATATAGAAGGATAGTACACAAACACATACGTATATATATATATATATATATATATATATATATATATATATATATATATATATATATATATATATAGAGAGAGAGAGAGAGAGAGAGGTACCTCCATAAGATCGCTAAAAAAGAACATAGCATGATGAAAAAGACGCCAAACTTGACGAAAACAAAATTTTATCATCTAAATGTTCATGTTATTATTAACAGGAAAGATCAAAATATTTATTTATTTATTTTTTTTTTTACCTTTTTTAATCGCTCCAAGCACGTCCGAAATTTTCGTTAAAAATCTTGTTTTTTTTTGCGTCAGCAGAATTGACTGATAATCGATTATGGCATCCATTTTTTCCATTTTATAAAAAAAGATGAAAATCTCACTTCGAAATTCTTTTAAAAATCAATTATCATTTTTTCAGAGCTTATTTTAAGAAAATCAGAAATTATAATGTTTATTTAAAATATTTTGAACCAAGGTTGACTTAGCTTCTGCGCCGAAAAGATGTAATTTGAAAATAAAACAAAGCAGGTCATAACCTTTCGCGTCACTTGACAGGTGTTGAATGACGTATTGACGGATTTACGTAATCATAATTTGTTCTATGGAAGCCGAAAAGTGAAGTTATTTAGATTTAAGTGAACAGATTATTTACCTCGTTATTTTTAAGGAAAACTTTCAGCGCTCTAATTTTTTTTTGTAATTAGCTTTCACCTTTTACGTTTACGATGCTTTATGGAAAATATATTATAAAGAAATTAAAATAAGACTGTTAAGAGTGAGATTAAATTTCATATTTCATAAGAAAGGTATCTAATTAATTTATAGGTACCTTTCTCATGAAATTTTATCAGAAGTGCACATAAAATACTATAATTTTATATACATTTATTACATTTTACTGTGTTATTTGTATTTCCATTCATTTTATTATTAACTTTGATATTTAATTTATGGAAAAATGCCATAATTGAGATTAATATAAAAATAAGATCATATAAATTTCATAAGATGATACTGATACTTGCAGTTACCCTTCTCAGTTGAAATTGAAAAATCAAATTAACTTCTCCACACGTGTTTCGTAAAAGTAAAGGCCTTAACAGCGGAGAACAATGCTTAACTCAAACAACACAACTTAATTGTATTCTGGTTGGTCTTCCGTACTTTATAATTACAGCCCGATTATAAACACAAATTTAGATTTCTTAATTACTGCGGATCTTCTGATTAGTCAAAATGATACAATTTACAACGCGCTAAAAAAGATCTATCTCATAAGGACACTTAGGAAAGCCGATGCGGCTTTTAACTAATTTTATATTTTAACAACTTAAATGTAAAAATCTATTATAATTAAAGAAATGACAAATAACAGTATTAAAAATTCATTTTTAATCGAAATTTTTTTGCTTTCAGAAAATATTGTTCATATTCATAAAAACAACTAAAAGCAAATAAAAACATTTGAAATTAAATAATATATTTGTTTTATTGAGTTTTGTATGTTACAATTCAGAGTTGATTTTCAGGTAGTGGGTGTAATTAAAAACAAAAAAAAACATGATTTGCATTCTTCAACTATTGCAATCACTAAATTTCATGAATTTCTAACGTTTTGATAAAATTAGTTATGGGGGGGGGAATAAATATAAAAACTATTTCTGCCATGACTTTAATAAAAAAAAATCAAAACTTATTTATAATAATTTCGATTATCTGTGAATAGTTTTTGAAAGTTTCATTAACATCCGACAATTATTTTTATTTTTGCAAGATTTTCCAAATTAATGTGTCATACAAAAAAAAAAAAAAAAAAAAAAAACGTGCTAAAAATTTTCTATGTTATTTTACTAATTCCGGTGATACAAAGAGAAACAAGGTTTTGTTTAATCAAAATTTAGAATGTTCTCAAAAGAAAGAAATTTTTTTAAAAATAATTAAAAAGACATTGGTCTTTCCTCTTTATAATAACATAAACATTTAGACGATAAAATTTTGTTTTCGTCAAGTTTGGCGTCTTTTTCATCATGCCACGTTATTTTTTAGCGATGTCGTGGAGTTACCTATATATATATATATATATATATATATATATATATATATATATATATATATATATATATATATATATATGTGTGTGTATGTGTGCGTGCGTGTATAATATATATATATTACATAGTGATTCTCAAATCATTTCAAATCCGCAGATTTTCAAATCTATGTATGATTGTATAAACAGAAAAAATAAAGAAATATATCTATATTTTATATATTACCTATATTTTGCCCCGAGAGAATTTCGATTATCAGTAAGGTAAAAGATAAAAAAGGGTCAACAAGTGCAACATAGGATTGGAGATTTTGCCTGAAGAGGTCGTTCGTTTTGACCTAATTGACCTGCGTTGCAACAGTCGACCGAAATGGAAATCTTCCATCAGTTTCATCTATGACGATCGTCCGATAAATAGAAAGCTTATTCACTAGCATAACACGAGTCCAGTTGTACATTTCAGAAAAATAATTGCGTTGCATTTCCAATTGATGGAGGACAAAAATTGTAAGCAAGTTTTAGATTGGAAATAACAGCGGGAAAAATATAAAGAGTGAAACAGATAGAAACCACCAAAGATATACGAAAAGAAAAAAAAAAGCGGAAGAGAGAGAAAACGAAGAAAAAAAATCTGTCGATTTATAGAAATACAATCGAAAAAAAAATGTGGCTGGCCGGCGGGATTAAACGTGATTAGTTAATAACTACAAACAAAACAAATCTCATAATGAAATATTAAGTAACGAAAAATACAATGAAATATATAGTGTACCCGTAAATTATTTTGAAAATAATACAACTTTAAAATTCAATTTTGTTTTCTATATTTTCATAGATGAACAAAGAAAGAAGAAAGTTTTTTTCCTTACTCTTCTTAATCTTAGATTTGATTTGCTTAAAACGCATTCCCCTTGGCGTCACTTTCAACTTATCTTCTATTTCTTCTATGTATAACCATTTTGTTTAAAGTTCGTGTTTTCGTGATTTCAAATGGAAACTTTGAAATTGTGCTACAGTTTATTTGTGAAATATTCCTTTAGTGTGTTGGCTACTTCTATAATTAATGTACAAGCTTTGAACGAGAATATTGACGAATGAAATAATGGTGGTGAAAAGGTACATGCAGAAAATAACAGAGACCGATTTATTTGCAATACAAGATAATATTTTTTGACAAAAAGGAAAGTTTAAGTTTCTTTTTCAAGAGATAAATGTCAGTCAGTCAGTTATGTGTCATGCTTGATACACGCTTAGGCGATCATGTACCTTTCGATATATGACTGACGAGGCAGATTTTTTTCCGTAGTAGGTTGCCATTTCTTTCTGTGGTAGACCAGTTGCCATCCAAGGCTATAGAATCCGGTCCGTCTTGCTATTTATCAATAAATAGTGAGTGGGGTGATTAATACCTTTTCCAAAGCTATTAGCACGTAAGTGAATGTAATGGATTTGACTGGAATTCGAACTCGGCTCTCTGATTCCTCAATCCGAGCCGCTATCCGTACCTCCGATAGATGACATACACGACGAAAATTGTAAATGAATGTATTTGAGTGTGACTTGCCTGTGTAGATGTGTTTGTACGTGGGCATCCAGAGCCCTTTTTGCTTTAGTTTGATAAGCGATAGCACACATGTCGAAAGGAGGAAAATAGGAAGAGAATTACTTAAGGTTTCGCTTGTTTTTATACCCTCCAGGCTGCTACTGATAATATGTTTATTAAGCCACTATTTAAGCACAGGTAAAAATGGCACAAGTAAAAATGGCACGGGTAAAAATGGCACGGGTAAAAATGGCACAAGTAAAAATGGCACAAGTAAAAATGGCACGGGTAAAAATGGCACGGATAAAAATGGCACGGGTAAAAATGGCACAAGTAAAAATGGCACGGGTAAAAATGGCACAAGTAAAAATGGCACAAGTAAAAATGGCACGGGTAAAAATGGCACAAGTAGGCAAATAGGAAAACGTGGCCCAAAGCGAAAACATAGGGGGAAAATGAAATGCACACGTTATCTATTTAGTAAATTCTGCAAAAAATATATAAATATTAAACCAGTAAGTCTCTTATCAGTGGTTCAATTGCGGGAATTCTGGTTCAATTATTGAACAGAGGACACGACTAGAAATCATCGAACTGAATCCTGGATTAGAAATATGTTCAGTTGTATTGGAGACGTCAAGAACACCATTGATATTAGTGGTTCTATCACAAAACCATCATGGAAGTTACAGCAAAATAATGAAAGAAAAGAGAAGATTTGCTTCCAAGGGTACATATATACAAACAGACTGCAAGATCAACCAATATCAGATGGAGATTGTGTTAAGAGAACATCTTTTTGTAAAGGTACCGTGACCACCAGCCTTGATATGATTGATCCTGTAGCAGCTAAAAAACACAGCCACGCTCCAGATTATGCAGCTATTGTATTCATGAAATGCATCAACAACATGAAGAGAAAACTTACAGAAACAAAAGATCAACCTAGCCAGATTTATAGCAATAACCTGAATGACTTATTGTGCCATTTTTAGCTGTGCCTTTATTACCTAAATTCCGAAAATGTAGAAGCCATATTGTTTATTTATATTGAAGTTTCTTTATTGAAAATGTCCATACACCTGATGAATATCGGTTGGGTTACAATGACACAAACGTTACTATAGCAACTTCAAAGATGAGGACAAAAGTGTGCATGTAAATAATGTAAATAATGATAAATTCTCATCCCAGAAATTCAGGCATAAAAAAAAATAAAAAAAATAATAATTCATATAAAACAATATCTGGCAGTTAGACTTTTGAAATTGGAGCTTTTAAGGAGCGTGGAATTACCTCTTAATTCCCTTGACCATTGTTTTATATGGTTTTGTTGTGAATTTTATATTATGGTATAAATTTTGCTTTGCTTTATTAAATTAAGGATATTGTTTGACTTAATGTTTTGAAAGAGTCATTTTGTATTGTTTGTTCGATAAATTTTTGTTCGGATTTGACTAAGATGATAACAACTTATGAGCGGTGCTTGACATCTGTTGAATGATGAACGAATCACATTTGTTAGTAGATGTGAGTCTGTCAAAGGTGTATGTTCTATGTGGAGCCTGGATAAAACTATTTTCTCCTGTCTTATTTATCTAAAGCCCGAGAGTCATTCTCCTAAAGTTGGTTGAATATAGTGTTTAGTTTTGAGTCCCATATTGCTTGCCATTATATTTTTATATGTTCTTTTATTTTATTTCTAAAGTCTATATTATATATCATTATGTGGATTTTTAGTCATTATGAGGGCATCTTTAGCTAGTCTGTCTTATATTTAATTATTAGAAACCTATACTGAAATAGTCAAATCATGAAAAAAACAGTCGTCTTTGTATGAGTTCTAAGTCATGTTGGCTCAATAGAACCCCCCCCCAAAAAAAAACCCATTGAATATGACACATCAGCTTTATTATAATTTATATTAGTTTATTAAATTCAATCTTATTTCTCAGAATAAGGGATAAGACTTATTTAGAAATGTGTTGGTCATGAACATTTTCCAGACAATTTTGTCTACCCAGTTTCAATCACAATGAAAAGCTCAATCTGTGATATGGTTATCAGGCATTTGCCAATAGTTCTACAGGCTTGGATAACCATTCCCAGACCGAAACTATTATGAAGTCGTCTCTTGACATATCAACCATGTTTAGATTTGAGCCTAGGACTCATGGTGATAAAACTAATATTATGACAACTCGGTCACATGTCCGATGTCAGTAATAACATCTACAACAACCAAAATGAGAAAAATAGCTTGAATGAATCAAATTACAGGGTGATTGAAAAGTAACTCCCTATTTTATGTATAATGAACTCTCTCGTCTTCTAAAAATTATAGTCAGGCAGAAGAGTCTATCATACATAAAATAAGGAGTTACTTTTCAGTCACCTTGTATATTAAGAATTCTAAATTTTATTTTTTCAAAAGCAAGAATAGCGTCTACAAAAGTACCTACAAACTTAAATTGTCGAAACACTCATCTTGTGAATCCTAAGAAAAGTACAAATTTCAGAGGTGTACAGAAATTACCTGGTTGAATATGCAAGCTAACACCAAGATCTATTTTTTTTCTCAGGGGATTTATGGAAGAAAAATCAGCGTGGCTAATGATAATGACATCGAGTAAGACCGGTTAACATAACTAACGCCCAGGTAGGAAATCTCTGTTGAAATCCAGAAACGGTCATTTCCTTTGAATGCTTTTTACGGCTTATCAACCCATTGTGGGTTTTTTTAAAGGCTGACTCATATTATTTATAGTAAAATTAAATATTGTTTTGCGTGTGAATATTGCATTAACAATGTTTTGCGAATGACAATGATTTTTCCCAGATACAAGTCCTACTATTTAATCCATAGGTTTGGAGGAGATGGATTCATATCTTTCCCAAAGGTAAGTAAATGTAATGAACCCGACTAGACTTCGAACTTGACTCTCCGATTTTTCGTTCCGAGTCCCTATCTATTACACCATCCACACATCCATTTGGAGGCCAATTTGAAGTTGGAGAAGAATAAAGATCAACGTTTTGGGATAGTGTTTTCTAATCAAATGAAACAAAAATCTTTGCGTTTGTCATGAATCTAATGAGTTTAGTATCGTCATGGCAGAGGACAGAAGGAAAAGTGAAGCATGTTGGAGGACTGTGGGATCTCCAGTTGAGCTGCATTTAATCATGACTGAATCAGAAAGGCGGAAGAGTACTGTATTGCATTGAAAGAAATATGTTGCCTTCACGCACGCAATTTTAGAAAAAACAAGAGAGCTCTGATTCTTCAAAAAAAAAAAAGCTTCAAAATAATCCGCTCATCCGCGACTCAAAGACAAGAAACAGAGTTTCTGAAGAATAAAAAAAAAATGCCTGATTGGGGTAGATTTTCGCTAGATTTAAATGCAATTGAGCACGTGTAGAATGTATTGATGCGAAAATTAAATGAAAACGACCACACCCAAATATTTCCAGTGACTGTTACAACAACGGTAAGAAATTCAGTATATTTACAGAAAACAAAGGCAGCCATACGAAATATTGATTTTAAATAAACTTCTTTCATGGAAGTGTACACATTTTCGGACGGCGACACATATTTTTGGCAACAGAATCTCATTGTTGTTGCGTTTGGCCATAAATAATAACTGATAACATTCGTCTTGACTATGATTTATTCTCCCATAAATAATAATAATCTCTTATGTATGACTTAGAAGAATATTAACATACCATAAAAAAGTGGTAAGTATATACATATACATATATATATATATATATATGTTTCATTAAAGACGACAGACAAGTTACTGCGATTAACTTTTTTATTTAATTTTTCTTGTGTTCGAACAAGTGTTTTGTAATTTATTCAATCAGACCCGCGCGTGCACATACACACACACATATATATACAGGGTGCGATGGATAAATTGTCACCTTTTTATATTTTTTTATTTCGTGCATGCGCGCTGTTTGTTTTGATGTTGACTTTATAGTAGGGTCATTTGTGAACCATCTGCAAGAAATAGAACACCATGATGCTATTCACTCTGCCAGAAATATATATATATATATATATATATATATATATATATATATATATATATATATATTGTGTGTGTATTACTATATTTTGCATAAAGAATTTTAATGTATCTCGATTTTTATTCTACCTGACTTTCCACTCAAACTTTCGCTCATTGACTCTAAATTTCCTGCTAGCAAACTTTCTTTTAATTTTTCTCATAGCCCTCTAACCTCCTACTTTTCCACTTTCACACTCCCCTGCTCCTTTTCTTTTCCCGGGTTTTTCTCATTTCCCGCCACTTAATCTTATGTAAATTTCCCCGTCAAAAGGCGTAGCTGTTTTCAATTGAGATAGGCTGCCACTAGGCAGATATTACAATCGGATTCAAGTTAGGAAAACATAACAGTCATACATGCAAACAAACAGGACAATAGATTGTTGATAAAATAAATTCTAAAGAATTCCAGCTTGGGTGATCTGGTGGAATATGATAGCTACTACACTCTCATCAAAACAAGAAAGCCAAGCATGGTCACTTCGACGTGGTGTAATTGTTAGCAAGCTTGTTTCACACGATTAATTACGACTGAAAAGTGACTTCGGTCCTCACTGGGTAACTCATGTTTTCGGCTTTGTGCCACATCTAAACTACGCTTAGAAAATAAAAAAAAATACAAACAATTATATCTAGTCGATTATATTGCTCACTCATGTTTTATTTAGCGTAACACGATATTTTATATCTATTTTCTTCATTTTGATATTTACAAAGTTTAGTTTAGATTGACACACAACTAAAAAGCGAAAAGATTACAGTTAAGAGATAGGATCAGATCAACTACATACATGTAACTTGTTTCCGGGTTTACAAATTCGTAATCCTGGATTTAACTTGGGATTGCGCCCTGAACACTTCTTTATCTGTGTGGGATGTATTCTGAAATCCACCATGTCAGTACCGAAATGCCTATATAACTTTAATTTCTACTCCGTATCTATGAACACTAATTGGTTGGACACTATTGTAAGTGAGGGTAATATGCTGTCTAAGTAGCCCACCGCTAGCAGTGGTTTACCTACTTCACGTCGCTGGCGAGTATTATAAATTGTTGAATTTGTTGAAAGATTACCTTTTCATTTCCAAGCTCCGATTTGGTTATTCCTCATTCAGTAACCCTTTTTTGGTTACAACTCTTTATCCATTAATTACATAACAATCAATGAGAATAATTTAGTTCATAAATTAGCCACAATAAGAAATTAACAAAAATAAATAATAATAAAAATTACAATAAAATGTTGTCATAAAATTTACATGACTGATAGATTCGTTCTTGTAAATCTTAGCATTCGAGATTTTCTTTTTCTATTTAAATACTGGTATCCCCTAAAATAACGTTTGCAGTAATATATATATATATATATATATATATATATATTCCATTTAACTTGAGGTGCTTTGCTTTTCTCTTTCAATTTACAAAAATATTTAGAAATTGAATTCATATTTCATTTGTCACCATTAGTAAAGAATGAAAGATAATTATACAAACGTATTTTAAAAGTATTCATTATGCTCCCAGTATATATGTTAACAATCTTGGGATTTTCCATTGATGAAATAGAACACATATACACAAGGGATTTTGTTACGCACTTGTTAGATAAAGGACATTGGTCAGGATTTCTGCAATTACATAAGTTAGTTATACGAGACAAATTAGAATCGTTACTAGCATTACAGTTATTATTGTTATATAATTTCAATGTTTTATTGTTATGTGATTTAATTATATTTTTTAGATTATTAGTACAACTATAGCTAAGTTTTAGAGTATTCAAATTGAAAATTTTACTTAAGGAATTACTTTTAGGAAAACGTTTACAATTAAGTTAAGAAACTAATGTCCCAATTTAGTACAAACTAATTGATTTAATGAAGGTGTATACCATATGAACTTCCTGTTTCTGTTTTTCTTTCTGGAACAACCGTAATCTTCTACAAACTTTATTTCAGAAGATCTAAACCCACTATAAACTGTTTTTTTTATTCTCGAATATATCTTTGTTAGAGAGGTGCTGGTTTATACGTCGTTCAACAGATGATGAAATGTGTTGGATTACAGACTAAGAAAGCATATATATATATATATATATATATATATATATATATATATATATATATATATATATATATATATATGGTTTCTTAATATGCTAGATTAACATATGCCTTTATATAATTCAATGAACTATTTTCAGAATGTTCAGGAAATAGGAATAGCGCGCGATGCCGCATTATTATTTATCGATACACTTTGTCAGTAGTATCGTTTTTTTCGGCAGTGTGTAAACAGCATTTAAGGCAACTGCCTCGAAATAAAGAATAAAAAGAAGATTTTTAATGCAAGTCTATGTTTTCCTTGGTCAGATGTTTTTAACATCTTGGTACTAAATATCATATTCTCTCCATATTTATGTACGTAGTTAAATGGCTATGTCCTTAGCCTAATAATGAAAAAGGAAAACGTTTATTTTACGCATCATATATTTGCCATAATCCCCTTTCATAATCTTCAGCTGACGATCTTCGGGCAATATTTGTGTCAGGCAGCAGACATATTGCCACATAAGTGCCTATCGTAACATTAGATTAATTTTGAACAGATTGATAAATCTTTATTTGTCATATTATCTAGCGTTTTCCATGTCCCGACAGCTATTCCATTCATCTCTCGAAATCGCTTCATCAGGAAATAAAGACATTATTTTGTCAATATCTGCTTTTCTCAGGAAGCCATTTTGCGCTTTAAGATGCCTTATAGTGTTCAGTATATAGATAGATAGATAGATAGATAGATAGATAGATAGATTAACGCTGATTAGTAATTAACTAATAGGTGATTAACGCAATGCTGGTGAAGTCCATATATTCTACGGGGATTACGGTTTAGGAGAAAATATGTTGCTTTTAAAATTAGACGGGATTTTTATTTATATATATTTTTATGTCACACACACACACATATATATATATATATATATAATACATAAATATATATATATATATATATATATATATATATATATATATATATATATATATCGAACACACACACACACACACACACATATATATATATATATATATATATATATATATATATATGGGGTGAAACTTTTCTTTTAAATATCTTTCGTTTAATATAGAAAACAAGGAAAATTTAATTAATTTTTTAATTAGTTTTACAACCGTTCTTACGTTTTTCCTTTTGACACGAGTTAGGGAGTACAGTAATTTCCCATAATATCCATTGTTCCAAAGCGCTTTTGATCACATCCTTAGCCATTCTCAAGTACTCCTTTGCTCTCAACAAAAGGCAAAAAAAAGTAAGAACGCTGGAAAAACTAAATAAAAAAGTAATTAAATTTTACTTGTTTGCCATATTTAACAATATGTCAGAATGAAAAAGAAAACACTTATATTAATGTCAAAATGGACGTACATTAATTTCTGAATCTTCCGTGAAAAATTCACATCCAACCTCATATAATACATTTCCTTTGTTAACAAAACTATGCGGCATAATTTTTGTTATTTTTGGGATAGATCGAACGCCAACTATATATAATTTTTGCTTAAATCTAAACTTCCTGTAGCTTCAGCGTTTCTTGCTTATTTCTCATAATAACATCGTAAGTAGCGTTTGATGTATTACCCCTACGTGTATGTATGTGTGTGTCTATATATATATATATATATATATATATATATATATATATATATATATATATATATATATATATATATATATATACAAATTCTCAAGCGGATAGTATCCAGGTAGAACTCAATGTCCAGGACAGAGTAAGAATATAATATAAAAAAGCTCAAACACTAATATTCCATGGTTATAATTTATTACATTGGAATAGTAATCACGATCCAATTCATAAGACCTACAAATTCAAAAATATTAGAATTCAAAACTTTTTGAATTTGTAGGTCTAATGAACTGAATCGTGATTACGATTCCAATGTAATAAATTATAACCATTTGATATTAGTGTTTGAGCCTTTTATATATATATATATATATATATATATATATATATATATATATATATATATATATATATGTGTGTGTGTGTGTGTGTGAAAATACTCTCTCTCTCACTCTCTTTCTCTCTCTCTCTATCTATCTATATATATATATATATATATATATATGTGTGTGTGTGTGTGTAAAATTGGCTTGGTGGAGTCGTTACATCTGACGACTGTTTCTCCTGCAAACGGTGGCGATTATTCGAATCCTGCAAGAAAGCTCATATTTTTCTTTAATATGATATTTCGAATCTTCAGGTTGTTAGAGGAAAATAAATATGATGTTTAATAAATAAATGTAGCGTCTGAACAAATATGAGTAAAAAAAAAAACGTGATAAAAATATATATAAATTGATCATATATATATATATATATATATATATATATATATATATATATATATATATATATATATGGTTGGATGGATGGATATAAATTATAAATTATACATATATGCATGCCCGTGTCCCCGAAATGGAATAAATAATATACCAATCTTGCATAATTATCCCTGGTTGAATTGACATCATTCAATCAAGCGATTCACTGAGCATTTCTTTTCGAAAAAAAAAACAGCTTATATAAACGCCTCTAGGTTGTGTATTATCTTCTAGATTTGTGTTGATGCATCATACAGCGTTTTGGAGGCTAGCATAGAGTCAACCAATTTATAAAACTAAGTTTTTTAGAGATATTTTAACGACATGCTAAAATATACGATACACTTCCTTGGAAAAGACAATCCTGAAATTGTTACAACAATGTAAACATAACACGCAAAATCTATCTATCTATCTATCTATCTATCTATCTATCTATCAAAAACTGTTCATTATCTCTGTCAGCATGTTCATTATCTATCCAGTTTTAAAATGTTCTTTTTATTAATCCGGTGTATTTGTATCACTTTAAACGTTATTTTTAGTGGATACACGTGTTTGAGTAAACGTTCTGTTTATTTATTAAACACCATATTTATTTATTCTCATCTATCAGCCTGAATGTTCGAGGGAGAGAGAGCGTAATTTTTTTTAACTCAAATATGGGTATAAGTAATAAAAGCTGTTGGATTAATGAATGAAAAATCCATCACTTCTTGAGAAATGGCTTTGTTTACCTTAAAATAGAAAAGAATCAGAATAAGATTTGCGTTTAATGGCACTAATCAACTTTGAAAAACACGTTAAAACATCTATTTAATCACATATATTTCTGTGTATGTTTTGCAAATGCTGGCTGTCAGAGATGAAGGAAACTTATAAATTAATTATGATTGTTTATTATATGAGAACTGTATTTCAATCCGTTACATATTGTACACATTTAAGATATTTTTATTGCTTCTTAGCGACTTTACCGTTATTTGAGTGGATCGGCGAAGTAAATATTTATTGAGGTAGAAATACTCTTGGAAAAAGAAAGAATTCGTCTCTTCTGCAATGGTTAAAATAGTAGAACATGAATCTGTAAAAATCATTGTAATAGCCAACAGATTGTTAATGTAATATTCGATCGTAAAAAAAAAAAAGAATGGTTCTTATGTTTAACTATTTATGCAAGGAATTTTTGTCCTAATTTATTCTTTACCATTTGGTTGTATGGGGGTGTATAAAAAAAAGAAAAAGAAGAACAAATAATTTGGTATACGCCCCAATACAACCAAATGGTAAAGAATAAATTAGGACAAAATAAATAGTTAAACATTTTCTTAAAGTTGGTAAACTGTTTTCAATAAAAATACCGTGAAATTAAGTTACAGCTGTACTGTAAATTTAGAGAAAATAATTAAGAAACACAATGCTAATATCTTGAATAAATATTTAGACCAAAACCAAAGAAATTTAGACAGCATAAAAATAAAAAGAGATGAAGATAAACAAAAATTATGCAACTACAGAAATCCTAATAATTGTCCTCTAAATAATAAATGTCGCACGGAATCTTTAGTATACAAATGCAATATCTCATCTATTGAGGATCATGACAACGTAAACGTCAACATAGGATGTACATGACACGAGTTCAAAAAACACTTTAACCAACATCAAAGTTTTTAGGATAAATAAATACCGAAATCAGACGTCCCTATCGAAATATTTCTGGCACTTAAAAGAAACCAATAAAACACCTACAGTAAAATGGAAATTAATAAAAAAGCTACAATATGTAGGTCATTAAATGACCCATGTCCTTTGTGGATACATGAGAAACTATATATTACTAGTTTTATAAAAAATAAAAAATTATTGAATCAAAGAAATGAAATAACTATTCTTTGCCGACATTGTCAAAAATCTTCCTTAAATAATATTTAATATACATGCTTATATTTGAGATTTAATGCTAATAGCAATATACATACTTATATCTCATATTTAATAATATTTTTCAAATAATTTAAGTAATTCTATTACATTTATTTGTTTTAAAATGAAATATAGTCTATTAAAAGTAAAACTAATATTGTAAAATCGTAGTTCAATACAACGCATTCTAACACAAACACCCCTTTTAGAAAGAATCTTTATCTATACAAGTACAAGCATAACGGTTAAAAATGCAGAAAAGTTTTTGTCGTTTAAAAAAAAAACAGACGACAAGCGTCGAACGGATTTCATAATTCAGTGGAAAATGCACCCCTACCCTACCTAGACTTAACCTCTTTTCGAAAGTAACTGATATTTGATACAGTAGTTGTTAATAAAAATGAACACGCTACCGCCCCTGTCTAAATGATTGAATTTCTCTGAAAACTTAGAAACAAATATTATGAATGTACGTGCTTTTAAAACTCAGTAAATTTGAAAATAAGTTATTCTAAAATTTGCTTGAAAATGAAACAGAACTAGTGCTTTTAATTAAATAATTGAATTTTAAGTTGTTATTTTCTGTTTTTGAAACATGGTAACTCATGTGTAGCCAAGGAACCATATTTTTAAATCGGTTCATATATATATATATATATATATATATATATATATATATATATATATATATATATATATTGATAAAGTGGCTACTGGATCGATCGGATTGAAACGCGGGTGTGTGTGACTGGGTCATATTCCTTTCGCCATGAGTAAAAATAAAAGAATTAAATGCAAGAAAGTAGTATTGTCAAGAAAATTAAAGATAACTTACACAATAAATATGTAAGAAAATAAAATTTACGCTTGAATATTCACTTTTCAGTTCTTTTAAACAAATTGTCAGATTATATGTATGCAAGAAAATTCATAAACAAAAAAATCGAAAACACTAATAAAAACATAATTAATTCTATTAGATTTAAAAAAAAAAAAGAATTGCTGTATATCCATCCATAAATCTGTAATTGCATTTCTATATTTTGCCAAGTAGAATCACAACCCTTTTTTTATATATGCAGAAGAACGTACACGTTTTTATCTATGGAGGTCGCGGTTATTAACCCAGAAAGTTTAACTGACGTTTTGAGTTCAAAATACCGATGACCCCGGTGCGTTCTATTCCGCACAAATGCCGTGAAAATGTTTGGATCTACCTTTTCTAATAACATTGTATCGATGACATACCCAGAAAGGAAACTGAAATAACACTTCCTCTATATTGTAAATGAAAGTAAGAAGAAAGCAATATTAATTTTAAGGTATAGAATACATGGTCGTCAACAAAAAAAACAAACAAAAAAAAAAACAAACAAACAACCTAATGCATAAGATACATACTGGGAACATCAAAATCAAGCAGTTAGAGAAATTTAAAAATCTCGGTAGATGCAGTAACACACGCTGGAAAATGTGATAGAGAAATCTAAAGATATGTAGAGATAGTAGAAGAAGATTTCGAGAAACTAAGCAAAATAATGACAGAAAAATATCGATAAAAACGAAGATAATACTAAACTGCTATTTAATATTTTATATAGCAGTGAATACTGGACAGTATTCTCACAGATGAACAAGAGACTTGCGGAAACAGCGATATGCTTCTACAGAAAGATGCTGAGATTACCATTAATAGAATTTCTATGCAACTAGAATGTTTTCTGGGAAATAGAAAACAGAAAAGAATATTTATACAACTAGAAAGTTTTCTGGGAAATAGAAAACAGAAAAGGATATTTATACAACTAGAAAGTTTTCTGGGAAATAGAAAACAGAAAAGGATATTTATACAACTAGAAAGTTTTCTGGGGAATAGAAAACAGAAAAGGATATTTATACAACTAGAAAGTTTTCTGGGAAATAGAAAACAGAAAAGGATATTTATACAACTAGAAAGTTTTCTGGGGAATAGTAAACAGAAAAGGGTATTTATACAACTAGAAAGTTTTCTGGGAAATAGAAAACAGAAAAGGATATTTATACAACTAGAAAGTTTTCAGGGAAATAGAAAACAGAAAAGGATATTTATACAACTAGAAAGTTTTCTGGGAAATAGAAAACAGAAAAGGATATTTATACAACTAGAAAGTTTTCTGGGAAATAGAAAACAGAAAAGGATATTTATACAACTAGAATGTTTTCTGGGAAATAGAAAACAGAAAATGATATTTATACAACTAGAAAGTTTTCCGGGAAACAGAAAACAGAAAAGGATATTTATACAACTAGAAAGTTTTCTGGGAAATAGAAAACAGAAAAGGATATTTATACAACTAGAAAGTTTTCTGGGAAATAGAAAACAGAAAAGGATATTTATACAACTAGAATGTTTTCTGGGAAATAGAAAACAGAAAAGGATATTTATACAACTAGAATGTTTTCCGGGAAAAAGAAAACAGAAAAGGATATTTATACAACTAGAAAGTTTTCTGGGAAATAGAAAACAGAAAATGATATTTATACAACTAGAAAGTTTTCTGGGAAATAGAAAACAGAAAAGGGTATTTATACAACTAGAAAGTTTTCTGGGAAATAGAAAACAGAAAAGGATATTTATACAACTAGAAAGTTTTCTGGGAAATAGAAAACAGAAAAGGATATTTATACAACCAGAAAGTTTTCTGGGAAAAAGAAAACAGAAAAGAATATTTATACTTCGAATCAGAAAGAAAAAGCTGAAATTTCTGGGACACATAATGAGGAGAGAGAGATTAGAAATTTTAACACTCACAGGGCACTCTGAAGGCAAGAGGAACACAGGGAAAACTATGAGTAAATACTTAAGGAGTTACATAATGATATTATTAAGGATTGCATTTTTTTTATAGCAAGAGCTTCTATAATTTGTAAACGCTTTTTACAGTTGGAGATGCGTAATACATTTCTGTTCGTGACAAGTAAGTTGCGTATTGAGTACAATAGGATTCAAGGCTTGTTTAAATATGTCCGTATGGAACTCTGACCATGGGGGTGTAGAGTCAGCCATTTGGACAGGCGAGTGTTGGTTTTTGTCCGCAATAATTATTCATGAATTTGTTTTCATCGGTAAACGGTAGTTTAAATAGACTTAGTACCACAATAGACAGGAAGTTGTGGAGGGATATGACCGTCGTGAAGGAAAATGGGGTATAAAAAAGAAAGGTGATTTTTACTTCTGCTCTTGATTTCTTATGTCCTTGAAAACATTTTAGTATTGTTACAGTTGCTTGCAGAAAGCAACGGTGGTAGACAAGTCAGAAGTAGAAAAAATATGCACGACTGAGGAAACGAAAAACGAGAATTCACGAACGTTTAAAATTATGGAAATTAGAAAAAAATCAAGCAGGCGAAAGAAATATTCGGCACATACAAATTATGCTAAAGAACGAACATAGGTATGTTAAAAAAATAACAAAAGCGATTTTTCTCGAAGCAACCGTCACGTCTAACCAGGTAATCGATAGGATATTTAATATCAGTGTTACGAATCATTGTAGATATCTAGCAATCATAGTCCCATATACAGCTACAGGGATAAAACAGTGAAGTATTATTAGAATTGCAATAGAACTTTTTATTAGAAACGCAATAGTATTTTAAAGAGTTCAACTCACTAACTTCTACGTCAAACCTCGTCTGTAACTATATTTTTTAGAGCAGTACATATTGAAGTAGATGATAGAAACAAAAAAAAAAGGTTGCCAGTATTTTAATAATGATTTTTTTTATAGTTTTTTTGCAAATATATCTACCAATAAAAGCACATAAAGAATAAATTCATGATGCAATTATCTACAAAATTCTAATGGAATCTTTCCTCTCCTAATACGAAGCCAGTAGCTTTATCTCGCGATGAAATTTCAAAGTAACAGCTTGTAAGATATAGTCAGTCAAGAACAATAGGTCGCTATGAGACCTGAGGTTCTTACTAAACAGGTCTGTCTAGTATATATTTATACAATGATATTCACTCCATGCAATGTCAAAGAGACACTCAAGGTAGAGCGTTACAGAATAAGAGTTTATGAGGATATCTTGGGAATATGACGGTTAGCCTTAGAGTTGAACAGGGGATAAGATTGTGGTGATCGGGGAAGCATCTTGGGAGCCAGATCCATAAATCAGTGGTTCGTGAAAAGAATCTGCTCGAGTGGAAGTTACATCTCACCAATGGTATATGAAGGGAATGAGGGTAGTTCGCTATAATGGGCGTGGCATGACGGGTTAATTTATTTCGTCTGAATAATTTCCGTGTAAATAGCGGATAGAGCAGAGAGACGCTTGCAACGTTTCATCTGTTGTAAAATGGTTACAAGATGGAAAATAATTCATCACTTATGCTTTTGAACTCTATCAAGACTGGAAATTGAAGACGGGGCTGCTCCTGTCCATATATGGCAGCATTACTTCATTTTCGATCTGACCTAGCTCTTGTAGAGGTAGAAGGTAGCAAGAGGAGTCAAGTAAAAATAATATTACGCTAATGAGATAGGAAAAAATATCAAAAGTCATGAAAATGCTATGAGACAAAAAAAAAAAATAATAAAAAGATCAAATGGCTGTCGAGTCGAAAATAAACGTTGGTAAATTTAAAATTATTAGAACAAGTTAAAACAAAAGGAAACTAAATCTGCTTTTGATATTATGACGCTATCAGTGGCAGTCGGCTCTAAGAGTTAGAAAGTTGCATATTTGCAACCAGTAATCATGCTTAGAGGAGAAATCAGGATTTAGAATATTGATTTTCCAAGCAAACATATTCACCAGGAGGAATGGAAAAACACATTCTTCCTATTTTTATTTACTTTTTACCAAACGAAGCAAGGTTTACAATACACACACAGAAGAAAATATTTAATATATAAAATAATATATACAATTAAGAAAAACAATTATACGTATTTATATAAAAAATTAAAAAGACAATTATGAAAATTAGAAATTACAATTCATCCATATGTTTCATTTAAACTATCTTTCCGAAATATATAGAAAGTTCTTTAATTGCTAGATCATCCACAGTAAATTTATGTCCAATTTCTTACATTTCATTTCTCTTGGCAGATATTTTATTATCCCAATGTAAGATATTTGATGACAAGTGATGAAAAAAAACAAAAAAACAAAAAAAAAAGAAAACAAGCAAACAAAAAACCAAAACAAAAAAACTAAATGCAATAGGCTTGACAATATACCCAAAATATATATATTTTAAAAAAATAATTTAAATTTTTAAATTCTTAGCGTCCACTCCCCTTTGTGCGCATGCGTAGTTTCATCAACGGAAGGATCACTTTAATCTGATGAAGTCCTAAAAGACAAAACGCATCACAAAAAAATTTGTCGGAGATTTTTCTAAAATTACCTGTCTACATATAGATTGTAATTATATTAAAATTGAACCAACCATTATTTTAATTGTTACGATTTTCTTCTTTATGCCACGTTCCTTCAGAACACTGGCGATCATGGCACAACCCAATTTCCTGTCCTTTGTAGATTTTATTAAAATTTGTCTTTTTGTTTTCTCTCCTAAAACTTAATTTGCCATTCATTTACACTATCTACTTAGGTAGGTTATGCGTTAATGTCCGCTGTCCGTCTAGCTACTATTCAGTCTCGATGTTGCCTAATACGTTGATCGTACGTAAGTCTTATGTGTCCGTGTGAATGGTTCATATATATATATATGAAGGGAATGAGGGTAGTTCGCTATAATTCGCTATATATAACCGAATGGGTAAATATAGTTAGGTTAAGCGAGTGACCGTATACAAATACATATTAATAAATACTACATAGTGTAAGCAATAAAACAATGCTCAATATAAAATAACAGTTATTTAATATATATATTAAGAAATAAGATACGTATATTACTTAATATATCTATATATCTATCTATCTATCTATCTATATATATATATATATATATATATATATATATATATACAGGGAATAGGAGAATTTTGTAAATGGTGCTGGACGGAAAACTTTTCAGCACACACCATCGTATTTATCTATATATACCAGAGAAAAACAGACGAAATGGAAAGATATAAATTCAAGCGAGAAAGAGAGAAAGAGAGAGAGAGAGAGAGAGAGAGAGGGAAGAAAAAGGAAGTAAGAAAGAGAATATAATAAAAAAGAAGGATCAAGACAAAAAAAAAAGCACGAAAGAATAGGGAGTAGACGGAAGAAAGCAGAGAAAAATGTCAGAAGGCAAAGACTGAATGCAGAGGGCTAAAAAGTAAGACGGGAAAATGAAAAAAGGAAGAAAGAGAAAAGGGAGGGAGGGGAAAAGGAAGAAAGTGGAGAGGGCAGAGGAAGACCAGCAGAAAGAAAAACGGGAGGGTGACTAGTTTTAAAAAAGAAATATAACAGGCGATATGGTATAATATGGAAGGCGAGAAAAAGGTATAATCGAGAAAAAAAAAAAAAGCCCGAAAGAAACAGAAGACACCATTTGAAGAGATCAACAGTAAAGCGAAGCGAGACACTTGTGTGTTCTACACACGCGTAATTGTATGTTTATTCCCGCCATGTTACTTAGAGGAAGCTATACGGAAGAGTGAACATCGTGATCAGGAAAAGTTTTGTTGGCAATCCGAAAAAGTAGACATACTAAAAAGCTTTTAGAATAATATAATGTTTTTACTTCATGTAACGATAAATTTCTAAGTGTAACACTATTGGAACTAAGGCAATGTAAGACATGTGATTTCTCAGTGTGCATCCCGATCTTCCCTCCCTATCTCTTCTTCTTCTTGTGGTGTAAAAAATTTAGGTGTTATATATATATATATATATATATATATATATATATATTAAATTGTTATATTTAATTTATTTTGTTTAAGCCTTATTTTCGATGGATACTCATATTCGAATGGAGGAAAATTTTTAATTGAACAGTATTTTTTATCCAACTATATCCACTGGATTAAATTTTCGAGAAATTTTGTTAGATCCAATGACGGTTTCCATAGGGCATGTAATGTCGAATCTGGCTGGAGGACGCATATTTTTAAACGAAATAAATTCATATTATATTATATTATATTAATATTATTACATATATATATATATATATATATATATATATATATATATATATATATATATATATATATATATATATATATACACGCATTTCTGTTTATACGTTATTTTATTAAATACAATTTAAGTAAATACTTTGGTACTAATTATATTTACCGGCCTGAAAGTTCGAGAAATTTCTTAGAAGCGCATATTTTCTACGATATTTCTCGGACATTCAAGTCGGTAAATAAAAGACAGATCATTTACTTAAATAAACTGTATCTAATAAAATAAAGCATAAACAGAAACTATATTAAGTAATTGTCGGACTTAATCCATTCATTATATATATATATATATATATATATATATATATATATATATATATATATATATATATATATATATATATATATATAAACATGCGCGTATTTTCTTGTGCTTGATCAAATGCACACTTGCATTTTTTAAGTAATATTAAAAAATGCGTGACTATATCAGAATTAAGTAAAAATATCAAGTTAATTATCTTTTTTTTTTTTTTTTTAAATAAATGACCTTATGATTAAAATTAACTTTATCGTCAACAACAACAGCCCGCCAGAAGAATCAAAATTATATTAGATCAACAATTTTTATGAATTTGAAATACATTCCAGACGAAAACAAATTCATAAATATTTATATCAAACACTCAACCACTTTCCCGTTAAAATTGCTGATCCTAAATATCTCTGGCCAGGGTTCTGTTCGGACATTATTTAAATGAGCATTTAATTATACCCACCTCGATATACAGCATATTGATCGAGATCTTAAATTCGATGTTCACATCGAACTGGAAAAAGGGTTTTAACAAAATTGAAGGTGTTATTATAAAAAAAAAAAAATCAATGCAAATCAGTTATGAACACGGTCACAATGTACTGGCCGTATTTGAAAATATTTACTTTTCTGAGACTTTTTTCTGTCTAGAGTAGCACTTAAAAGCAAGCGTGTACAAGTATTTACATATTTAGGAAGTGTTTTAACAGAGGACGACAAGTGCAACACCGAAACCCCAATGGGATTGGAATAGTGAAAGATGCCTTACAAAAGGTAAGCAAAGTATAAAGAAAAATCTCGTTAGAAACAAATCGATATGCAATATACAAGGTCAAATGAAATACTTCAAAGAAAATAGGCTATACAAGGAAACTGATATCAGCATAAAAAGTTAATAATTCAGAGACTCGTAAAAGGGAGGGGGGCCTGAAGAATTTGACATTAACAGGACACTGAAAGCAAAGTAAGCAAGGAGAAACAGAGAGTAACGTACTTAAAGTGTTTATGTGGATGGAAAGCAGAATAGAGACTAAGAGTAAATGGTTGAAAATTATGCTTGGCAACAAGAATTATAAAATTTATAGGGCTCCATGATTGATTACACCCTGAAAGAAAAAAATAGATTATCTATCTATCTAGCTTTGCTAGCTAGCTAACTGTCTATCTGTCCATGTGTGTGTGTGTATGTGTGTGTGTATGTGTGTATGAGGGTGTGCAGTTTATGAGAAACATATATGTCTTTCCTCTAAATACTTTCATAGTTCTGATGAACATTCACCTATGATACAGTTCTATATCAGTTCTCTGGTAGACGCAGTTCGCTCTTCGTTTTTCGAGTGTGTATTTCGTATTTGTTTTTTGTTTTTTGTGTCATCATGAGTGTTTCTTTGAGTGAGTGTTTGGTCGAATGATTCTTATTAATTACATAGTCCCACATGAATTTCGTCCAGTTAACTGATGTTTCAGTGACGAGTGAGGATTGTGTGTATTTGGTGTGTGTGTGTGGGGGGGTTATTACTAACATTATTTTGTTTAGTTTCTTGTATATAATATTCTAATCATTGTAAATACTCATCGAGGTTTTAATTTTAAAATTGTTAATTTTATTCCCCAAAGACAAATTGTACATATAGGAATCAGTTAACATCTCATAGAGACTTGAGGTATTATGGTGGCTGTAGTAAGAATGGTAAGAATGTGTTGTTTTGATGTAAGGAATACTGTGGTATGTTTGGGTCAGTACTAGTGGTTAGCTAAGACAGATTGAACACCAGCCTTCCTCTATTCCCCTTTTTGGCCTTGTGCCACATTTTTGTATTACGCAAAAGAAATATTACTTTCAGCTAAGGCACGTAGACTTTATGAATTTTAGCGCAGTACTAGATTAGCGGAACGGTTTCATCATTTTATAGTTGAAATGACTAGAAGTAAGCGTAAGTTCTATGCAAATAGTTTCTTCTATCGCACTTCTTGCTTGCAGATCTCTCTTCTGGATACTTGGTTCCCAGTCAAGTTTGATCTTCAAAAATGTAAAAGCTATGCCAATCGTTATCTTCTGTCTTCTTAATTCTTGTTCGTTTATTGTGCTCTCATGAATTCTCATATTCACTAACACTCAATAACCACTTGCGTCTTAGTGGCTTTATTGGGATGAAACGATTAAAAAATTATAATTACCAAGTCTTGTTTGTTTCCTTAGGTGCCATGCGTGATGCACACTTGGGAGATTATGTCTCTTCATCGGGGATGATCGTGAGCTCAGCTAAAGATGATCACTCTATCCTTGCCAGTTCTTTAATTCGATGAAAATATGATGTTTTCCTTCGAACGTCACACATTCTAATCCGCCATTTAGAAGTCAAGGTATTAGGTTGGTGCAAAAATAATGACGTAATAATGTCGTTTTTTTTGACGTATTTTTAACGTAAAAAAACGACATTATTACGTCATTATTTTTGCACCAACCTAATATCGAAGAATAAATCTCTTTAGAACAATTGCACAGGGTAACAACGTTAGGGTGGTGGGAAGGTGATTGAAACCGAGATGCCAGGTCAAGACAGATTCCTGTTTTTCTCTGCATTTTTTTTTATCACAAAACTCTTCTTATTGCCATATGAGATGCTCGTTGGGCGATCGTGAGCACAGCTAAAAATACCCACTGTATACTCCGATAAATCGAAGCCGTCTTGCCATGATGACCGCCAGTAGATCACTTCTCACTTTAGCTATTCTTAAAACCTCCTAATTCTTATGTGATATTTTTAAGCAATTCACGCCAAGAAAGGCGGGAGTGCCACTAGTAGGCAAAGAGATACAGAGAGTGTAAGTAAGGGAAAATACTGGATATAGGTCAGGGGAGAAAAGATAAAAAGAACAAAAAACGGAGGAGGATAAAAAGAAGAAAGTGGATCAAGGCAACAGAAGATGTCGACTGACATTACATTTAAATTTTTGAAGATTATAATTATCATGGAAGAAAGTAAGAGTGTTATGGCCCAGTTCCTTGTAGCACGGTGATAGTCCAAGGTAGAACCAATAAAGAAGAACTCGAACACGTATATGGAACAACACAGATATATTACAAACAGGAATATATACAGAGAAGTAGAAAGTGTTAGTATGAACAATCAGGTTTAGTAGTAATTGTCTGAACGCGACTCTGTTTCGGACTACCTCTGACTCGACTGACTGACTCCTGACGGACTTCACTCCAGACTTCAGATTGAACTCCAGACTTCAGACTGAACTCTAGACTTCAGACGGAACTCTAGACTTCAGACGGAACTCTCTGCTTCCTCTTGAGGCGCACTATTTATTACTTATGGAATAGTCCATTATGTTATTATGGGTAAGGTCCCCTAACAAAGAGGAAGGGAGTTTCACTGTCGGGAAGTGCGAGAGAAGAAACTGTTGGAGTAGATTTAACTGTTTCGACAGTACAATGGTGGGACCGAGATGCCAACCTAGTAGCGCGCTTGGATTCATGCAGTGGGGACACCAGTGAAAATAGCTTGTCAGAGCAGATGCCATGAAAATATTTATAGAAAAGACAGAGGGAAGCCACATTACGTCGGTGAGAAAGTGACTGGAGTCGAGACTCCAAGTCATGACCGATCACATTGCATATCTCTCTTTGGTATTTGTCAAGAACCTCGAGATGAACAGCGGTGGCACGAGACTATATATGTCAACAGTGTTCGATTCATAGACGATGGTAGATTTGTAGATGTGAAAGATGAACGAGAAAAACCTTTTTTGCGCGACACAGAGAACAAAATTTCCTTGCAGCAGATGCAGCAATTGATTCAATGTAGTTCTTCCACCTCATGTCAGTGGAGAACATGAGACCAAGAAGTCGCAGTGAAGCATTCTCGTGGAGTTGAGCATCAACTATGCTGATAGGAAGCAGAGACGTTTCTCTATGGTGAGTAAATGGCAGCAGTTTCGTTTTGGATGTATTAAAATTCACAAG
Organism: Acanthosepion lycidas; assembly: GCA_963932145.1. NCBI lineage: Eukaryota > Metazoa > Mollusca > Cephalopoda > Sepiida > Sepiidae > Acanthosepion > Acanthosepion lycidas. Next base: position 66,926,521 of record OZ010585.1, on the reverse strand, counting down.
CCATATCCTGCCCCACCCAGCCACAGATTGGAGATCCTTTTTGAGACCAACGGTGAGGTTAAATTTGTCACCAATTTACGGATTTACTGTTGAGACAGGAGTAAATGGTAATTTCATCTGCGAAGATGCCAATTTGGAACTGATGACGTCAGGGAGATCATTGATGAAGATCTGAAGCAGTGTAGCACCGAGGATAGTCTTGAGGAACATCAGCGTTCGCATAATTCTTCCTAGAAACGACATTCTTTCTGTTTCGATATTCTTCTTAAACTTAGAGGTTATGGATCACACTTCGTATCTATAGGTCAAAAGTGACCATATGTGACACTTGAGCAGACGAATCATTACAGACAAATTACTGTTGATAGAAATGGGACTCAAGTCCTGAAATTTCTTTTTCGTAAAGTCATTTTGTTTCCTGGTCTCCGTTCTACATCTCGCATATGTTGTAATCACGCTTCCGAGATAATCAAACCTCTCTATCTCCTTGATGTATTTATTGCCAATCCTCAAGTGGCGTTGTGATTTCTCAGCTGATTTACTAATGACCATTGATTTGGTTTTATGGCAGTTGATTGATAGTCTATGTACTGCGCTTGCTTTTACTACTTTATCCAAAAGTGATTGCAATTCTCCTAATGATGCTATCAAAACCATCATCATCATCATCATCATCATCATCATCATCATCATCATCATATCGGATGTTAACGATGTTGATATTGCTACCGAATTTCAAAGCGGACGTTAACTATCACGCAAAAATATTCTCGTTATAAAGACTGAAGAAATCATGTGTCAGATCTCGTAGAATATGTATCCATATATCCAGAATATGCAACCATCTTCGCCTTGAACTGCAGCTTTCTGATCCCTGTTTAATTTCCTGTCTAGTCGAAGGTCCTTACCATCTATTCCAAGTTCATGTAGAAGTTTCAAGTCCTTTTTGTCAAATGCTTTCGTGTAATCAATGAAAGAGAAAAAAAACATTCTGTTGATGTTAAGTGGCTCGATCGCATAGCATTCGTACAGTAAATATGGCGTTTAAGGATTTTTTTTATCTGGCATGAAATCAAATTGTTCTTCTGAGATCTCTGGCGGCGATTTACTTCGGATTCGCTGTATGATAATGGTAAGGAGGAGTATTACGGGTGTGATTCACGATGCTGAAGATTCTGATTGTCTTTATAATTCTTGAGCATAGAGCTTTCTCGGTGTTACGATAAAAAACATTATGTTGAAAATCGTCCGGTAACCCTTCAGTTTCATATGACTGAACATTTTGTACAACGTTTCTATTCCTTTGTTTTCCTTCGAGCATTTCTCCTGAAACATCACCAGAACAAACTAATTCACCCTTCAACATCATTTTGATTACTTTTGTGATATCAACGAATACTGGTTGTCACTTCCGTAATGCTCGTTGTAGTAGAGACTTTATAATCGCAGATACAACTATAGCACGCCGTTGAACAATGCTGGTGTCAGACGCCTTCGAATAACACTCGCAGTAATAGCACTTTATCGATAATACTCGATCGTAAAGTAAGCACCGAATAGTTATTCGTATAGTGAATATAGAATAGCAATCCGTATAGTAATAGAGGATAGTGTAGAAATGGTGATCATTCGAACTTCACGCAATTTCCTACTTATGCGTTTCCTCTATGGTCACGTGATCCACTTCATTCAATAATGGGATCGCTTGTATTTGCTAACTGGCAATCTATGTTCAAACTCGACAGTGACACTTTATTCTTATATAACAATTACATTCCGAATCACGTCTTTAGCGAATATCTGCTCTTTCACTGTCAACTCCGATATCGGGGTAAGGGGTTTCCTCCGGTGTCGCCGAACAGTTCTTTGGTGTAAATCTCCCATCTACGGCAAATATCATGTGGCTCTGGGAACACGGTGCCATCTTCTGGACGAATACAGCCGCTTCGAATGTTGGCCTTCTTTCTGTCATAGATATGATTCGCTTCATTTCTTTCTTCTAGTTCACTGCATTTCTTTTTTCAAACCAGCTTTTCTTTGCTTCGTTATACTTTCTGGTTCAATCCCTGAATCATGTAGAGCAGACTTCAACTCAGTGAACATTTGACGAGCAGTAACCGAGCAGAACTAAATAAACATTAACCGAGATATCGTTAGAAAAAAAAAATCATTATTTCCTTCAAAATTGTTAATGCAACATTCACTCGCAAAAAAAGTATAATTACTCGTACAAATCACAAATATATGTTTCGGCTTTAAATAACCAATCAAGGGTTGATAATTCGTAAAAATAATCACTCAGTCAATCAATCAACTCTAGACATAGCGAAACAGGAATAATCTAATTATGCTGATTGAATTAAGAGTTCATTTAGAAATTCACGGATCCATAAGTACCTGATAACGGTCGGAGAACAGAACGGTCGAAACACTGTAATAATATTAATAGTAACGTTAAGGACAAGAATCCGAGTATAAATAATGCAAAGAAATGTTCAAATTGAGCTTTTAAAAATTATTCCAATAATGTAGACAATGAGTTTTTTTTTTAAATATTATTCCCTAAGTTGGTCGTTAGTTGAAGAATTATTCCGACCCGAATCATCGACTCTGCAGTTTTGAGCACAGTGTTTCAGCTGAGGAATTCTTGTCTTTTGCGCATATTTATAGCGCCGCCCCTCCAGTGTGTAAAAGCAGAACTCTATTTTCCTAACACTTAGAAGTTATTTTTCCATTGTTTCTATGTCCATCATTCTTCTCAAAACTTTTTTCTTCTACTCGATTTGAAATAGTGCAATGATTCTGATGATACATCTCTATGCAAACTTTAAATGTTTATAACAGGAAGGAATCAATCGATATGCTCAGAAAACATAAGTACGGATGCTATGTATTGTAAATTTGAGAGGTTCCAACAATTGCTTGCGTGGAACCCTTAAAAACCACTTTACACAGAAATTATCAATAATATTCTTCACTTTTAGACATTGTCTTTTTTGGCGTTCTTGAAGATGCATTGTTTAAAGGAATAATTGGAAGCTTCATACATGCCGCATCTAATAATTTGTACACACCGTGCTCTCTCGTATTGCTTTCATTATTCTGTTAGCTTTGATCACGACACTCCAAAAGTTCAGTAACCCACTGGGATCATAGGGGTACGACGTATACTGCGGTTGAAGCATATGTCTTGGGTAAGCTAGCCTGACGGTGTCCAACCCTCTCCAGGCTGGTTTTAATTCAAAATTTTCTTTCTCCTAGACTGGTTGCCAATCGAGGCTATAGGGTTCAGTTTATCCATATCTATTTATCCATATCTAGGAGTGCAGAAGGATTCATAATTTTCCCAATAGTATTTGCGCGTAATAGAGTGTAACAAACTTGACTGGAATTAAGCTTACGGACATATCACGTTGAAACATTGGTACCCATACGATCACAGAAAGTAAGCAACGTTGATACTGGTCATTACCTAGCTGGTTGACCGGTTAGGAATACCAGGTGCTGTAACCTTGGATTTATGGGTGGTGTAATGGATAATGTCTCGGAATTGTTTATCGAAGTACCATGTTCTAATTCCAGTTGGGTTCGTTATATTAGGTTTGGTGCAAAAATAATGTCGTTTTCTCACATATGTTACTACGTGAGAAAACGACATTATTTTTAATCGCTATCTATTACACCAATGGGCTCCCACTTAAGTTCAACTGCCCGTTTATGTATGCTGTAAAAGGAAATAACAGAAGTTTTGCAAAATATTTACGATTGACATGAATTTATGTGAGCGGTAGGTTAAATTCTTTACGTTCCCTATTGAACATACGTTGTTAAGAATAAATCTATTGTTAGGCATAAATCTATCATTTTCAACTTCTAACCATGAATTAAATGGCCTGTTACATTAGGCTCCCTAGTCTTGGGTGGTGACCAGTCTAAAGAGAGGACTACTCTGAATTCGAAGTTCTAGAGAAGGAAATAGGAAACCACTTCGCGAGCTTTCTCTAAAGGTCATGACACTTCCTAAATAATCAAGTAAATGAACCTGTGGAATGCCACGATGATCTTCTTGAAGGAGCAAGCAATTAAACAAACAAAAATCTTTTCTTTTTTTCCTCACTCGCCTTTATAAAAAACACTCTCATAATAAAGACACTGTCACTTGGTGTTACAGGGTAAGCGATAAATTTAATGGAGTGTAATTTTGCAGACATTACAAATTACGCAAATGCATTTACTGTACATCTATCTATCTATCTATCTATCTATCTATCTATCTATCTATATATATATATATATATATATATATATATATATATATATATATACAAACTAGCTAGGACATTTGTCGCACATGCACGCCTGCACACGCGTACGTAAATAAAGATGAAGAGAAACAAATCAAACCTAACACCAGTAACTAGTGCATAAGTTAATTAAATCAAACTTAGTATAAAGATAACAAAAATAAGAAAAACGAGAATCAAATTGTGAAATCTCCTGACGAGTGGGCTGAACAATTACAAAAAAGTTCATCTATGAAAGTAAGGAGTACATGTTCTGAATATAACATCAATCAGCTAAATGATAAGATTATTTGTATTCTGTACACGCACACACACAAAAAACACACACACACACACACACACACACACACATATATATATATATATATATATATATATACATACATATAGTGTATATATATGCGTACATATATGTATTTGTATTTGTATGTATATATATATATATACACAAACATATATGTATGTATATATATTTATATTTATATAGTATATATATATGTGTGTCGACATATGTATTTGTGCGCACACATACACACACATACATATATATATATATATATGTGTGTGTGTTTGTGAAAATATATAGAAAATAGGAAAGAAGTGGTGAGGTAAATAATCCAAAGTTCTTTAGTATTTTTGTTATTATTTTAAAAAAATAGCGCTCGATACAAAAGTAGAGCATAAATATAATTATTTATTTAAAAATATGACTCCAACACGCCACATAAGAGGTCTCATGTTTCAAAACAAGAGCCGAAAACTTCAATATAATTATTTGAATTAAATTGAGTTAAAGTAAGCTCTGTTCCATTTTCAAGCGAAATTTTTTTTGGAATAACTTATTTCTGAAATTTACGCGTTTTATAGTATATTCACAATTGAAATCAAAATTTCCATGGTAACAGCCAGGGCGAATTGTTTAAAATAGTTAGGGGTGTTGAGTGTTAATAATTTGTATCAGTATAGAGTTACTTTCATAGATGTCAAGTCAGGGTAAGGTGGGGGTGTCTAAATTTAAAACGGAAGATGTTTTCGCCTAGTCTCGTTTACGTGTCTATGGAGATTTATTTATTTTTTTATTTTATTTCTTTATGAAAGGGATTTGTGCATATAAAGATTTCATAAAGGGTTATCTTTTTTGTAGGGTATTTAAATTATTTATTTGGGCTATAGAGTATAAAAGTTATTTTATAGTATGCTTGTTTTTATCTAATTATTCAGCGCATAAATCTGATGATGTCGGGAAAAACCGTTAACTCATGTCTATTCTTTAATAGATTTTTATTATATATATATATATATATATATATATATATATATATATATATCTTAGCTTAGCAGGACAGGCAAGTCGACCGCAGCGACTGCAATTAAAGGTCTGCTGAGGTTCCCCCGTCCTTCCTCCCGCGGGTTTTCTCCTTCAAGCTGGCCCTGCGAGAGTCCTCAAACGGGGAGACGGCCAGCTGGACGGTGCGTCGCCAGGCTTGACGGTCAGCAGCAAGTGTCGACCATATATATATATATATATATATATATATTAGGTTGGTGCAAAAATAATGACATAATAATGTCGTTTTTTGACGTTAAAAATACGTCAAAAAACGACATTATTACGTCATTATTTTTGCACCAACCTAATATATGCACTCATACAGAGATTTGGATGGATATTCGTATTCCGAAAAGGCAACGTCTTTTCTTTTCCCTCTTTATGTGATTTGCCATGCCTGATTTCATTGTATACCTGCGTCGAATAAATTAATGAAGTTATTTATTTCGTATTTCGACAGAGATTTGTTTTTAAAGGTACTATAATGGATATATCATAGTCGAAGAATTTTATATAAATAATTCATGGAATAGATTCACAGACGAAAGGTTTCGGAACATTTCTCGAACGAGTCACTTTCTAAAATCGGAGCTAATGACTAAAAACCAGATTTTTGAAATTCTGTTCTTGGCCGAGCGGAGAACTTTTCGACTACTCAAAATGTTTTTTCTTTTTACTTTGTTTTTTTTTTTTTTAATCAGGATGAGAACTTTTCATCAGTTCCTCGTAGGTATTTTTTGTAACCATTTTTTGTTTTTTCTTATTCTGTCGTTACTTTCTAGTTGGAATTTATGTAATCACTTCAGGTACGCTAAACCTGATATTTTTTTAATCGAGATCATGTTACTTATTTTATTAATTAGTCTCAAAAGTGAGAATCCTGACAACGATTCAAATTCAATAATTGATGATTCTGATAGTGATGATCGGTCGACGCTTTGCTGATAACGAGAGTGACGATATAAGCGATGCTGATAATATTTTTAAAAAAGTAGTAATGATGATGATGATGCCGATCCTGAGGATAGAAGAGGCTATTGGGACTGTGGGATGTGGTGATTGTCGAGAACTTAGTGTCGGTGGTGGTGTCTGCCGGTTGAATATTTCGACTGAATGAGAAAGTTGATTGATTAAATAAAATCGGTTCAGTCATGTTACGCATTTAAAAGTCGGTTGGACAACATTAGAAAATTAAGTTGGTTGTTTCAGAAGAAAAAAAATGGCAAGAAAAAATAGACGGCAAGCATTATAAAAAGAGAAAAAAAAAATGATCACCGTCGTTTTAGAGGCTGAGAGACTTGTATTCACGGAGTGAAAAACAGCGCCTTCCAAGCTTTCTCAAATAAGTTAATTATGAAGTCTGCATCGTACATAAAATTTAATAGCAGGGCGCTACAATGGAGATAGCTATTCCATTTGTTCAGACGAGTATCCAAATCTTTGTTGTTTTTATCATTACGTTTGAGGCGATTTTCTTCTTCAGCCTTCCTTTGGAATATAATCCATACAGTATTATTTTTAAATGGATAAAATCGAAATCTGCCTGCAAAATATTACCGAAAGCAAAATTATTTCTTCGTATTTATTTGATCGACTCGCAGACTTAAAATACGATAAACATCTTTTTGGATGTAGGTATTTGCCAAAAAGCTCACACTTTTTCCGTCTTTGTTGCAGACATCAGGACATGCATTTAACCTTTCCTTCTCCTTGTACAACTGAGAAAGGATTTATTTTACACACTCATAGGTGGTAAAATATGATACTGCTTCTTTTTCATGTGGATTTTCGAAAAATAAATAAATAAAATACGAAAATAAATAAAAATAAAATTTGTTTTGAAGACATCAAAATTTTCTCTTAATTTTATCACTATTATTTCATTACGCAAGTGCTCTATGCAGATCTCTGACATATGCTTCTGACTTTGCGTCTCGATTCCAGTCACTTTCTCACAGACGTGAGGTATCTTCCTTCTATCATTTCTACAAATATTTCCATGGCTACTATTATGTCGAGCTTTTTTTCCTTGTGCACTGACTACATAAATTTAAGCGTTCTACAAGACTGACATCTAGGTCCGCTCATTTATCGTTGAAATAATTAAATGTAACCGCCACTTCTACTCCAACAGCTTCTTTTTTCCCAATTCCCGCCCATGGAATTCCCTTCCGTTTACTCGCTTCCCTGATTACTACAATCTCTCAGAATTTAAATGCAACGTCAATCGTCATCTTCTGATGTCTTGAACTCCGTTCATCTTTTATCCTTTCCTCATTTCCCCTATACAGAGTTTTTCTCTCACGTTCCCTTTATCAGCCCCCTTGCGAACTAGTGGCATTCACGCCTTGGTTGGGGTGAAGTACTTAAAAAAAAAACTAGTGTTACTTTAGAATAGCTCACCCGCCCAAACATACAAATAGGAAATATTTGATCGTTGTCAAAACGCAACCATTATGGCGATCATCAGGGTTTGCTTTTTATTACAGCGATGTGGAGATGATGCCTCCAAAATGGACCGCCAGTAATCAGCTTATGTCTGTACTCAGAAAGAAATTCCAAAAGTCTTCTGATGCGGAGAGTTGTTAACATATACTGTTTTTTTTATATATAAGACGCACTTTTTAACCCAAAACATTGATGTTTAAATCTACTTGAGTCGTGTACATGTGGGTGAAGAATTCGGGGGAAACGCATAGAGATTAATTCATTTGAGAAATGTTTTATCAGTGACACAATGAAGGGGACCAAAGATAGCATTATTTTTTATGGTAATATTTGATTGCAATGATGTTTGATTCCTCTCCAAAACGTAGTGAAAGCCACGAGGATATCGTAAGCTTTGAATCAAACAAATTCTATGATTTTTTTTCTCGGTATTATCTTATTTTCAGGTTTTCAGTTCTTGGGTTTTGAATAATATACACTAATTTTTAAAGTAAGAAATTGAATATTTCAAATAAGACTATAGCTTTTTCTTTGCAAAACTTTATAGCATAAGGGAGCATCTTATATACTAATGCGTTTCATATTCCCCCAAAATACAAGACGTGTTTATTTATTTGATTTTTGAAGTGTCGCGAGCTTAGTTAGAGGCCGATAATATAATTGGAGAATAATTTTACACTGATGAGAACTTCAACACTGGTCGCGATGAACGGAAACAAAACCTTTCACACAACTTCAGAAACTCTTCTCTTATTTTAATTTTTCTCATTATTTTTACATCAAAAAAGAATTTTGCATAGGATCGCGACATTTTTTCTTTCTCTTCTTGACTGACAGAATAATTTCTGTGGAGGCAATTTTTTCATTGATTCAAAGAAAATTTTACATAGGCTCGCGAATTCCTTTCCTTCTTTTTCCTCAGTTCTCCGAATTTGAAGGGAATGAGTGAAGGGGGTTATTATTATTTAGTCCTCACTACGCTCTTTTATTCATATAACTATTTGTACGCCTGCAAATGTTTGTTTTGTCCATGCAGGAAAATACTTTCTTGAGAATGTCTCTTGCTTTTTTATACTATCAGCTTTTTTTTTTTTTTTAACTAAAATAAACATTCTCGCTGACCATTTTTGGGGTAATTATTTGCTCGGAAATTGGAAAGAATATGGAGGACAAGGTATGAGGCATTATATAGCACACGACGAAAAGTCGAACTTTTATAAGTGTCTCGCCTTACCACAAAAAACAAAAACAAAATCACTTTCTTTGTTTTTTGCTTCAGGCATTACGATGTAATCTGATTCTATTCCTTCTTGTAAAATGATTAGTTGCTGTCTATGGTTTACAGTCACTAGGTCAGAAATGCTTTCGAAATCCTTACATTGCAAATATTTATGAATCAGATTAAGGAAAAAAATGTGCCGATCGTGTTATGTTGAATAATTACATTTCCAAGGTAATAACTATGCCATTCCTTACAGTCACTGACTGCTGAAATCACTAGGGTACATAATAAGAAAAGAGAGCTTGGAAACTTTGACACTCACAGGACCTACTGAAGGCAAGATGGACAAAGGAAAACAGTACTTAACCTGTCTAACGAGCTTGTAAAAATGGTTAGTTAAAGAGGATTTAGTAAGGATAGTAAAAAGACAAAGAGCTACGAAAGGCAAGAAATTGTGGGGAGCTCTGATCGTCAGCGTGTTGCGGGGGCATGATACAAAGATAAAGGAAAAGGCCAGAATTACCTGCGAACATTCAGGCATCAGATGCCGATCGGATTTGTCCATATGTTGAATGACTACATTTCCAAAGTAATAAGCAGCCCATTTTTTTTTCGGCTGCAAGAATTCGTTGCAATGGGTATTTGCTTTCTAGACAAAAATACCAAATCACAGTAATCTCTGCGCAGATACAAGGTGCATTATTTTGCCAGGTCGAACAAGTCGTGGAAAGAAGGTGATAATTCATATAAGAATTTTCCTCTCAACTAACTTTATATATTTGTATGGTTACATATATACTTTTGTATATACTACATTCGTCTATATTTTTGAATATATTCAGATATGTTTTATTTCTTATTTTAAAACTTTTCTTCCTACGCATCTTTCGCCCATACACACATAAAAAAAGAGAAAAAAAACAACATATATACAAGAATCCCTCGATTATTGCGGCTAATGTACATATTAAAAGATACGCACTAATCGAAAACGCATTAATCGAATATAATAACTTATAGGAAATGATGTAATTTGTACATCAAATGTTAGTCTCATTCACAATTAATTTCTAATTTTCGTACTTTTAAATTAAAATATAGGTACGTATCAAAAGATACAATAAAAATTCTATGAATTAATGTTTATTAATCTGATTTTTTTAATGAAAAAACTTATTTAGAGTGTGTTTCCGCATGGTATTCTTCTGTTCTTCATATAATTGAAGGTACTGAGAAATTGCCCCTTCAAATTTTCTGCAATTTTGTCAGCTGATTGATGGTTTGATCGCTTTAATTTCATATTCGTCCAGATTAAAAAAAATAAATATATGGCCTGTCAACAATTCTTTGTGACGTTGGTTCTATCACTCTCTAGTTATGCTTATAAAACAGAGATGTTTCGTGCTATAATTTGTGACATAGACCAACCTCTTTCAAGTAGACTTAGATAGATAGTCTCTACATTTGTTTTTTAGACGATTGATGTCCTAAAATTATTGAAGTATAGGGTCAAGATCACGACAATTGGTAAGAATATGTTATATGGTATATGGCTCCTGATATGCTGTGAATTCAAGAGGATGTTCATTTTTTAGGGGAAATCAGTAAGTGATTTTGTTGGCTTTTGTCTTCAATTCTTCCAAAAAAAAAAAAAGAAAAATTCTTCTAAACCAATTCACTAAGTGCTTTAACCCGTAAATCCTCCACAGCCAATTTACGTCCAGGCTCTCACTGAATTTCACCTTTCTTCGTAGATCTTCTATTATCTCACTGTGGGATATTTAATGTCAAAAGCGACAAAAGAATGAAAAGAGAAAAAAAGAAACTAAATGAAATCGGCTAGATTATATACCCAAAACACATAATTAAAAAAAAATAATTTAAAAATTAAAACTTTCAGCGTCATTTCTGCTTCGTTTGACAGTTTTTCATGGTTTTTCCTCTGTCTCTCTCTCTCTCTCTCTCTCTCTCTCTATACATATATATATATATATATATATATATATATATATATATATATATATATATATATATAATATATATATTAGGTTGGTGCAAAAATAATTTCGTTTTATCACATAGTAACATATGTTAGAAAACGAAATTATTTTTGCACCAACCTAATATAAACTTTCCAACCCAAGCAAAGTGGGAGTGCCACTAGCAAGCAAGGGGTTACAGACAGTGAGAGCAAGAATAAAGAGGCGTGAAAGAGGAAAGGATGAAGAGCAGGACTCGGAATAGATCAAGGCATCTGGAGATGTCGATTGACATTGCATTTGAATAGGTGGAGATTATAGTTATCAGGGAAGCAAGTAAGAAGAAAGGAGTTCCACTGTCGGGAAGTGCGAGACATGAAGCTATTGGAGTAAAAGAGACGCCTACAGTTAACCGTTTCAACAGCGAAAGGGTGGAACCCAGATGCCGACCTAGTGGTACGTTTAAATTCATGCAGTTTGGGCTCGTCGGAGCAGTTACCGTGAAAATATTTGTAGAAAAGACAGAGGGAGGCGACGGCACGTCTGTGAGAGAGCTACTGTAAACGAGATGCCAGATTAAGGCCAACCACATTGCATATCTATCTCTGGATTTTGTCGAGGACCCTAAGACGAACAGCGGGGGCTCAAAACCATATATGATAGCAATATTCCATGCAAGGGTGAATGGTTCATTTATAGAATTTATTTGAAGGATATATATATATATATATATATATATATATATATATATATATATATATATATATATATATATAGTTTTACACCTGCATTCCGTATGAAAAAGACATTTAAACAGATATTAATATTTATATCCATGTATATGTTCTCGTGAAAATTCATATGCACGATAGAAACGGTTGCAAACAGCAATGCCTCATTTTTCTTTTCCAAACTGCACTGGTGGCTCGAAATGTTACCCTCGTTAATTCAGTTATAATAACTCATTTCTACAGTATGCATATGCTTGACTGCATTCCAAACAATCAGTTAACCTGGTCAATAAGACTTCGATTTCTCTGACCAGCGGCAACAAATTCCTAACTCACTCGCAGTCCGCTATTTCCCCTCCTCAACTTTCTTCACCTTATCATCATCATCATCATCATCTTCATCATATCTCTCTCTTTCTTCGCCTCTTTCTTCATGATCGTTGCTGTGCGAATCTATCTGTGTTTATCTGATCTGACCGCCATGAAATGAGGTCATGAACGAATTGCGTTGGTTCAAGATCGATAATTTTGAATCAGTGCTGAATCAAGTTGGTCGATGCAAAAAGTCGTAGATTTTATGTGAGAGACTAAAACATTCATCTTAGAATATAAGTTCAGTTTGAAGTTAAACAGCACGACCAACATACAGCATTTTTCTAGGGATTCATTTTTATACCCCTAAACTACAGGAAATTAGATAAAAGAGGCTTCCATGTGAATCATTAGAAATTATCAAAATTGCTGCAAAATTACTCCATTAATACAAGACTTCTATTTAAAAAAATGTTTTACCACTTACAGGCACATTTTTGCTGATTATTATTCTCACAAAATTGTCTTTGTTATAGTTTTCTTTAAAAAAATACCTAAAATTAGTTTGAAAAGATTGTTTTATTCCTTTTAAAACCATTCACTGAATATCCACAGATGTTTTCGTTCCTTCCATGATTGCCATAAAATATGATTTTCTGCAGCCTCACTTAATTTCAAATCGTTTACATGTGATCATAAAGTATCGAAATTGTTTCTATAAAAAACAAAACAAACTACAACACATATCAATTCGGCATTTAATTTCCTTCGAAGTAGTCCCATTTTATCCAGCGTCGTTTCAATTGATGGAATCATTCCTGGAACTCCTTTTTAGGGATAACAATCAGTTGTCTAGTCGCGTTCTCTTGGATTTCCTAGAAGTTGTGAAATCTTGTTCTTTTCTAGTAGGATGTGATTTTTGAAAAAAGAATCATTGAGAGAGACTATATGTGGGTAATATGGTGGTTGTCAACTCTGGGGAATGGGAATTATAACTTAATCGTTATGCGCGACAGAGTTCAATGTCAATCTGTTCCAAGTGGCTTGACTCTGCCAACTTTAGCTCCGTTGCCATAGCATCATTCCCGATACTTTTTGATTAGAATTCGTACACACACACACACACACACACACACACATATATATATATATATATATATATATATATATATATATATATATATATATATATATATCAGTAAAAATAGAAGGACAGACTGGGTTCTATAGCCTTGGAGGGCAACTGGTCTAGGAGAAGGACAACTCTGAATTCAAAACCTGCGGAGGGTCGTTTGGGAACCTTGTGGCATTCGGTGCACCAGGTCTCTGTATTCGTCCCTCCAAAAAGTGTGGCTGGTCCTGCACGAGGCCTTCACCACTATAATCAAATCTCATGTGCCGGTGTCGGGCTGTCGGTTTCCTGGAAACTGATCTGCTTGACCCTCATACGTCGAATCTCGACGGGAGAGTCGATTATATATATATATATATATATACATATATATATATAGCTTACGTTTTACAATATTTATAGGGAACTAGTGTTCGATATCGGAGCCAGATTCTTTACAGATATAAATAGTGTGGATATAGGAACCAATATTCATGTTGGCTGTCAGTTTTATTCCTAAATGCAAACTGGCTCTTCCCAGATTTTTTTTAAAAAGAACTTTAGTAGTAATCAAAATGCATTATCTTTAAACAAAAGAACTTGAAAAGAGAGTATTCTTCATTTTCTCACTTTCCTTATCCCTCCAGTGATCTATATATATACAGACCGCTAAAGTCTAGTAAATACAAATGTAACTATAATGAAGGCGTGCTTCATCACTGGGAAAATGTTTAGAAGATATTAGTCGTGCATTCTGAGCGCTCTAAACTTCAAGCATTTTACCATACCATGACATAGTAAATACACGACCAAATTTTTTATCCATAAAGTTTTTCAGGTTATTTATTTAAAAAAAAATTGTTTTATGTTTTTGGTCAATCAACAAATTACCTACTTTCGCATTCTGATCGTCGACACTTCCTTTCTATTTGGCGCTGCTCGAACAACCAAAAATCACTTACCTGTAAAATAAATAAACAAGAATTGCGTCAGATAGAGAAAGGAAATTACTTCGAAGGTTCTACTTTTACGTACATTAGAATATAAAAATGGCCTCAAAGGGACTAAATTACATATCACTGTAGGTCAAACTATAAAAAAGAGTGAAAAAGAGCGTTCGCGGTAAATACTCTACAAATGGTTACTTTTTGTCACTCCTGCTATTTGAAAATCGAATGGCGGATAAGCGGACGATATTAATTTTCTTCTCCGATCAATGAAAATTATCAGCTAAGTTTTATGAAGGCTTTGACGTTCGAGAAAGAAACATCTTTGGACAGAGAAAAATAATTCTAGAAGTACTCAGAAAGGAAACTATACTGAAGTTAAAGTGACTGGTATCAGAAGGGCGTAAACACTCGATATAAAATATTTACTTTAGCGATTTAACAAAATTATATTAATAATCTTGTATTAAAAATAAGTTTTCCTGTAGTTTAGTTTGTATCTTTGAGTGTACATTTGACAATATCTACAGTAATCCTTAAACTTAATAACTCAAAAAGAAAGGATTTATGGACTATGTTTATATGGACTTTTGTCTTTGTTTTGGTGTGAGCAATCCACCCCAAAATTTGTAAAATTATTTTTCAAACACCCTATATATATATATATATATATATATATATATATATATATATATATATATATGCCACAATAATTAGCAGACGGCTAACGGCCATATAATCTTGAAACACTGGTTCAGGTAAGATTACTGAAATTAAACAATGTTGAGCCTCGTCAGTACCTAGATGGGTGACCTCTTGGGAATACCAGATGCTGTCAGCTTACATGAGCGGCTGAATAATGGATAACGGCTCGGAATTGGAACCCAGAGAGATGAGTTTCAATTCTGATCGGGTTCGTTATATTCACTTGGCGTAAATACCTTTTGGAATGGTATAAAATTGCCTCTTCTTTTCCTACGGCTACGGCCTAATTATCAGGGCATGTATCAGTGAATCCTTACTATCTCCAAAAGATCTGTACAATCTAAAAGAATTCTGACTTTAAATAACCCGAAAAAGGTTGATAAACCACGAAGAACAAATCAATCAAACATTATCAGGAATCATAAGATTTATTGCACCCAATTATTTCAACCAATGAAATAATAAAATGTTTGCTGAATTTTGTTTTTGTTAATAATAATAAGAGTTACATGGTACAACATAAGCCTAAATTATATCACAGATAGCGATGGAGTGACTATACTGCAGAATTTCCCAATCCTCACAAATTGATGCAAGTAGTCGAGATATAGTCATAAAAGATTTTAAAAAAGAACATGTCAATTAATTGATATATGATTTGGCCACAGGATTCCAATGTTTCTTAAAAAAACAAACAAAAACAAACAAAACAAAAAACAAAACAAAAAAAAACTGTCAAATTATCAGGACCTGTAAATGGAAGTAGCAAAAATGTGGAAACTTAAAACTACGATTATCTTTGTTGTGATAGGGATGATGAAGAAGGTTACAGAAAATCATGTGATTAAAATTCCTGGACACATCAGCAGAATTACAAAAGACTACTTTGTGCAGAACAGCATATATCATCTGAAAACCCTTTCCATCTAAACGAAACGTCCGAAATATACATAGATGACTCCCCTACAATGGCTTTTTTACTTATAGACCCCGGAGAAAGATTGATAATTAGACACTTGGAATTACTCTCTAGCAGTATGATACCAATAATAATAATAATAATAATAATAATAATAATAATAATAATAATAATAGATTATTATTCAAATTTTTCTCTAATAAGCACCTCCATGTAGAGTAGAAATTTCAAATGGACTTAGCAGAATGACAAATGGAATTTTAGGAAATAGATGGTTTGCTGAAAATTTTGTTTACAGAGGAACTTCTGTCCGTAGAACGACTATTTGGCTTGTACAATAAAAAAGAAAAATATAAAAGACATGTTGGCTGTTTTCTAACAAAGAGAACCAACCCTAATCTAAAATGGTTCAATGTGCTTCAAATTTTGTCAAAATATAAAGGCAAACTCTTGCAAATTAAAAAAAAAACAAAAACAAAAACAAAAACGAGACAACCGAGAATACAACAAAAAAAGTAACTGGGTAGAATTAATCAATAAATAGAAGCAGGAAATCGTTCCCAAATAAGTAATACTATTCAAAACAAAGATAAGACAAAATAAAAGAAAAACAAGAGATAGCCTAAATAAAAGCGTAATTGATGGAGAATTACTAATTCGTTATCATTTTTTCGCTTCGCTGTAGCCTTTTATCAGTTTCTGCGAAAGATCAAAGTTAATCCTGTAGTAAATAAAACGTTCTTTTTGTTTAACTTTCCTTATAGTTAGTTTTGCACTTTTCATCTTCATCGCCACAGGGACATTTTTCGACACAAGTAACTCATCAACCGCTCACTCAACAATGTTTTTAATTTGTACAGGCCATGTTTTTTTTTTCATTGTGGAAAACAGTGCAATTTTGACTTCCTAAAATGACAGGAAACTTCAGGGAATAACCTACGTTCGGATTGACGCCTAACATTTAATGGATCTTACTGAAGTCTACAAACTTTCTTCACATCTAGTCCGTTAGGGGAAATATGTGGAAGCGAAGTATTCTCAGTTATAAATCTACAACGAAGATACCAAAATAATAAATTGGTTATTGTCTAATGCATCTGTTAATATGATATCTTTTATAACAACTGACATTATACGAGGAACATACCTATTCTGTCGGTATCTATGGCGTTCAGTCGCAATCGTTCTTGGTTCCTTTTTTCGTAACTGTCAATGGATTTCTATGGTACTGGTAATATTAGCCGTTACCTTATAAGGAAACATTTTGGAATTTATTGACATTTTTGGCATTTATCCAGTATGACACTGAGTTAAAATTGATAAAATATTTCTCCTCGAACAATTTTTCATGAAAATAAGTTTCTTATGTCCAATAGCTGCTATCGCTCTTTACAGTATTGATGCGTGGAATTCCTTCCCAACCTTTTGTTTGAATTACTGTGAAATGTCAATGTCATTATTTTCTCTTTAAGTTTTCCTTTCTTTCTTTTTTTTTTAAGCGTTTCACCCCAAGCAAGGCGAGAAGCCACTAGGACGCAAGGGGTTAAAGAAAATTTGGAGCAAGATCAGATAGGAGTGATAGAAGAAAGGATGATGAGAAAGGTAAGATCAAGGCAACTGGAGATATCGATTGACGTTACATTTTAATAGTTGGAGATTATAGCTCTCAGGGAAACTGGAATAGGGAAGGGAGTTCCACGGGCGAGAAGTGCGAGACATGAAGCTATTGGAGTAGAAGAGACGGCTACATTTAGGAGTTTCGACAGTGAAAGGGTGAGAGCGGGATGCCAGCCTCGTAGGGCGCTTGAACTCATGAAGTCTGAGAACCAGCGAATACAGCTCCTCAGAGCTCCTCAGAGCAATTGCCATGAAAGTATTTCTAAAACAGACAGAGAGAGGCGACGGTGCGACTGAGAAAGTGACGAGATGCCAGAGCAGGGCCAATTACACTGCATATCCGCCTCTGGAGCCTATCAAGAACCCCGAGACAAATAGAAGGGGCTCCAGACCCTATATGGCAGCAATACTCCATGCAAGGACGAATTGTTGATGTGTAGATCTGGAGGATCGATTCCTGGGAGAAAATTTCCTGGCGGGGCACAGGGAGCCAACTTTCCTTGCGGTGGACGAAGCAATTGACTCAATGTATTTGTTCCATCTCAGGTCAGCAGTCAACGTGAGACCGAGCAACCCTCAGAGAGGTGCTCTCGAGAAGTTGAGCGTTACACGTGATATCCATTTTGACTGTTACTACTGCTGAAACTCCTGAAGCGATGTGGCTTCTGTTATTTGGTACAGTTCTTTGTTTGCGATTCTGTAGCGGGAGTGGACATTATTCGCCAAAACTAACAGGTTTCACTCGCTGAAAGCCGTTTTTAAATACGAGAATTTTGGGTTCAAAACTATTTGGTCGTGGGGCTAACAAAAGTAACTAGTGAAAACCAAACTATTCGGGGAAAACAGAGCAGCAACACTTAGCGTAGTGATTCTATGGCTCTCAATTCCAGGGCAGAGTCTTCAAGATCAATAATTAGCAATATTGATAAGTATTCCTTAAAATCTAAGTCATATTGATGGACATTGTTGTTGCAAGATTGTACATTTCATTTTTACTTTTATGTTTTATTTTAGAAATAAACTTTCGATAGCCTCGTTTTTACTTGGGCTCGAACATTGATCACTGAGACCAAAGAGAAATATACTACCTTAACCAGTAAAAAAAAGCTCACTTCATCTTATACAAATGGGCGCTGTTTCCATGCTTGACAAAGAAGGTAGTCCCAAAAAATTTTGATGCTTTGTCGGATTGATTTTCAGAACTTGGTTGAACCGAGGAATTTTCAGCATCAGCTCCTACATACTTCCATGTATGTTAATTTAAACACATGTTTACATTAAAACAAGATTAATTATTGTCATGTAGAGAATAAAACCATTCTGTTAAACATACACAAATGTACCTTAACATACATAAGTTAAACAAGGCAGACGAGAGAGACTCCAGAAGTAATGCCATCTATTTATTTCCACGAAAACTACAATAGATTTAGAGAGCATAATAGCACTATTGGATAGAGCAAGTTTTCAAATATTAAGCACTAATTTCGACATAGTCATCATTAATTCAGAATTTTAGAAGACCTTAGATTTCGTGGGTTAGTAGCGATGCAGGACCGCCTGGAGCATAACTTTTGCATGTATCGTTGTCGCCATGCCTAAATCGCATTATCTCTTGTGTAAGTGTTTCTGTTCACTGTTTGGTCTCCGTACTTTCAGGAAGCGCCCATGAACGTCATGAACGTAGGTGTAATGTTTTTCTGCATCGATGAATTCAATTACCCTACTTTACTTTGCATGCACTTTCATGTTAAATGCAATTTTATCAAACTGTTAACTTCAACAAATCAAACACATACATACATACATCAATGCATAAATACACACATACATACATACATACATATATCGCCTGACGATCGCGGAAGGGTGACACTTAAGTATCGGTCTTCACTTCATCGCTCTTGGGGTGTGACGGTTTGAAGCATTTTTGTTCGCAAAGACAGAGAGCACCGTTGGTTACTATTTAGGTATGGGTCAACCTTTTGGTCTTTTTTCCTTAGATTTTTCCCGTTCTTATATATGTTTTCTTGATTTCTGCTGGTAGTGAAGTTTTTTTTCTCATTTTGGATGTTCTCTTGGTCGCCTGGCAAGATTTCCGTTCGATATACCATCACTTGCGGCTTTTGCATATCTATCTATCTATCTATCTATCTATCTATATATATATATATATATATATATATATATATATATATATATACATATATATATATATATATATACATATGTATATAAATATATATATATATATGTATATAATTCTCAAAATGCGTATGTATGTATGTGTGTACGTGTGTATGTGATCGGATGTTGTTTATGCATTTCCACAGTTTTCATCCAATTTTACTGATTTTTTTTTGTTGTATAGATAATTCCTCAGTGCCAGTTTTGAGTCCAAATTGTTGGCGACAGTGGCTCTCCACTACTTCCTGTGTATTATAAATATCAGCAACGTTTTACTATTTACTATCTGTTCTTGGATATATATCTTTCATAAAAAACTTTTATAAAAATAAATAGTTTAAATATTACAATATTATTTATTATTATACAGTTCCCTTTACAGGGTCCCCTCCCCTATTCAGTTTTAACCCCCCCCCCATTTGGGGGATATGCCTCAGTTGCACCCAATTGTTACTAATATTGATTTTTGGGTGGGCTGGCTTTAAACTTAAACTGCTACAACTGAACGGCCAAAATTTCCAGTAATGAAAGACTCAGTCAAAGACGGGTTATACTGCTAATATATATATATATATATATATATATATA
Organism: Acanthosepion lycidas; assembly: GCA_963932145.1. Classification (NCBI taxonomy): domain Eukaryota; kingdom Metazoa; phylum Mollusca; class Cephalopoda; order Sepiida; family Sepiidae; genus Acanthosepion; species Acanthosepion lycidas. The sequence continues at coordinate 66,906,121 of OZ010585.1, read as the reverse complement.
TATATATATATATATATATATATATATATTAGGTGGGTGCAAAAATAATGACGTAATAATGTCGTTTTTTGACGTTAAAAAATACGTCAAAAACGACATTATTACGTCATTATTTTTGCACCCACCTAATATATATATGACGTAATAATGTCGTTTTTGACGTATTTTTTAACGTCAAAAAACGACATTATTACGTCATTATTTTTGCACCCACCTAATATATATATATATATATATATATATATATATATATATATATATATATATATATATATATATATTAGGTGGGTGCAAAAATAATGACGTAATAATGTCGTTTTTGACGTATTTTCTAACGTCAAAAAACGACATTATTACGTCATTATTTTTACACCCACCTAATATATATATATGGGTTATCAATGGGTTGGTTCAGCTTCTACAAACATACCCCACCATCATCTGCCACTGACATCATGCATCAATATAGTAAAATAGGAAACATCACTTTCGGAATGGTAGTGGTATTTGTAGAAACTTTTTTGTTTATTTATAATTTAATTATCAAATTATTATTTTTCTTTTAATACACCACAAATCTGGAGAAACCAGTGAGGATCGAATCCTTTTTATTCTGATATTCGAAGGTCAGAGACATTAACTGTCCTTTTATTTCGTTCAAACTTTATTGAAATGTTACTGTCTGATTGCTAAGCAATTTTAAGTAACATCTTCCACAGCTGTTATCAATGAAATCAGGTCCTGTAAGCTTGAATGTGCGGTTGGTGTAATGGATAATGACTTGGAATTGTTAATCAGAGAGTCGAGTTTCAGTTCCATTTCGGTTCGATATATTCACTTACGTGCAAATACTCTTGGGTATAGTATAAATCCACTTCTTTTTACCCAATCTATGGGTAATAGTAAGACCTGGATCACTAAATCATTATTAAGATAATAATTGTATCATGAATTCATTATTAGGATCTATTCTATTAATTCACCCCAAAATAAGAAAAAAAAAGAATTTATATTTACTAAAATTCACACCAAAATTTAAAAAAATGTCCTTTAAAATTTATTTAAAAATGCATTCATTGTTATTTTTTGCCTTACTTCTCTAAAGGAACTCACACAAATAAGAGTCCCGAACATGGATTTATTATTCTTAATTTTGGAAATTCCGCCAGGAACTTTCGATTGTTTTGCGTGTTGGCTGATGTTTCTGGGTCATCGAAATTCATAGTATGATTTACAGTCAGATGAATATAATTGGGATCATCCTTCAAAGATGTATATCCTTTCCAACAATTTGACATAATCGTCGTCCCAGGTAAAATACAGCTTCGCATTGTGTCCAGTAATGTGGAAGCTGTACTATCTGGCTCACGGTACGTGGATCATTGATAAGCCGTATAAAATGAATGATTGAATGAATAACTGAATCAATCAGTCTTAATGAAAACCCCCTTTAAAATCCAAGATGTAGGTAATAAAAATATGATGGATTTTCCGATAGAAATGCCTCCTTATTGTTTGTTTTTTGTTTTTTTTGTTTTTTTAAGCATTTCACCCCAAGCAAGGCGGGAAGCCACTAGGACGCAAGGGGTTACAGAAAATTTAGAGCAAGATCAGATAGGAGTGATAGAAGAAAGGATGAGGGTAGCGGATAGATCAAGGCAACTGGAGATGTCGATTGACATTACACTTGAATAGCTGGAGATTATAGCTCACAGGGAAACAGGAATAGGGAAGGGAGTTCCACAGTCGAGAGGTGCGAGACATGAAGCTATTAGAGTAGAAGAGACGGATACATTTAGGAGTTTCGACAGTGAAGGAGTGAGAGCGGGATGCCAGCCTCGTATGGCGCTTGAACTCATGACGTCTGGGAACCAGCGAATACAGCTCCTCGGAGCAATTTCCATGAAAGTATTTGTAGAACAGACAGAAGGAGGCGACGGTGCGTCTGTGAGAAAGTGACTGTAGACGAGTTGCCAGGGCAGGGCCAGCTACATTGCATATCCGCCTCTGGAGCCTATCAAGAAACCCGAGCACGAAACTTTAACAATGCCAGTCAGTTATGTGCCATACCTGATATTTTCGATACGTGACTAACGAGGCAGATTTTTCCGCAATAGGTTGACATTTCTTTCTGCGGTAGACCAGTTGCCATCCTACTATTTAACCACAGCTGGGGGAAGAAGAAGATGATTCATACCTTTGCCTAAGGTATTAGCACATAAGGATCTCAATGAGTAAGCCTTTATTTTAAGAGTAACTCTTGTATAAGTATATAAATAAAAGAAGGTTCTTATTTTAAGAATAAGTAAAGATTACCAGCTTTACACACGATCTAATTCTTATAAACATTGTGATAGACGGGCAGCATTTTTTATTTATAATTAAGAGCTACGAAGGTTTTTGAATAAAAAACAGATTTGTCGTCATCTAAGACATGAGGGATGACTGCACATAAATATTTACACGTAACAGTCAAACAATATCAAAATCTAAAAGTTTGAGATAATTGTGGTAAATATAATAGAATTCAAAATTTATTAAGTGACACATTGTCAATTATAATTTTAATTCTTAACCTTTTCTCGGCAATGTTCAAAGATATTTAACATCTGCTTCCAAAAAAGATAAAAGAAAAATCTACCAACTTTGTTACTGAACTATTGGCAATTTAAACACAATTCTTGGTGAGTTAATCTTTACATCTATAGTCAATAATTTTATAAATATTGAGAAAATTAAATCTCATTTGAAAACCGCCAAGATTCAATCCACCATTTCAGCTGCCTATTGTCTTCTCTGCTAAATATTGACGGTTATAATTGGTTTCCGTCTGGAGATAATGCTATAACAATTAATTCAATGACAATATCACACTGTATCAAAATAAAATATGATCGATTTCATAACGACAGAAGAATAATGAGAAGTGTAATAAGTAACAATAGAAATAGTAATAATTATTAATAACTGACAATAAAAATAATAATTTAATCTCCACATTTCAAATAATATATTTAATGCAACTAATGTTGTTCAGTAATGGTTAGCGGATCGAAATGAGAGTTTGGAGAACTGGGTTCGAATTCCGGTCGAATTCGTTTCATTAACATTCGTACAAATACCTCTTGAAAAGGTAGAATCCATAATTTTCCCACTGATTAAGTGTTAAATAGTAGGTTAGTCTGTACTCTTTATTTGTGGTTGGTAATCAGGCTAGGAGAAAAACAACTCCAAAACTTATGTAGTCCTGGTTAAGCACATAATATACAGCTATAGGAAAAAGTTCACATTAAACTTTCGCGCGGGGTTGTGTACTCGATGACCTCGACTGGAGTCGATGAGGTAGCCAGGTACAATTAATTTATCAAAACACTAGGAACATGGAAATTGCAGAAGAAAAAGACATAGCTACGGAGCGCATTTGAGCGCGGTCTCTTGGTGAAGTATTCGAGTAATAGTGGTTAGCACACTATCATTTTGAAACACGTCTCTTAAGTTTATTTATTTTAGATCCGCGTTACTCATTCAGCAGTCAATAATAACTGCATAAAAATCGCGATAAAAGCAGTAAAAATATGAAGAAGTGACAGAGCCTGGGAAAACAAAATTGCCGTAAGATTTAAATTCAAATGACATGAAGCAAAGTACAGAACAAAGAGAATAATTTCAGAAGGAAAAAAGGAAAGTGTAAAGAAAAGTCTAAAAATCAATAGTAAATAGATAGAATATATGGTTAGCAAGAGATGTTAAGTACGAAGTAGAAATGCAAAAAATCTATCAAGTAAAAAAAAAAAAAAAATGACCATATCAGGGAAATGATAGGGATTTTGGAAGGCGCCTTGGAACCAGCCAAAGATACCTTCTAAAAGCTAAGTAAAGTAATAAGAATAATGAAAATGTTGTTATAAACAAAATGCGTGATGAAGTGTTGTCGAAAATAATCCTCCTATATGGCAAGAGACTTGAGGCAGTAAAGCTGTTGTTCGCGAAAGGGACGCTGAAAATACCATGGGCTTAAAATGTGAGTAATGAGGAAATTTTAAGGGGAATTAAAAGAAAAAGAATGTTTATACTTAGAATCAGAAATAAGACAGTTGAAATTTCTACAACATATAACGAGGAAAATGAGCTTGGAGAATTTGAAACTCGCAGGGCATGTTGAATGCAAGAGTGGTAAATAAAAACAGCGAATTTGCGTAAATGGGTAGCAAAACGACTAAATGTAGCCATCTCTTATACTCCAACAGCTTCTTATCTCGCTTTCACGTCAGTCGAAATCCTTTCGTATCACTTGCTTTAATGATAGCTATAATCTTTAAATATTCAAATGTAATGTCAATCGACATTTCCTGATGCCTTGATCTTGATCCCAGGCCTTCTCTTTATCCTTTTCCTCAAAACTCCTCTTTACTCTTACTCTCTGTAACCCCTTTCGTGCTAGTGGCACTCCTGCCTTGCTTGGGGCGAATTGCTTAAAAAAAAAATAAAAAAAAATAGGGCGTTAGAAAGCTGGCGAAAAGACAAGCCTCATAAAAGACGGGAAGTTGTGGAGAGTCGTCATTGCCCGTGTGACATAAAAAAATAAAAATTAATAACCAACTATATTTTTAGGAATAGCGTGAATATTGCATAATAGAAAGACAAATAGCAAAGAGTTAAAATTAAATGCATTGATCAACTCTAAAAATATCCCTAATTTATTTCTTGTTTCCTTGCATGTTGTCTACAATATCAAGAAGATCATTGATCTGGGCCACTTCATCCAGAGTTAACCGGGTTGCAGTGGGGTCAATAAGAAACAGAATTAGGAATTCATGAATGCCCTCAAGACCTGCGTTACAAAAAGATCCAACAATTTCGATGCGTACGATAGCTTCTGAGCTGAACAGCAGTATTTGACAATCAAGATCAAAGCGAATCCTCACGTAATGAGCCAGGAGGTTGGAAAGGTTAAAAAATTACTACGTTGCTCTAGAATAATGCGTCCATTGACTGGGAAAACTTCATTGGTACTTCTCGAAATCAACAGCTGATGTCAAGGGAAAATACAGGGGTAAGCAAAACTATAGTTACGTTCTTGACTGTCGTAGACTCTAATTAGAAAATGATACCTCATTTCTTTTACAAGCATCGAGAAAAGTTCAGTGCTTATAATACTAGAAAGTCTTTGGTGCCATGTATTAACCAGGCAGTCCTTTTCATCCAGAATGGTTCTCCCAATCAGCCATTCATGAAGCTACAAAAGTTTCCCCAAAATAAGTTAGCCGATTTTAAACCAGCAGACTTATACCCACTTCGGCCTGGACTTAAATTCAATAATTACATCAATACCTTCAAGGCAGCCATCGAAAAAAGGTGGGCCAAGATGTTCAACGGCCCTGTCGGCTGGGACTTTAGAATACGCCGACTGCACATCTGTAGAGGGTTAAGACCCCCCCCCAATGAGGCGTCCTGGGTATGACGTCCAACAGCAAGGCCTCTGATCTGGAGGTTTTGAGGAGCGTGGAACCACCTCTTAATTGCTGGTGTTCCCAGGTCCACCTTGACCCGGGGTGGTAGCACCTGTTAGGGTCCCAGCTATGGGCAAATAGTGAACTCCTAGTTTTCCAAGTTTTACTCGCGTCCTGGGTATGACGGTAAACTACATCCGCGTCCTGGGTACGGCGATAAACTGCATCCAACAGCAAGGTCTCAGATAATGTTTTCAGAAAAATAATGTTGCCAGCTCTAAGTTTTTGAAACAATAATGTTGCCAGCTCTAAGTTTTTTTGTAAAAAAGTAATGTTGCCAGCTATGCGTTTTTTTGTAAAGAAGTAATGTTGCCAGCTATTCGTTTTTTTGTAAAGGAATAATGTTGCCAGCTATATGTTTTTTGTAAAGGAATAATGTTGCCAGCTATACGTTTTTTTTGTTGTTTTTTTTTAAACAATAATGTTGCCAGCTATACATTTTTTATTCCATACAAAATAGGCATTTAAAATTCATATAAACTGGATTTGGCATTAAATAACCCACAGTGGTTGATATGCCATAAAACCCAAACAAACAAACAAGATGTTCAAGGAGTTCATGATTTCGAGGTGCGCAGCTTTTCAAAACCGAGTTGAGAATGTAAGAGAAAATAATGAATAAATTATTCGTCATCGTATTAACTCTTTTGATAAGTTGCATTTATGAATAATGAGCTAGTTTTGCATATTGCAGTAAATTTACAACTCTTCTTCTCATACCCTGCACTAAGCAATTAATAATAAAGAGAGATTTCAAAATGATTCAGTTTTCAATTACAAATTATAGTATAAACTGTTTTCCTTTTGTCCTAAAAAATAACAGCATTTTGAAATTGAAATCAAGTTATATGTAATGTATTTTTTTTTTTTGGCGAATACTTTTATATAAAAAATAATGCCCGGAAAAAGCTTTCTCGTTATTGAGCCCTCCGGCCTCCATCTGGTGTATCTCGATCCAGTTAAATACAAGGAATTTAGAATTGAACGCTTTATTTAATTTATTGGTTTAGACTACTCACATTCCTTTGTCTAGGTATATCTCGTCTAGTTCTTATTTTTACTTCCGCTCAGTTATTGCTCGCCCTGTTTCCACTGAGTCCAAATACTAACTGCCCAACTCAAAATTACTATATCATCAAACAGACGAAACAACGCTTTATTCCACTATATTATTAACAGAAACAGTTTTCTTTATTTTTAAGTCAGTAATCGTGTGAATTAATCAGTTTATATAGGAATTCTAACCAACGTAAAAAAAAAAAAAATTGTTAAACGAAATGATTGATTCTGGAATTGTTCCAACCAGAAATAAGTAAAAAAAAAAAAAATAAAAAAAAATAATGAATGATTTTTTCCTAAATAAATTCCGCATAATTTTTTTATCGGACCAAACCTTTGATCATCTAAATTCTTTTTTTCACAATTGTCTGATTAAATGAGTGCTACCTGTTCTAGAACCACTCACGACTGACAGTTTTTTTTTTTGCTTTGACTCAGAAAAGAAATTTTAACAATAAATAGAAATCCTCAAGAGTATAAAATAAATCTTTTATAATCCTCGAAATAGCCAATACAGCAAGAGAGGAAATAAAACAAACAAACAAAACAAAACAAAAAAAAAACAAAACGGTAGTAATCTAGATTAATGCTATTAAGTTGTCGGTCGCAAAAGTTATCATAAATTCTTCTGACGTCAAGAATGGCATCATGCAATTGAGAATGAGAAAGTTTCTTCGATATTAGAATGATTACAAAAGCTCAGAGAATTATTAGGTTGGTGCAAAAATAATTTCGTTTTCTAACATATGTTACTATGTGAGAAAACGAAATTATTTTTGCACCAACCTAATACAATGGCAAACGAAACGGTAATTGAAGTATAGTTTCATATCTGCTAAAGTTAACTTAACAAATCTTGAAATTAATTCACAGCGCTAATAATTAACCTATTTTAAAAATTCAAATGCAGTGATAAAGATGACAAATTTGAATTTCTTTTTCCTCTAAAAAATATCAACAGTAAATTACAATTTGGTATTATTTAAAAAAAATATTTCAGTTATTGTTTAAGGTATTATTATTATTTTGATTCTAGAAATTCGATGCCGTTAAGAAACGATCATAGCATTGAAAATAAAACAGACGGTGATTTAAACTCTGCAAGTGGCAATACAAGCGGACACGGAGCAAATACGTTTAGATCAAGAAATGAAGTCAGTATCGTATTCTCCTGAAACGATGGCTTTCAAGTTTTTAAGTAACCTACATTAATGAGATCGCACTTTTTTTTTTGTAAATCATTTCAATATCGGTTTTGGCATCCAGGCTTAAGCAATTATTTTCTTTCATAAAAAATAGATTTATTTCCAGTGTCTTTCCAAGTGATCTAAAAGAAACTGAATAAAGTATCTTTTCTCTGTGCGTGTCGAATAATAAAATATCTTCTTCATCTCCAGAAAGAATAAATCCTTTTAAATGCTACTAAGACGCTGACAACTTGCACAGCCATAACGGCTCGCGTAGTCTATATTTTAATATCACTGTTTTAAATTTTTTCGGAAGTAAATATCCTTTTTTTTTTTCTAAAATTCAACTATTTTAAGAAATACGTTTTTTTTTCGTTTTTAAAAGGTATATTTTTTCTTTTTCTTATTTTATCTCTTCCTTTTTTTTTTTTTTTCCTACTTAATCTTTGATGATTTTTGGCTCAAGATCTGTCAATCTCTTTATTTTTATTTTTATTTCACCAATGTCGTCTCCTTTTTTCTGACATTTTATTTTTATTTAATAAGACATCTCTTTATCAAACTGAGTACACAAGCTTATTGAAAATGGAAATCACTACAGTAGTAATGATCTAACCGTTACCCCATGGCGAATTTGATTGATTTGTTTTTTTACAGCTTATCAATCTCTTGAAGGCTATTTAAAGCAAAAAGTTATTTTGGGATTGTAAGAATTGTTAAAAATAATAATACCTAACTGATACAAGTCCTACTAATTAACCCATAGCTGGAGGGGAAGAGGCATACCTTTGCCAAGGGTGTTTGCGCGCAAGTGACTATAACGAATCCGACTGAAACTGGAACTCAGCACTCCGACTTCCAATTCCGAGCCGCCATCCATTGCAGCACCCGCACATCCAACCTTACATTGCCTGGTATTCCCGAACGTTCACCCTTCTAGGTATTGACCAGGCTCGACTTTCTTTAACTTTGGTGATCGTTCGAGAACCGGTGATATGATCGTAAACCTCTATATTTAATTGTATTTCTTGCAGTCATCGTTTTCTCTTCGTCAGTCTTTGATTGATAGCCTCAATATTCAAAGTACTTGCTCTATATTTGACTCACCGTACTTATATATCAGTAGCGTAACGGTTATCGCCACAGCAAGTCAAATGGGCAAGCAGAATTCAATCTCTGGTTGAGACAGTTGCGTTTACATCAGAAAGGTATAACTCTAGCCAAGTGTCATTTTTGTTTTTATTTTGTCTAAAACTTGGTCACATGTTCAGCTTATTGTATTCTCAGCAGCTTAGTGTTTGAGCCTTTTATATTATATTCTTGCTCTGTCATGGACATTGAGCTCTACCTGGATTCTGTCCTCTTGGAAATATATATTAGCCACTAATATTATCAATATATATATATATATATATGTATATATATACACCGTCACACACACATACAGACACACAAACATATGATCGACTCTCCCGTCGAGATTCGACGTATGAGGGTCAAGCAGATCAGTTTCCAGGAAACCGACAGCCCGACACCGGCACATGAGATTTGATTATAGTGGTGAAGGCCTCGTGCAGGACCATCCACACTTTTTGGAGGGACGAATACAGAGACCTGGTGCACCGAATGCCACAAGGTTCCCAAACGACCCTCCGCAGGTTTTGAATTCAGAGTTGTCCTTCTTCTAGACCAGTTGCCATCCAAGGCTATAGAACCCAGTCTGTCCTGCTATTTTACCCATAGCTGGAGGGAGAAGAAGAGGATTCATACCTTTCCCAAGGGTATTAGCACGTAAGTGAATGTAATGGATTCGACTGAAAAAATGAAGAATATTTCATTGCTAACAATTACATTTTAATACAATGCACACTACAACGTAGTCATTACAAGTAATGGTATAGAAAACACTTTTGTACTTTTGTCATATATCCTTTAGGTAAATTTCTAACAAAAGGAAGAAAACAAATAGGGGAATATTAAGTAAATACTTATTAGCCTTAAATAACTGATTTTTGCGACAATCTAATGGAATGGAACAAATATATTTCAGATAATGGCTGTATGTCTTATGAGAAAATGAAAACATGCTGAAGAATTTGAATAGCTAATCGTAAGAAAGTTATTTATGAAGAACTGTATGCGACACAACCATTTCAAACCGTTTGTTACACCGTAAAATATAGATTCAGTTAATGACGGTCGATACCAGACAGATATGCAGGATGACTTATCGCTTAGTTTAAAAAATGCTATTTATATAGAACATACACCATATATCACATAGAATATGTCTTATATAAAATATATATTATATACATTTCTGATAAACTAGTATTTGTGCGGGTAAGATGGTTGATAATAGAATATAAGTTATGGAGCAATGATTTGCCAAATATGATGTGTCACCTAATTTAGTTTTCCAACTATCATTTCATAAAATATGACAATGGATTGTGAGAAGAAGCCGGTACAAACCTTTCCAAAAGCCCTTGGTGGAATTTGATAGCTTCAAAGATTTTGAATTCATGAATCATGAGAGTGCAGAAGCAAAGACGAGAGCTTTTAAAACAATGTCATTAAAACAGGCTCCATTTGCTATATCAACAATTACTCATCTGATTAGAATAGATTGAAAGAAGACACTGCACGATATCCATTCAAGTGGGAGAAACTTAGAAGCTGAGCGCACACCTCGATATCCTCTCAATAAATTGATCAAATGTGCAAACTTTCTTATACAGAAAATTGAGAGACAATTGAAAATTTGTTGCAATTTAATAAACCCTTATTTTATACGCAATGCGTTTCAAAATATATGTTGTTATTTTGACAGTAGTTTACTTTGCATTATAATGCTTTTAAAACTTGTGTTCATTAATTTTCATCCTGTATATATGTTGTAATAATATCTTTTGCTCAGTGAGGCTTACGGCCATATACGTTGAAACACCGGTTCCCGCACAATCACCAAAGTTAAGCAACGCCGAGCCTGGACAGTGCCTAGATGGATGACCTCTTGGGAATACCGTGTCCTTGTTAGCGTCGAGGTACGGATGGTGTAATGGATAAATTACCCGGAATATTTAATCAGAGAAACGAGTTTCAATTCTAGTTAGATTCATTATATTCATTTACGCGCTAATACCCCTGGGAAAAGTATGGATTGACCTCCTCTCCCCACCCAACTGCAGGTTAATTATTAAGACTTGTATCACCATTACCATCTCTCAAAATAAAAAATAAATAAAATTGCCTAAAATATATTTAGATTTCGGCATTAAATAATCTATAATCATATTCTTTTATTATTCTTTTTTCTCATCACTAATGTCTCCTCATTCTCTCTCCCCGACCAGTAACCCCTTACATCTTAGTGGCATTATCGCCTTGGTTGGGTGAAATGATTGAAAAAGAAAGAACCCATAATACATGAGGTTCGCGTTTGATGTTCATATTCAATGAATTCTTAGAGATCACGTCTTATGTTTTCAATTGATTCTCTCGGTAAACACAACCATTTGTCACAGTGTAACAAATTAGACGATAGAGACTAAGCCAAATCCGTGTAGTCACGTCTACGATTACATATATAGAGAGGTTCAGATCGAAAGATATGTATGAATATAAGTGCTGTGTGAATGTATTCTGAATGCATAGAAGAATCATCTTGGTACTTATAACAAAACAAAAACAATTTAACACAAATCGTGACGCCAGATTTTCTAATCAGAGACAATGATTGAATTCATAATGCATGTGTTTCATATACAAAATTGATAAATTAAAATGATGTTTTATTGATTTTCTCGTCGACAGAACAATGTTGTCTTTTCTTCGATGAAAATGATTAATTCTTGATTATATCACTTGATTCTTACCGGCTCCGAAGGCTGCCATCCTGCGATATCCGACAAACATTCAACACTTCGCATTTAATACTCTATATTCATCGCGTCTTTAAAATATTTGTTTCGATAAAATTTTAGTTCTGTGGAGTTACGGACGATTCGGCGCCACTGTTTGAGCGATATGCTTTTTCCGCACCAGACTTCTCATCGCTGAAAAACACTTGGAACCAGGTTTAAGACTAACAAAACCTAGGTAAAACGAAATCCTTCCATTTTTAAACATACTGTAATTCACGTTAAATGCACTTTTTGTTCGTATTCTATTTTAGTTTAAAATTAGCAGTGTAGATAATAAGATTTAAAGCAAAAATATTTTTAATCTCCATATCAGAAAATAGAGTCAAAATGTTTAAGATGATCGGAAACTGATAACAATTTAAAAATAGGAGTTACATAAGAAAAATTGTAATTGTAATATTTATTGAACGATTAAAAATCTACAAAAATTCGTAATAAAAATGATGTTAATATTTTTCTTTTAAGTTTCTTGGTCTTCAACCATGTCTCTTCCCAACTTCTCTAAATAACTTTTGATTCTTCATCATCCATCTTTGTCACTGTGCTAGCATCCATTCAAACAAACTAATGTATAACTCTATTTTTCCTTTTTTTTTTCTTGTTTTCAGTATCTTCTGTGAGTGTTAAATTATCTAGACCATTTTACATTTTTATGCGAGACAGAAATTTCACTTTCTCTTTCTGATTATAAGTATATGTGACGTTTTGCGTTCTTGAAAACTACCTCATAGCTTTCATTTTCCATTCAAGATAAAACAACATCTGTTGCTTCAAGCTTCTTCTCCATCTGTGAAGAAATTGTCAATCATTCATAAGATTAGATATTACATAATACTTCAGCTTTTTTTGCTGTTTCTAACTAAATATTTATACTTAAAACATTGCTTAGTTTCTGGAAGTCACGGCTATTTACTATGCCTCATCGGATTTGTGTATCACGTTATCCATTCATTGTTATGGCACTAACTATGGAGTCAAAATTTTATTGTAAGATAAAGAAGCTACTAAAAGAATTGAGCGAAAACAGAAAAAGCAGTTAACAAAATAGATTCTCACATAAGAATATAAAAATAGTAAAACTCTAATTTAAGCGATCGAACAAGTAAGCAACAACGAAATTTTAGAGAAAATTAAAGCAAAAAGGAAGAGACGGTTGGGGTTTCTAGAGCACATAATGAGGAAAGAAGGCTTAGAAAATCGAATACTCACAGGATAGATTAAAGACAAGAGAAACAGAGGAAAACAAAGCATAATATACTTAGTGAGTTTGATATGGAGGAACAGGGTTCAGAAGAAATAACAGAATGACAAGATTTAAGAACTACACAGGACAGGAAGTTGTGGAGCGCCATGATCGCCTACGTCTTGAATGGACGCGGCACATAAAGAAGAAGAAGAAAATCAAAGTAAACAGATTTTTCTAAAAATTACTTAAAATTTAAAATCGTTTCTAAATAAATAAGTTTATCAATATAAATTTAAATGTAATAAATCTTTATTACATTTAAATTTAAAAAAAACAAAAAACAAAAAAAAACTGCGAGATGTATCAAAAAGGCAAAATAAGAAAAAAGCTAAAAAGAGATGAAATTGAAAAATGGCCTTTAAAATAAAATAAAACTCATATCTATAAAAAAAAAAAAAAATAGAAACGTTCATAAAAATGCTTAAACATGCACTCTTCAGTGTGCCGTATGCTTTCAGGCGGTTGGCGATTATGGTTCTTCACGATGTCCTCTTCTTTGTGACTCAATAATTTATTTTTATTTTTATTTTCTCTCCTAACCCCTGTTCAACCATCCATTTGCCTACCATCTAGGTAGGTTACGCGTTGTTTTCCCCTCGTCCTCTTTCCTTCTATCTGTCTTGTGAGTATCACATTTTCCAGACCATTTTCCTCAATATGTGCCATGCAAATTTCAGTTTTCTCTTTAAATGTCTTAAAACTTAATAGCCCGATACAACGCTGAAACGACAGTGTTCAACATTAATGAAGTACTTTTATGATAAAGAGTCAACTATACATTTTGTAATATATATATATATATATATATATATATATATATATATATATATATATATATATATATATATATATATATATATATCCCGATTCTGTCATTAACTCATATATTAATTCCTAAGCACCATTTTCCCAATATTTAAAAAAACAAAAAACATCTGTAGTGAAAAAAATTTCAACGCAAGGCTACTGTGAATCTATTAACATTCAATCAGTCATGTGCCATGCGTGATACACTCTTGGGCGATCGTATATCTTTGGATACATGACTGACGAGGCAGTAGGTTGCCATTTCTTTCTGCGCTAGACCAGTCTGTCCTGCTATTTCCCCATAGCTGGTGGGAGAAGAAGAAGGTTCATACCTTTCCCAGGGGTATCAGCACGTAAGTGAATGTAATGGATTCGACTGGAATTCGAACTCGGCCCTCCGATTTCTTAATCCGAGCCGTTATCCATTACTCCATCGAACTTAAAAACATTAATTCTTCTGAAATTTCTCAACAGTGACAATCTGTTTTTGCCCGACTTTCAGTGCATTTCTGTTGTCTAATAATTTAAAATGCATTTCTATAGCAAAGTCGTTTACAATGCATTTCCATAGTATTAGATTGGTGCAAAAATAATGTCGTTTTCTCACATATGTTACTATGTGAGAAAACGACATTATTTTTGCACCAACCTAATATTATAGCTACGATTACAAATGCATTACATTATACTGCATTCTGTGCATTGGGCAATTGTTATCGCCTACCATAAAGAACCAGTTTCTTGTTCAATTATCAATTCGCTATAGATTATGTCGAGTTATTTTATATCGAGTTCAGTGACTTCACATTAAAACTGGTAAAATGATCATGATTATAAAATAAATATATCATATTCGCTTTCTATTCTTATTAAAACTTTGATGATAACTTGATCTTGGGGATCTAGAATATTTTTCTCATTTATACATAAACGAAACCGAAACATATATAAATAATAATATATAATTAATATTTATATAAATATATATAATTCATACAATATTCCACTGAGCAGAAGAAATTATTTTAGATTTTAATGTCAACTCCTTTACATTCTATATCCTTCATCAGTGATTTATTGATTTTCTTAACTTTTCTTTTGTTTTAAATTTAACATTAATAGCCACAGATTTTAATATTTCCTATATTTTCTTTGAGTACTGTTTTCTATTTTCATATATATGTCTTTTAATAATATATCAAAATTTTCCTATTATATTAATATCTGACACTTGTTCGTAGCAAGTAGACAATAATAACTCCCGTTGAAGAATGTTCTATAGCATTACCTTACATGAAAAAATCTAGCTTAAATCTTCTTGGTTCAAAAAACATCCCGTCCAAGAAATGAGAATATTTTTTCCGAATTACTCTATCTTGACACAATCAATATTGAAGTGAACTATAATTTTCCTGTCTACAATAAGTTCAGTTATGTGCGATCGTGTATCTTTCGATACATGACTGACGAAGCAGATTTTTCCTGCTTTAGGTTGCCATTTCCTTCTGCAGTAGACCAGTTACCATTCAAGTCTATAGAACCCGGTCTGTCCTGCTATTTACACAATCTGTCCTGCTATTTACACAAGGATATTAGCGCGTAAGTGAATGTAATGGATTTGACTGGAATTCGAACTCGGCCTACAATACTAACCCGAGAAGATTACTCCACATCCCACCTTCTAAGTTGCGTTTGTTGATTATCGTCATGAAGAAAGTTGAGAAATCAGTTTTCATGTATTTCTTCGTCGGCTTATACATTTCCCTTTGCGATGTTTATATGTGGAATTTTGACTGTCTTCTCAATATTCTCAATATTCTTCATCTTTTCTCTTTGTTTACATTCGTAACACCACCTCCTTTAAACATATTCTTGCTGTCCAGTTCAATTTTCTTACTGACCAATTCACATATTTCTCTTTTATTTTGTCACGAATCTCTTTTTATGAGACCCGTGAAACCAGATTTTATTCAGTTTCTTACGTTGTTAATATTTACGGTTACTTTTCTGAGTATTCTGTGATATCTATTAAACCTTTGCACAGTTTCCAAATATGAGTTCCTGTAACTCAGTAACGTTACATTATTTTCTTTCTCTTTTCAATTTATATCTTTTATATGACCAAGGAAAGACTTTATATATGTGAATATAAAAAGTAAATAGCAATAACTGTACTATTATATATATATATATATATATATGTAAAATGACAATTGGAAAAAAGATCTTAGATTTTGCCGAGGCGTTTCGTCTTTATTTATACCAATCTGTCTTGTCCACAGAATTGATCTGGGAATTTATATATATATATATATATATATATATATATATATATATATATATATATATATATATATATATTAATAGTAGTACTCGTTTGGAAAACCTCGGATAGCTCAACTTGCAGATATGTCAGAACAAATCGGTACCCAAGGAAAAAAACTGGAATTAAAAAAAGGATTGCCTGGCTCCTTAGGTTTTTTTAGCATATATATATATATATATATATATATATATATATATATATATATATATATATATATATATATGATATGATATGATAACAACTTTGAGGGACATATTAAAATCTCAAATCATCAAATAAATTATTGAAAGTATTTCTATTAGAAACAATTACCTTAATTCCCCATGTATAATACGCTTGAATCATAATACGCACACCTAAAATTGTGATGAAAGTGTTGGAAAACGCTTCTATTCATGCATAATACGCCACATTGTTTGGTAATCAAACCCTATAAATTGTTCCTTTCCAATTTCATTACGACCAGCGTTCCCTACTCTTATTTAAAAATCCTTTTAAACATGGAATAATATTATTCTAATCTAGTTTTATGATAAATCTCATTTTATTTTACGGCAATTTTTTGAAGATCTTTTGTTGCTGTGCATAATACGCACCCCTGATTTTGCTTATTGTTTATTTTTATAGAAAAAAATGCATATTATACATGGGGAATTATGTTAATATAAACTAAAATTTACGTGGCATATAGATATAAATCTATTCTGAAACTTGTATCAACATCAGTTGTTTAACACTAATTTTACTGTAAAACATTGACTCAGATCATACAAATCTGGCATAGTGCATAACGCTGGTTCCCTGAAAGTTATAAAATAAACTTTGGGTCAATTTTTCAGATTTCATTGTGTAATTATCGATTTCACTAGCAGTGAATGCTGGACAATCTCCTCAGAGATGAAGACGACAATTGAAGCAACTGAAATGTGGTTCTACAGAAGGATACTGAGAATACCATGCACCGAACATGTGAACAATGACGATGTTTTACAGAAAATGGAAGCCAAAAGGACACTTATAGTTAACATCAGGAAGAGACATTTGAAAATTTTCGGGCACATAATGACAAAAAAAGTTTGAAAAATTTAATACTCACAGGACAGACTGAAGGCAAGACGAACAGAAAAAAAAAACCTCATAACTTGAGAGTTTGGGTATAAATGGAGAGGTGAACAAGGTAAATGGATGTCGGAGCAAGTTTTAGGAGAGATAACTAAAAGACAAAATTTATTAAGAGCCACAAAGGACACGAAATTGTGGAGAGCCATGATCATCTATACACGGCACATAGAAGATAAATGAACTTGAGTAAATGGATGTCGGAGCAAGTTTTAGGAGAGATAAACTAAAAGACAAAATTTATTCAGAACTACAAAGAACAGGGAATTGTGGAGAGCTATGATCATCTACGGTCTGAAGGGACACGGCACATAGAAGATGATAAATGAGTTTGAGTAAATAGATAGCGGAAAATGGTTTAGGAGAGATAACAAAAAGTCAAAATTTATTAAGAGTTACAAACTACAGGAAATTGCAGGGAAGAAGAAGAAGAAGAAGAAGAAGAAGAAGAAGAAGAAGAAGAAGAAGAAGAAGAAGAAGAAGAAGAAGAAGAAGAAGAAGAAGAAGAAGAAGAAGAAGAAGAAGAAGAAGAAGAAGAAGAAGAAGAAGAAGAAGAAGAAGAAGAAGAAGAAGAAGAAGAAGAAGAAGAAGAAGAAGAAGAAGAAGAAGAAGAAGAAGAAGAAGAAGAAGAAGAAGAAGAAGAAGAAGAAGAAGAAGAAGAAGAAGAAGAAGAAGAAGAAGAAGAAGAAGAAGAAGAAGAAGAAGAAGAAGAAGAAGAAGAAGAAGAAGAAGAAGAAGAAGAAGAAGAAGAAGAAGAAGAAGAAGAAGAAGAAGAAGAAGAAGAAGAAGAAGAAGAAGAAGAAGAAGAAGAAGAAGAAGAAGAAGAAGAAGAAGAAGAAGAAGAAGAAGAAGAAGAAGAAGAAGAAGAAGAAGAAGAAGAAGAAGAAGAAGAAATGCTGGAAATTTGACTCTTTATATCGTGTTCAAATACCCTTAAATATAAATTTGAATCATATTCTCCTCGGAATCCGCTGCGTCAAAATCATGACAGTGAATGAAAATTTTGTATCATTTATTTAACATATCCTGTGGATGTTATCACAAGATGGCGTAAACCGCTAAAATTTGACAGTAAATATCAACTGCCATATCTCTTGTATTTATCTTTAAATTATTTTCTGTAACCAAAATGTTTATATCTTATCAAAATTTAATGCTGTAAGGGTGTTTTACGCTAACGTCTGGAATACATCGAATATTGTTTATACAATTGTCTTAATACAATGAACGTTACTTTAGAGGGTGCATGTATCTGAGTAGACATTTTGCAAGCAATGAAATTAACGTCTACCGGCGATCATCGAAAGTTTTATTAATGAAAATATAGTCTGTCGGTTTCGCTTAGACAAACATGTATCTTTCGATACATGACTGACGAAGAAATAGTTTGCCATCCAAGGCTATAGAACGTGGTCTATCCTGCTATTTACCCATAGCTAGTGGGGAGAAGATGAGGATTCATACCTTTCCCAAGGGTATTGGGAGTATTATCACGTAAGCGAATGTAATGGATTCGACTGTAATTCGAACTCGTCTCTCCGCTTCCTAAATCTGAGATGCTATCCAATACTCCACTGTACCTCCCAGTACAAAGGACGTTCATAAGCCTCTCAATAATCTTCTTCATTTAATTGATTCATTCATTTTTTACGGCTTATCAACCTATTGCAAATTATTTAAAGTCAGGAAATATTTTTAGATTGTAATTTTTTTTTGTTTTAGATAATAATAATTTTAGTGATACATACTAATTAACATATAGCTGGGTGGAGAAGAGGTGCATTCATACCTTTCCCAGGGGTATTTGCGCGTAAGTGAATATAATGAACCCAACGGGAATTGGAACTCGGCTCACCGATTAACAATTCCAAAGCATTATCCATTACACCACCCGAACATCAACTGGTGTTCCCAAACAGTCACCCCTCTAGGTACTGACCAGGCTCGACGTTGCTTAACTTAGCGGTGCATAATCTAGTTCAGTAAATATTAATTAAACTGTAAATAAAAAAAAGGGCGTCGATTAAAACACTTGTATACATTAAAACAACGTTTATTGTAATATTTATAGTAAATATTTCCGGATTAAAATTTCAATTAATTAATCAATTATATATATAAAAAGTGGATAAAAGCCTGGGTTGATTGATCCAAAAAGTGACTTGGCTCAAAGTTGGGAGTTCAATCAATGGAGAAAACAAACACTTGGAAAGTTATCAAGACGAATTAACTGAGATGGATAGCGGTGGAGTAAAGGATAGCGACTCGGATTGAGGAATCAGAGAGCCAAGTGCGAATTCCAGTCAAATACGTGCTAATACCCTTGGGAACAGTATGAATCCTATTCTTCTCCCTATATAAATAGCAGGACAGGCCGGGTTCTATAGCCTTGGATGACAACTGGTCTACTGCAGAAAGAAATGGCAACCTCTTCAGTCATGTATTGAAAGATCGCCTAATAACTGATTGATGCCTTTAGACTGAAACTAGGAAATTTATATATAAATATATAATTACATGGCCCAGTGAATAAAAGTCTGGGTTGATTGACCTATAAAGTGACTTGACCCAAAGTTGAAAGTTCAATCCCCGGCCTCAACGGAGAAAACAAACACATGAAGAGTTATCAAGACGAATTAACTAAAACCAAGATACCCAATGGTATGGCATGTGGAATTAGAACAATCTACCCCTGCGGACTAAATAAAGGATCTGATTCAAAATATCACCTGAAGAAGGCCCGGGCGTAAAACGGTGGAAATGTCGTGAATGTAACAAGACAACAGTCCGAACAATGTAAATAGTGTAAATTACATATTTGCTCTTGTATATAAATACTTGTTATAAAAAATAAAATTCTTCCATTTGCCTTGATAAATTACTTGAGACAGCGAAACGCTTTGGCTTAGATACGTGTTTCTTTTGTCTTTATTCAAATAAGAGCCCACCTCCGGTACACGGCTAAAGTATTTGGATCCTTTGTGAGATTAAAAAAAATGGACAAAGTCGTGAACCACCTCTCTCTGAGTTTTATCCTGTGTCAGATATGAAAAAAAAAAATCTGTCTCGTCACTTGTGATATTTAAAGTAGGTGACTGAGCAGTTTGTTAATCCACTCCCTCATAACTATCTGATGATTTAATTATTATAAGATGTATTAAGTGTTTAATTATCGTTCAGGCAATAAAAATAATCACTATTACAGACTGTCCTTTTTCGGGGACACACAGTATGATAATTTGAGAGAAAGATCAGAAACGGTTTTTCATCTGTTGTCAGATGTCGATAAACACACAGACGTTTATAGGAAGTACGTGTGCGTTGGGGAAGGTAGCTAAGCACATTACCCAGGGGCAGAGTGACTCAATCAGTATGACCAACATTAAGACAGAATGATCTATTAATCAAAATCGATGTCTTAGTAAGTGGAAAGGACACGATCAACATCCATCACAGACAATATCGATCAGCGAAATGCTAACAGACGCTTTATTCTTCTTTCGCTGATTTTGTCGTTTTATTCTCTCTCCTTTTTTGTCTTGAAAAATGTTCGAGTTAATGTTTAAAGTTCGTTCTTGTTTTATAGCCAGTGTTTTTTCTGATTCTATTTTTTGTATAGATTCAATTTCTTAATTGAAATCTATCTAACACTATCAATGTTCCTTCTGACCAATCTCTCACTTATTAAATCTTGTTGGCTGTTGTCCTCCGTTTTTTGTTCAGCAATTCATATTGCCATCAGATTATTTCGATTATGCATCTATCTTACAATGTTCATATCTGTCAATGTAAATGCCTTCATCTTTCTTTGCACATACACATTTTTAATGACGGAAACGTAGGTTCGAATCCTGCCGGAGAGCGCATATTTTTCTTTCTTTCTTTCTTTCTTTCTTTGTATATACACATTTTTTATTGACAGTCACTTCATCTATTTCTTTACATATCACTCTCATTCGGATCTAACGACATTTCCTTTGCCCGGAGTGACTCAGGTCCGAATCCTACTGGAGAGCGCATATTTTTCTTTCTTTGTATATATACATTTTCAATGTCAGTCTCTACATATTAGGTTTCTCTCTATATTACTCTATATCAGATCTAACGACAGTTCCCTCTGGCCAGAATGTGGGGGAAGGATACACACACACACACACACACACACACATATATATATATATATATATACATAAAGATATATATGTATTCATATATAAACAGCCCCATATATATATATATATATATATATATATATATATATATATATATATATATATATATATATATATATATATGTGTGTGTGTGTGTTTGCGTAACAATCCTTCTCTAATACATTCAGTAATGTCTGACAGTGTATATATATATATATATATATATATATATATATATATATATATATGCAAACACACCCATATATAAATATGTGTGTGTGTATTTGCGTAACAATCCTTCTCTAATACATTCAGTAATGTCTGACAATGTATTTTTGCTATTTTTTATAAATTTTTCTTTTGTGCCAAGATGAGATACTTTTTGGGACAGCGTACAATTCATCTTTTTGTTCATTACAAAAGCTTTTGGTTAATCTGTTTCACATTAACAAGGAATTTACTTCTGATATTGCAAAAGTAGTGTAGGTTGATCATAAATAGACATGTTTTTAATTGTAGAAATCGACCAATACGTTTAAGCTGTGTGTGTAGTTGATGTTGTTTCCTTTTGTTTTTTTGTTTTTTTTGTATTATATTTTTACGATTAGATCTTATTATTTTTAGACATTTTCTACGGTTAGAAGCATGTATTATAATTGTGTTTTCAACAAGTACTTCACGTATGACCCGAGAGATTTCAGGTCAGTTATCTTGAGAAAGAAGTAATGCTTTTTCCAATGTAATTATTTATGAATCTGTTTTTATTTTATCAGGAACATACTTTTATCTGTAGATTATATGTTGACCGTGTATGACTTATATTTTGGTATGGTATAGCTTTAATTTTGCTGGAGAGTTTTTAGTATTGATGATAGGTGTAGCTGTTTAAAATACTTTTTATACAAGTAGGTCCATAGCTATGTCTGCAGCATAGATATGAGAAGAAACTTTTATTTTATACAGCAAAATTTTACCTTTTCAACATAATCTTCTTTCTTAAGTGTTGTGGACCCAGAATAGGTCGATAAGAGACACCTGAATCAAATCAGGAAACGACTGTTGGTTGACTGCAACAGTACTCCCCAGGAAGAAGAAGAAATTATGGATACCATTCAAATACCCCAAGCAGCTCCAGAACCGCGACGATCTAAAAGAAAGCGGAAGTCCAGAGACCCTCTCGTCATCAATACAAAAAGGAGACTGCGGAGGTAAAGGCTTGGGAGGGGGTGTTATGGGACCTACCTTTATCGACTAAATGAACTCGTCCTATTACTATATTATGCCTCTCAAGAATGCACTAAATAGTTCAAAAAATGTAGGTCAAACATTATACAATGAAAATTTCAGATCAAATTTCAGCTAATAACTGTGTCTTCGGACTTATCGATCTACCCTTGTATATATATGAAACCTTCACCGAAACAGGTGTTTTTTATATCTATGTCCACAATTTCTCTATATACAAATAACATACATAAAAATAGAAAATTTAAACAATATATATATATATATATATATATATATATATATATATATATGTATATACATTCACACACACACACACACACACACACACACACACACACACATATATATATATATATATATATATATATATATATATATCGTATATCTGAAGTTATGTAAATCACAGAAAAATCAATAATTCAAATTTGGTTCTAAAAAAATTTTCAAATTTTAAACGAATAATTTAGACGTCAGAATAAGGCTGGAGCTAAATTTTCAGTTTCAACATGTTTTATTAAAATTTTATATATATATATATATATATATATATATATATATATATATATATATATATATATATATATGTGTGTGTGTGTGTGTGTGTGTGTGTGTGTGTGTGTGTGTTTCTGCATTTATATATATATAAACCTCTATTTTGCGTCTTAGGTACCCCAATCCTTTGTGTGGCACTTTAATATTATGCAATGATATAACTGATAATCATTTCGCCTTCCCTCTCTCACGTTCTTGACATTCGTGAGATTTAACTCTCTAAACAATAACTGTTATTTACCTTTCCTATTTTACGAGGCATCAACAAATTCACTTCCTTCAGAAATATTTGATGAACATATATGATGAATCCCCCTTTCTTCACCATCCCTTACTTTATTCGTTAAACGTAAATCTCATTTGTTAAAAAATAAGAACAGTATTTCAAAGTCCAGCTGTTTCAATCACTGTGTGCTTCGTATGCCAAATTAAAAAAAAAACTCGCATTGACACCGAATAGCTACGGGTATCAGGAAAAAAAAAAGTTTTCAAATCATAGGTACCATCAGCGCCAATTTTTACTTCTTAGATCTGCCTTTAAGAAAAATGAAATGAAATAGTAAACCCATGAGTAGTATTCAAGTAAGAACAAACTAAGACAAAACGAACAACGAAAAGGATACGAGTAACGGAGGGAAAAAAGACAGATGTGTAGTAATTTCGAAATCATCCGAAACTAAAATTGTCTTCTTCCTTATATGGTTTATTCCTTCATTGTTCTGAAAAAGAACAAGAACATTGCAAAAAGCCTGGATTATTTCGTCTTTTAAAGAATTGTTTTTATAGCAAGCTTGCGAAATGAGAAGTAAATATGTACTTCGATGTGGAAACCTACCATTATCTTAATTCATTTAGGAAAATTATTATGCATGCCCTATATATATATATATATATATATATATATATATATATATATATATGTGTGTGTGTGTGTGTGTGTGTGTGTGTGTGTGTGTATATATATATATATATAAATATATATGAGGAAATATAGATGTGCTATATTTACGGGATGAAGTGATCAATATAAGAGATAGCGTGTATGTAAATATAAATATAAAAGTGAACATTGAAAACACTCAGAAGCGACAGGCTCTTTCATGCTAGACGCAATCGTTAGGCCTGACGATTGCGTCTAGCATGAAACACCCTCTAGCCTCTGAGTTTTGACTTCAATTATATATATATATGCGTAAAATGTTGAACATGCATGTAGAGCTTTTTTTTCTCTCCAGATATTAGGTATACTTGACTAAACTTGGATTATCTACATAAAGAAAGAGTATGTATACAAAAAGACACTAAATTAGGCAGAGGTCGCTTTTGCACGGATCTAGCTTTCTTGCTCTGTGAGGGAAGTTCAACGAAATTTGATAATAATCGTAATCTACTGTAGGGTGGGTGTAGCCTGGTTTTTGTAATCAATTAACCCCGAGAAATATAAGTACACCAAGAAGCAAGAGGCTACTGAGATTGAAAGAGAACGAAACGATTTTAGAAAGGAACAGAAAACCCAATCTTAAAGTGTGAACAGGGGATAAACCACTGTTCTGGTGAGGAGTGTAAACCGGACTATAGGTGACCCTGTCTACTCTTATTGAGAAAAATAAATAGTAAATATAATTGCGGGACTTAGGTGAAGACTATAAAATGTAATTTAGCATAGATTTAAAAAAAAAAAAAATGAGAAGTTCGCAGTGCGCCATTGGACCCATTTTTCGCCGTGTTTATTACAAGTTCATAGCTGAAATTTTGTTTGATAAATGGAAGAAGGAGGGTTTGGAAAATCTGAATTTTCTTGCTGGTTGCATTGATTGCGTGTTCTGACGTTCCACGTCCAGAGAAGTATATTTTGTTTGATGCTAAATGTCGCTTGATGACAATCCAGTGACACCTGTCGCTCATGTCTTTCCTTATTAGTGTGGGGATCAGTTCTAAGTAATCTGACAATATTTATGCCGTTGTTCTTTCAAAACTTATGAGGAGGTAGGTTTAATCACAAACAAATAAGAAACATAACCTATGCAAATAGAGTAGCTAGCCATGACGGGCAATTTGCGAGCAGAAGCTAGGGTAGTTGGATTAAGCTCAGGTGGATTTTCGTGGAAGCCTTAGAGCGCGGTCAGAACTGCCCAGACATTTTGAAAGAAGGAAACCATATCCGTCGTTCGATTTCTAACTAAAGATAGAACTCACAAGTCCATAGACAGGATTTCCGTATTGTCATACTGTTATAAGACTTGGTACCTCGAAGTTACGTATTGTTTAACAAACTATGACACACTGATATTTATCATAATCATCATTATCATCACCATCATCATCAAAATTCCTAAAACTCCCCTGCGTTGTGTAGGATCACGGCCTTAGTTGTTGCTGTTTTGATTTCCGATTCAAATAATGTTTTTACGAAGTGAGGCCTCCCGCACTATGCCCAAACAGTTTTGAATGTAGAGATGTAATTCTCCTAGACTAGTTACCTACCCAGGCTTGTTAGCTAAGTCTACCCTGCTATTCAAGAAGAAGGGCATTTGTACGAAAGTGAACGTAACAAACTCAGCTTGAATTCGAACTAGGCATGCTGATTTCAATTTCCTAACTACTATTCTACGCGCACAGCCGATAACACAATACTTTTACTGCTTTTAAATCGTTTGCTTGCCAGGTGTTCCGCATTTGTCATTGTGAACCGAACTTTGCTGAAAATACGCCAACCAACTGTTAGCAAATTATTGCTATCGTAGTGAGTTTAATTCTGAGTGCCCCACATTTGTGTTCTTGTGGCAAACTAAAATAAGTCTAGGAAATATCAATAATTCTAATATTATTGGCAACATCTGTCGAGAAATCTTTTAAAATATTCAACAATAGAGCAAACCTTTACGCCTTCGCATGTTATCGATTTTAATTGCCATTGTTCTCGAATAGAAACAGAAAAATAAAATAAAAAACTCAATATGAATTAAAATAGCTTACGTATTGTATAAGCAAACATGGAGCTTATTGTAGACATACAATGTGATAGCGCCAGCCCTCTACCTTTTAAAGCTAAGCTTAGTCAATGTTTGCAATATAAGTCACTTCATATTTGCGAGGAATTAATCAATTTGCTCTGATCTTATGTTAGTTTTTCCTCTTTGTCTACGTGTATTTAAAGTATTAACTCGATGAATGTAGCACTTGACCTTCGTTCAGCTTTGGCAAAGCTACAAATGCTCGTATAATATATTAGTTAAGTTTTATGCTTACTTGACGATAAGATAAAAGCTACTGACATAAACCATGTCCTGTGTTATTTTTATTTAAAATCATTAATTTTCCCACGTTTTTCGTAACTGGCGTCATCGGTTTGGGATATTTGATCCCAGTTTATACTTTTTATCGAACTACGTTTGTAGATGATGTTTTAATGTCTGATTATATTTCCGTTGCTAGAAAGCAGATGATTAAAATTATTGTCTGCTGTCCTGTGTTTTTAAACACGTCAATATTAACTGGAATGTGCGTGAATTTGTTTGAATAGGTTCCTCATCTTTGTTGCCATATTTACGATGTTTCGGCCGGTGAACGAAATAAAGAATTCGGTTCCAAAATCCAATCAGTTGTAGAAGTCCGGGGCGTACAACGGTCAAAACGTCGTGATTATGGCAACAAAGATAAGGATAATAATCCGAACATTGTGAATAGTGTAAATAATTACAATGCCTCATCTCAGAAATATAGACAGAAATTACAAAGACTAAATAGGAATTGGGATGTTAGGAATGGTAGGTATGATGATTTTCTAAGCGTATCTTAGACGTGGACACCAAGCCGAAAGTATAGGGCACCCAGTGAGAATCGAACTCATTACTTAGTTGTAATTGTTCTAGCAAGACGAACTTGCTAACCATTACACCAAGATGAGGTATCCAAAATGAATTTCTAAGCGTAGCTTAAATGTGGCAATAGGCCGAAATATGAAGCACCTAGTGAGGATCGAACTCACTACTTAGCCTTGACTGTTCTAGATATACAAGCTTGCTAACCATTACACAACGCCGGGATGGCCAGGGAATTTTGGAGGTATGAATGTAAACGTAAATATATGTGTGCACAAAGTCAATGACTACTTACACACAGTTTACAACAACATCACATTGAACATTGGTTCCCGTGCAACCATATCTGTTAAGCAACGTTTTGTCTGGTCAGCACCGAGATGAGTGACCGCTTGGAAATACCAGGCGCTGTAAGCTTGGTTGGTGATATGGATAATGGCACGGAATTGTTAACCGGAGAACCGAGTTCCAATCTCAGTTGGGTTCGTTATATTCGCTTACGCGCAAATACCTTTGGGAAAGTTATGGATAAACTGCATCTCCTCCCACCTATGGGTTAATTAGTAAGACTTGTATCAATAAACCATTATAATATCCAAAATTAAAGATATAAGTGAGTTCAAAATATTTAAATTTCAACATTAAATAACCCATAGAGTTTGAGATGCCGCTAAACAAAAATAACCAACTTATACACGCAAATTTATTTACACGGACATGAACATAGAGAAATGATTATATACTTCAGATGCTACATTTTAGGGCAGATATAAAGGTCGGCAAGCTGTTCAGATAAACAAATTGACGTGATGCAAAATTTTTATCCCCCAATTTGTGCTGGAAATGGTAAGTTCAGCAAATTGGGGCGGAGGTATGTCGAACTAACATTCTGTGTTTGAGAACAGTTCATATATGTAATCTTGTATTTCAAAGCTGGAACATAGTCTTCTTACTGCCATATAACACTGTATTAGTTAACGTATACACAGCTACACGTGCATGAATGAGTGGTTAGAACGCTAGCAATATGACCATGAGACTCGAGTTCGAATCTCACTGTGGTCAATTTTCGGAGGTGGTGACTTGATAATTCCAGAATGCAGTATTGTTAGAAAATGCCTGCAGTGAAGTTAGCCGTAACTGTTTGGAAACCTGCAATGGTTGTCCTAGGACAAAGCACATCTTATAGGCAGATAGAAGCACTTGAGCTTGCTTGGCAATCTTATCTTGTGATGGTATATCGATAAAAGCATCTAACCTGGCCCCTCCTATGATGGTTATGGTAAAGTCAGTATTAACCATTTTCCTACAAGGAAACAGTCGACATTCATTGACCGAGCAACCAGTATTGCTTTCAGTTGAAGAAAAAACAACATTCTGTGAAAACAATATATTAGGAAAACAGGTTTCTCAAGTCCAGTAGCCGTTATCACTCTTTCCAGTATTGATGGGGTTTCCTTCCTAACCTTTTACTTGAAGTGGTGTGGAATGGTAACATATTGATTATGTCATTATTTTCTCTTCGAATTACATTTGCATCGTAACCAGGGCTACAATTATTATAAGTTTAGCAGTAGTGACACATTTGTTCAGTTGCAAGATCCTTATACTTATTTAACAGACGTATTATTATTTTGCAAATTTGATTAGAAATTATTTGTTATATTAGAGCACCTCATCATTACGGGGCTAACAGAAATCTCGTTACGATGTGTCGTTTTTGCAGTAACAAACACACTTACAAATAGAAATCATATCACTATGAGACAAGACATGAGATTAACAGTTCACAGATGTTCAATAAATAAACACTTAGCTATTTTATTTGATGATATAGACGTTCATCTGCGTTGGCGCTAAACTGGTTTTATTTGAAGAATTTTATGCTTGTACATTTTAATTTCCATGATCTACATCTCGGTCATTTTCTAAAATTAAGATATACGTAGACATGCAAATTGGTTTAATTGTAGTGAAAACGAGGAACACACAGAAACAGCGTAGAATAAAATTTTATCGATAAAGGAATTCAATTATTTCAGATATCCACGGCATTTAATATGGAGAGATATCAAAGCGAAAGTTATTATTATTATTATTGAAAAAAAAAAAAAAAACTTTTTTATCCAAATTTATTTAATATCAACTCCTGTGTCATAATCAATAACGTAGGACAAACAAAGAATTTTTATTATTATTTTTAGTTAATTAAACAAAAGACAACTATTAACAAAAAGAACTTAAAAGGAAAAAGCTCTTCGCCGGATACAGGCTACCCTAGTTAGGACTACTTTTGGGATTTCATGGGACCATGGGAGATGAGGGACCAAGAATTTTGTCGATTTGTTCTTGAGTTCCTATGTCAGACTCAAAGCACCAATCAAAACAGAAAACATATTAGATTTTAAGTACTACATTTTTTTTTAATCGGTTTCATCCCATGACAGTCAGTAAACTCACTAAGACACAAAGGAGTTACAAGGTGTGGAAGAATTAGGAACAGGAACATTAGTAATGAGCGGGTAGAGAAAAGAGTAAATGGGAGGAGAGTAGATAGCGATTGACATTGCATTTAAATTTTTGTACATTAAAGTTGGCTGGAATGCATGGAGCTTGAAGGGAATTCCACAAGCGAAAATTGTATAATAATGATAATAATACTAATTTTATAAGACATTGTTATTAAAGACCAAAAAAAGTGCCTCCTTATTGATATGGCAGTCCCTGTTGACTGCAATGTATCTTTGAAGATATTCAAAAAGCTGTCAAAATACAAGGACCTTGAAATAGAAATCTCAGAAATGTGGCATATGGGAACATCAACAATCCCTGTTGTAGTTGGAGCCCTAGAATTGGTTGGAAAATATTCCAGGAGACTAATTGAAGGGATTCCTGGAAGTCCATGCCTCAAAGAGATTTTTTTTGTCAGTGGAAAGTGTCATGATACCATTTCTAATCTTAGGTCCCTGTGCGGGACCCGGAAATAAATGTGTAAAAAATAAAATAAAAATAATAATAATAATATCCAAAAAACTTAACAATGAACGTTGAATTGAATTTGATCCGTGTAAACGAAGCAGACCAATCCGTTTACTCTAAGAAATGAGTAAAATTTGTTCTTAATATAGATTAAGCCGCCCAGAGCAACGAGGAGTGTGTTTACACTTGAACAAGTCTTTTGGACGGCATGCGTATTTCCTCACTCTCTTTCTTTCTCTTAAGCATTGAAAGATATGAAGAGAAAAAAAAGAGAGAATGTAAATTTGTTTGTTTTCCACTTATGCTAGAATGAATCGAAGGAAATTTCCTCCAAGCAATCACATTCGATAGAGCGATTGATAAAAACAATAAATCAATACGCAGATGTTATGAATAAAATAATTTCTGGAAGATAAGATTCTATCTATCTATCTATCTATCTATCTATCTATCTATCTAAGGACGACGTGATTCACATTTTAGAGAGAAACAAAAAAGAAAATATGAATAACTTTAGTAGATAATCCTCATTTTCTGTTTCAGACATTTACAGCTTCCCTTGCCGAGTACACGGACTTGAACCACGATCACTCCCCCTGTATCCAAAATGTAAGAAGAAAGTTCCACTCAAAAATGTTTTTTCCATGAACCTTTGGCTTGTGGAATTGACACCCGCACTATTCCTTACTTCCTGCTCATACTTTCATATCAAACATCACATTCAGCAGTCCTCTACCTTGAGTGTCTCTTGAGTCTTATACTTTGCTAAAAGGAAAAAAGTGGTGGCGTTAAATTAAACTGGTCCGCGCGTAAAAAATAAGTAACAAGTTATTCGGGGGATCATTATTGTAGATTAAAATTCATTGTACTTTCCTCAAGTCAAAACATTTGTCGGAATAGAAAAATATAGATTGTTTTTATCGATTTGGGTGGGGGTGTCCTATTCATTATATAGATGCAATCACAAATTGACCCCTTAATTATAACAGAATTATTTGAATCTATTTTGGTATTTATAAATGTCAAGTTTGAATTCGCCATTGATACCAACACATTGACTTCCTTTCTTTTAATTTTATGATTTTTTAAAACTTTTAAAAACTTTTTGTTTTGAAAGCACACACGTTTTTTCCTGAGTGAATCAGTCCGCTTAAGTAGTGCCGCAATTTTTTTTACAGAGAGTTAAAACATTGCCTGCTGCCTCAAAGTTTCGGCCTTCCGTATCATTCATCTACGATTAGCAAACATCAGTGGATCAATGACATGTAAACTTTTCTCTCAAACTGTTATTACTAGAGCGGGTATATCGTTAGTATAATGACATTGTTTTCAGATTTTTGTTAAAAAATAGTCATTGTGACTTTTCACACGTTGTGCAACTGGAATTTTTAATTAGAATGTAATGTTTCATTAACCCGATTAATAATGGGAACTGCAAGAAGATTTATGAACGTCTTACTCTATCGTAGGAATGATATTATTTTGACGATAATTTAAGCTTAATCTATGGAATATTCCGCACATTAATAATGTAAAGATTCACATGAATTCCTCAAAAGGGAGATGCGTGAAGCGTAAATTGAATCTCACTTTTTAAAAACTTATTTATCAACTTTTATTTATTAAACTTAACTACAATATCTTGTCATCATCTTACATATCTATAAATCTACCATTCGTCCATACCTTGAATATTGCTGTCACATATGGTCCGGTGCTCCTGCTATTTACCTTGAGCTCCTTGATAAAATCCAAAGAAGAATCAGCAATATTGATGTTTCTGTCTATGAATCCCATGAATTAAGACTCTCCTAGATAATTAGTAATATAATCTTTGATGCTCTGTGTGTCTCAAAGTTCTAGCCTTGCGTTAGACCGGGAACATTTCAGCAACCCTAATTATTAAATCTGCAATCTTAAATATTCGTTTTATGCAAGAAATATTTGTTTTCCTTTATAATTTTTCTTGTCAATGCACTTAATTGAATGATAAATACTTATCACAAATAATATTCACAGATTACTACTAATAAAATACGTATCGCTTTATAGGCATATTGATTCGCCCGCATATATTGCACCCCCGATCAAAACAGTTCAAACAGCTGCAAAATATTCGATTTTTATTTATTTTTCAATAAATATATAAATAAATAAATAAAAATAAAAAATAGAGACAACTTGTTAAAATATATTTTTGAACATATTTCAATGTGCTTTGTTCCTTATTAGTTTTTTTTTTTAAATCAATTAATTTTTTAGCAATTTTTCTATATTTGTCTGATGCTTTTTTGCATTCTTTGAAAATGTATTATATTATTTTTTCGTGTTAGGCCTCTGCTTTAAGGCGTTTAATTCTGTATAAAGGTTAATGAATTTATTTTGATACTTATTTTGATATAGAAAATGTTTTCAATGTCGTGCTATTCATTAGACCGGACATGTTATCATTAATCTCTTACATTAAAAGAAAGAAGAGTCAGATGCTAAATTTTAAAGATTCTTAATTCTATGATATTTTTTTTTTTATCTGATCCTCTCATAAAATACGTTTTTGCAATTAATCATAGTACTAGACTGGAGTCTATATCTCATCAATTTACAGCTGAGCTGGTTAGATGTAACCGTAAGTTCCATGCGAATATTTAATTTTCTGTCCTGTTTATTCCTTTCT
The DNA here is from genome assembly GCA_963932145.1 of Acanthosepion lycidas. Taxonomy (NCBI): domain Eukaryota; kingdom Metazoa; phylum Mollusca; class Cephalopoda; order Sepiida; family Sepiidae; genus Acanthosepion; species Acanthosepion lycidas. The sequence goes on along the minus strand of OZ010585.1, from coordinate 66,873,515 downwards.
TTTTCCGCTCATTATTAATGTTTTTGTTCCTAATTCTTCCGCAGCCTGTAATATCTTTATATCTTGTACGGGGTGATAACGATTAAAAGAACATATTGTAAATTTTTGTTTTGTTTTCAAATAAGTATTTTTTGTTGTTCCTTTATACTTATTTTCTGGAATGAGATATATAGTCTTTTACGCATATGGCTTATAATAACACGTTATAAGCTAATATTTCGAAAGAAAAAGAAAGCGAGAAAAATTAAGTTTTCTCATTCATTAATAGTACTCATGATTTTAGACAAATGATTCTGCTAAACTCAATCGCACTGGCATAGATTAAGGCCTACAGGACAAATTAGTTCTCAGTTGGAGCAAAAATTGAACAAAAATTCTTAAATCCTCTCTATAACACTGTGGATGATACAAAGATTATTCTAATAATAATTAATAATTTCTTCATCGAATCAAATATATATCTGATAAAAAAAGGAGCATAAATGTATAATCTACTTTATTGTTTTTTCTGTAATAAATCTTATCGCAGATTTGAAATTATTTCTTTATGTAAGTACATGTTACTTAAAATCTATTTCAGCTCACGTTAAATTAAGATTTTGTCAAAGACATTAAGAAACTTTGTTTATCTTAATGGCCTCGTTTTCTTCTTTGTTATCAAATGAATTATTTTTCGAACAAACATTATTAGCTTTGTTTATTTAATTTCCTCTTTCAGTATGTTGTGAAAAATTGCAGTAATATGCTTAACAGTTTTCCTTTTGAATGCTTTCATGTTATAAAATCCCTAGCGAGATAAATCGTGGAAAAATTCCTTTTTTAAATGCTAATGATCATATTAGCCGTTCCTTTATGAGGAAACATTCGACATTCATTGACCGAGAATCCAGTATCACTGTCGGTTAAAATTTATAGAATATTTCTGTTAAAACACTTTTTCAGGAAAATATGGTTTTTTTAAGTCTAGTATTGATGGGGGTTTCCTTTCTAATCTTTTGTTTGAACTGACACCCTGAGCTTGTTCACCACCCTTCTGTGTATCCTTTCCTTAAACACGCCTCTTTATTCTTGTTCTCAATCCTCTGTAACCGTTTGTGTGCTAGTGACACTCCCGCCTTGCTTGGGGTGAATTAGCTTAAAAAAGTAGTGTGGAAAGTCAAGAACTTGATTATGTTATTATTTTCGCTTCGAGTTACGTGTGATACTAACTTTAGTTGTTGCTGATGTTGAAACTTCACAGGTAATGTCATTATTTGGCACACTGTTTTTTATTCGGCAGGTTTCATTTGCACAAAGCCATTTTTAATCATTGTTCTGAGAAAGCGGTTGTATACAGCAGACAGTTTAGATACTTTTAAATGGGTTTGGCTCCATCCATGACATCCGTAGGGAAATCTTGATCTGACGAAGCTATTTAAGAACATGGCTTGATTTTTTTAGGTTAATGCTTTGGTTTTGCAGCAATTTGCAATGTTAAGCGAGTTAAAAGCACTTTTTAAGCTTTGGTGCAGTTTGACTTTACTGAAATCAAACGGTTTCTAAAACACATTAGAGACACTTAGCAGTGACGATTTTGCAGTCGCACATGTTATCAACGAATAAGCGGTTTCGGAAAGGGGTTTAGTAATAATTCGCTGATGCACAGTGGTGTTCAACAGAAGAAAATGGAGACATATTTTTAATAATTCTCTTGAAAATAAACTTTCAAGGCTTATTTCTAAAATTTTATATTTTTCTAATGTTTTAATATGCTTAAATTATCATTTTTAAAAATAAATAAAATTATATAATAATGTTAATATGTTAAAAGAATGTTTTAAGTGCAACAACATTTAAGATAAAAGGATATGTAAAAATTTAAAATATTGAACGACAGATCATCACTAAGCTTTCTTCTTGGCACTCGGTTTTAAAAGTATTCACTGACTCCCAAGAGGATGTTTCCCGATCACTGCAATCTTAACCTGTTCAAATCCAGTGTTAACAATTTTCTTCCCCTCCTATCCATATGAAATACCCCTTAACGTAACCCTTTACCTCGAGTGGTTCACGGGCCTTGTACAGGATGAACCTTACTGTAAAAGAAAGAATTTCGCTGATTGAATGTTACTGATTGAATGTTATTGCTAATAATAGGGTAAATAAGCTAATAAATAGTGTTTATTCATATGCTATCTTAATGTAAGCTGAGTCCGAATAAGGAAAAAATAAAACTTAAAAACAGATATTTAAAGAAAGCAAACGAATGAAGCTTTATTCAAAGCAATTCGAACACTGCAGATATGTGAGGTCCGGCCATCAAATTTTATAGCAGTGTAGTTTGATGGGGAGACAACTATGTTTGTCTTTAACACAGTTTTATTTCAAATAGAATATCCATTTAAGTATACGTAATATATAAACATCTTACAAATTATATGCGATATCTCTAAGGATGACTTTAATTTTTTTTTAATATTGTTGAAATATTAAATATTGCAATTTTTGTGTATAGAAAATGCGAAATGACGGCTTCGGAAAGATGATGGCGAAATGGCGAATATGAATCGGCGACTACGAATCATATCAAAAGAACTTGTGTCTAACTGATGACTTTCATTTAAATTCTCACAACCAAGATTTTATTCACTAGGTTTCGAAAGTTTTTTCTTATTATAGTATATCCGAAAAGTGGTTCTTGGTGTGGTGTCCAGAGAGACATTCCACTCCACCCGATCCCAGATTTCCAATAAATAATCCAATTATTTTAAATTTCCTTTAATAATGTTTTCAGCGTAATATCGATGTTTGGTAGATTTCACTGAAACCCTTTCAAAATCCACCCCTATTTCTCCTTTAGGATTTAAAATTTCCTTCTTGGAAAACAAACGATTCTCACTAAGAATCAGGTCTATAAAAAAATTGACTTGAACATTGTATTGGTATTTTCAAAAGATTAGACAAACAATTATCGTCATACTTTGCGTATCAACTGCTAGGAAATTATAGATGCAGTTAAAAAAGCAGAGAAATCCAGGGAAAAATGCGTATTCTCATGTATAAAACGCACTTAATTTTAGAGTAGAGAAAAATTAACAAAACCTGTGAAAGTCAACAAAAAAATGGGGGTAAAAAGAGGATATTTTGCTTACTTTTGTGATTCGTAAGCATGGTGAAATCGTAATAATGACTTTTGGCTTATTAGACAAATAAATAAGCTATACTCATTGAGGAAATACATCAAAATTAAATTGAATAAATATTAACTTGTTTGTTTAATTTATTTTTTTTGGTGACAATCTGAGGTATTTCTGTCGAAATTATTTGTGTAATCCAGAAACAGGACAGTTTGTGATGGACCTGGGTCAATTTTCTGTGCTTATGGGCATCCGAGGTCTGTAGGTGGAAGGCCGTCCACGTCGAAACTTTTCAAACTCACCTTAGTTGTCGAACCCATAGTACTGATCAAATTTTTTCTCTGTCAGGTTGGTGTACAAATCTATGTAGTAGCTATCGTCGACGAGATCGTCATCGTTGCTTTCTTATAGTACCTCAGTTAATCCGCATTTTTGTATGAATTCCTTGTATAGGATGTCATCTTCGGTCCTGTAGAGATTGTTTGAGATGCAGCATTTCTTGAAGGCTTTCTGTTCTAGCATACCTACGGACGATAATGAGTATATCCCCATTCACATAAATACAGAAGTACATACTGTATGTTGGTCTGCGGTTGGAGATTCATTCTGAAATTCACCTGACACTACTAGTAGTTGACTAATTCTTCTATGCGTCGCTGGCTAATCTTATATGTGTTGTTCTTGTCCTAAGTAATATCGTTCATTACCAACCTTCGTGTGATTATTCTATTCAGTAACCTTCCCTAGGTTACAATAGTTTGAAAATGATAGCGGCGTTCAACTCTTCCCAGGTGTCAACGATCCACTTGCATATTTCTTCAAACTCTGGTTTTCTCATTCGGCTTCACGATGTGTATGTGAGATTTATTTCATTTTGTTCAATACGCCATGAGATGGATAGTATTAGGTTGGTGCAAAAATATTGTCGTTTTTTGACGTTAAAAAATACGTCAAAAAACGACAACATTTTTGCACCAACCTAGTATCTCTTCGGTAAACAAATAAATCCAAACTGACTTTTGAGTCGTAGAAAAAATGGGATTTCGCTCTTACTGAAGTATAAGACGTAACAGACTTTTGAATACAATTTTATATGAAAATCCCCGCATTTTATACATGCAGATTTGCGGTATTTGTTCGAAATACAGGGTCATTAAAAAGAATGAAGTTATTTCATGACGCATTGCTTCAGTTCTCAAGCATCGTCATGGAATAAGTCAGTATCCATATGAAAGAGGAGATTTCTAAGTTTAAGAACATTCGACAGTGGTTTAAACAGTTTTAAGAGAGAGGGTGTCTGTGTGAAGGAAGAAAGTCTTGAACGACCACGTGTTACCAAGGAACAAGTGGCGATTATCTGTGTTGCATTTGAAGGGAGTCCACAGAAGTCCACAAATCGAGCTAGCCGTGAGCTTGCGATCTCTCAATCCATTATCTGGCGTGTGCTAAGAAGACGTCTACATTTGAAACCTTACAGACTACGCCTCATTCAGGCACTTACCAAGACCTTGCTCTTTTTTGCTTGGCCTGCAAGACCTCACCGTGTGTGATTTTTTATTGTGGGGATACGTAAAAGATAGCGTTTTTGTTCTATTGCTACCTACTATCCTAGATGACCTTAAACATCGAATAACAACAGCGATCAACTCAGTGGATTTTGATATGCTGATACGCGTTTGGGAGGAATTCTCTTATCGCATATATGTTGTCCGTGCTGCAGGTGATGGCCACATTGAGCACTTGTAAGACAAGAAATAAATGTTTATTGTGAGTAGAATATTTGCGACTTGGCCGGGGTTTTCTATTGCGTAATGAAATCCGTTCATTCTTTTTGAATAACTCTGTACATCTTGAACACAAGTGTCAGTGTCAAGATGGTAAATATTCAGTCACTAAGAAAGCGACATGGCTCAGAATTGCAATCGAGAATTGTATATTTATTGTATCAGATATACAATTTGGGGACAAGGCCGAAAGGGAAGTGGCGTGAGGCTGGTCGTCACTGACTATCTTAAACTTAGCTAATCTGATTCGCGACCTATTCATTCATTACAATTAACTCAATGACAACAAGAGGTCATCCATCACCATTCATCCGACATATACCACAATGCAACATATTCAAGGTGTCCTACTAAAACACTCATGACATAATAAAATTCACAATATATACAAATAAATGACTTTTTTTTTATTATAAAAATTATAAAATATATGGTATGAAATGAGTGAGAGGGGGTGAACCCAATAACGAAAATAAAATACAACAGAACATTCAAACTAAAAATTAAAAAGTTAGCCGGACATGCCCACCACACAGAAAGAAAAATGAGAGTGACCACTGTATTCTGCCGATGGGCCAAATCAAGACGCTCATTCACTAAAGGGGAAGAAAAGACTAAATAAAATGTGGAGTGGAGTTGGCCCAGCCAAGATAAAAAAAAAAAAAAAAAAAACTGGGGAAGTTAGAAATGATGACATACATCATGTCAAAAGAGAATGTTGGAAGCAGTCTGGGAACAACAACGATTCACATTAACTAGGTAAACAAAAGAGTCTAGCTTAACCAGAGGAGGGATCCAACAGGAAACCGCCCCGTTGTGTCAAAAAGGCAAGTAAAAAATAAATTAAAAACTGGCCCCGTTCACACGAGCCAGGCTCACCGCTTTTACCCAACATTTGTTGAAATCTGCCGATAGCGAACGCTTTCTATCAGTTCTGATCTTCATCCTGAGCTGATGCCCAAAGAATTCAACCAGAACCTGATGAGAATAACATTCTTATCGTAAGATTCCATCCATTCGCGTCGTCCACACCGCCATCCTTTTCACGGCTAGCAGCGCCAGAAACAGCATCAGTTTCACACGAGAACACGGGAGTAATGCAGTGTAGAAGTGTTCACAGAAGAAATAAATAGAGGGCTTAATATTTAATGCTAGAGCAACATTTACCGGTGAAAGTCTTAATTGCCCAATCGCTGTCGGTGTTGTCATGGTAAACTGGCTTCCGAAAATACGAGCTGCGAATTTTTTTTTTAAACATTTTCAAAGTATCTGCAGATGTTTTATATCTGTTTTACTCACAGTGGAATATATGAGCGTGAATCAATATGTCCATAACGCGATACATATTTTATTAGTAGTAATATGCGATTGATATTTGTGATAAATATTTATCATTAAACTAAGTGCATTGACAAGAAAAATTCTTTGGGATCTGAACATCTGAATTACTCACTAAACAACTGTAGATGAAGGATCTGAGAGTTGTAATAAAAATGTTCATGAAAACTAATCAAAATGCACTTTTATATTGATAATGCCTCATCTAAGAACATTTGTAGGATGTTATATTTAATACTACTAGTATAAATACTAATACTACTAGTATAAATACTAATACTAACAGTATAAATACTAATACTACTAGTATAAATACTAATATTAACAGTATAAATACTAATACTACTAGTATAAATACTAATACTAACAGTATAAATACTAATACTACTTGTATAAATACTAATACTAACAGTATAAATACAAATACTACTACTATAAATACTAATACTACTAGTATAAATACTAATACTACTAGTATAAATACTAATACTAACAGTATAAATACTAATACTACTAGTATAAATACTAATACTAACAGTATAAATACAAATACTAACAGTATAAATACAAATTCTACTAGTATAAATACTAATACTAACAGTATAAATACTAATAGTACTAGTATAAATACTAATACTACTAGTATAAATACTGATACTACTAGTATAAATACTAATACTACTAGTATAAATACTAATACTAACAGTATAAATACTAATACAAACTAGTATAAATACTAATACTAACAGTATAAATACTAATAGTAACAGTATAAATACAAATACTACTAGTATAAATACTAATACTAACAGTATAAATACTAATACTACTAGTATAAATACTAATACTAACAGTATAAATAATAAACAAACAATGGGGTATCCTAGTTGCAGATAAGAAAAGAAAAGAGGTAGAAAACTTATTTTGGCAATATCTGTTTGTGAAATTTCCAATGGGCAACTCTGTAACGGCGTTGTTACGGTAAGAATAGCACCTTAAGATACCTGGTTTTGGAGTAATTCTGATCAAAGTGTATTTAAAAAAAAATCAGATTGGAGTAATGAAGTAGACGAAAGGAAAGTAGTTACTTCCACATAGTAGAACTCTCCTTTTATATAAATATATATCTTATTCCTTTTTTAGAATAATGTTCACCCCATACAAGGCCAAAGAGATGTAGAGACATACAGTGTAAGACGTAAAAGGCAGAGATTATAGGGAGGGCAGATAACAGTTTACTCGAGATTCTAGTGATCGGAGAAGCATCCTCCTGGGGGTTGGTTCCACAAAGTAGTAGTTCGTGGGGGAAAAAGGTGTTCGTGTGGAAGTTACATATTACCAATGAAATATGAAGGGGCTTGATACAATGTGCGTGGCATAGCGAATCTGAGCCTCGATTGTTAGAATTTGTAGTACGAAGGAATGTAGTTCGTCTGAACACTTTCCATGCAAATAGAGAGAGAGAGAAAATAGCGAGAGTCTTGCAACGTTTCGTCTGTAGGAAATGAATTTTAGGGTAGAAAATAATTCATCACCCACAAGGCCGCAGAGACGATTTTGAACACTATCACTGGTTCCTGTCCACATATAGTAACAGTACTTTACTTAGTAAACATTCAATGTAGACATACGGAGTAAGACGTAAAAGGCACAGATTATGAGGATATGCGGAAAAGATAAAGGTTAATCCGAGATTTGAACAGGTTAAAATTGTAGTGGTCGAGAAACATCCTAATAAGAGTCGGTTCCACAAAGTAGCAGTTTGAAAGAAAAAGGCTGTTCGAGTAGAAGTTACATCTCACCAATGGAATAAAAGAATGAGGGTGGTTTGCTGCAATGTGTATGTCATGGTGCGCCCCAGCTGTTAGACATGCAGGAACTAAAGAATGTAGTTCGCCAGAACCCTTTTCATGTAAATAGCGATGGAGAAGCGAGAGGATTGCAACGTTCAGTTTGTGGGAAAAGACTTTTGAGGTGGAAATAATTCATCATCTTCTCTGCTGGTTTCCCTGTGCAATTTAATCAAGTCGAACTTTTTTTTCTAGATAATTGAATGAAAACATAGTTTATTACTTGGAAATAAATTTTAATATTAAACATTAAAATGCATTTTCAGATATTTTGGCAAGTGCAATCTACTTGATGTGTAAGGTATACAGTCTATTGTATATGCACACCATGCTAAATTCCATAGCCTTCTCAAAATATTTGTCTTGACCAATTAAAACCATCAGCTCAACTTCAAGTTGAGACGCTGTTTTAGCAGTTTGAGAGAAAAAGCTGTTTGAGTGGACGATGCATCTCACCAATGGAATACGAAAGGATTGAGGGTGGTTTGCTACAACGTGTGCGGCATGGTGAGTCCAAGGTGTGCAGTTTAGACCTGCTTGAACTAAGGAATATCGTTCGCTAGAACACTTTTCATGGAAATAGCGATGGAGTAGCGAAAGGCTTGCAACGTGTAGTCTGTGGGAAAAGAGTTTTGAGGAGGAAAAGCCGCGGATACGCAGGCCGCGGATACACAGGTCGCGGATACGCAGTTGGACTCTACCGAGACTGGAATATGAAGACTGAGCAGTTGCTGTCCATATATTTCATTCAGCAAGTAAAGTTATGCGGAACAAAGTGGAATCTCCGGGGAGATATTTTCATGCTGTTTAGTGCACATATCAATACTGCTTCCTTAACGATCGTTCGTAGAAAAAAAAAAAAATAGAACTACGATCAAACCCAATAGAAATTGGGTGAAATAAAAGCTAGTAAAAAAAAAAAAACACACTTCAAAAATATTCGTAGGTTATTACGTCTAGATTTGACTATTTCTGTTGTTTTCAATGCCGGTTTTCATTAGATCAAATTTCGACAAGTTAATCATGTAGTCTTCTGCTTTTAGTTAATTTTATCTATTTCAAGTCATAATTCGTCGCCTTCACCTCACAACATCTATTTATATCCCAGTCTTTTTATTACACGGCTTTCTGCACAACGAGGTTCACTGAAAATGACCCTGACGTTTTGAGCAAATGCATGCGTTTGACAGCCGGAAAAGTACCTGTTTTTAATATCCGTCAATTCAGATGTCAAAGTTGAGCAACAAAGAGCTATAAATGGCATCCGCTTATGTGATTCGTGAGGAGACAGCTGCTCTTTTCGATAGGAACGAATGTCACTGTTGTCCCTGCCTAAAAGCAACAGCTGTTGGTCATATTGGTTAACATACGAAATCAAAGTCGCCACCGTCCGCTTGCAACCGATATATCTTAAATATTGGTAAGCACTCACACGTCTTTCTCCATAATGAATCAATATGAAGTATTTGCGAACGAAGCTTCGTGGCAAGAGCACTAGACTAAAGGATAATGGTTCCTAAGTAGGAATTGTACAAGACATTTTGAAGAACTCTGAGAATCGAAGGTGAAACTTTGATTTTCAGAGGAAAGCGTATAACGTTTGTGAGTCACACAGAATAATGCAGACTTGAAGTTGAGCTGATGGTTTTAATTGGTCAAGACAAATATTTTGAGAAGGCTATGGAATTTAGCATGGTGTGCATATACAATAGACTGTATACCTTACACATCACGTAGATTGCACTTGCCAAAATATCTGAAAATGCATTTTAATGTTTAATATTAAAATTTATTTCCAAGTAATAAACTATGTTTTCATTCAATTATCTAGAAAAAAAAGTTCGACTTGATTAAATTGCACAGGGAAACCAGCAGAGAAGAATATTAACCATTTTATTTTTTAATTATTTTACTTAAAATAAATTCATTTATTTTTCTTTTCAGTCAGATATGTACCATACATGATAAACGTTTAGGCGATCATGTATCTTTCGATAATGACTGACGAGGCAGATTTTTTCCGGAGTAGGTTGCCATTTCTTTCTGCGGTAGACCTGTCGCTAGCCAAGGTTATAGAACCCGGTATATCCTGCTATTTACCCATAGTTGGAGGGAGAAGAAGACGACATATACCTTTCACAATGGTATTAGCACGTATATGGATTTAAATGGAATTCGAATTCGGCTGTCTGAATCCTCAATCCGAGCTGCTGTTCATTACTCCACCGTGCCTCTTTCTTACTAAGTGAAAAAAACTGTCTTTGTATTTCTTACTGTGGCTAAAATGAAGTCGATATACTGTAGAACTGATGTCTTTAAGTAGTTAAAGCAAATTCTTCTGCCAGGATATGGCCCTTAATATGGCATAACACAACCAATTGAATACCACCATTTAACTAGTTTACACATATCTTGACATGAATAACTTTTTATTTAAAGCTTACATTTATTTTCAAGTAATACGATATATTTATATTAATTAATTTATTTATTATGAAACATATTTTTGACTTGATAAAATTACACAATATTGAAACAGCATTGAAGAATATTAACCATTTTATTTCTCAATTTTTGATTGGAAAATCATAAAATCTAATTACTTTTTGTAAAAACATTAAGAATATATTAATTTAATTTTAAATAAAATAGTATAAATCCCATATTTCTTTGTAAAGGAAATCCTGTGAGGATTCAAACATCCAACTCCGAGGTCAGCAGTCGAATATTTATACCACTGGGTTATTGCCTCGTTTGAAAAAAAATATGTAAAATTAAGTTTTTGCTTGCCAGTAACAATTGTAGTAATAGACATTATATTATATACAATGTGAACAAAGTTGTGAAGGTTGTGCAAAACTGAAACTCGAGTATATTTTACAAAAATGTATTTTTCCTATATAGTTAGTTTGATTTGATTGAACTAATCTCCATTTTGAGATGTATTTCCTTTTTAATAAAAATTAACTCTTATAAATCGGAAGCAAGTGAACTGGCTTAAAAATAAAAGTTCAGTTTACTGTGTATGAATAATACAAAAACTGGACCCTTTTTACATATTCACAAAATGGAAGAAATCCTGATTTTTATATAGTCTATGACATTCACAGGGTCATGTTACATCTACCTTTAAAACTTAATCTAATTTTGTTCTGTAATTTATGTGTGCATAAGGGACATTAAAATTACGCATGAGAATGAGAGATATAATTCCATTTTACTGTTTGGATAATAGCGAGAATGATGCAAATTTTATTGTTCTTTTTTAAACTAAATCGATATCAATCAGGTCGTAACATTCCCACTTCTATTTTTTGTATAATTTATTTATTAACAAACGCATTTTTGACTTGATAAAATTACACAATATTGAAACAACATTTATATTTATTTTATTTTTTTATTTTATTTTTTATTTTTTTATTTAATGTTTTATTTTTTATGTTTTTATTTTTTGTTTATTTTACTTTTTTATTTAAATCTATTAAATAAAATAGTATAAATCGTGAATACCATTAAATACAACAGTACAGAGTATAAGAGAATATAAGACATTTCATTGCTCGGTTATTCATTATAGCTTATTATTTCTAAATGCCTTAAAGTACAGATATTCCTCAACGACCAGTTCAAATTTCAACGACCTTATCGCTAAGTGAGCTGTTATACTAACCGTTATTTTAGGCATATTACGCGTGTAATGTAACCAGCTTTAAATAGCTTTAATATCACTTTTGCATAATTTATAATATTTTTAAAGGTTTACACAGTGAACTAGTGTACTGAATAGTAAATAAATAAACAAATATAGAAACAAGCCCTATATTCTGTACATTACTTCCGTGTGTATACAGTAAATTTAGTACAAGTAAATTTTTTAATCATGTTTTCGATTTATTTTTCATTTTCTTTATTTTGATTTATTTTGAAGAAAGAGAAACAATCCTGATCAAAATTTGTTAACAACATACTGACTGGATTGTCGATTGATTCTTTAAATTGTTTATTTTATGATATTGTAAAGCGAGTCCAGAAGGTCAATAAGTACTAAAGCGGTGAGTGACTCTATATATTAATTTAATTTTAGGAATTATTTGACCATTGTTTCTTTTTAATTAATATATGAAATTACCAATATCCTCTACATTTTTCCTTATATATAAACCTCTAGCATACCGCTAGCGGCATTTTTATCAACATCAATTTTTGTACAAAAAGTGGATCCCAGAGCTTATTCAGCTTAGTAAATATTTTCAGAAAATCTCAACTTCTAATTGAGCACTTAATATTTAATAACATCGACGTAGTTCTTGACCTGACCAAAAAGATAATTCAGCCAGAATCTATCAAGCTTCTGTGAGCCTATCACGTAACCAAAGTTAGCAATAACACATGAAACGTCTTTCATCTTCGACAGTGCGCCGATCGGAATCCTGTGAACTCGTCACACAGTTTCAGGCTTTACGTTAAAGTTCCTTAACATGATTCCAGCCTGAGAGAACACTCAATCACAATATTTTATGACGAATAGTCAACTCAAGTTTTCCACATTCAACTTCATACACGAATCTTTTTCATACGCTTTCAAGCTCAACATTAATTATTGCAATTAACATAAACACAGCTTGTTAAGAACCACTTATTTCAACTACAGATTATTTTCTTCAAACAAGAGAAAACAAATCAAAGAGTGACAATTCCGTAAACCTTAAAGTAAGTCGTAAACAATATTTCTCTATTTCAAATACAAACTTGAACTGTTTATTTTTTTTCTTAAATTACAATGATATCCAAACACACATTCTCATTATTGTACAGACCATTCAACAAGTTATAATCTATCAAACCAGAACTTAACCTTTCATCTAAACATAAAAGGACGTTTGAACATTTTAAAACAACCTTTTTACTCCAGTTGTTTGTTACATAAATATTTGATTCATTGTTGTGCAAAAACTGTTGTTTCACATGTTGTCCTTATGTTTGTTGAATGTTGAAAATTAATGTGAGAGGGAATTGGTAATTTCATACACGCAGCCTAATTTACTCAACAATTTTTTATCAATATGATTTAATCCATTAATACAACCTCCACAAACCAGTGATTCTTAATAGGGGTCAATATCGACCCGGGGGTAGGGGGTAGGGTGTAAGATTACTGGGCGTCAAGACAAAATAGCAACTTGGTGGTGGTGGGGGGGGGTCCATAGAGTGGAATGGTTGTTACAACTAAGAATTGGAGTTTCTACAGTAATCTGTGCCATATTTAAATACTAAAAATAGGAAAACGACTCTCAAACTAAAAGAAAATCAGATCAAGCGATTTACCAGATAAACATGATTGTAAATTTGAATAAAACATTATTGTATAATATATATATATATATATATATATATATATATATATATATATATATATATATATATAGTACATTAAATATAAAAGTGAACATAGAACAGGAAACAGTCTGTTTCATGCTAGATGCAATCATCAGGCTACGATTGGATTGCATCTAGCATGAATCTGTCGCCTCTAAGTGTATATGTTCACTTTTATATTTACACACGCTCTATCTGATATTGGGCACTTCATCCCATAAATAAATAACTTCTTAAGACTATATTTCTTCATATATAGTACATTATATATATATATATATATATATATATATATATATATATATATATATATATATATATATATATATATATATATGTGGTACATTATCTCTATATATATATATATATATATATATATATATATATATATGTGTGTGTGTGTGTGTGTGTGCGTGTGTGTGTGTGTGTGTATTGGCGCGAGTGGTTAGAACGTTCACTTTCTCATCATGGTCGATTTTTTATTGGACTGGATCGAGGTCGACCCTAGCATGCAGCATCTTTGGAAAAACATACCACGGGTTGAACCAAACCTTATCAGTGAAATTGGGAATTCTTGTGGCCCATCGATAGCTGTGCTAGCACGAAGCCACAAGTCATCATTGTTAATCATGTTATATAACACGCTCTCTCCCAGAAACTGTAACTAAGTTCTTCTCAGCAGTATAAATCACAGCAAACACAAATGTGCCTGGGCGATATAGGCATTGGCTAGACTATTAGACGCGTATTCTCCAATACGAGTGGCCAGCTATTATTATTATTATTATTATTATTATTATTATTACACACACACACACACACATATATATATATATATATATATATATATATATATATATATATATATATCAACATGAAAGTTGAATAAAAACTATAAATGGAAATTATATAAAGATTATAATTTATTATATAAATTAATAAATAATAATATTAATTTTAAATATTAATACGATCTCACTGAATGAATCTTCACTTTTAAAAAAATTATTAATTTCTCCCATATTTAATAATGGTTTGTTATGAGTTATTTTACTAGTGTACATAAATGTTCCATAGAATTTAGTTGTTAAATACGAGTTTATTTTTAATAAATTAATTTTACTTGAAAATAAAATCATATACATTTACTATTTTTATAATACAATACGTAAACTTATCTATTAGTAAAATATAAAATAAGCTTTTATTTTCATCGAACAGATATGAGGGTCCACCAAAAAAAAAAAATAAATAAAATAAGTGCAAATGTGGTCGAATTGTAAAAAAGGTTGAAAACTACTGATCTAAACTATAGTTATAAATTAGAATTTTGGAAAACGTGTTGGAATATTTCCAAGTTTTCATCTGAGATCATAGGGACTTTAAGGAAAATGGCCATGATATATGGGAAAAGTTTAGATTGATGCCACAAGTATAAGCGTTAATTGTCGATGAGAAAACTGTAAAAGATAAATAGAATAAAAAAAATCTGGAAAAAAACAAAACCAAAATAAACATCCCATCTTATGTAATGAAAAGATGGTTTCAGTTTTTGTCTCGTCAAACACAGGAAAGTGAAGTCACCACTCATCTAGCAATAGACTTTTTGATTAACACCTAATTCAAAACAACGAAACGGAACAAGTATTGTAAAAGTAATTCTTATCCAAGACGAGTTGTTCTAATTGTTATACATGGCAGGCTCAAGCAAATTTCCTCATCTTAAAGCTGACGCCAGTAGGCTATATGTTAATAATATTTTTATATGTAGCAACTATATTATTATTATTATTATTATTATTATTATTAATAGTAGTAGTAGTAGTAGTAGTAGTAGTTTTTCCTTTAGCTGCATATAAACCTCAGTGGGTTATTTAAAGCCGAAATCTAAATTTCATATACAATTTTTTTTCTTGTGATAATAATGGTTTTAGTGATACAAATCTTGCTAATTAGCCCATACCTGGGGGGATATGGATTCATAACTTTCCTAAGTGTATTTGCGCGTAAGTGAGTATAACAAACCAAGCTGGAATTGGAATTCAGCTCCCCGATTAACAGTTCCGAGCCATTATCCACTACACTACTCGCACATCAAAGCTTAAAGGATCTGTTATTCCCAAGTGATCACCCATCTAGGTTACTTAACTTCGGTGATCGTACGGGATCTGGAGTTTCAACGTGATATGGCCGTATGCACAGTAGTACTAGTAGCGGTAGTGGTAGTACTAATATTTATTTAAAATACGAACGAGTTATGCTGCAGAAGTTACAGAAAACTAAATCCCGAGTATCCTTTATAAAAAAATGTATTTTCCTAGGTAGTTTGATCTGCGTTGACTAAATCTAACATTATTTTCTGGAAATCTCTCTTTGAGAGTAAAAACTAATATTTAAAGAGAAATGGATCTAAAGGGGAGGTTTGATTTACTTTTGTTATAGGCTTACAAAATTGAGGAAATCCTGATTTTTCTGAAAGCGATTACCCTTTATTGCTTCATATTACATTTCTACAAATCGGTGTCGAATTCAGTTCTGCACTCTAGACATGATATGATAAATGATTCCAAGCTGGAAAGGACACTAGATCTAAACAATGCCGTTAACCAATGGGATAAAGCCGTTGGTTAGATCCAATGAATAGACCCAAAGATTTGTGAGTTCGAGCCCAGTACTGAACTCATGCTACAGCCTGGTATTGAACTAACCGCAGTGAACCAAAACTTGGAGAGATGAGTTAAAGGGGAATAACTGAGACATCCGAGACAGGCATGGTACGTGGACCAAATAAAGGGTTCGATTCAAAATCCCAATCACCCGAAGAAGGTCGGAGAGTACAAGTTCATGCATAAAGGTGTTTACTCAAGCAGCATCTTTAGAAGTCTTCAGTTAAGGGTTTATTTTTTGCTATTTGTGAAAGCTTGTCGTTTGTGATTTTATAGGGTCCGATGAAATATTATCGTCTTTAAAAAATATATATATATCCATTGATCCGTAAAAACGTTTGTATACAGATAATTGTTTAGATATCTCTGAATGAATTGGTCATATCGAAGCTAATACAACTCAGTACAGGACCATACTAGTTGCCTGACAATATTCGACTGATACTGCTGTAATAACAAAAAGAGCAAGAGAACGCTTAACGAAGCTCTATACTGCTTAGAATAATTGATACAAGCGTAGTGACTATTTATATTCCTCTACAAACGAAAGAGTTCTCCAAAGGGAGGTAATCATAAAACAAACGAGATTGCTCCCGATTACTTTATTACAACTGCTTTTTTTTTTTTTAGCATTTCACCCCAAGCAAAGCGGGATGCCGCTAGCACGCAAGAGGTTACAGAGAGTGGGAGAGAGAGTAAATAGGCGTGAGAGAGGAAAGGATGAAGAGAAGAATAGGGAATAGATCAAGGCATCTGGAGACTATAGCTACCAGGGAAACAAGTACTAAGAAAGGAATTCCACAGACGGGAGGTGCGAGACATGAAGCTATTGGAGTAGAAGACACTGCTACATTTAACAGTTTCGACAGTGAAAGGGTGGGATCGAGATGCCAGCCTAATTGCACGTTTAAATTCATGCAGTCTGGGAACCAGCGAAAGTAGCTCGTCGGAGCTTCATTATGAAAGATAGTTACTGGGTAGTAATTTTCTCAAAATATTTAGTACGGAGAACAGAACACAAAGGGAAAAGAATTCAGATATTTTCAAATTGCGTTAATGCAAAATAAACAAAAGCAGACGGAATTCGAAAAGAATTAAACTGTTCCCAGGATGGGAAAATCAAAAGTAAACTGTGTTTACTTACAATGAATCCACGACATACTTTGACACTAAATGATATAGATATAATATTTAATTAGCACAGGCTCATTAATAGACCTGTGAGTGGTGGAGTACCTTCGGATATACGATCCAGTCCATCTGAATGTGCTGATATTGACAACTGTGAGGTGTTTGGAAAGAAATATATTTATAAATGAAGATAAAACACAATCAGTTTTTCTCATATTTAATGAACGAACATGAAGTCTCCGTGATAAACTTAACGGCTGATCTCAGGGGTGTCGTGTTGTGCTCACCAGACAGCAATAACTTAATTGGTTGCTACAACTTCGTTTAGCAAATAGGGCATTACAACACAAATACACAGAAAACTAGTCTATGCAATCAATTTGAATACATTCAAATAGGAGAGTTTCAGAATTCACTGGTAAGTAGTGTTAGTGTTTTTGGATTAATGCTTAGACAGATACTCTCCCTAAAAATTACCACGGTCATGTGTTCTATCCTTGCTGGATATCCTAAATATATTGTTTTGGGGGTTAGAGTCAGTGATTTTCAACCGGTGAGCCGCGGCCAAATTATTGTACCGCGAAAATGTGTTTAATTATCCGACTTCCAGTTCGAGTCGGTGTTCGCTGTATTCACATGCACAAAGGAGAAAGGTATGAATCGACTTATTCTCATCCAAGATGTGAGTTAATTAGTAAAACTTGTATCAGTAAAGTAATTATTATCTCCAATTACAATCTGAAAATATTTTCTGGCTTTAAATAACCTGTAAAACGCTGATAAGCCGTAAAAACGAATAAACCAGTCTTGTGTATTGCATGCACCATTTTCTGAAGTAGCTGACCATGGCTGTTGATCAAATATACCATCAAATATGACATTTAGGGGTACATTTTCTTCCTTCAAATAAGGAACATGGACTAAATTTCGATAATAATGAATGCCTATCTACTGGAATAGACAGGCATAGCGGTTGAAATTAACACGCGTTTAGCGTGGGGCAATGGTTAGCGGGATTCATTAAGTTGCTCATTATTTGTGAGTTCGATTCTCGCTAGGTACCCCATAAAAATTCAGTATACCTAAGAAAGTTTGACATTTCATACAATCATCAAACCTAACCCAAATGAACCAACTATGTTATTATAAAGACATATACCAACCCCTTAGAGGAGGTTAATTCAAAAGCTTTTTTTGTGTGCAGATGTTCTAATGATAGTTCAAGCACCAGAATAATCAGAACTTAGTGGATATTTAATGTATGCCCGTTAGATATTTGCTAATAAGTATTTAGATATTTACGGACACAAAATGAATTAAGCCAGTAGACAAGAATTGAATAGGAGTTAAGAAAATGATGTGTTTTCCTTCCGCATTTATTTAATCTTTACAGCAAGTCGATCTGATTCAATTTACTATTAGTCGACAAAACGTTAAGAAAAGCAGATATCATGGTGATGGTGGCAAGCAGAGAAAAAATGCAATCTTAGAGAGAGTAGTAAAGTAGAAAGTAATGTTAAAATCAGTTATGGTAAGAAGACCGAATGGATGGTTGTCAGTCAAAGGAACCATCCAAGACGCGAGCTAAGAATTGGAAATGTTAAAATCAATTAAATACAGGAACCTAACTGTCTAGAAAGTGTTTAGACAGATGACACAAGATGTGACATTAACATCTGAAGGTACATTGGAATTGTTTAAAATGCCTTCCAAAAGCTAAGTAAAGTATTAACAAACGGGGGGAAAACGTTAGAACCAAAGAAAAAGGTATTGAACTGCTTTGTAATGTAAAACTCCCTATATAGTAGTGAATGTAGAACAATTTTATTACAAATGAAGTGGAAATATTAGGCAACAGAAATGTTCTATAGAAAGAAGCTTAGAATAACATGGATGGAGCATTTGAACAAGGGGGAAGATTTATAGAAAATAAAAACAAAAAGCACAGTTGTACTTAGAATCAGAATGCGGCAATTGAAATTTCTAAGACACACGAAGACAGAGAGCTTGGCGAATTTAACACTCACATGAAGTACTGATAGCAAAAGAAGAAGAGGGAAACAGCTAGTAACCTACATAATGAGCTTGCCTAAATGGATCTTAGAAAAGGGAAAGGGATGAAACATAAAGAGAGGAATATTACGCAGGGCAAAAAGTTGTAGAGAGCCATGATCTGACGGGACACGGACCATTAACGAAAATAATGTTAACATAAATGTCGATATAATCCTGTCTGTAGGATTCATTAGGATTCAACAAAAAAAGAGGTACCCGGAAACCTATTGTACATTATAAGAAATTAATAATTGCATGGAAATCTCAATGTAGACGTTTGAATAAAAAAAAAGACGAAAGGTAGAATAAAATTATGTGACTACTATATAGCCGTGTAAGACATTTGTGGTGAGCGATTTGCACATATATTAAGTTACTCTCTTCTTTCTTCAGCTATCATGACATATCATTGATAACACACTCTGCCAAGATATCTAGCGTACAGGTCAGCTTGAGTCGAAGTGAGTGCAAGACTTTCCAATGTGCAAATAACAAAAGAATAAAAAATAAATATAGATTTTATCAGCAAGAAAAATGAAATATTTATCTGTTGACTGAATGAGGAAATGTAAAATATCTTTTATAAATACTATTGAAAGGCTTTCCCTAAACTTTACGTGTAGACATGGAACGATAGAGATATGTTTTAATTACCCAGATTCATTAATAGATCTGTGGCAAATAAGGTAACTCGAGCCATCCTATTTGGGTACACTGTAGCAACATTTTAGGAGAGAGTATATTTATAGTTGAAGATAAAAACTCAATCAGTTCTCTCATATTTAGTGAATGGATATGAATTCTCCATGATAAAGTTAACGGCTGATCTCAAGGGTGTCGTGTTGTGCTCACCAGACATCAATAACCTAATGCGTTGCTTCGACTTCGTTTACGCAAATGGACCATTACAACACCGATATACTGAACACAATCCAGTGACGCAGAATCAGCAAGTTTCAATTTATTGTCAATCAGCATTTCTCCTCGAACCCTTGTTTTAAATAAAGGATAAAGATAGATATAATTGAATCTACAATTGAATATCATATCAATAAAGGAAAGAACAATCGTTGGATTTAAGGATACAAAATTCCACCAATTAATTCAGTGCAATAGTTATCAAACTATATAATAATTATCAATGTGCATTTATTTATATATTTCTTCATCTGCTGTGCGAAGGGTACTAAATCAATGTAAGTTACTAACTTTATTAGTGATTACTTTCCTTAGTGTATGGGTGTAGCCGAGTGGTTAAAACGTTCACTCCATGAGACTCGGTTTCGAATCTCACCAGGGTTGATTTGTCTGGAAGGTAACTTCTTGATGTTATCGGTCTAGATGAAAAGATCACAGCGTACGACACCTTTGGAAAGTATCTGAAAAACCATACTGCGTAACCCTTGGGGAGACGTCGGTGGTTATGGTAGCACGAAGTCATAAGTGCATCGTGAACGAGGGTTTGAGCGTGCTGGCCTTGTTCAGACTGTTGATCACGCTAGATAACGCGCTCTCTCCCAGAAACTGTAACTAAGGTCCGCTCAGCATTGTTGCAGCATAAACCACAGGTGAGCTCTGTGTTGAACAAACACAAATGTGCAACAGGGATTAGCTAGCCACTCCAGCAGGCAGGCATCCACGGATACGAGTAGCCAGCCATATATATATATATATATATATATATATATATATATATATATATATATATATACATATATATATACTTCCCTTAGTAGTCCGTCCTGTGTAAGACGATAAACTACAATATCTGCGTCCTGGGTAAGACGATAAACTACGTCCAACAGCAAAGCCTCTGATCAGGAGGTTTTGAGGAGCGTGAAATAACCTCTTAATTGGTGCTGTTCCCACGTTCACCCTGACCCGGGGTGGTAGCACCTGTTAGGGTCCCAGCTATGGGTAAATAGTTAACCCTTAAACTGGGGTTAAAACACTATGAAAGTGTAAAAATAGTTTTTTATACTTTCTAAAAAATTATTACCAGCAATACATTTTTGAAAAAATATATTACCAGTTATACATTTTTGAGAAAAAAAGTTTCCAGCTATCCATTAAAAAAAAGTACCAGCAATACATTTTTGAAAAAAAAATATTACCAGCAATAAAAATCTTGTCAGCATTAAATAATCCATTGAGATGATATGCCGCAAAAAAAAAAAAAAAAAAAAAAAAAAAAAAAATTCTTAGTAGTATTGATATCTATACAATAAAATGTATATCGGTATTTAGACAAAATTAATTTTCGAGCTAAATAAACCGTTTAATTAATCAGTTCTTTTACTCCGACGTTTCTTAGATTTCTACTTATTTGTAGTCTTTCATGTGAGACACTCAGATAGTTTTATCTGTTAAGTGATAGTTTTGCTTCAATTTGGTCTTGAAATAGGCTTTGTCGTCGCCGTCTTTGTCGTTCTGCTGCTAATCTTTTTCTTCCGAGAGATATTTCACAAATTTTCAACATGAAAATAATATTGAGCAAAACTCGAATTAATGTAGCATAAATACCATTGGTTAAAAAAAAAAAAAAAAAAAAAATAAAGGGAACAGTTTAAATAAAAAAAAATCATATGCCCATCTATTTTCGTTGTTATTTTTTTATATCAGCCTTATTGAATCAGTCCCGGGTATGACGATAAGCAACATCCGGTAGCAAGGTTTCTGATCGGGAGACTGGAGGTTTTGTGGAGCGTGGAGCCACCCACAAATTGCTGTTGTTCCCAGGTCCACTCTGATCCGAGATGATAGCACCTGTTAAAGTCCTAATTATGGGAGAATATTAAACCCCCAAATAAAGAAAAACATTAAGAAAGTATAAACATACATTTTTATAGTAAAAATACCAGCAATACATTTTTATGGTAAAATTACTAACAATAGCTATTTACGGCAATATATCTTTATAGCAAAAAGACCAACAGCAAAATTTTATCTGTAGTTGAAGTTATGCAATTGCATTCAAAATATATTTAGTTGAATCCATAAAGATGTATTCAAAATATTTAGGTTCCAGCATTAAATAACCCATGGAGGTTGATATGCCTCTAAACAAAATCACTCGAACTTTCTTGAATCTCAATACATTGTTTCAAGATTTTGTTTCATTGCATCTGTTAAGACTTTCTCATAAATGCCGTAATTTTGGACAACACATGTACACTCGTATGTTTATAAGCGTCGTTTGCATGGCATGCATTTGGCGTTCAATTCGGAAGTGTAATTGTAAACGCTCTTGTTCAGCGTAATGGATGTCAAAGAAAGAATTAACCAACAAGTAATACGAGTTATGTCCCTCTAGAATGAACAGTGAAATGGACGTGTTTGCTCATGCCGTGAAAACGACAGCAATTTTTACTAATTCATTGTCATTAGAAGCCTTTCGCAAGTGAGGCTTTATATATTTAGATACGTATGATCCATAAAAAATAATGATATTTACTTATGAATCAACACTTCTGCTTAGGCTTAGTGTTGTATCTGCGTTCTGACAAGGATAGAAGTGGCAGTAACCCTAGTTCTCTGCTGCAGAAGTGGTAGTTACCGGCCCTCTGGTGCCTATCTTAATATTTGGATGTCAATTTTAGGAAGGCACTTAATGATGCTTTCTGTGTCGCCACTGAACCCCAAAGCCACTGCATAGATGGTATCAACAAAAGACGGCTTCTTATTACAGTGTAAGTGTACATATGAACAAAATTTTCTACAATGCTTTCCTTCTAAAATCTGATTATACCTGCCCGTCGACTAAAAAATAAGGTAACATACTGAAAATACACTTAAGCAAAGTGGAAATCTTATCGTCTACTTTCTCTAACTTTATCTTTCGTATTGATATTCCAAGTACAAATATTATGTAAATTTAAAAGAGATACGAAAAAAGAAAATTATAAAAAAGTTTCTATTCGTTAAGTAAAAACTATAAGTAAAGTGACTGAATGAATGCGTAAAATAAGAGCTAAGTGCGATCGAATATGAAGCAGTAAATGAAAAGACCAAATTTGTTAAAATTTGATTTAATTATCAAATATTAATAAATTTTAACAAACTTAGTCTTAATTAATTTGTAAAATATACCTTGTTAAAACACTTACAAGATGATACTATGCATAAACTGCTGTCTAAAAAGAAAGATGTGTGAGATATATAAGCGGTACAATCAACTTCTGCTACTTCTACTACTTCCGGAATAAATATGATGATATTCTAAGCGTAGGTTAGATGTGGCACAAGGCCAAAAGTATTAGTCAGTCAGTGATCTATTATTTTCTATATCTCTTTTGATTACTGCACTAAAATGTTTCATATTACTGTGTCGGATTATGTCGATAGATAATATTCTGCTATT
Organism: Acanthosepion lycidas; assembly: GCA_963932145.1. NCBI lineage: Eukaryota > Metazoa > Mollusca > Cephalopoda > Sepiida > Sepiidae > Acanthosepion > Acanthosepion lycidas. The sequence goes on along the minus strand of OZ010585.1, from coordinate 66,849,836 downwards.
GAAAAGAAAAAAAAAACGTGTTAGCTTTATTGATTAAAATTCTATTTGGTTTTATTTCCGATGCCTCATGTTATTGCATCCTGGTGTTCTTCATTCAGAAGACACAATGATTCTCTCGATACGTTCTGCAAATTCCTCTTGAGTTGTGGTGAGTGCAAGAACTTTTTGACGTCTTTCGCTATTATTGATTAGTCATGGTTCGTTTCGTGTAATGAAATAATTCCAAAAGAGAATCCCTTGGTTAACAATACAAATGTAGACGGAAGTAAAACCAAAGGGAGAGAACTCATCACTTTCATCTGCCGAATAGCCAAATTGATGAATACTGTTAGGTAATAATTATGATAGCGGTGAGCACTTGTTTCTGTATTCCTTTCTTCAGCAGTATGAATAGAATTTTCTTGTTCCTACTTTTCTGTACCAAATGCATATGCCGCCTATAATACTCGTGCGGGTAGGAATTTTCTCGCTTGTAAAATAAGCGTGCTATTTCGAATAAATGTCCCGTCAGGAAAGTGTATGTAAGATTGTTGAATTAGGGACAAAATCAGGCAGTGGAGAAAATTATTTGAAAAATAATAAGCGTGTCATACCAAGTAAGAACAGTATAGGCGTGAAATAATTTAATCCTCCGGGAGCTTGTATTTAGTATACAATTATACTTTAGATGTATATATGCTAAAACAGAAATTATTATTATTTTTGTTATTATTATTATTATTATTATTATTATTATTATTATTATTATTATTATTATTATTATTATTACACGCTGATTTATTATTGTTTGTTATACACAAGAATAGAAAGGGACGTAAGATACAGATTTTTGTTTTCACCGGATTTATTCAACGTTTACAGCGAAGCGATTATATGAAAATTCCAGGGTGGTCTGAAAGTCTTGTCACCTCCTACATAATGCATTTTATTTCAGATGGCTGACACGAGCTCCTGCAGTTTGGAAGAGAAGCTGCTTGCAAGTGTATAGGCACATGAACTTCATCAAGTACATGTGCTTCGTATTACTTGTTCTATTTTTCTCATTACTTTTTGGTAGGGGATGACTTTCGGACCATCCTGTAGATTTCCCTGTCCTTGTCGGCATAATCATAACAACGTCAGATATGGTATTGATGGTAGGCAAGAACTACGAATTGGAGATGTGAAAATCGCTCAAGTAAGAGAATTTAAATATCTGGGGAATATTTTAACAGAGAACAGTACATATGAAATCGAAATCCGAAGTGGCATACAATCAGAAAAAAAAATGTTGAAATTTCTGTGACACATGATTAAGGAGAATTTTGAAAATTTAAGCCTCAAAGAACATTTCGGGCAAGAATGGTAGATGGAAACTGCGAATGTTTATTGGGAAATATTTACGGGTAATATGTCAATGGCGAAAATGACAGAAATTGGATAATAAAACATCAGAACTACAAAGGATAGAAAGTTGTGGAGAGTCATGATCGCTCATTTCTTGAAGAGTCACAAGATTTATGGTCGTTTTACATACTAGTTTCTTATGATGCTTGTATTTGGTAACTTCACGGAATCGTGAAACAAGCACTTTATTCAATTCACAGGAACAGATATTCTTATTCACCTCGCAATAATAGAAGATATTCTCTTATTAGTCAATTCTACACTTTAGCCTTTGTTATGCTGATTTTTTCTCAATTGAGGACATGTATTAAACTGACAGACTTCCGACCAACAGAGGAAAATACATAAACGTAATATTTGTATCCAGGAAACTATTTCTCCATAGAAGTGTTAGGTGATGGAATTTCGAAGACTTCATCATAATGTATTCGTTATTTTTTTCATGAGTTTGCTAATTATGAAAGGCATCTAAAATAAGCTAAAGAGCATTAAGATTGGAAAATTTACCACAGACACAACGTCAGAAGCAAGTCGTTTCGATATTGCTATTCCCATGGCACATTTTCGGACACGCCCTATTCCTTAGTTCCACCGATATAGACGATTACATTTAAGACCCACGATATTGTGTCCATTGAACCGAAGCACGCATACTCTCTCCTTGTTCAAATTATAAAGAGAAATTACAACGAAGACAGCTTTTTCCCAAGAGCCTCTGTTTTGTGGAATACTTTACCACTTGGATGCTTCTCTGAACGCTAGAAGCATATCCTTTTCAAAGCAATTGCTTATCATTACCTATCCTACATGTCCACATAATCCTCACTACTTACTTCCTACTCTTACATTTATTTCACACATAACCCTCTACCTTCAGTGGCTCTTGAGCCTTGTATAGGGTGAGCATTCATAAAAAAGACAAAAAATAACAAATATAGTGACTATGAATTATTATATATATGAATAAGTATAAATTCATTTTTTCCATATCTAAAATATTTTTATGCTTTTTCTAAATTCAGTAAGAAATATTTGAACATGTATGATATTCAACCAATTCTTTTAGCATTTTGGGGAAAATGTTAGAGGCAACGCGACGTGATAAGATGTCAGTGAGTTTGGCATAAATTTCTTTTGTTCCTGTCCGTCAATGTTCAAAGGAACATTAAATTCTGTTTATTACTTAAACTATAATCCTCTAGCCTGTTTAATAATAACCATTCTGCGTCCCTAATCAGTCGCCAATCGACCCTTTAAGGAACGATGTCATTTGATAGTTTTTCTGAAATGTACAGAATATATACGCTCACCTCGTCATCTCATGTACTATAATGCTGTACTCTCGTTGTGTCTCGTGTTATCTGATCTGACTTATTTTAACAACGAGGCAACTGCTCGTCTGATATTTATTGGTAGCAATCAAATTGCATTCAGATTTTAAAGCCAACATCAAAAGAATACCCTTTGAGTTGTAATGTTATTAAAGCAACTATGGAAGCGATTCCAGTTCTTAGAATTTTATTTTATAAGCTTTCTTTTTTTTTTACAGTACTTTCCTATCAGTATTAAATATATTTCCATTCACTGGGTATCTTTTATGACAAAAGAAGCAAAGTAATTATTTAGGGAGGATTTCTTATCCAATTTGTGGAATTCCCTTCGACTGGGATAATTGTAGGGTTTTAGTGGAGAATTAGGACGATAGATTGGCAAATTGAAATTGTTGTAATATTGTGCCTTCCACAAACAACGTTTCTCCGCGGGCGTTTTGGGTGGGATTGGCTGGTGTCGTAACGTTTATCTGCGAGGAAAGCAGGATCGATCAGCCGAGTTCAAATTCTGGTTACATTAACTTTTGTTCTGTTACGTTATAGGAAGGCATGTACCTATCTTTTCTCCCCAATAGTTATGCTTTAAATAACAGAATAGACGGGATTCTCTTGCCTTCAGTAGCAACCATTACGAAAGAAAAGAAAAACTGCTATATATTCAAAAACCGTATATATTCTAATAGGAAATCACTCCAAGATCTTTCGTTGCAGTTCACAAATAATAAATGGTATCTGAGGGGAACCATGATCACCTAAGACTTGAAAGATATTGCATTAAAAATCTTAAAAGTGGAGAATGACATACTTGAATACAGTGACAAGATTGTATAGCCACAGCATGGTTAAGAACTATTTTTAAAAAATATTTTCGCTTTGAGTACCATGGCCGGTTTAGAAAACGAATTCATCCATTTTTATTGCTTGATACGTTTTAAATGTCTGAATATATATCTTTTTTATTTATTTAAGAATTGAATAAATGTTGATGAGAAAGTGCTGTCAAACTCTTTCGATTCGTTATAGATAAGCTAAACTTCATTAAAATTTTGTCGCGCTAAGTAAAAATGGTCATCTTTCTAATTTAATCAAAATGGCTGTTTGGTAGATAAATGAAACAAATCCGTGGCCAGCGACATAATAGACAAGAGGATTCATTCAATATCAGTCAATAGGGTAGATTCAAAGGTCAGTTTTGTGGCTTACCATTGGGAGCGCTACCGACGAACACCGAGGTCAGATATGAATAACCTCAGTTTAACAATTCGGGAAGGATCTCTTGTCGCGTCAACAGTTACATTACTGCAAAGAGAATATATTAGGTGCATTGTTATAAGAGTGGGGATATCAGTAGTAATAACAGCGATTATTACAAATGACCAGAGCATTCATTTCTGCTGCCATTTTCTTTGAAAAGACTCTACCCAGTAGCCCGAATATGGTATCATGTACAGCTCGCCTGTTCGCATCAAAGTTGCGTGGGAACTAATAAAGGCGCGTAATAAAACTGAATACTGTCACTTTTGACGCCGAAAGGGTCATTTGTTTTCTGTCGGGTTTAAGTGGGCGGTGGAGACTAAACAGAAATTTAGATGAAGAGAAGCAAATGAAAGGTCAAAGGAATAAAATCATGCAAAGTCTCCCCAAGTGGGCGAGAAGATTACGCATAGGCTGCTTTACAAATGCATCAGGACAGTGGCCATTTTGATCGGTATTAATTGGCAGCAGTATTATCAATAAAGCTGAATTGATGATCCTGCATATCTTGGGAGTTTCCGGAATGTCAAGTTATTAGAAGGTTTGATCAGCGATCATAAAGGATGCAATTCAATTTTTGGCGTTTGCGTGTAGTAATTACACTTAACGTTTTAAGTGACTCATCATGATGTAATGTTTAGAGAGCTGCTTGAACATTCCCACTGAGTAGTGCGTTCGAGCCTTACTGGGTGGCTTATCCTGGTAACCTTGTACTAAATTGAACTAAGCTTAAATTAAGACTGCAGTGAATATGTTATATTATTATTATATATTATATTATTAATTTAATGATTAAAAATGGCTTTAAGCGAATGAACCCTCTAGGTCTTAAAGATGACTATCCTTCATACGATATAGATTGACGCTACATAATCACAAACAAAGATAATAACAAAAAACACACAACGGAAAGACTTCTAACAACGACAACAACAACGAAAAAAACAACAACAACTAAAATGATTAGCACATGTGACTAGAAGGTGAACTAATGGCATAATAAGGATGTTGATTAGTCACATTGCCTTAAACAAAATGTTTGGAAGGAAACCTCCATACTAGAATGAACTATAACACTTAGTGAATTTGCGAAACCCATTTTCCTGAAAGAACTGTTTGAAATGAAAAATCTTTTAAAAATTTCAGCCATTATATTGACTGTTCGTTCTATTACTGCCAAATGTTTTCTGGTTAGGTAACGGATATTCTCACCATTCCCATGATCAGAAGATATCCCGTCTTGATAAAAGGACTGATATTTCAAACTTTAAACTAGTATATTCGAGTTACTTTAAATGCATTCATAGTGGTATGTGAACGCCTATGTGCATCTCGTAGACGAATTCTGGAGTATCGAGAATTCTATTTATATATTTTAATCACTCACGTAGCCTGCTGTCAAACTAATCCCAGCTTAGTAAATTCATATTTTCCCACATGTTAATGACTTATGTCTCTGAATGTGTGTATATATATATATATATATATATATATATATATATATATATATATATATATATATATATATATATATATATTTATTTACTTATTTATTTATATAAATATAAATATATATAAATATATATATATATATATATATATATATATTTATTTATTTACTTATTTATTTATATAAATATAAATATATATAAATATATATATATATATATATATATATATATATATATATATATATATATATATATATATATATATATATATACCCACCTGACGCAGTACCTAAAAATACCATGCATATTTATTAATACGCAATATTCAGGTGCTGAGTTTATGTTTAATAAAAATATAAAACACGACTATTCTAAATACTTTTTTTAATAGTTTTAGATTCGTCTATTTTAATATATATATATATATATATATATATATATATATATATATATATATATATATATATATATATATATATATATATATATATTTAAATACCATGAACCCCGATTTATTTTAAATATAAAATATATCCCTTCTATTCTAAATACTATATATATATATATATATATATATATATAATCGTTGATATGAATTGAAATACGACTGCAATTGTGTAGCGATTTTAAAATGTTTTTCATGTAATATCCTAATATAAAGAATATTGGTTTACATTGAATTGAAGCCTCTTTTAAATTAAATGTTACAAACGTTGGAATTCTACTCTAATCGTTCTCGTCTGATATATATATATATATATATATATATATATATATATATATATATATATATATATATATATATATATATATATACATAAACTCATAATCCCTGTATAATATATGAACTGCGCCAACATTGCATTAACCAGATATTTTTCTTAAAATTTTAATTATGTAACGTTCAGTCTCTACACAGCTCCTGAAGATTGCGTTATGCATGAAACTCCGTGTCATGATCCCAGTGAGGAACAATATGTATATTTATTAATAGACGGACTTTTACATAATTGTTCAGCTCATTCGGGAGGAAATTTTATTAACAGACTGACGTTTTTCTCATTTTTCATTATCGTTATACTCATTTTGAGTTAATTACATATATATTACCATAAATGTTATTTTAATGGATACACACAGATTAAATTAATTCTCATTCTGGTTAAGTGGTTTGCAAGCTGATCTTATAAATCATCAAAACTCAGTTAATTCCTTACAGAATGCTTCATATATTTATTTCTTGTCTTGGACTGAGCTTATTTTCCTGAAATATTCAACCTGTACAAGGTCCAGAGATGCTCAAGGTAGAAGGTTACTGAATGAGAAGAAAGTCAGAGCAGATTATGAGGATATGTGGGATATATAATTCTTGACTCTAAATTTGAAGAGGTTACAGATTTTAGTAATCGTGGATGCATCCTGTCAGGATCCTGATCCACAAAGTAATGCCTCTCGGAAAGAATGTTCTCGGCTAGAAATTCAGTTCTACCAGTAGAATACGAAGGGAATAAAGATGGTTTAACTCAGTGAACATGGTATTGTGGGCTCTAGATATAAATGTGGAACCAATGAATGTAGCTGGTTTGAACATTTTCCATATAAATATCGACTGAGTAGCGATAGGCTTGGAACGTTTCGTCTGCGGGATAGAGAATATAGAGTTGAATATCACCTTTATCCTGATATTCTCACTGTCGTGATTTTTTTAATCGGCATCACCTCATGCAAGGCATTAAAGCCACTAAGACATAACAGTTACAAGGCGTGAAAGAATTAGGAACAAAAACTTTGATAATGACAGGAAAGTGGAAAGAGTAATCAGGAAGACAGTAGGTAGCGATTGTCATTGCATTTAACTTTTTGCAGATTATAGTTAGCTGGAAAGCATGGAGCCGGAAGGGAGTCCCAGAAGAAAGAAGAGAAACTGTTAGCATATAATATATGTTTGCATATAGCCAGCTCAATTGTAAATTGATGAGATCTTGACGCCAGTCTAGTACTGTGCTGAAATTCTAAAAGTCTAGTTGCCATAGCGAATAGCTCATCCGAACAACTACCATGAAAGTATTTATAGAAAAGACACAAAGGTTAGAGTGTTTCCTTCGTTTTCTTTTACAAGTCAAATCAGTGGTAGATTATGTAAGTCAGTTAACTGCTTCTTCGACAGAAAGATGAAACAGCGTTTCAAATAAGACCAACAGAAAGAATGCTATAATTTTTGTGAACATGGCCCAGTGATTAATTGTGCGAGTGGTTTTAAAAAAAAAATGCCTAATTCCTGCTGCCTGTGTCACGAAGACAACAGAATGAATCAAAACCCTCTCTTCAGGGTAACGGTACGGGGTTGTGATTTCGAAGAATCAGGCATATCGGCATCCGTTTTACTCCCAGATTTCCCCGGGGACAAAACACGAGAGAACTAGGCTAATAAGACGGAAAGCTGTAGAATTAATCAGTATGGAATTTTGTATCATTAAATGTTAACCGAGCTTTTGTATAATAGGTAAAAAATTGAAAAGATTTCCAATTTATTATCCTCTTTCTTCCTATATCATATGAAGCATCGCATTGATTAAATGAATAATACTATGGTAATCAATTATTCCACTGATCCTTTTTATCAATAAATAGCGAAGAAATAAGTTATAGACTTTACACCCACGCTTTAATATGCTACATTCTTTTGCCAAAATCTATAGGCGGGTAACAATGATGTTAGAAATTCATAGTTGTTAAATGATGTTCATGCAATGATAAAATTACTTATAGAAACAATATATATGTACTATCATCCGGTTCAAACTTCCCCCTGTCTTTTGAACAGAAGTAGAGGCTTATCCCTTGTTTCCTGTTTAGGACTGTTTCCGGTTTTTTCTAGTGTCTACTTCAACTCTATACTTATAATGTCTCCGCCTAAACACAGAAATCTTTTTTTACTACATACTTACTTTTTTTCCCTTAATAGGAGTAGATAGGTTCGTCTATCGTTCGGTTTACGCAACTTTTTTTTTGAATAGGAGTAGAGGTTTATATCTTGTTTCATCTTTAGGATTGGGTTACTGGTTCCTTCTAAAGTCTATGTCTAAACTTAGAATATTTTTTATTATTTATTTTTTACATTTATCCTCAGTAGGAATAGATTAGTTCGCCTATCACCCGGTTCAAACAACCTCTCCCTTCTTTTGAAAAAATGTAGAATTTTATCCGTTGTTTGAGATTTTTTGAGGCTGAATTTTCCGGTTCCTTCAAAATATGTTTCTTTTCTTTTACTTTCAGCAGCCATTTGCATCATAGTGGCGTTATTGATTAATCAACAACAAAAGAAAATTGAAGATGCTTGGTAAGTTTTGTTATTAGGTAAGATTGTAAATGTCTCAATTTTCTAATCAAGGTTGAATTTTCTGCTTTGAAGAAAAAAGGATGAGCACCTTTAGGTATTGAGAACTGACCACTTGTATTAATGTAAAATGCACAGCTATTGCAGTCATGAGCATGTACAAGCTCTGTAAGGAGAGTAGGTTGTAATTTAATTGTTGTAATTTTGGCTAATCCTCGTCGCCAAAATGTTGTAACCTAGGGAAGTTTACTGAATAGAAGAATCAAACGAAGATTGGTAATGAACGATAATACTTAGGACAAGAACACACGTATAAGATTCGCCATCGGCGCGTACAAGGCGTATTCAACTGTTAGAAGTGAGTCAAGTGAATTCCACAATGAATCTTCGAATGCAGAATATCAACCAACCGTCTACGCGGTCAGATATGGCACAGGGCCGAATTTAATGTGGAGTATCCGAACCCGTAGGCTCAGATAAAAATTCCCCGTAGACCCAATATAAAACGGGGTCGGGTCGCTGTTTCCTTAGACGAGACTCTGCCCTTCGACATAGCCTCGTCTGGGGATCCTCTTTACCCGGAGCTATAAAGTTTGACCAGCACAGCTGGAGACGAATCTCCAACTGCAGAATATCTACCAACGTGCAGACCACGTACAATATTCAGTATGGGATTGGGGCATACATATTATCGTCTGTAGGTATGCTACAACATTAATAAGGATGAAATTAGCATATCGAGGCCAAATGATCCTAGGGTCAACTTCGAAATACATCTCTTCGCATCGCATACATTTATCACAGTTTGTTTTTCATTATCCAAAACGGTTTGTAAAGTTAGATCTTGAGTTCTTCATTAAACTTATACAGCGAGGCAATTCTGAGAGAATTAGATGTCCTACCAGGATTCATTATCAGTGGGTCACGATCTTAAAAACATAAGATATGCAGATGACACAATGTTGATAGCAGACACGTAAAATACAATACAAAAGCTCCTACAGAAGGTAGCAAAGGGAAGCAAGAGTAATGAACTAATGTATAAACTACAAAAACACAAAATGATTCATTTGAATTATACATATATATATATATATATATATATATATATATATATATATATATATATATATAGATAGATAGATATATAGATAGATAGATAGATAAACCTACTGAGCCAGACAAACCTACCCAGGTTTCACCTAAGCGGATCGTCAGGGAAAGCTGGATAATGTAAAAACTACAAAAACACAAAATGATTCATTTGAATTACAACTATATATATATATATATATATATATATATATATATATATATATATAGATAGATAGATAGATAGATAGATAGATATATAGATAGATAGATAGATATATAGATAGATAAACCTACTGAGCCAGACAAACCTACCCAGGTTTCACCTAAGCGGATCGTCAGGGAAAGCTGGATAATGTATAAACTACAAAAACACAAAATGATTCATTTGAATTACAACTATATATATATATATATATATATATATATATATATATATATATATATATAGATAGATAGATAGATATATAGATAGATAGATAGATATATAGATAGATAAACCTACTGAGCCAGACAAACCTACCCGGGTTTCACCTAAGCGGATCGTCAGGGAAAGCTGGATATAGAGGCAAAGAGAAATAGCATATTTATAGGCGATAATCAAAATCATACCACGTGACCAAAGAAAAAGAAGAAAAAACACAAGAAAAAAAAACAACACCGGAGGTGGGGGTAAAGATTTATTCAAACGACTAAAAGGGGAGGATATAATTAAAACACGAACAATAAAGGTGGAATGACAATACAAACGGGGTCATTAGACCTAATTCATATGTTAAGAATCTCGGTTTTAGAGTTTAATAGATCGTTAGGTTGATTATATGAAGCTATGGCTAATTTCTCTTCTGTACATAGCTTACAAAATTTTTGGCCTGCTTTAGATTTGGGTCATTTTTTTAATATTTCCCATTTGAGGATGGGGTCTTTATTGTTTTCTTGTCTAGTTTTCCATACATAGGTGGATGCTCTACGGTTGTATTGAGTTCTTTTAGTTAGTTGTTTACTCGTGTCGGGTTTTTTTCTTTGGGCTTTGAACCTGTATCTGTGCGATTTTTTCGACAGACTTTCATGTTTCTAGCTCTTTCTTTTTTTAAAACATTTTTTCCTTCGAGATTGATTTGATTATTGGCAAATAAAAAAAAGTTACCTATATATATATATATATATATATATATATATATATATATATATATATATATTAGAAGGCAGTGAAAATAAGTGGATCTCACCTAAAAACGCTTCATCCGGACGGGCTTAATCACAAATTTAACAACATAGATAGAATTAATATATAGCCCAATAAATCAGGACCTACCCACATTTCTCACCCACACAAGACAGACATGCTTGCGGCGGTGTTGAAGCCTCACACTTATACACACACCCAAATGAATATACACACTTACACGCATCATACGCACTCACTCCCTCCCTCAGAACCAAAAAACACACACTTAAGAGAGAAACATCCCCTTTCCAAGAACCAATAAAACTGTCAAAATGACCAAAGTATTTCAGAGCAGCATGAATCCATCAGACTCTTATCTTAAATAACAACTTAAAATAGACTGTTTGACCAACACAAGGACTGAACAAAACAATAAATGAAACAAAAACAAATGAAAACTACAGACAAAAGCTAATTTTCTCCATCAAGTCATTCATTTCTGTAGTTCATTGCTACCAGCAAGCAGATTTTTTTGCTTCTGAAGATGGCCATGTTGGCCGAAGCTAGTCGACGAATCTAAGTGAAATAAGAAAAATGAAAGAATATAAATCTACAACCCAGTGTGTCTGAAGATTTTTTTAAATATTTTTTATTGTTCAAAACATATATATATATATATATATATATATATATATATATATATATATATATATATAGTATTTACATTATTTGGACTATTGTCCTCATCTTTGTTGCTATATTTATCACAACGTTTCGGCCGTTGTACGCTCCGGCCTTCTTCAGGTGGTTGCAAGTTTGCTGTTATCATTGAATGTTATTACCAGAGCTCATATTGCAACTTTGTTATAATTGCTAGGCCACAAAAATCTCCTGAGCCAACCAAGCATAGAAATAAATACAATATGGGAACCAGTAATAAGGAGTGCCAGAGAAAAGCAATTATAACAAAGTTGCAATATGAGCTCTGGTAATAACAGGAAATGATAACAGCAAAATTGCAATATGAGCACTGGTAAAAATGGTTGCTGAAAAAATTAGGTTTATAATACCCAGGAATTCATGCAGATGTCCTCAAGGACACATGGCACAGTGGATAAAGGCGTTGGTTAGATCCAGTGACAGGACCCAAAGAGCGTGAGTTCAATACCCGGTTGGAGAACTTATCAGAGGGAAAATTAGCAGGATAACTGATAACTGACATCCATCAAACATGGAAGTAGAACAGTCTACCCCAGTGATCGAAATAAAGGGTTCAATTCGAAATTCCAACCAACTGAACGGCCGAAACGTTGTGATAAATATGGCGACAAAGATGAGAACAATAGTCCGAATAATGTAAATACTGTACATAGTACCTCATCTCAGAAATATAGACAGACTCTGATATATATATATATATATATATATATATATATATATATATATATATATATATATTGTGCACCCGGATATTTACTAAGCGATTTAAATTTACCCAATGTATATTATTTATTGTTCTCTAAGCAGCAGACAAGGAAAGGTGCTTTTAGATAAAGTAGTGAAGAGAAGCTAGAAAAATAACTAATTAAAAACTACACGGAGACAGAATGCTTGGTTGTCAGCAAAAAGATGAGCCGAAAATGCAAATTATAAATCGAGGATACTAAAATCAAACATGTACAAAAATTTAAATATTTGGGAAGTATTCAAACAGAGGAGGGGAGTGTGACACTGAGTTTCGAATACGTATTGGGATGGCCGAAGATGCATTCCAAAAGCTAAGCAGAGTATTAAGAGACAGAAACTAAGCAGAGTATTAAGAGACAGACAAATTTCGTTAGAAACAAAGAAAAAGTATTGAACTGTTACGTGTTATCTGTCCCCTTGTATGACAGCGAATGTTGGAAATCTCCCCAAAGAAGAAGAAAACAGAACAAGAAAACAGAAATTTAGTTCTACAGAGGGTTGTTGAGGATACCATGGACCGAACATGTGAGCAACGACGAGGTTTTAAAGAATATAGAAACAAAAAGGAAACTTACACTTAACATCAGGAAGAGACAGTTGAAATTTATAGGTACGTAATAAGGAAGGATAGCTTGGTAAATCTGATACCCACAAGGCAAACTGAATGTAAAAGGGAGAGAGGAAAGCAATGTGTAACATACTTGATGAGATTGAGTGAATGGATAGTAGGAAAGGATTTGGGAGATATAACAAAAAGACAAAACATTAAGAGCTACAAGAGACAGGAAGATGTGGAGGGCCATGATTGTCTACGTCCTGAAGGACACGGCATATAAAAGAAGATTAACTTCATCATTCTTCTAAATGTCGTCCAGAGTTACTCAGGCTTACATAACTGAATGGAAGTACTCTGCCTCTGTGGATTAAATAAAGAGTGATTTTCAAAATTTCCTGAAGTTTATTAACTACGACAGATATCTGAATGATAATAATTCCTAATCGGAAAAAAAGCAAACAAAAAAAAAATTGTACAATGTTTTCTTAAAAAGAAATATTTATAAACTGTCCATTTGAAAACATGCAAAGATTTACTTCTAATTTGTTCCCAACATTGTGTTTCTTGCAGCTTTTTGCACTTTATTTCACTGTTGAACTAGATAGATGCAACTGCCACTTCTACTCTGACAGTTTCCTTTCTCGCACTTCCCACCTGCTGAATTCCCTTTTGAATTTTTGCTTCTCTGAGAGCTACAATCTTCAAAAATTTAAATGTAACATCAATCGTCATCTTCTGTCTTCTTGAACCTTGTTACTTTAATGTCCATTCCTCAATCCTCCTCATAGTCAGTGTTCTCTTTCAATTTCACTCCACTCTGTAACCACCTAAGTTCTAGTGGCATTATCGCCTTTCATGGAACGAAACGACTAAAAATGTCCTTTTTGATCGGTTACCAAATTATTCAAGATGGTTGAAATATATATGAAGCGACGTCATATTTTCTGGGCGCTTTTAAATTCTATTATTACTGTTTTGAAAATTTGTACGTGTGAAACACTTCACTAATACATAATTTCACACATACTTTAGCTGTGTTGTCACACGTGTAACTACATATAAGCTGTTTTTTATTGTGTATTACACAGTCGTTTTGAGTGTTTGATTTTATGCAACAGCATGTCTTTCATATAACTTCCATTTATACGATCAATCGACTAAAAGAGAGATCTCTAGTTTCTAAAGATTTTATTGGAGGGCCATAAAATTATATGGGTGCCTCTGCAATATCACAGATTTTTGGACAGCATTTATTATTTGAAATTGAAGAATTATAATCGTGCAATCAAAGATTAAAAAAAAACAAAAAAACAAAATGGCGTTAACCCAAAAAAAAAAAAAAAAAAAAATTCCCAAAGAATGACAATAAAATTATTGCTCGTGTTTAACAAGGATTTTTATTTGACTCAAAAATGAAATCACGAAAAAGAACTTTCCTAATTAATGAAATCTGTTCACATGTATTTTCTTTACAAATGTTCATTCAATGAATTTCGATATAACCACTAACAATGGTATGGTTTATACAACCAGTGGCGGATCTACTATGAAATTAATGAAGTTTAATTTTCACGGCCCCTAATACCAGAGGGACACTGAAGCAATTTTTTTAATGAGTGTTTTTTTTAACAAAATTGATGTTTTTTAAAAGTATTTTTTAATATATGTATAATATGTGTGTGTGTGTGTCTAAGCTAAGCTTTACATCCGGGTGCAAGATTAGTCATTCATAAAGAAATATGTCAAACTAGAGAAAGTCAGTCTAGCATGTATATGTTGAAGGCTTCTGCTTGTCAATGGTAGTACTTTGCTGAGAAGTAGTCGACCCTGCTTGATTCAGGTGAATAAGGATGCGGAACTGTACTCGTCCACGGCCTACATCCAACTCTCACACATGGCTCCAAGAAGTCGTATGGGCACTGCGACAGACACATACCGATCGACGGCATTGACTTGTCGGCTAAACTATGGGAGGGTATTCGGAAGAGTTTCACGACCCGACTGGTAAAGGGGTTCATCTCTCCCCTACCCATTTGCACCAAGCGGCCATTGGCCAGTTTTGACCTCTGGGCATTGGATCTACGCCTCAGAGGTCAACGGCTTCAATCAACACTGGGCGAAGAATTTTTGTGACGAGGGACGGGGTGACCTCAACATCTCTCCTGCAAAAGGCACCGGCATGCCATTGCAGTATTTTGTCCTGAATGTCACCATGAACCACGATTACAACAGAGGGGAGTGGTGCCTATAGCGGCATAAATTACACTAACGAAATAAATGATAAGAGTGATTGTTATTAAAAGTGATAGAACCTTGTTACTTTAATGTCCATTCCTCAATCCTCCTCATAGTCAGTGTTCTCTTTCAATTTCACTCCACTCTGTAACCACCTAAGTTCTAGTGGCATTATCGCCTTTCATGGAACGAAACGACTAAAAATGTCCTTTTTGATCGGTTACCAAATTATTCAAAATGGTTATTCAAGCCAATGGGTTGTAATGGCTAATATTGGCTTTAGAATATGCTCAAATACCAATTTTATATGGCCTCAAATTTCCCCCGTAATTTGTCAAATTTCAAAGTTTTCTTGGGAGCTTATAACGCCTGAATCCCCGAACTTTATGGGCTCGTTGAGTTTGTTAGAATCTATTCATAGCCAAGTTGAACCCTCGGAAAGTGGTTTCAATGTTTCCCTCATATCTTTCCATATTTCAGGGTCCTCAAAATGTCGGTCCGCCACTGTACATATCCTTAAACGCAAGGAAAATAATTTTATCGTTTACTATTTTTCATCTTTTACATTATAATTTCAGTCTTTGATAGATGATGATTTGATCGATGCTTAATACTTAATGAATCATTATCGATTCATTAAGCATTAGGATTTATCCTAATAGCAAGAAATGTGGAGGCTTGCGGACATATCACATTTAAATACAGTCTTCGTACGATCAGTGAACTTAAGCAACATCGAGCATTGTCAATAGCTAGATGGGTGACCGCTTGGGAATGTGTGGGCGGCGTTTTAGCATTGGAAATCGAAGAGCTGAGTTCACTTACATGCAAATATTCTTGGGAAAGATATGAATTCACCTCTTCTCTCCCCAGCTATGGGTTCATTAGTAGGACCTGTATGAGCAAAAATCATTATTTTTGCAAAAAGATTCTCCCAATCTAAAAATATTTTCTGGTTGTAAATAACCCGCAAATGGTTGATAAGGCGTTAAAACAAATAAATCAATTGAAGAAATGTAGATTTATCATTTTTTTCCTTTGGTTTGTGACTCAGTTTAAAGGTACATTATAAATCTTATTACATTTCGAATTTATTTTTTGTATCAAGTCAACATAATAACCGATATATATATATA
Source organism: Acanthosepion lycidas (assembly GCA_963932145.1). Classification (NCBI taxonomy): domain Eukaryota; kingdom Metazoa; phylum Mollusca; class Cephalopoda; order Sepiida; family Sepiidae; genus Acanthosepion; species Acanthosepion lycidas. Next base: position 66,833,423 of record OZ010585.1, on the reverse strand, counting down.
TATATATATATATATATATATATATATATATATATATATATATATATATATATATATAGTAGGGTTAATTTCTTATGTTTTATTTTGCATTTCTTTTCTTTCTTCTTCATTTTCCTTTTATTGTTTCTTATTTTGTTTTCTTTTTCTTTATAAAAATCATTTTCACGTTGTACGGAAAATTTTCCAAACACGGAAAAAAGAAGTGATGTTTCATAAATTACAAATTTAAATAAGCTCCTTTATTACCATCATTGTTAACTATCTGATGAGACGTCTTATTAAAAGTTGAAACAAAATGTCCGATTTTATAGTAGTAACTTACATGTTCTAATGTAACAGTGTATGATATGTGTATGTGTATGTGTGTGTGTGCGTGTTGTGTGTAAGCTAAACTTTACATCCGGGTGCGAGATTAGTCATTCATAAAGAAATATGTCAAACTAGAGAAAGTCAGTCTAGCATGTATCTGTTAAAGGCTTCTGCTTTTTCGGATGAACTAAAGACGTCTGCGTTTAACAAAATGCTGTGAACAATTTAAAGTACATATTGAATATTTTCAGATGTAGAAACTTTAAAATTTTAAAGCATTTTTCCAATTCAAATAAGAAAACAACTTATAAACTATTTGTCTCTGTAATTCCTTCGATAAGGGATTTCATTATTCAGACATCTGATGCAGTTGGTAAATTTCGGATAATTTTCACGGGAATAGATTGATCTCTTTCATCTATGTTAAAGCATATCACGTGACGACAAATTATTTCCTAAATACGTCCCTGTGATGTTTTGCATCTCTTCATTTAAAGTACAGAATATATTTTCACTACTCTACTGAGGTATTGAACTCAAGACTGGTAAGAATCTACATTCATTTAACTAATGCTTTTATCCACTTATCTACTAGAATTAACTAATATAAGATTATTTCTTAGCATTAACTTTTTCGTTAGAATTTTAACAACTATGATAAATCACTGAAGAAGGCTGAAGAACACAACAGCCGAAATGCCGTGACGAAGATAAAGACACTCGTCTCCTTGAATATCAGTGTTCACAAACATACTGACTTGTTTATATTTTGAGAAAAATTATAATTCAAAGACTTTTTCGGATAAATGAACTCATCTTTTTTAATTGTTATTCCCACAATGTTTCGGTCGATCAGACTTCGTCAGGAGTATTAATTTTTAGTACATTGTTTTTTATTTTTTTTTATTTAATTTTTATTTTTTTATTACAACCTCTAGATTGTTATTGGGACCAGAAATGACTCTAAGACATGTTGACAAATAACTTTCCAATATTTATGTCCGGACACCAACAGCTGACCTTGACAGTATGCGTTAATCTTTCCGTATATAATAATTTGTAATTAATATACCAGAGAATTTCTAATTTGGATGAGTCGATAATTACAGAGACTGTTCTAATAAAAGTCCACATAAATTCCTTCTTTTTGTAAGCGTATGTTCTACAGTGAATAATCTTAAATGGTGGCTTTTATTCAAATATGGTGTATAGGAAATGGGTTAATGTTTCCCTCACACTCCCTCCGACATTGGGGATTTCAGATAATTGGAACAGTACGTGAACTGATCAATTTGTTCCTGTTAATTAGTTTACCCGGATATATGAGGCAACATATAAACAAATTAATCATACATCAAATTGCATTTTCATATGGAAATCATTTTCTAAAAACCATTTTAAAAGTATTATAAATTTAAAGCAATGAACACAAAATAAACGATTTATAGTTTATTTGAAAATGAAAGTTTTACTATTTGACAAAATTGGAAACTAATTCAATAAATTTTTAAGAGAAATTTAATTTTTCATGAGAAATATCTGTGTCTCTAATGGATCAGAACCGAAACGAGGTCAATATGCATAGATTTTATGTGTGCCGAATAATTTATACCATTTCAAAATACTCAGCATTTATAGAATACAGACACAATAAATGCTTTTTATTCCAAAGAAAAAAAAAACAATTTAAAAAAATAAAATAAAATAAAATAAAAGCAACTTAAAAATTTAAACCCGAAAAGAAACAAAAAACGCAGGTGTCTAAAACTAAAGAGCATAAAATTCTTCTGATCGCTTATTTTATTTTACCTTACCTTTTTTTTTAATTCAGTATATAATTTGACATTTTCATATCTCGTTCACGCGTGTCGAGCGGATTAACATAAGCATTTCTAATCTGATACAGGAATGAAAAGACACAATGAACCAATCATCAAGATTTTACGTAATAACGTCTTTCTGTTTTTCAAAGTTCGACATGTGTACCAATGTTTCTGAAAATTGGTTTTGAATATCTTTGATTTTTCTTTATGATAAATTGTTCTCAATTAGCTTGCGCACCTTGAAGTGGCCAAGATTACATCATGCTAATATTCACTATTTTTCATATCTTTTTTCCAGCTTGTTCCAGTTTGAACATAAATCTCAATGTATATTACGCCATAATTTTAATACTGAAGATTCAACCTTCTAAGTATAAAGAAGGCTATAAACTACTTTCCAGGGGCCGATAAGAAGCATTTTTAAAAAATATTAAACTATATTTTCTCATCTCCGAAACCTGTAAATATTATTAAGAAGTCATTTCTACTTTACAATAATAAACTATTATATTAGTAGTTGCAATAAATATAACTATTAGCTCTTGAAGCTCAGTGAATTTATAGGAAATACAGGGGAAAATGGTGTTTAATTTGCACTATTTTATACTAGTAGATACAAGACTATATAATGATTTAGTTATACAAGTCTTATTAATTAACCCATATCTGCGGGGAGAAGAGGTGGAATCATACCTTACCGAAAAATGTTAGTGTGTATATAACGAACCCAACTGGAATTGGAATACGGCTCTCCGATTAACTATTCCGAGCCTTTATCCATTACACCACGTCAAAGATTACAGCATCTGCTATTCCCAAGCGGTCATCAATTATTCCGCATCGATATCCACTAAGCTATGCATATATCCCTAATAGTGTCTACGGGAAAAATTTATAAAGTCAGTAAAAAAAACTGCCTGCTTAAATAGGAATATAAACATAAGAAAAACAAAATGGCGTAGAAGAAAATGAAGAATGTATTACATACAAACGAGTGCATGATAAACGAAAATACTCCATTGTGCTAAATGTTGCTTGATTTTCATGTGTACGAGCGTTATTCTACGTATTTTAGATGATCAATAAATTTAAAACCCGACAAAGAGGAGTACAGAAATAATCACTTGCTTTTAAGTTAAACTGCGCCAAAACGGACGAATTAAGTTGCGCCCACTTGGGGCTATTCCGCCGATTTTCTGTGGTACAGAGACATTTCCTTTGTCGTTAACATTTCCGTTAGGAATGGTTGCTAAAGTTTCATCCAACTCTGCAGGAGCTCTACTACAGGTAGACATCAGTTGCTAACGACGGCTCATGGGCGCAGGAAGATCAAATGAATTATTTCATGCAAGTGACCCTTCCCGGCGCTGTCATTACAGATTACATAGCAGTAACCGCCTCTCTGGACCCTTTAGTAGAGTAAACGGAAAGTGATAAGTGCTTCGATTATCTCATTTATATCATGATTTCTTAGATTTACGAGAGCAATACTTATTGCAGCTCATTGGATAAAGACGCAAGACTGTTCATCAGAAACCTCAAAGTTTCGGTTGAAGGCGAGAACATTACGTCATTTGAAATAGTAAAATTTGAAAAATAAGAATAAGTAAGAAAATACATTAATTATCTGGGTAATATCGCCAGAAATGTGACTCATCGGAATAGTAAAGGATAACTCCTAGGAGGTTAAACAACTTATTAAAGAATCAAAGATAAAAGTGCGAATTGCTATGTAATATCACTCCTTCTATATAGTAAGGAATGTCACACAATTACATTGCCGATGAAGAAGAGATTTGAAGCGACAGACATATGGTTCTACAGAAGGATGCTGGGGATATCATGGATAAAAACATGTGAGCACCGAGGAATTTTATTTTTGTAACGAACAAAAAATGGCGTTTATCAATCAAAAGTACAATCAGAAAGTGACAGTTAAAAATTTCTAGGACACGTAGTGAGGAAGGAACGATAGGCAAATTTAAGACGCGCAGAACATATTAAAGGCAAAAAGAACAAAATGTGTAGCAAATGGCTAGCAGAACGGAAACTCGTGGAGAGCCATGATCGTCTACGTCTTGAAGGTATGAGGTACATAAAGTAAACAAAGAGCAAGTTAAATGTTTTTATATATTTACCAAAACTGGTTAAACCCGAAATAAAATGTGACTGAGATTATTCTGTCAATGTTAAAAGTGGGGAGAGTCTGGTTCTTTTGACACTCATACACAGGGATTTTATCTTTTTCGAGAAAAGTCATTTGTTGATGTTGCTAAGGGCCACGGTAATAACGAATCGTCTATCTATGCCGTTGAGAATGCTGCTTTCTCTTGAGCAAATCTAAGAGGGCACTGCTCGAAGATTCTTGCAGGAGTTTCAGCCAGACGAAATTACCGATCATCTGTACCAATCCATA
>OZ010585.1:66783875-66826375 GCA_963932145.1 Acanthosepion lycidas | reverse complement strand
TTTAAAAGATGGATTTTTTTTTAAAAGATGGATTTTTTTTTAAAAGATGGATTTTTTTTAAAAGATGGATTTTTTTTAAAAGATGGAACAACGCAAGTTTTTCTAACCACATCGCGAATTTCGCCGATACATGCATTGTTTTTATATTCATAAATGTGTAAAACTTTAAATTCATAAAAGAGGAAAATATTTCGGATGAGGCTCGAGAGCAATACTTACGCCAATAAACATAAGGAAATCCAACTTACGTAAAAAAACGGCTAGCAGAGCAAAAACACGTGGAGAGGCATGATCGCCTACGTCTTGAAGGTATAAGGTACGAAAAGTAAATGAACAACAAGTTAGATGTTTTTATATATTTACCAAAACTGGTTAAACCCGAAATAAAATGTGACTGAGATTATTCTGTCAATGTTAAAAGTGGGGAGAGTCTGGTTATTTTGACACTCATACACAGGGATTTTATCTTTTTCGAGAAAAGTCATTTGTTGATGTTGCTAAGGGCCACGGTAATAACGAATCGTCTATCTATGCCGTTGAGAATGCTGCTTTCTCTTGAGCAAATCCAAGAGGGCACTGCTCGAAGATTCTTGCAGGAGTTTCAGCCAGACGAAATTACCGATCATCTGTACCAATCCATCTTTTTCTAAAAGATGGAACAACGCAATTCAATATTGCTCTTAAAATATTCTCTATAGATCAAATTCTCTCTCTGCCCTGACATGAGTGATCATGTATCTCTACAACTTTGTATCTCTTGTTATTTCACGCAAGTAATTATCAAGTTGGGAACACTTTTGTATTAGTGTTATTTGTTTTATCACCTATTTGATAATACATGGCAAATAGGTTTTTCGTTGTTTTCCCGTTTCTCCTGCTTTATAACATCATAAAGAAATTCTAAGAAGACAACGTTATTTATTTTCAGAACCATTAATTTATATCAAGACTTGCATTAAAGCAAAACACCCAACACTAAATGGTTTGTTTTATTGTAAAACACTCCTTAACAGGTTTTAATGAAACTGAGCACAAGTTTAGTTACAGTGACCACTGTGGAGTAACAATTAGCACCTTCATCTCGAAGTCGAAATTACTAGCGTATTGCTTCACACTTGTTTTGCTGTGTTAGACTAAACTATAAGTGTAGCAGGCGATGTCAGCTAATCCTGGCTGCAGATGTCTGCTCAGGTACATTTGAGTTTCTTCACAAAGCCAACTATGCTCTGGGAGAAAGTGTCTAATCTAGTGTGATCCATCATTAATCAGGCGAGTACACTAAAACCATTGGTCACAATGATATGTAACTTCGTACCAGCACAAGCACCATAGGATTCTGAACAGTTTCGTCTATGCAAATACACTCACGAAGCTTGGATTAACCCATGGTATGAATTTTAGGCACATCACGTTGACGCACGCTAGGGTCGTTTCCCCTAACTGACATTATTAAGGAGTCACTTCCTTGGTAAATCGTGCAGGATGAGATTCGAATCCAGGTGTCAATAACGTGCTACTCTTCATTGCCACGCGCCCATTTCAAATTAGTCTATCCTGATATAAATACTTATTACAGTTCGGCGATTAGTAAGGTGATCTCTTCGGCCGAATCACCGATGGGGTGCGTTCGATTCACACTGGCTACGCTGTGTCTTCCTGCCAAACAAAGCTAGTCTTAGCAAATAAATTTACAGAAGAAAAGAGAGAAAAGGACGAATATCTTTTGGATAATGACGATGAGCACAAATAGAATGTAAAAAAAGAAAAGAAAAAAGAGCAAAAGAAAAGAGCAAGACAAAGAATAAAAGGAAAAAAAAAGGAAAGGAATAAAAAAGAGAAAAGGAAAAACGAAAACAACAAAAAAAAAAAGAAAAAAGGAAAGAGAAAAAGAGGAAATAAAGAATAAAAGGAAACAAAGAGAAATGGGAATAAAGAAAAGGAGAAAAAGAGAAAAGAACAAAAGAAAAAAAAAAGGAAAGAAGAAAAAAAGAAAAGAATAAAAGAATAAAACCGCAATGGAAAAAGGAAACGTAAGAGAAAAGAAAATAAAGAAAAGAATAAAAAGGAAAATGAAAAAAGTAAAAAGAAAAGAATAAAAAGGAAAAGGAAAAATAAATGACAACATGAAAATAAAGAAAAGAGCAAAAGAGAAAAAAGAAAAGAACAAAAAGGGAAGAGAAAAAAAAGAGAAAATAAAAGGAAACAAAAGAGAAAAGGAAATACAGAATAGAAGAAAAAGAGAAAAGAGCATTACAAAAAAGAAAAGGTAAAAGAAGAAAAAGAGAAAAGAAAAAGAAAAGATTATGAACAAAAAAGAAAAAAAGGAAACAAAAGAGAAGCGGATATAAAGAAAAAGAAAAACGAAAAAGAAAAGCACAAAAAAGAAAAGAAAGCGAAAAGAAAAATTAAAATAAAGAAAACATCAAAAAGAGAGGAGAAAAATGAACCTGAAGTAAAGCCATCAAATCATTTTATTATCATGTATACTTTATATAAGTCGAATTTTATTTACTGTTATGGAAAATGTTATTTAATTTTTAAGCGCTTTGTCAGAACGAATTTTATACATTGTCGTAACGGCTAAGAGCAGATGTTAAGTCTAGACAAGCAACATATTCGCCATCTTTAAAAACGGATGGAGTACAAATTCGAGTAAAAGTCGTTAATCGAGTCAGAGAATTAATTTATCTCAACGTTTGCGTTTCAAGGAAAACTTCTACAATAATAAATCAGGACTTCCACTGTCGACATGACGCTATCTGCAGTAAGAGATTTGGGAAATGGCTTTTCTATGCTATGCCATATATTTTCAATTATATGAATCCTTGCCAACCATCATTCATTCTTGAATATTATTTATGCCATCCTAATTTTAATTGCCATCCATCGCAACAGTGCAGACAGTCAGTCTAGGGTCAACCGCAAACAGCGTAGATTGGGGCCAAAGAATAGACATCATTCGGAGGCCCTGGAACAGCTAGGATTTATTTCGCAAGTACGGCATGTATTTTATTGGGAATATATTGAAATAGTGCGATATATATATATATATATATATGGGGGGGACGCGCGCGCCCGTGTGTCTGGGGGTGGGGACGCGCGTGTGTCTATGCATTTTTATCCCTGGCATTTTGCAGCTCATTCAAGTTTCATTGACAGTGCAGCGAAATGAAGCTGTATCAATGCAAATATAATTCATTTGTTATTAAGCGAATATAATATAAAAGGAATGTATGCATAAAGTATGGTCAAAGAGTTATCATTCAAATTCACACACACACACACACACACACACATATATATATATATATACACACTGCGTGCCAAATTATTATCGAGATAGCTTTTTTTCTAATATTTAAAAAATACCTTTTGAGAGTTCTGAGGTGATAGTTTTTTTTCAGTATCACTTAAACTGCTTTTACGACCCATCTTTTCACTAAATTCTTACACTTTTCTAATAATTTGGCACTCCCAAATCACCGTGCTGATAACAAATATTGCGCCAGTTTGTTTACATTGCGCAGATCAGTACGAAAAATTCAGTGATTGCGCAGGTCAGTATTGCCAATGTTGTGTGAAAATTTTGTGTGAATTGATTGGACGGTTTTTGAAATATTAGAAAAAAGTTATCTCGATAATAATTTGGCACGTAGTGTATATATATATATTCCTACTTCTCTAGCATGGTAAGACATGAACCTGACCACTCTGTATATCCACGATCAGGTGTTTATTTCCTGTGCATTTTTATGCGTATAGACCATGGACCAGTGTATGTGAATATACAAACTGACCAGTAAAAAAAGAGGTAAATTTAGAAAGAAATTTATTTATTATGATTCATGCACAAACTGAACAATCATCGTAGATGTTCGAAATATTTGCCTGAATATTCAGCACAAAGTTGTAAACGTGGTAAGCAGGAGGCAGAGTAGCTTTGCGGATTGTGTCAAGAGGAATTTCATTCCAAGTTTCAGTTAAGTTCCACTTTAATGGATTAATATCGACTATGTCACTACGATGGTTTTACAAGGGAGTTAGATTATACTACAGATATAGTAAATGATAACTTTCGGATCTGAACATTTAGAGGGCCACTTAGAATTAGAATTGGTGACTTTTCACGAAGTATAAATTTGCCGCTTTTTTACTGGGTATCCTGTAAGTATGCATGTATATGTAAAGAAGTATAATGAATGAGTAAATAAGAGGGCTTGTGTTAAATGATGTACTTGTTCATGAGGTGGGTGTTCAAGCACAATCAAACTTAATTAGGAAAATAACCAGAATAATTCGTGGCTACGTGTTTCTCATTTCAACTTTTTCTGGATCTATCTGTCTCATTTTCATTATATATTACTCTTGAAGCTATCTATGTTAAATAATAGTTTAGCAGACAATTAATTTTTAGAGAAGTGTATTTCTGCCCTGACTTCCTCAGTTTGAACTTTGAGGTCAGATACAGGACAAAACAAAAGAAGTCGATTTTGACTGACTGAACTAGCGTGGGAATAATAGACAGTGAAATGTTTTTCGATGAGTTGGTCCTTACACGTCGAACAATGTTGATGTGTTCATTCGTCTCTGGAGAAGGCTCCTAGGTGGGGTGAGAGAGCGACACCACAGGATATTTAGAAATGAATACGTCGACGTCTTTAATAAAACAGATAAGTTTAAAATGTTGAAGTTCTCTTTTCTCTCCGAACCAAAACAACTAACGATTACCGGCCAAGACAAGATGACAGAGACGATACAACATATGAGTGAATCGACACCGTCGACAAGACCTCCCCAACACGAGAGTGGAAGGGTATGCAACATCTTGACATATTAACAAATACTGGTAAAAAATATACTATATATATATATGTATCTTTGTGTGCATATATCTATGTGCGTATATATATATATATATATATATATATATATATATAAATATATATATAAACATGACATGTAAACATATACACACATTATATATATATATATATATATATATATATATATATATATATATATATATATATATATCCAAATGTAAAAGAGAGTAAGATTTCAGCGTTCAAATCATTAATTTAAAACAGGGCTCAATAGAAAAGTAGAGCAAAAAATATTTATGTATTATGCACTGTCATATTAGAACATGTACATACACACTACAAAATTGTACATCTTGTTTCAACGTTAATTTTTTTTAACATTTCATCAGATGGGAAATCACGATGCTGTTAAAGTTTTTAGTTTTTACCAATTTGTGACTGCTAGGGATAATTAAAAGGAAGATATTAATCCAGAGAGAACTCAATGTAAACTACAGATCATTATAGCAATATTTTATTATTATTTTATTATTTTTTATTAAGGTTATCATTATTAGACTAATTTGAAATTGTGTTTATTTGTCCTACCTAAAATAACAAGCCATATCGGTCAATTTGCTGTATTTCTTTGAAATCTGATCATACACTACGTAACCTGATGTACGAACATTGAACCCTTTAAAGAAAAAAATCTTGGCTACGTCATTCTATTTTAGTATTAATACCATCCTTTCATTTCTTCTTTCTTACCTTGTCCTTCCTTTACACACAAGCTTTCTCTCCTACCCTCTCTCTCTATTTCACGTTTTAAAAAGAATTTCATATTCGAATATATGTTATTTTTCTTTCTTTTCCTCTTTCTTCTCTCTTGCTTTCCCTTCCTCCTGTTAATCTAGTATATCATATATATATTAAGAACTTTCGGTCTGAAGAGATGAATATATAGAAATATTCACGAAATAAATTATCACCGAAATGCATCTTTATGGTTTTCTTATTGATTTATTATTACTATATATATATATATATATATATATATATATATATATATATATATATATATATATATATATATATGAATCATATGCCAAGTCATCGTACCAGAATGCCGACCACCTACAAGGTGATATTAAATACTAACAATTCATGTCACATTTATGGAAAACTGGCCAAGTCGTCAGGTGGGTTGTAAAGACATACAAACCTTTGCGAAATAAACACAATGACATCAAAATATGTGTGTCTCATGACTGAAAACGTTTTAAACAATTTGCTTTTAGATATATTAGAAGGAAAATTCTCGAGAATGCCGCTATCGAATCTTATCAAAGTATAAATGTGCACCGGAGATTTTTTTTTCCCAATATCTCCATTCCTAAAAGAATTACTGCTTTCCCAAGCCAACATGACTACAAAAATGTTAAAAAAGTTGAAAGGAAATGGTTAAAACCGTAACCTCATTTTAATCAAAATATATAACGCATAAAATAAAAAAATATTAACAAATATATAAAAAATTTAAACACTAATTTGTATTAAAAAGACAATTTCAAAACATCACTTATTTTCACTTATTGAATTGTGTCACATCGTATCCTCCATAACTTGCTTGACTTTTTAGCTAAACTGATAAATATTTATGAGCGTTCCTGTAGTTAAAAATTAAAAAAAAACAATAAAATTCTCGTTCTTGTATATAAATACTTGTTACAAAATATGATGCTTGCATTTGCATTGCTAAAGTTCCGCAGAAGAGGGAACACGCCGGCTAAGGTAAGTTTTCCTTTTGTCTTTTGAATATATTATATTCATAGGCATATAGACATAGGTACTTGTAATAATTATAAAAATATTTAGGTGTGTATGTTATATATAAGCATCTTTTTTTCTTTTCTGTGCAATTTCTCTTCATGACGTGGTCGATCATGCCTCTCCACAACTACTATCTTTTCTAGCTTTAACGCCCAGTAAACCATTTACATGAACTACTAAAGTGTGTTACTCGCTGTTTGCCTCTAACCCTCTGACTTTCTGTATGTTCTGTTAGTGTCAAACTCCCTAAGCTTTCTTTCCTTATTATATATATATATATATATATATATATATATATATGTGTGTGTGTGTGTGTGTGTGTGTGTGTGTGTGTGTGTATGTATGTATGTATGTATTTTAAAGAAAAATAGACCACTTTAAGGTTCCATTATAATAATTTATTTCACCAGAGCCCTTTTAAAGGACGCCAGATCATCAGATAACACTTCCAAAAGATGAAACGAAAAATGAAATGAATATATATATATATATATATATATATATATATATATATATATATATATATATATATATATATATATATAAAAATAGGAATGAACTCGTTAGGTAAATAATCCAAAGTTCTTTAGTATTTTTGTTATTATTTTTTAAAAATAGTGCTGGATACAAAATTAGAGTATAAATATAATTATTTATTTAAAAATATGATGCCAACACGCTACATAAGAGTTCTCATGTTTCAAAACAAGAGCTGAAAACTTCAATATAATTATTTGAATTAAATTGAATTAAAGTACTAAGCTCTGTTCCATCTTCAAGCGAATTTTTTTTTTTTTGAATAACTTATTTCTGAAATTTACGTGTTTTATAAGTATATTCATTATTGAAATCAAAATTTCTATGGTAACGGCTAGAGCGATTGTTTAAAGAAAAGGGGCGTAAGGTGTTAATAATTTGTATCAATATCTCAGTTACATTCACAGATGTCAAGTCAGGGTAAGGTTGGGGTGTCTAAATTTAAAGCGGAAGATGACATCGCCTAGTCTGGTTAAGTGTCTATGGAGATTTATTTATTTTTTTCTTTTCTTTTTTTTCTTTTTTTCTGAAAGGGTTTTGTGTATATAAAAACTGTCGTGAATCGCTAACATTTGTTTTTTGACGACTTCATAAAGGGTTATCTTTTTTTGTAGGGCATTTAAACTATTTATTAGGACTATGGATTTTAAAAATTATTTTATTGTTTGTTAGTTTTTTATGCTAATTATTCAATGCAAAAATTTGATGATAGCGGAAAAACATTTAACATATACATATGTCTGTGTGTGTGTGTGTGTGTGTGTGTGTGTGTATTTTTCATAGTCATAAATGTGCATATTCATACACTATTTTATTCACAAATAGCACAAAGTAATCCCGTTCTAATCCCGACATAACTGGAGAGTGATGGAACCAACGAACCAAAGGATTGTTTAAGAGCCATATATTAAAAAAAAAAAAAACATATTTTCGGTATTAAATAACTGACATGAGTTGATATGCTATTCAAACAGAACACTGTCTGTCAGTCAATCAATCAATTTATTCGTCATTTGCCCCAACATATTCATATGTTTCTATATAAGCGCAAATATTGTAATATTCATACATGGGCATACTTCAAAATTGTTATTTAAATTGTTTGGTTGTTTGTTTGTTTGGGTTTTATGGCATATCAACCACTGTGGGTTATTTAATGCCAAATGCCTATTTTGTCCTGGCAACATTATTGTTTCTAAAAAAACGTATAGCTGGCAACATTGTTTCAAAAACATAGCTGGCAACATTGTTTCCAAAAGGTTTAGCTGGCAACATTATTTTTTCCAAAAAAACGTATAGCTGGCAACATTATTCTTCCGAAAACACTATCTGAGGCCTTCCTTGCTGTTGGACGTAGTTTATCGTCATACCCAGGACGCAAAACGTATAGCTGGCAACATTATTTTTTCAAAAACACAGCTGACAAGATTGTTGTTTCAAAAACACATAGCTGGCAACATTACTGTTTCCAAAAAACGTATAGCTGGCAACATTATTTTTCTGAAAACATTATCTGAGGCCTTGTTGTTGGACGTAGTTTATCGTCATACCCAGGACGCTATTTAAATTGTATATATATATATATATATATATATATATATATATATATATATATATATATATATATAGTGAGAGATTAATGGATACCTGCGTGGCTTCGTTTCGTGACACGTAACTGATACTGCTTGTAGAGTTTTCAATCAATTTAATTTAATGACCTCGAATATATTGAAACACATTTTAAGAATATGAATTCTCCGAATGCACTGATGTGCCGGATCTACTGACGTGCAGAAGTTAATTCGCCTCTCGTCTTGTTCCGCCCGACCCCCAATATAGTAGGTGCACCCTCATCGGAACTCCTCTTGGCATGATCCGCATCCATTTCCTGCTCTTGTCTTTATTTTCCTTTCTTTTTTCTTTTTTTTTTTTTACAATTTCCAATTCATCCATTCGCCCACGTATTACAAACGGAAATGTCGAACTGATTTCTGCACTCTCCCCATCACACACAAACACGCACACACATTGGTGTACAGTGATTTAATTTTCGGATAAATACTTAAAATTATGGCATTTTCCTTTACACAAACACACACACACACATATATATATATATTTAGTAGATCTTCGACATATTGGGAATACATGTTTGTAGAATCGCCTATCGTCCGGTTCGCATTCTTCCCCTGTCTTTTGAATAGGAGTAGAGATATATCCCTTGTTTCCTGCTTAGGATTGGGTTTCCAGTTCTTCCTTCTAATTTATTTCATTCTGTTTCACTTCCAGTAGTCCCTTGTGTCTAAATCGCATTGCTTGGGTTGAAATATTATATATATATATATATATATATATATATATATATATATATATATATATATATATATATATATATTGGAAAATTAACCTTCCTGCTATAGATATCCTTTTTACTGTCTGACGATATTTACAAATATTTTATGTCTTAAATTGCTCTACTTTTTCCTTCTTTGAAAATTTTATTTAGCGCTTTTTCAACATTCGTTGTTGTCGTTTGACATTTCCCATTACTACAAATTAGTCGAGAAGAGATAAGAAAAAAAAAAAAAAAACATTTTAGGAATTATTTAAGTAAGTCAAAATATTCAGAATTCTTCCAACATTATGGAAATATTTAAAGAAATGAAAAAATAGTAAATTTGATGTTAACTTACTATTATTATTATTATTATTATTATTATTATTATTATTAATACGAACACTAGAAAATTATGTCGCTGTTTCTCTCATAGTGAGCTCCAGTAGGAAATTCAAGTGAACTCAACATAAAGAGAAAAAGAACCTTAATATATGTCTCACTAAAAATGTCGTTAATATAGATATTTAAGAGAGAGGTTAAAGAACCTTCATAGGACCAGAGTTTGGCTAGTAAAATTCAAACTGTATATAAAGAAAATATTAGACCTTCGCATAAAATAAGAAATACCATTTGCAAACGCCCGCTTTGTTCGTGCATTATACAGTCATAGTTTGGCAGACTTAGCGGAGAGGAAGAGAAGCGTGTTCGAGTCTGCCGACAAGCCTATTTCTGATCCGTAGACGAAGAGTTTTGAGTAGCTGCGATAGGAAGCAGCTGATATTACACAATTATTGTTCGTTCTTTTTCCCCCACTAAAAAACCTGTCAGTGTCTCACCACCTTGGCTTTTAGTATTTGTGCTGGTTGCATTGAACATTCGAAAACCGTTACTTCTCTTTGAAGACAATTTCGATTTTTGTAGCAAATCCTCCGAAAACAACTGCTATCTTTCTTTGCTGCTACTTGCCGCTACTAAATGTGACTATGATCATAACTTATTGATTGAAAGAAAATTCTGGTTGATATTGATGCCATAAAGATGAAGAGAAAACCGCATCGCTGTTAAACACCCACACACAACTGAATCTGATGAAACATGCGAACGGTTTCACTAAATTCTGAGCCGGTCAATATTCGATCAAATTTCTAAAGAATATCTTGATTTTAAACCAATGAAATTTCATCAGGTAATTTAATTAAAAAAGATATCTATTTGACTTAACACTTATCCATTGTTCTTATTCAATATAATTTAACTAGATACACTGTAAATCTATTATTTTACTCAAAAATAGCCATTTTCTCTTTGTTTGAATGCCATATCATCTCAGAACGTCGACAATCATGTCAATTGGTAAATGTATTTTCTTTGTTATTTATCGATAAACCATGAAGTCCTGGGAAAGGTAGTGGAGTAGTTTCTCGTTACTCTCTTCTCTCTTTAGAATTCAGCGTTTTATTTCTCTTAGAGCAATTGCCTTCCAAGGTTAGAGAGCCAAGATTATCCTGCTATATAACCAACGCACAGGGTTAGGGAAAATACTGACTTTCTCAAGGGTATTAATGCGAAGGTAAAAATGAACTTTGCTGGAATTTGAACTTGGTTGTACCCTCAGCGCATTGGCTTTATACACAGCTATGGAGCCTCGCCAATTCCATTGTGCAAGATGGCCGTTGTCCCTACAAAAATAATAACTGAGCAATACTTAAATAAAAACATGGCGAGATATCCCTACAAATGGATAGCGCAATAAGAACACTTTATCCCCGTAATTTCAATAGAGGGTTCAGTTCTAAATTCCCTGATGCTTAACCAAATCGAAGAACACCTGAAGAAGGTCGATAAGCACAACAGCCGAAACAGCAAAATGAAGTCAATAATCCGAATATAAATATTGATAGTTAATCATTTGAAATATTCAAACAGAAATAACTCTTTCTCGACATAAAAATGCTAACCTTTCTTGAGAAGGGTAAAATTTCATTTTGTGACAAGCACCTATCTTTATGCACATAACTATTTAGTAGCAAATGAGGCATCCGATTGAAACGCATGCAGCCGTTTTTAATATTTCGAGAACAGGTTACGTGGTTTTCCTATAACTTTGCAAATATTTTGTGGTAGGTCTGAATGGCAGTAGTTTGAAGGAAATTGGGTTCCCATTAACCTAAGTAGGTTATATTTCCCGTAATATTAAAAGGGTGTATAGATGGATTCCGGGTAGACTTTAAGCCATCAAAACAGTTCAACACGCGTACAGAGGTAAATATTTTAAGATATATTTTTTCACACTGCTTGTACGCGCATCGTTACAAAAGTTCCTTTAAACCAATGCATATAATATTAATTTTAATACTTCCAGAACAGGTTAGGTGATATTGACATAACTTTGTAACTATTTTGTGTAAGGTCTTAATGTGAGAGTAATTTGAAGGAGAGACTGAAGCACCATTGACCTCAGATAATTATGTGCCGTACGTGATATACGCTTAGGCGATCATATATCTTTCGATACATGACTGACGAGGCAGATTTGTTCACGCAGTAGGTTGCCATTTCTTTCTCCCATTGATCTATGTAGGCTATATTTCCAGTAATAGAGATTTAATATCTATCTGCATGTGACAAATAATGTAGTGTATGTTATTTGTAACAGAAGTCTTCCAGATCATACTGATATTTTGGCAAACATTGCATCTCTTAATACTTTAAGATAACGATTTAAAAAAAAATCGAAAATGTCACGTTTTCTTCTGATATGGGGCGGGGTATCGAAATGTTCGTAGGCACCATCATTCCTGTATTTGATCTATTACTTACAGTTTGCCACCCATTTCATTGAGAATAGGACCCTTGGGAATGTACACAATGCTCGCTGATTTTAAATCGAGAATCAAGAGCCGGTGGACAAATTTCTCAGCAACGCGTTTCCTATTTAGCAATATAAAATACTTGAACATGAAAAAGATATCGCTTTTAGTATAAATTCGTCTGAGAAGACCAAATGTTCCCCAAAAGTTTGATAAATTATTTCCATGATCGCTTTAAAAAATTTGATGCAGTCAGGTTGCTCGAATTTTTCAGCCATTTTAAAAATCATAGGAATCATTCCAATACGACGCTACAAAACTTTGCAAAATAAGACTATTAACAGACTGACTCAGTAGGTTGGGTATCAATGAAAATTAACTTCCGTCGCGTTTCCAATGAATAGTCCGGTTACTTTCCGATACTGCCTTGTATACTATTAGTGTCAATTAGTAGGATATCATATTATCGAAATATTTCATTAACAGCTATAGGAAAATTATCCAATTTGCTACTACGAGATCAAGTACATAGAATTTTCTTGCGAGAATTCTTGTCAGAATTAATCTTTACTCACATGGTATGTTAAACACTGGACACTGTTGGGAACAACGCCAGGTGTATTATTACATTAGCGGGAAATTAAAACTCGGCTTTTGGACAGTGAAGTTTAACAGAGAGAACAAGCAATCATTTTATAACGCAATAAAAGTGTAAACTATATCAAAGTTTATTAATATCAGACTCTTCATTTTTTTTCTGGGTTTGGGCTTTATTCTTAAATCTTGAGTGGCTTGTTTTTCATTTCGGTAAATGCTAATTGATTTCCCACCTTTATATCGTGTAAAAAGCCAAATCCCGTGCATCTTAATTATTAGGTTGGTGCAAAAATAATGACGTAATAATGTCGTTTTTTGACGTATTTTTTAACGTCAAAAAACGACATTATTACGTCATTATTTTTGCACCAACCCTAATACATCTGACCTTCTGCTCTTCTGCTCTTCTGACCAAAATTTATCAGCCTTTTTATTGGATAAAGACCGGCATGTTTTATGCTTAGGTCTTATTAAAACTGATCGTTTGCATAAAAGACGTTAAACGCTGAGAGGATGGCAAAATATTAATTTAAAATTAAATGAAAGGTTGAAAAGAGTATGACATTCATTGTAAAATCATACGCAATTTTCCTCCCCTGTTAGAAAAAGCCATAAATCCCCCCCCGTTCTCTCTGCCTGTTCTTTAGTTGATGACTCTTGCCCTGTTCACATTATCTATATTCGGTTTCTACTTCTTTTATGTGTCGTGTTCTTTCAGGTTGTATGCGATCATGGCTCTCCACGTTTTCCTGTCCCAAGTAGTTTTTAATAAGTTTTGTCTTTTTGTTATTTCTCCCAAACCTTGTTCTACCATCCATTTATTCAAGCTTATCAAATATATGACGCGCTGCTTTCCACTGTCCCTATTTCCATCAATCTGTCCTGTGAGTATCAAATTTTCCAAACACTTCTTCCTCATTACGTGCCCCAGAAATGTCAACTGACTCTTCCTGATATTAAGTATAAGTTTCCTTTTTGTTTCCATTTTCTCCAAAACCTAGTCGTTGCTCGCATGTTTGATCCATGCTCTCCTCAGCATCTTTCTGTAGAACAACATTTCTGTTGCTTCAAATCTCTTCTTCATCTTTGAAGAGATTGTACAGCATTCATTGCCTTGCAGGAGGACCGACCTCAGGTAACAGTTCAGTTCTTGTCTTTGTTTCTGTCCTCAAATTTGTTGTTGTTGTCATAGCCATGATGCAGGAAATGCAGTCATGCGTGACAGCAGAAGCATTACTTGCAAGCACGGTGGAAGGACAAATGTCCAAGTGCTAGATTCAAGTTTGTCTCAGGGGATTAACGTGATCGTTCAAGAGTTTGACGTCAGATTAATTAAGAGTTTCTTTAAACGAACAATGCAGAATAAACTTCAGGACCGATGCACAACACATTAGTAATAATATACTAGCTTAGATTACTATTTTTTTTATGGTGTGGCGAATCAAAGACTGCAATTTTTTAGATAAAAAATAATGCGAATATTTAAACATGGTGTGCAAGGATCTGCCTTCACACACACACACACAAACGCAGACACACACACACACACACATACATACATATATAGTGGAGTAATGGATTGTGGTACGGAATGAGGAATCGGAGAGCCGAGTTCGAATTCCAGTCGTATCCTTTACATTCACTTACGTGAAAGTTATGAAACCTCTTCTTCTTCTCACCACCAGCTATGGGTAAATAGCAGGGCAGACCGGGTTGTATATAGCCTTGGATGGCAACTGGTAAACCGCAAAAAGAAATAGCAACGTACTGCTAGAAAAAACTGCATGTCAGTCATGTATCGAAAGATACATGATCGCCTAAGCGTGTATAACGCAAGGCACATAACTGACTGATATATATATATATATATATATATATATATATATATTTCTTGTGAATATGTGTATTAATATGTGCTGATATTCATACCTTAGATAATACTGTGTATATAGTAGAGTTTTCCAACAAAATAGTTTAAAAGATTACCCTACCGCCAATAGACCGATACAAGATCGAGCGGCTTAGGCTAGGAAGTTGCAACTTGCTACTTGGCTCAAAAATTGTGTTACTAATAATACGATTACTAATAATAAGATATTGAAAAACAACCCCAATTACCATAAATAAATAGAAAACACTTTCGGCAAATGTGGCGAACGCGTAATGACTTACAATAGGCTAAGTGTTAAAAGTAGGAAGAAGTTTCAATCTCACCCACTTCATCTCAGCATACCTGACCCAGGCCTAGAATATAAGCCATATTATTTCACAACTGCGAATGAATGAAATCTGGAAATGACATTGGCACTGAAGAATATAATTAGTTGATTTCGTCACTGAATATTGCAGTTTGAACCTAAAATTTGTACGTCGACACTGAAAGCTATTATCAGGAGTCAAGAATCAATACATTCCCGATGTATAGCTGGCCACTCGTATTCGGGCGGCTAGCCAATCCCTATTTCAGACGAATGCTCTGGAGCATTTGAGTTTATTCAACACCCACAGAGCCCACCTGTATACTGCAAATATGCTGAGCAGTTTCTGGGAGAGAGCGTGTTATATAGCGTGACCAACAATTTGCTAGCACAAATCCACAAGTCATCGTGGCCCTCGTGGATTTGTGCTAACACAGCTAAAGACGCCAAACAAGGATTCCGTTTACGCAATTTCACTCTCAAGGCTTGGGTCAACCCGTGGTATGGTTTTCAGGCACTGTCTAAAAGGTGCCGCACGCTGGGATTGACGCTGGGATTGACCCCTGCACAGTCCGATAACTGACAAATCGACCATGGTGAGATTCGAACTCGGATCTCATTGTCAGAATACGAACATTCTAACCACTCTGCCACATTATTGATATAAGGGGATTGTATCTATAATTGTTTGATTATTTTTTAAGGCTTATCAACGTTTTGCAGGTTATTTAAAGTCACAAAATAGATTGTAAGATTTTTTTTAGATAATAACAATTTACTAACAGTCCGACTAATTCACCCATAACATAAGTTGAATGATACCTTTGCCACGGGTATTTGTGTGTAAATGAATATAACGAACCCAACAAGAATTGGAACTCGGCTCTTTGATTAAGGATACTGAGCCGTTATCCATTACACCATCCGTACATCCAACTTTACAGTATCTGGTATTTTCAAGCGGTCACCCATCTAATCTAGTTACTGACCAGGCTCGAAGTTATTTAACTCAAGTGGTCGTATGAGATTTCAATGGTATTTGACCGTAAGCCTGTATAATGGAAGTACTTTGCAAATTATCTTACGATAGAATGTAAATGATTTTATATAATTCAATTGGAAATGATTAGCATTGGTTAGGAATTAATTTAAGCATTAAAAAGAGTATCGGCACCAAATATTTTTAACGTTAATAATGTGTTAATGATTTACTATAGTAATGCTATAAAAATTAAATCAATGGACAGTGGACATGAATCAATACAAGCGATACTGACAGAAAATGTCTTTTCCATGGGTAATTTTCCCAATAGAAATTCATTGAATATCATTCAAAAACGCTTGCACTGTTGGCAATTTAGGAAAATTGTTATATGGATTATGAAGTTTTTTACTCTATTTTTCATTTTATATTTTGACCAACCACTGCCGAAGCAAGCAATTTGAAACAAGATAGACTTATATGTAGAAATGTGTGGATAAACCTTAGCTCGTATGCTCTGTGAAGATTTTTGTTATAAAAAGACAATCTACTGCCATGTATATTATATAATAATATAACCATTATATAATTTTAAAGCTGTTTTCAGCATCATATGAAATTAGGATTGTTTAGTTATATCCATTCAGAAAGATCCCTTTCAATTTGTATTATGACAATTGTCACACTGCCGTGCATTTGATAAAATATCAAAATCAAGTTTCTTGATGCTAACACTAAAGTTGAAAGAAAACAAACAATTTATTCTTTGTTATTTTCAAAAATCTAAGCATTAGATTTAAACAAAAGTAATTATCAATTAAGTTAATGCAATACAAATTGTTAGACTTAATGAACCAATAACATATTTTAAGTCACCCAACTGTATTTGCTCTAAATAACAACAAATATTAATTAAGAGTCAATTCTAAGTCATCTCCAACTTGATCACTAGGAACGAGTTACGCTAATGGACAAAGTACACGCTGTTATGAAATTTATATATATATATATATATATATATATATATATATATATATATATATATATATATATATATATATATATAATATATATATATATCCTAAGTGATCAAATATCAAGTTTCTAATTCCTTGGCGGGAAGATGGATTCTCAATTGGGCCCTATTAACTGAGACTTTGTGCAATTTAAATCTATATTTACTGTCTACTTTCATCTTCATCTATGCATTCGTTCACACACACGCACACACACACATTTATACACGCACACAGACATAGACACACACATACATATACACACACACACACACACACATATATATATATATATATATATATATATATATATATATATATTGAAATCTAACTTTACAAAAGGTTTATCAATAAACAAATAAATCAATATGTATATTAAATGATGATTGAATGAGGATGTGAACGTTACTGTTCAACCTTGAGCATAAAATCAATACATTACAGCGAGAATTGCTGTTCACTTAATCATTAGTTAAAAATTGTGATAACTGTGTTTTCGGGAGTCATTCTTTTACAGTCTCTTCTCAGTTACTTATTGACATATGAGGATTAAAAACTGGATTTTTACCATCCGTGTTTACATCAGCGTATGCTTGGCTAACATAAGATAGAACGAAATTGCAAAATATTTCGTGGTTTAGTTTGTGATGGAACCATATTTTTAAATAAGTAAATTTATAATATATATATATATATATATATATATATATATATATATATATATATATATATATACCTTTTCAAACAGGTTTGGTTGAATAATATCGACATTTTTCAAATTTCCAAATTAGGTGTTTTATATAATCGATTAATTTCCCAAAGTTATATAAAACAAGTAATTCGTAAATTTGAAAGAGTTAATAAAAAAATTGGATAGATAGAACTTGTCGATATTATTCAACCTAATATATTTGAAATAATTATTTAATATATATATATACATATATATATATATATATATATATATATATATATATATATATATATATATAATTTGTGCGCATGTGTGTTTGGAATGTTGATATAAAAACATTATGCAGTGTTGATTTCTAAGTTTCATGCCTCAAGTAATTTCTCAGCGACTCCCGAAGATTGCTTGAGGCATGAAACTTAGTCCCCATGCTGTGTTGATTCCTATGCCCATGCTGTTTGCATCTAGAAACGATCTATCTACGATATTGAGCACTTTCCCTAATAAATATTCCAATCTTTAAACAATTTGCATATTATATATATATATATATATATATATATATATATATATATATATATATATATAGAGAGAGAGAGAGAGAGAGAGAGAGACGCAGGGAGAAGGTTGGACCAGTCTCTCTCTCTCTCTGTCTCTCTCCCTCTCTCCCTCCCTCTCTCTCTCTCTCTCTATATATATATATATATATATATATATATATATATGGGGGGGGGGCGTGTCTGTGTGTGTCTGCATGTGTACATACATATGTGTATGTGTGTGTTTGGTATTATTATATTGATTTATGGTTAAATGAGGAACAGACAAACCGTAATTAATGCCATATCTACAGCCTACGTTGTGTTTAAATTGGTATATATGGATTTAAATATAGCTTGTTAAAATCATACCCAGACATTGCAAAGTTTTAATTACATAAGTTCATTAGAACATTTGACGTGAATATAAAGTAAAAAGTATTAAATATACATTAAAACATGTCCACGTAAAAATAAAACTTTTAACTGTGAAATTTACATAAGATTAATTGTACGCGTATAGAAACTATATAATTATACACTGCGAAAAATACACAAGTGTTTATGAATTGTAAGATACAAATATTTACTCATCCAATATGATTATTCCTATAAAGAAAAACTATTGTTCATGAGTTACCTGCAATATTATGGGGATAAACTGCAAAGTTCATGGGATTACTATGAAGGAAAGTGCTAGGACTGTGAAATACTGCAAGCATTAATTTTAACACTGATTAATAACTCTATTATTTATTTCTAGGTAAACTGGCATCTGACTGTTCAAAGAAGGCTTCAAAGTTTAGAGTAGCGACATCTCTTGAAGATTAACTAAATGTGGCATCATGGGGCTATCAAAAAATGGGTTTAAACCCGAAGGACATTCATGCTGACATGATTGATACATTACGAGATGACGCCCCAGCTTTATCAACAGTGCAAAAAGGGACAGTTGAATGTAGTAGAGGAAGGGATAGTCTTGAAAATGAACCATGATCTGGACGTCCTGCAACCACCGCCATCGAGGAAAACATTGATCTTGTTCACCACATGGTGATGGACGAAAGGCGATAGACTGTAAATCAAATAGCCAATGTGATTAACATATCCCGTGAGAGAGCTGAGAAAATTCTGCACAATGAATTTGGCATGATGAAGGTTCTCTCTCGGTAAGTCGTATGCCTTCTGACACATGATCAAAAGCGCAACAGGCTGATCACATCACCGGAAAATCTGATATTGTTTGAGGTAGACCCAGCTGGTTTCCTTGAAGGTTTCCTAAACCAGGATGTGTTCTGGGTTCATCACTTTGAGCCAGAGACAAAGAGACAATCCATATAGTGGAAATACCCCTTTTCACTCGCTCCAAAAAGGCCAAGGTTGTTTCATCTGCAGGGACGCAAAACACATTGTGTTTACAGTCTTATCCACGCCAGGCTTCTTTCATGAAAGGGATTGATTTAACCATCCTTGCATGGCGTGATCTGTGTAAATATCCCACAAAATTCCCGTATAAATATCGTTTGGCGATCCCTAACCGTTCAACAGATAAGATATTTTTGGAGCCATTGAAGTCTAAACAAAATAATGGAAACAGCTAACAGCGCAAAACTCCACACGCAATTAATCTATTTAGATTAATTGCGTGTGGAGTTTTGCGCTGTTAACTGTTTCCATTATTTTGTTTAGACTTCAAAAAGCACATTTATACTTAACATCAAAAAGCGACAGTCAAAATTTATAGGTTAAATAATAAGGAAAGAGGGCTTGGAAAATTTGACACTTACAGGACATATGTAAGGTAAGGTGAACAATAGAATGCATCGTATAACCTGCAAAAAGAGATTTTTTAAATGGTTGACAGAATAGTGGTTAAGCGAGATATAAAAAGGCAAACAATAAAGGTTACAAAGGACAGAAATTGTGGAGAGCCATCATCACCCACGTCTTGAAGTGACAATGTATGCAGAAGAAGAAGAAGAAGAAGAAGAAGAAGAAGAAGAAGAAGAAGAATGTGGTCAGAATATGATGTCTTCAGAATTGTTTTAAGAAAATTCCGATGGAATGTATCTAATTGTTTGGAGATAGACGCTGTTACTATCAACACATCTCAGGTATAAGTCGTAAGGATAATGATAATGATAATAGATATTATCCGTTTCCTTATAAGGAAGCAGCTGGCCGAGTAGCCAGATCTTCTTTTGTTATCACTCATTCCAGTATTGAAATGTGATTGCTTTCTAACCTTTTGTTTGAAGTAGTGTACAACATCAATATCTATTTGGTAGGGACACGGCGCATCGAAGAGGAAAAATCGGTTAGCTGTCTGGGCATCTGGTATAATGTCTACGAACCACGTGCCCTTTATATATCAGTGTACAGTTTGGCTTAATTTCTTTGTTGATTGAAGAACTTTTAATTTTTAAATAATGCCAAAGGATGTATTTTATATCATGGAATAAAATTTTGTCCCAAGTGTTATTATATTCTATATTATGAGCATTTGATTATGATATTGTTGTGGAGTAAACAGTACACCCCCGGTGACTATATGAACTAGTCCATAACTATAAATAAAGAGCTCCCGGTCAGAGGTAATAGAAGAGAAAAAAGCTGTTTGGAGTCAGTCTTCAGATTAATTAATACAGGCGTCACGGCAAGTAGCTGAAGCATTACTTATATTATAAGCGCTACGAAGAGTATTATAACAGTGGCGACGAAGGATTCGAAACTCAGGCGATTTATAACCATCGTGGCGTAGATTTCGAAGTCCTACGACTTATAACAGTAACTAGGATTCAGGAACTCATGCGTGTTGTAACTAGAGTTAAAAGGATTCTGAAAACTCATACTAAGTGAGCAAGTACAGGAAAATATGCTCGCTGCTTTTGGAATAAGAATACAAGAATTTTAACCACAATAGTTTTTAAAAAATTCTTGTGCAAAAAGAAAAAAATCTTTTGGGTGTAAGAAAAAACATTCTTGCAAATATGGAGCAAATTTTGGCTGAAATTTAACAACAGAAACAGCAACAACAAAATCAACAGTTGCTAGAACTACAAAAAAAACAACAACAACAGGAGTTGTTGGATATAATTCAGAAAAAAAAAAAATTCTTCAACGTCTCTTACGCCAGACGCTGTACAAAACACCATATCAGAATTTGTATACAATCCTGATAGGGACTGATTTTTCTGTGTATTTTCGTAGATATGAATAAATATTCAGTCAGGAATGCAGCGGGTGGAAAGATGAAAGAAAAACGAGATTGTTACTGGAGAAAATAGCTCCGATAGAGTATGAAAAATACTGAAACTACATATTACTGAAAAAAATGGATGAAATCGGGTTTGAAGACACGGTACACATTCTGATGAAATTATTTAATGACTGTATAATTCTCGTTGGAGTTGCATGACTCTAACAAAAAAAAAAGGGTACGAAGATTTTGTCACGTATGCTGGTATCATCGAAAAAGATTGTGAAAAGTTTCGAATAAAGGAACTAATAATAAGTTATTAACAAGTCGAAGAACACGAAAGGGTAACAAAAATGACTCCAAAAGTTTCAAAGCCGGCGATAAGGTGTTCTTTAGAGCATATGAGGAGGGCAAAGAAACGGGGAAGACGTGAGAAGAGGGCATATTATCATCAAGACTCAGGGAGATGATAAAAGCGAAAAGATTTGAATATAGTTGAAAAAAAGGGTTCAACGAAATATTGAAAGAACCGATAAGAATGCTATATAATGTTTTCGATGCGCCAGCACAAGCTGTGGAACTTTCAAGAAAGTTCTAGAAAATGAAATAGTACTGAAGTACTGGAAGTGGATCCGAGACAGAAACGCTACAAAGTCAAGTACATTGGCGAACTTTCCAAAAAATGGACGGGGGAGATACTAATGTTAATAAAAAATAAATATTTAAAAAAAAGTATTAATCTCAAAAGCGATGATGATGTGGATTAGATATAAACCTCAGGGGACTAGTCCATAACTATAAATAAAGAGTTCCAGCTGTTACGTGACATCTGCGCTTCTTTACGGCAGGGAATGTTGAACGATTTCCTCAAAGCTGAAGTAGAGATTCGAGGCGACAGAGATGTGGTTCTGCAGAAGGATGCTAAGGATATCATGGACCGAGCGTGTGAGCAATGATGAGGTATTAGAGAAGATGCAAACAAGAAGGAAGCTTATACTGAACATCAAGAGTAGGCAGCTGAAGTTTCTGGGATAATAATGAGGAAAAAGGGCTTGGAGAATCTGATATTCACGGGTCGAAGAGAGGGAAAGAGAGACAAAGGTAAACAACGTACGACATACCTAGCGGGCTTCAGCAAGTGGATGACATAACGTGGTCTGGGGGAGGAAGCAGAGAGAAGCTGCAAGGGACAGAGGGAGATGGACAGCCATGATCGCCTATGTCCTAAAAGGACATGATACATAAAAAGAAAGAAGGTCAGCGGTACGAGAAGAGAAAAAAGAAGCCGTTTGACGTTACTTTTCAGACTAATTAGTACAGGCGTCACGGCAAGTGGCCGGAGCATTTTTAATTTAGGCGATCATAGGCAGATATTTCCTGCAGTAGGTTGCCATTTCTTTTTTTGCGGTAGACCAGTTGCTATCCAAGGCTATAGAACCAGGTCTATCCTGCTCTTTACCCATAGCTATGGGGGAGAAGAAGAGGATTCATACCTTTCCCAAGGGTATCAGCACGTAAGTGAATGTAATGGATTCAAATGAAATCTGAACTCGGCTCTCTGATTCATCAATCCAAACCGCCATCCATACTTATATTATAAGCGCTACGAAGCGCATTATAACAAAAATGTTTGGAGTTTACTTTTGGATATCGCATGTAGAATAATATTCTGTTATTTAGACAACGAATCACCTGCGATGTTTTTACCTACTCTAACATACATGCGTGTACATGTACGCGGGTTTAGCTAAATTTATGCGAATATGTTTGATTATAAAAACACTGAAGTTTATATATGTATATATACATAAGTATACATGCATGTACACGCACATATACACATATACTATATATATATATATATATATATATATATATATATATATCTGTATGTATGTATATATGTATTTACTGTGTAAGTAGTTTTTCCTTTTGACATCAATCTATTGCTAAGACTCGCTTGAGTCGTAATTGTTGCTAAAAATACTAATATATTCCATCCCAAAGAACAGGAAAGCTACTGCATCAACTCAATCGCCAATAAATACAAAAAGAAATAAAATAAATGTTCAAAAAAAAGGCAACGCAAAAGAATGATCAATAAAAGTCCAGACGCTTAGATTGACGTACCGGACATAAAAGCTAATCGAACGCGTGTAGAAATCCCTTGAAGATCTTCGAACTTCAGTGATGGAGATTTTTGTGAATGGTGGCAAGAATTGGCCCTTCATCTGAACTTCCAGTGTGCAGGCTTCATATGGGTTACAATCAAACACACACACACACACACACACACACACACACACACACACACACACACACACACACACACACACACACACCTTGCATTAAACCCATAAAATTTACCCGTATATATATAGTACACATTTTCTTTATATATATATATATATATATATATATATATATATATATATATATATATATATATATATATATATATATATATATATATATATCGGAGGAGAGCCGAGTTCGAATTCCAGTCGAATCTATTGCATTCACTTAATACCCTTGGGAAAGGTATAAATCCGTTCTTCTCCCCCAGCTATGGGTAAATAGCAGGACAAATTGGTTTCTATAGCCTTAGATGATAACTGGTCGAGGAGAAGAACAACTTTGAATTCAAAACCTGCGGTGGTTCGTTTGGGGAACTTGTGGTGTGTGTGTGTGTGTGTGTGTACTGTTTCCTGGTCTGATTGAACTTGACTATCAACCTTATACACACACACACACACACACACACACACACATATATATATATATATATATATATATGTGTGTGTGTGTGTTGTAGATTACAAAATGTCAGTCAATATTTTAGAATACAATTCGATTAACTTGACAAAAATGTCAAGATATGTTTATATATTACGGAAAACTATGAAGATTTCAACTTAAAATAATTATTTCTTTACAAATATTTACAATTACGTTTTATGCCACAAGTAGTTTATTCATAATAATAAAATAAACTTTTCTCATTTTCCTCATCACGAAGATTTCAGCCCACTCTTGAAAATAAATTAATTCTTAGCCGAAAGCCCCCACGAATAAAAACAAAAAAACAAAGCGCTACAGAATAATTTTATAGACACCCACAAAAAACTTGTAAGGGAACATGAAAAATTAAATAAATATATAGCTTAATATATTCAATGTCTATTATATTTAACGAAATATACATAAAAGAAGGGTTACTACGCCAAATTGCAATATATAATAATCTAGGTATCGATATTTCTTCGTTAATTACCGACATATAAAGAGTATGATGAATCTTAAGAATGATATAATGTCAAAGAGAAACCAGATGTTGTAAGTTTACTCTGTGTTTGGAATCGGGAGAACAGAATATTAATAAAAGATAACAATGAGAATAATAATTTTCATAATGTCACAGAGATTTTGGAAACGAAAAAAGGGTAAAAAGTAAGAAAAAGTAACTGGCGAGTAAGAAAATATAAGAAGAAAAGCTATTGTTTCGAATGTAATCAGAAAGAATAGATGCAGAATCCTAAGAGAATTGGTTAAAGACCGAAGAACAAAATGCTAATGACAAGGAGGAACATTTAATTTGAACAAATTAAATGCGAAATGATTTCTCGAAATTATTTATTCATGATAAATGAAGACCAATGGTTAAAAATAGCTTTGGTTTAATGAAAGCTACGGGTCTTGGCGAAGACCTTGTTGGTTGGTGCTACAGAATAAAACAATACTGTAGCAGATAGCAGATATCATATCAATTGAGAACTTTGAGAACAGCTAAAATCGATAGCGCATATAAGTCGATGAGAAAATAATGATATCACCCAGATGTTAGCATTCCACTCTACTTCAAATAAAATGTTTGGAAGAAAAATAATCAAAACTAGAAAGAACGATAACAGCTACTGGACTTGAGAAATATAATTTCCACAAAAATAGTTTCAAGAGAATGATTTTATAAATTTCAATCGTCAGTAGTTCAAACTGCCAAGCCAACGAATGCCGAATGTTTCCTTATAAGGAAACGCTAATATTATCATTATAATTACTATTACATCATATGTACCTGATAATTGGCCTAGGGGCTGTGACCTTCAGGGAAATAGGCAAGAAATTTAAGAATTAACATGCGAGAGGGACAGTTATATTTTGGCTATTATTTTTATTAGCAACATTATTACCCGCTTTGAAATTAATGATGGTGCCAAAAAAATTATAGAATTATTGTGGAGCAACAGAAGTCACAACCAAGAATATCTAAAAGAATATATTTATGTGTTTCTTCACATACTGCAAAGCTGATTATTGGCAAGCATTCTTTAAAAAATGCTTCCAAAATATAAAATTAATGGAATAGTCACTAGCCTCTCCAGATTTTTATCTAACAGAAACACTCTGCCCTAAAGAGGCGTATTTGAGAATGGAAAGTAATGTACCAACGAAGATATTTACTGCAAGTGGAAACAGTAAAAGAAAGTCAACAGTGATCAATAGAATTGATATCGAATGATAAATACCGATATTTACAGGTAAAATAATATTTAATGTATTCAGTTCATCACATGTATTTACCTATGACATATATCTGTTGGGTTATTTCAGAATAAAAAAAAAATATGTTAAACTTAATTTCATTGTATGAGAAAACGTGACACCCTCCAAAACAAATTATTAATATTTTCCATAAGGATAGTGCTTTCAGGTGAATACCAGAGATACATAAATATCGGCTGGTTATAGCAAAGTCACTGTAAAAGTACAGAATTCACAAACACACACATATATATATATATATATATATATATATATATATATATATATATATATATATATATATATATAAACGGGTTTGATCAAAAAGTATCGGGCTGTTGTCATGATAATGGAGCTAAAGTACCCACAGTGAAGCGGCTTGGCACAGGTTAAGATTGAAATCTGTCGCACGTGTAAACTAAATTATAACGATCTTGCTATTGTACTGGCTATTTGCTAACCGCACTGGCAAACAAGTATGTTTGGAAATGAGTACCCGGCCATTATACACATATATATATATATATATGTATATATATATATATATATATATATATATATATGTTTAATTGCATTCTAGAATGAAACAGATATCGTCACTCGTTGTTGTCTTCAGTGTCCACTTTTATACTTACACACTTTCTGTCCTTGACACTGACCACTTTTACCCCTAAATATATAGCATATCATAAAACTATACTTGTTATCATATATACATACATACATACATATATATATATATATATATATATATATATATATATATATATATATATATAATGCCACCATTTTATAAAACAAGAAAGAAGCCTTAAAACTATCAGCGTCCACGATGGGTATATTCAAGAATTAAGAATAAGCCTTTTTTATTAGGTTGGTGCAAAAATAATGACGTAATAATATCGTTTTTTGACGTTAAAAAATACGTCAAAAAACGACATTATTACGTCATTATTTTTGCACCAACCTAATATTATATTTATAATAGCAATTACACTCTTTTTACAAGAACACATCCAAAATTCTTTAAACTGTCTTGGCTGTGCTCTTGTAAAAAGAGTGTAAGTGCTAATGTAAATATAATAAAAAGACTGCTTATAGTCTATAAGAAAACGCTTGGAAACAACAATTTTCTGGTCAATTTTTACGCATCCTATGTCCCAAAAAGGAATTGTTTGCTAACAAGAAAAATACAATGAAAGACGTAAGTGATGCATTTTGGCTATCATTTTTAACGGAATATGTATTATAGAGAGATTGATGCGAAGATATAATTTACAACGATATATATATATATATATATATATATATATATATATATATATATATATAGCAATGCAATATTTATCATTTACCAATTTATAAAGAAATATATACGAATACATTTTCTATTCGTAAATCTATACACATTTGCTAAATTATTAAAATATGTGAATGACTATAATGAAATCCTCATTATTTACCATTTTATAAAGTTCGAATCAACTGGCAATTATCCAATATTTGCCAACAATTCTAATAAATGATCTAATAAATAAATAGTGTACATAAACAATCTACTACATAAATAGTTTTTATTATTTCTGTTGTCATTCTCAAGAATAAAGAAAATGTATAAATTAACTTTCATATGTTCAGGTTCTGTAACAATTCTAATAATCGTTTTTTAATACAATAAACATTGACGAGGAGTGAAGGTAGTTAAAATAACAGTGGTGTCAAGAGAAAAACTCCGTTTTTTACACTACTTATATTGTTCGGACTATCGTCCTCATTTTTGTTGCCATATTTATCACAACATTTCGGCCGTTGTACGATCCGGCCTTCTTCATGTGGTTGTAATGTCGAACTGAACCCTTTATTTAGCTCACTGGGGTAGACTGTTCTAGTTCCACGTGATATGTCTAGTGGATGTTAATTATCTTCGTTAAACCCCCTCTCCAAGTACTCCACAGCCTTAACCAGGTATTGAACTCTCACTCTTTGGGTCCTGTTACTGGATATAACTAACGCCTTTAACCACTGTGCCATGTGTCCTTGAGTTTTTGCGAGAATGAAGGTCCATGTTTGCCCACTTTTCCTTTACAAATATCTGCCCGAATTTAAATTTATTGATTTGTAATTTATTGGCAGACACATTTTTTCGGACATAAAGTTTTATCTATCTGGATTTAAATCGACCTTCGTATTTATATATTATATTCCATTGTGTGTGCAATATATATATATATATATATATATATATATATATATATATATATATATATATATATGCATAACTCTCCCTCCAGCTTTGGCTAAATAGCAAGACAGCCTGGGTTCTGTGGTCTAGGAGAAGAACAATTCTGAATTCAAAACCAGCGGAGGGTCGTTTGGGGACCTTGTGGCACGTAGTGCACTAGGTCTCTATATTCGGCCCTTCAAAAAGTGTGGTTGGTTCTGCACAAAACTTCGCCTATAATCAAATCTCATGTGCTGGTGCCGGGCTGTCGGTTCCTAGAAACTGATCAGCTTGACCCTCAGACGTCGTATTGGACGGGACAGTCGAGAGTGTATATATATATATATATATATATATATATATATATATATGTATACTCTCGACTGTCCCGTGACTGTATGTGTGTGTTTGTCTGTGCGTGTCTGTGTCCTTATGCGTGTTTGTGTGTGTGATATTCCTCAATGTATATGTTCAAAGTCGAAAGCTTAGAAATCGATGGTTGACTTACTTTCTCTCCCATAGTTCATTTTATTTTAACCAATCACATCAAATGAATTATTGGCAACTTTTTTTTTTCGGACAATTCCAAGCAGTACATTTCATCTGTCCAATCACAAAATCATTTCAATGATTTTATTTCTGGCTCTCTCAGCCGAAAAACCTTTCTCACTATATACGTCTGTTTTGTGTTTCTGAAATATTGCTTTTACATCTCGAAATCATCTCCCACTTATTATCGTATCTCTCCTCACAACAGTTATCAACATGTCGATATGTCATATTCAGTACACTTATTCCGGAAACAACAGACTGTAACCGCTCCTCCCCAAATGCTTTTTTTAAAAAATCATTTCAACCACAAGCAAGGCGATAATGCCACTAGAACGCAGGCGGTTTTATCGAGTGAAAGTGAAAGAGAATGAGAAATCTGAGAATCAGGATTGAAGAAAGGATAAAAAAGAACACGTTTCAAGAAGACATAAGATGGCGTTTGACTTTGCATTTAAATTTCTGAAGACTAGTTATCAGGGAATCAAGATATCGGAAGCGAGTTCCATAGGTGGAAAGTGTAAGGAAATATTTTTTTTAGTGTAGAAGTGGCATCTAGCAAGTTCAACAGTAAAACGGTTGGGCGTAGATACCAATTTAGTAGCACGATTAAATTCATTTAGCCGGGATAATTGTGAAGAAATATCATCAGAGCAGATGCCATGAAAATATTTGTAGAAAAAAAACAAAAACAAAAAAAAACAGATGCAAGTTACGTCACGTCGTTGGGAAAGTGACTGAAGTAGAGATGCCTGGTTAGGATCGATTATTTTGCAGACCCTTTTCTGGATTTTGCCAAGAATCTCGAGATGTACAGCAGGAACACCAGACCAGTATTCAATGCATGAACGGATAATGATTTATAAATGTGCAAGATGGATACAGACGAAAAAAAATTCTGGCACGATACAGTGAACCAATTTTACTTGCAGCAGACGAAGAGATTCTTGCAAACAATCTTTCGCATTCTTGATTGTTTTATAAAATGGTGCAATCTGGGTTTTCGTGATGAAATATGTTCCCTTTATTTTTAATAATTTGGCTTGCGTTATGAATCGTTCTGGTCGTTACTGAAAATCTATAAAAAGATGGATTACTGGTTATAAGCAAAGAAAATGGTTTCTGGTAAGCAAGTTCAATTTTTCGGTTAGGTGAGTTTCAGTACACTTCATCTTGCTATCTGCATTCTGTCCTCTGGTTAGACAGAGACGAAAAATGCCTTGTCATTGGTATGCACGATTTTTAATATAAAAATATTGAAAGCTTGAGAAAACCTATTAAGTACATGTGCTTCAATTCTTGAATATGTGTTTATTTACAGATTCATTAAAAATCAATTAAAATCCGACCGTTGATATGAAATGATTAAAAGGTTAGATATTAGGGTGGTGCAAAAACAATGTCGTTTTCTAACATAGTAACATATGTGAGAAAACGACATTATTTTTGCACCAACCTAATACATTTTGCAGCATTTCTATGTACGGACAGAACTTTGAGCAATCAGTTATCCTTTGGACATATTGTAATTTTATTCTAAGTGTGCGCGTTAAGGAGAAATTGTAAGCATGCAAGCTAATGTGATTAGTTTGGAACTTTATTAATCTTAACTTGTTTTGTCATAAAGACCACATATTGGTATCCCCATTAATAATCAAAATCACAGTACTAACAAAATGGATTTTAAGACAAGTGTGTCAGTCATTACACTGGGGTAATAATTTTATTTCATCTAGATTAAAGAATTCTAGCTTTTAATCTATGTAAAAGAGTTATGTTTTGCTCATGGACTGCTGTTTATATCCAGTTATTAGGTTGGTGCAAAAATAATGACGTGATAATGTCGTTTTTTGACGTTAAAAAATACGTCAAAAACGACATTATTACGTCATTATTTTTGCACCAACCTAATAGAAACAGAATCTTGGGTCAATTTTCTTGTTAGGTATCTTCATTTGGAAGATTGACATAACAGAGTCCGTCTGTTCATTTCTAAGTATGCTCGCCTGTTAGGGTGACTTGCTAATCAGAATTGCAGACACTCGCTTAGACAGTTTGTGTTTCTTCAACACCTGCATGAATTCAACCTATAATTTATACTTCAACTATAGTGAGCATTCCGTATTTACAGTTTCTGTGAGAGAACGCATAATCTGATGTGATCCGTCGTTGATCAAGGCCAGTACGTACGAAGCATCGTTCACAATGACTTACAATTTTGTGCTAGCACAAGCATCCAAGGATTCCGAACACGTTTCCCTTACCCATTTACACGCACAAACCTTGGGTTAATTCGTGATATGGTTTTCAGGCATTTCGCAACAGTGGTACGCGCTGTGATCGTCTCCCCAGCCTGATATGATCAAAAAGTTAACTCATTACCAAATCGATTACGGTGAGATTCGAAATTGGCATAACGCAATTATATGTACGCCATATTACTCCATTACTGGATATTTGCGTTCTGAAAAAGTGAATCGGAAAGAGAAATCAGTTAACGGAGTTCCAATTCCGGTAGAGTTCTTTAACATTCGCGAAAATATATTTGGGCAAAGCCTTAATTTCTTTTATGAGTTAAATAACAGGACTAAAGATCGTCTTGATTGTTATGGAAAGCAACTCTGAATTCAAAACCAATCCGAAGAGGAATGGGTTTCGTCAAACTATCTTGCCCTAGACTCACCTTTACTATTATGGTTGCCGTAAATATGCAGCCACTATGACCATAATAGGTGGCGGGACATGTGACGTGGTGTGACAAATCCATTTCATATTTTGCGTTCTTCTTCTGTATGCCATATCCCTTCAGGACGTTGGCGATCATGGATCTCCAAAATTTCCTGTCATTTGCAACTCTTAATAAATGTTGTCTTTTGTTATATATCCTAATCCCTATTCTGATATCAAGCACGCAAGGTTATGCTTTACATCAAGCTCGCAAGGTTATGCGTTACAACAAGCTCGCAAGGTTATGCGTTACAACAAGCTCGCAAGGTTATGCGTTACATCAAGCTCGCTAGGTTATGCGTTGTGTTCCTCTGTCCTTCTTGCCTTGAATCTGTCTTATGAATATTAAATTTTCCAAGCCATCTATCCAAATTATGTGTCCTAAAAATTTGAACTGTCTCTTAAGTATCCCTTTTGTTTCCATTTTGCCTATCACTTCATCGTTGATCATATGTTCGGTCCATGGTACTTTTAGCGTCCTTCTGTAGAACCACATTACTTTGCTTCGTTTATTTCTGTGAGAAGATTGTCAAGTATTCACTACCATATAAGATGACTGATATTATGTAACATTTCAATAACCTTTTCATTCGTTTCTCACGAGATTTTCCCGTTTCTTAATATTTTGGAATACACATTTTGCTATCTCAATGCGTCTTCGGATTTCGGTATCTTTTAAACCTCTTTTAATACTCCAAATGTAAGACCCTGTTCCATTCTTATACGATTTGAAAACAACTTCTTAAAATGCCTGAAAAGAAAACCAGGCAGTAGTTTGTATTCTTCATTATTATTCATAATCTGAGAAATACTAAAAAAAAAAAAAAGAAGCTGACTGATCGTATATACAAGTCAGTGTGTGCGTGAATAGGAACGTTTTCTTCATGAACCGAGAATGCGCATATAGTGCATCCAAGATTTGTTTCTTCTTTCTGCGTGATATTGACAGCAAAAAAACAAAGGATTTAATTAATGAATACAAATATCTGTTTTCGATGGCAACGCTAGCGACTTGACTGATGTTGCTTCATTGTCTGATGTCACATTTCTCGAAAGATGTTTCAGAGTTCAACTTCTTTGAAGTAACATTTCAAAGCCGAGAATTTTTTTTTTATTTGTTGCTGAGCACTTTTCAAGACTATTGTTCGAAAGCTGAAATCTAAAACTCTATTTAGACATCGGTTGCTTTTTAAGGTAAGCACTTTCGTCAGAGGCAATATCTTACTTCAAGAATCAGGTAAATATATTTATATACTTCAAGAATGATAAAAATGATAAGGGCATAGTAATGTTAATAACGTGATCTGAAGATTGCATTTAAGCATGAAATAGACTGTCGCCGCCGTGTGTTGACCACACACATACACACACATATATATATATATATATATATTTATAGACAATTTGGACATAAAATCAACACTGCATTGTGTCAGTCAGTTTCACACCTCAAGCGATCTTCAAACTACTCTCTCTCTTTCTCTCTCTCTCACACACTCACATATATATAGTGTTTAAATGCATACATACAAAAATATATGTAAATAAATATATGTATATATAATGCATACATAGGGTGATATATACACATGTTCACACACAGACATATATATATATATATATATATATATATATATATATACGTATCCTGTATATAAATATACATATAAACAGTACATACGCGCGTGCGCGAGCACACACACACACACACGCACACATATATATATATATATAAGGTGCGATGGTTAAAGTGTCGCAATTTGATATTTTTAATTTCACGCACGCGCATTGTTTATTTTCGATTTTGTTGACTGCATAGTCTTGTAGGATCAGTTGGACATCGTCTTTGAAAACAAGAGCACCATGACGCAATTCACTCCGCCAGAAGTTTGTAAGCAGCATGATGTACTTCTTGCCACTCGCGCCGGAAACTCCAATACGAAGATTTCAGAGTGTATGGGTGTGAAAGTAAGGAAAGTGCAGAGGATTCGGAAAGAGTTGAATGAATCTAATGGCCAGCTCGAAAAAGTCACTCAGAATTAGCACGGAGTCCTACATCAAATGGCTTGAGGAGTTAGTGCTGCCCTAGTTTACTGCTGGAAGATCCTTTGTCTCTCAACAGGACTCTGCAATATGCAATATACATAGTTGAAGGTTTTGAATTCAGAGTTATCCTCCTCCTAGACCGCTATAGGACCCAGTATGTCCTGCTATTTACTCATAACTGGGGGAGAAGATATGGATTCATACCTTTCCCAAGGGTATTTGCACGTAAGTGAATTTAACAACCTGCAGTCGCTCTCTCACAGACTTGTCGTCGCCTCTCTCTGTCTTTTTTACAAATACTTTCATGGTAATTGCTCCGATGAGCTGTTCTCTCTGGTTCCAAGACTTCGCGAATTCAAGCGGCATACAAGG
This sequence comes from Acanthosepion lycidas, assembly GCA_963932145.1. Lineage (NCBI taxonomy): Eukaryota > Metazoa > Mollusca > Cephalopoda > Sepiida > Sepiidae > Acanthosepion > Acanthosepion lycidas. The sequence continues at coordinate 66,792,376 of OZ010585.1, read as the reverse complement.
CTGGCATCCCGCTCTCACCCTTTCACTGTTGAAACTGTTAAATGTAGCTGCCTCTTCTACTCCAATAGCTTCATGTCTCGCACCTCTAGCCTGTGGAACTCCCTTCCCTATTCCTGTTTCCCTGATAGCTATAATCTCCAACTATTCAAATGTAATGTCAATCGACATCTCCAGTTGCCTTGATCTATCCACTATCCTTCTCCTCATTCTTTCCTCTATCATTCCTATCTGCTCTCGCTCCAAATCCTCTATAACCCCTTGCGTGCTAGTGGCTTCCCGCCTTGCTAGGGGTGAAATGCTTAAAAAAAAAAAAAGAAAAAAAAAAGAAGCTCAACTGGAATTTTAATTCCGCTCCCCAATTCCTTAAACTGAGCCGCAATTCATAGCCGGCCACACAACAAACATCCATCAAAGAAGCGTATGACCTTGTTGACAATCTCATTTAAATGTTGACGTTTTTTGTACAGACTTTCTATATGAGGAAAACATAGCTATCGTATCATAACTGTTATCAGTAATGATGATTTTCTAAGCGTAGCTTAGGTCTGGCAGATGGCCGAAAAGATGGGGTACCCAGTAAGATTCGAACTGCCTACTGAATCGTAATTGATCTAGCGAGACAGGCTTGCTAATCATTATAGCACGTCAAAGTGTCCGACTGCTGTCAATAACGCAGAACATCAATATTAACAGTTGCGATTTCTAAACCTTGAGATAGAAAGTTATAAAAAAAAAAGTATATCCAATGTTAAGTATTCCTTTTAAAATTGTTTTATAACAATCTGGAATATATTTCAGTGGGCATACTGGTTGAAACATATATTTTGCTTTATAAGCCTAACAATGAATAAGATGCCACTTCAAAAAAGCCCTCAACCAATAACAGGAATTCGTCTTAAGAATTCAGATAAAAATTAATTGATTTTAAACGATAGAAAAATACTTCACCCATTGAAGTAAATCCGAGAGACGAAGCTATAAGCGTTTCTATATCAATATATAAAATTGCGTTGGACACCTCGGCGTGGTGTAATGGTTATAAAGCTTGCCTTGCTAGATCAATTACGACTGAGTAGTTAGTTCGATCCTCACTGGGTGCCCCATGCTTTCGGCCTTGTGCCACATCTAAGCCGGGCTTAGAAAATCACTATAAAATTGCTTTTACAAAACATAGCTTGTTTACATAAGGTTCTTGTCTTCGCCAGTAAAGAATGATTAGTGCGTCCTCAACATAATTACGTGTCTTGCTCAGTGGACACCCGAAGCTTATGGACAATAAGTGTTTCTCTTCATTGCTATCTTCTGCTATTCTCTCTTACAAGATATGTCCGGTCAGCTATTTCCTTTGTACATCCATTCAAGCAGGCTCTTGTTATTGAAGCATTTTGAACACAATAGCGTGCAGATCTCAGCCAAAACAATCCGCCCGTTCTACTAGAAGAGGAAGCGGCGTACAAGGCTGACCTATTATGACCTGTTTTTTCTTCTTTTTACACTTTGGCGAGAGGGAGTTTTTTTTTTTCTTGGTTGTTAGTTTCTCTTCATATTCTTCGTTTAACGAACCAAATTGTTGGATTAAAAAAAAACGATATTTAAAAAAATAAAACAAGCAATAGATAATTCAATTACCTAGCATTCAACGATTACAAGTTTGAGGTCACAGTTAACGTGGCGACCTGTACGTGTCCATGAGGGTAGTGCCTGTAATTACTCAATTTCCATTGTACTTTCCCATTTAGGTTGCTTCAGTCATCGGTTATTGATACTATCACTACGACTTTGAAGTGCAATGAAGACATTATAGCCTGATGAAAACAGTTCATTTCCAATGGACTTGAGTTAACAGTCGCCTCAGGTCTCAGAAACGGGTCGTAAATGATGTAAACATACATGTAAGTTTAACTGGTGTTACTATAGTATGATATCTACCGAGGCATTTGCGACTTACCGTAAATGACAATGCACTCATTGTTGCTGGAAAATACTCAGAAAAAAAACAAAGAAACGATGACCTGTTTATTGCTTTTTTAGATGACCCCCAAATCATTTTACAAACATTAAAATCACTATTTGATGATTTATTTTTTGTATAAAAAATTGTTAATGTTTTTTAATGCATAATCAGTTCACTGCCTTTAACCATAACCTTAATCCTAACTTCTAGCCCTAACATATTTCATACTTTCAACAGTTGCTAAATATCATACCATAGTAGAAAATGAATAGTAGATATACTGGCAAAGGCAATAAGTTTGGTGCATCCGGTGAGGATCGAACTCGTTACTCAGAATAAACGGTTAACGGGAAGAGCTCGCTAACCATTACTCTATGTTGAAGCACCCGATTTATTAAGCTTGTTTTAGTTTCGCACACGGTAGCAAGCATGGTGCACCCAGTGAATTTCGAATTAATTCTCAGTAGTAACTGAAAAAGATAGCTAACCATTAATATATGCTGGGAAAACTAATTTATTAAATCTGCTTTAGTTTGGCACAAGACAACTAGCACGAACATGAATCGGTAGTAATGCTCAACTATAAAACCATTGTCGAGAGCCGAGGTACCATAATCCCCCACATCATGAAAAGCAATGGTGGTTTTTCTAAGCGTAGCTTAGATGTGGTCCAAGGCCGAAAGTATATGAATTCCAGTGAGGATCGAAATCACTATTTAGACGAAATTGATCTAGCGAGGCAATCTTGCTAACCATTACGCTTAAGTCGAAGTGCCCCGATTTACTAAGAATAGCTTAGCGGCCCAACATTGAAAGTATTGGAGCACCTAGTGAGGATCGAACTTACTACTCCTTCATAACTGAGTTAGCAAGAAAAGCTTGCTAACCATTGCCCCACCAAGAAAAGCAATGGGTAAGACTGAAAGAATTGTATTCGTTTTATGAAAATTGCAATTGCTAGTTGCTCAATATTTAATAAAGTAAATGATATCGATAGCGTATTATGAAACTTAATGTCCCTGAAGAGAATGGCAAACGCGGATGGGTACGTTTGAAGATTCTAGACCGGCCAGATGTTTTCACGTAGTTACATTCGGAGCTGGGTTATTATGGGGTCTATTGAGAGAATAAGGTATTAGCATTTGTAGCCCAATCAATAATAGCGAAAGTCCCGAACGCGACAGGTAAAAAGTTATAGATGCTGGACAGTGCCTGTAAGTGAATGTAACGGTCTCGTATGTGATTCGAAATCAGATTCCTCGATCCGAGCTGACATCCATAAATCTGCCGTGCTTCCAATTAAGTATATATGCAAAATTTCTCATGTCATTTTCTATGGTTTATCAACACTTTGGAGATTATTTAAAGCCATGAAATATTTTTAGACTGTAAGAACTCTGGGATGGGGATGAGACAAAGTCTTACTAATTAATCCATAGTTGAGGGAGAGAGAGAGAGTGAGAGAGAGAGGGAGTCAGAGAGAGAGTGAAAGAGAGAGTGAGTGTGAGAGAGAGAGGGAGAGAGAGAATGAGAGAGGGAGAGAGAGAGGGGGAGAGAGAGAGAAAAATATTTGCGCGTAAGGGAATATAACGAACTCAACAGGAATTGGAACTCGGCTCTCCGATTAACAATTCCAAACCATTATCATTACACCACCAGCACATCAAAGATTGCAACTCCTGGTAATCCCAAATGGTCACCCATCCAGGAACTGACTAGGTTCGAGGTTGCTTAAGTTCGGTGATCGTACGAGAACTGGTGTTTCAATGTTTTCATGTGGTCGTAATCCTTCTGATAATAAAACGTCGAACGTTCTGTAAAATCATTTTTTATATATGCAGGCAAACATGTTATTTATATATCATATAGAAGAAGGAGCAGAAAGTTTATTTAATCTCTAAAAATGTGTTAAAAAGCTAAGCACTGAAATTTGGTCCTACTTGGGGAACTGAGTTGCGATTTATAGTAAAACAGTTAAATAATATATTAAGTGTCATGTAACCGATTAATTATTTTATTAAAACACGTGAAACCCTTTTGGTATATCATACATAAACATTAAAGTCTTTTCATTCAATGCAATTGCACAAGAAATATAAATCAATTACAAATGTACCTTTCTGTACTCAGACAACGATTTATTTATTTCCCGCCTTTTTCTTCTAGGCTTTGTCTTTCGATTGTAATTGTACTCAGCGCTAAAATAGATTTCAGTTAAAATGGGCATGTGTGTAATTCTTTAATATTTATAAGGCTGCGTTAACTGGTAAAATGATTCCGTGTAATGTGTGTTATAAAGACAGGTCAGCATTTTACGTTTTGTATTAGATTGCAAGAAGGAAGAGAAAGAATGTGATATTAATGTTGACGAATTGCAGAGAAAGAAAAGTAACCTAAAAATCGTGAGGTGCTTCAGTTGGGTAATGGGCAAATAAATTAACAATGAATAAAGCCAATGGAAGAAACATAATAAATCGATGAAAGAAAGTGCAAAACAATGAGTAAATAATAATAAATAAAATCGATTTAAAAGGAGAGAAAAGCATATAAAGGATCCGGAATCATAATGAATAAACGACATAGAAAAAAAGTAAATTCCTAAAAAATACAAATATTTGATAAAGAGATAACATCAAAAAGAAAAAAAATATAGTATAAAAAAACACAACAAACATGTACTAACCACGCACGCAATGGGTTTAATTTCAACAAATATAAATCGGCCTAATGCTGAATTTTCAAAATTTAGGGCTATTTTTTGCTTTATTTTTAATCTTCCTAACTACTAATTCTACAGAAATTAAAATTTTAATCAACAATAATTACAATAATAATACTCGTTTCTGCCTCGCGGATATAATAATTGTGTTATGTCTTAAACTGAGACAGTAAAGGATTTACAAAACAAACAGCTCGAATTTCGAATTCTGGTATTTTAAGCAGGCTGGACCCATTCTCTTTAAAATGAACGCAATACAATCTGATATATATTCTTCTTCATTTGTCATTTTCTGTACTAATCAATCTGTTCTCCCCGACATATTAGTTAAATAGTAGGACTTGTGTCTGGAAAAAATCATTGTTATCTCTAAAAAATCGTTAATTTAATGTTTACTTGCAAAAAAATAAAATTATTCTTATAAGTCCCAAATATGTTTCGGCTTTAAATAGCCCACAAAAGGTTGATGAACCGTAAAAGTAAACAATGAATTGTCTGTACGAAACTAATTTTAGTAAATGAAAAAAAAACTGATACAATTTAAAATGTGAATATCTGTGTAACTATATGTCCCAGGCAAACGAAATTAAATAGGCTTTATGTTGAACAATAAGATATATATTTGCCAAAATTCGAACAAGGTCTCTAAAGGGATTGAGATTTTATAACCGATTTCACAAATGTTCAATATGCCCATCACCTGTGACATCAAATCTATAGACCAGCTCCTGTCAAACACGTTGTAGCATGTCTTGTGTAACATTCAGTGATTCTTTGCTGAAATTCTACGAGGCAGAGAAGTATATAAAACTGTCCTTTCCCCATAGAAAAGGCGTGAAGTCAGTTGAATGTGGTTGGCCATATCAACAGCACGTTGTCATTATCACTGGCACGCCAGATCCATCTTCCTGGTAGATTCTCATTGAAATAAGTCCGTACAGTCAACTTAGTTTTTACACGTTGTGTTAAAATTTTAGATCATTTAAGCAAGTAGACTACAAAATAATATCAATTTATTTTGGATTTCCTGTATTGGTAGGACACTTTTTCTTACCAAAATAGTTTGTTTCAGGCTGGCGTCACTGGACAGCGTTCAAGCACCGGTCAAGGCAGTTGTGTACTTTATATTAGATAGATTAGTGCGACAACATATATCTAATGCTAGGTCCTTAGATTTGCTCCCTGTGTCAAAGAGGATCTGCCTCGTAGTAACTGAAGTTCTAACCCAGGAAAAAAAATACAAGATTTCATAAAACAAAGACAGGTCGATTTTCGAAGCGTGACATTGCACTCAATTTGCGAATTGGGGTTTCACGTGATAAAGAAGGACTTAAAAAATATATTTCTAAATCCTTACCGTTTTTTTTTTTTGTTTTTGTTTTTTTGGAAACAAGTTTGAAGATTACGTTTAGGTTCAAAGTCATAGCGTTGGAATTTCATTCCGGTAATCAGTGAAAGCCTTATAAAACTTATAATTTACAAATTGTATATGGGCAAGATGAATCGTAAAAGCACTTATTGTCAAATCATTGTACCATCAAATAAGGCCTTCATTTACTTCAAAGGGAAGTTATACTGAACAATTTAGCCATATTATGATGTAATATGTGATACAGTGCTGTAGTCTTATGTGATTTTCAATAAACAATGCATATTTAAAACATTTTCTTATATTTTCCAAGAGTATTATAGTGTTATATATACTTTTATCTATTTTTTCTTTTTATTAATTACGATCTTAGAAATTATCTAACAAATCTTATTCATTTTTTTTGTAATCTTTTACATTTTTTTTACATAGGAATATACTTATCGAATACAGTAAAAAAATTGCTTGTGGTGATTTATAATTAAAATTCTAGTTTGAATATATTTTTCATTCAATGTATCTAATACAAAATTTATTAACTTTTGATGTCAGTTTGTAATCGAAAGCCTTCAGAAATTAGGTGTTTCTGTACATTTTTTAAATGATCTAAATGCTTAAAATTTGCTGAAATCTATGTTTTGGTGTTTCTGCTTATTACATAAAATCCCAACCGAAATACCGAGAGCAATGTTGATTTTCTTAAAAAGTCAAAATTCAGCCTACCCTACTCTATATATGGAAGTCCGATGTAAGGAAATACGATGATGCTCATTAAAAGGGTTTGAAGAATAATTCTTTACTTGGACATAACAGCTGAAAGTTCACTTGGGAGAGGCAGTCTTCTCTGATCGTTTCCAAGGAATATATATATATATATATATATATATATATATATATATATATATATATATATATATATATATATATATATATATATATATATTTAAATCTAACACGAATTTGGGTTGAGGTATGTAAGAGCTTTCTCTGATTAAATCTTCTGACGGGTTACATTTCTTTGTTCCACCAATTCTGACCTTCACGTCTAAGACGCACCCTGCCAGGTACACTGAAGCGAATCATCCTATTTCCCTTCGCATTTTATTAGTAAGAAGGAACTTCTATTCAGACAGCATCTTCACAAGAACCGCTACGTTGTGGAACAGATTCCTGATAGGGGATGTTTTCAAGAACACTACATCCTAAACCTCTTCAAATCTAGAGTTAAACGTTATCTTCTGCATATCCCCATAAACTGAACTTATTATCGCCTCCTCGTTCGCATATCAGTCAGTTATGTGTTATGCGTGATACACACTTAGGCGATCATGTACCTTTCGATACATGCCTGTCGAGGCCGATTTTTTTCCTGCAGTAGGTTGCCATAACAACGTTATATACGGTGGAGTAATACCCTACTTTGAATGACGATTAGGCCTTGTATCGGGTGAAAAATAAGGGAAAAAGATTCTGTTTTCTTATTAACTGTGAATTATATATAACTATGTATAGATGTATATCATTACCTACTCAACGGTTTTGAAATCTATGTAATCATTCATTTAGATTGGCTAGCACCCAGTTCTAGAGAGCTCTGTCTATGGTGTTATTTAACCCATAGCTGGAGGAGAAAAGAAAGACTCATGCTTTTCCCAAGGGCATGTGCGAAAATAAACGTAATAGACTGGGCTGTAATTGGAACCCAAGTCACTGATTCCCCTTTTCCGCGCCGACAACCGTTACGAGGCTCACGGTCATATCAAATTGAAACACCAGTTCTCATCCGATCACCGAAGTGAAGCTCCGTCGTGCTTGGTCTTTACCTAGATGGGTGACCGATTGGGAATACCAAGTACTGTAAGTTTGGTGGTGTAATGGATAAGTTGGGTTCGTTCTATTTACTTAAGCGCAAATATCCTTGGGAAAGGGCATGAATCCATCTCTTCTCCCCAACAACTCTGAGTTAATTACTAGGGTTTGCATCAGTAAATCATTATTATCTCCCTAAAATTCTTATAATTTAAATATTTGTTGTAATCTAGAAAGGGTTACTGAATGAGAAATAACCAAAATGAAGTAGGTAAACCACTGTTAATGGTGGACTACTTAGATAGCATATTACCCCCACTTACAATAGTGACCAAAGTTTTTAAGAGGATTGGGACATATCCATTAGTGTCCATTGGTACGGTATATAACAAAATACTTTTGGGGTTAAATAACTTGCAAGAGGTTGATAATCCGTAAATAAACCAATCTATCAAACAACCGTTACGTTACTTGCGCATCCTTGTCAATCACTATTAAGACTTACTACACTTGACATGGCGTAATACAATAAGAGGAGATTGCATTGAATACAGGCGTAATGTTCCGTTTGTCTCAATTTTCAGTGTTCTAAATCTAAACGTTATTTTAAAACGTGTTTTTTTTTTTATTCAGGTTAGAAAAAATATAAT
>OZ010585.1:66748875-66778875 GCA_963932145.1 Acanthosepion lycidas | reverse complement strand
AGCACGCATAATATTAGGTTGGTGCAAAAATAATGACGTAATAATGTCGTTTTTTGACGTTAAAAAATACGTCAAAAAACGACATTATTACGTCATTATTTTTGCACCAACCTAATATTATACAGGTAACGAATGCAATTCTGTTACACATTGTTCCACGCTTCTTGCACCGTGTTAAACAATGCAACATGAATTTTTGGCCGACTAATTGATCTAGTCAGGCGTCATTCCATCATGTCTTATATATATTTAATGTGGGACATCGTAGCAGAACTATTCGAAAATCTTGCAGAATATGCTAAATAGTACGGATATTATGTGAGTAGGCGACTTGTGGGCGATGAAATGTTTTCCACTTGACAACCTATAGCCGAAATGTTGCTATCTTCGTGTTACTTTATCACTGTTTTCATGGCAGATGTTCACTTGAACAACAAATCCTGGTTCCACCAATCCAATCTTTCCCAGCTAAGAAACGTCAGGCCCCGATTATTGTTTATATAGTCGTCTCATTCTTTTCCCATCCCATTAGCGAGGAGGAGGTTCCACTCAAATAGATTTTACACTAAAACTGTTTCCCAAAAAGTTGCTTCCCGCATCACTACAATCTTAACCCCCTTCGAGGGTCAACTGTTATCTATTCTTCATATCCTCATAATGTGCACCTCTTCTCCATCCATATATGCTCTTAAAACAAACGTATTTAGTAACACTCTACCTTGAGTTGCTCTTGAGCTTTGCATTGTGTAAAAGTAGTAAAATAAAAATATTGCCCTGCTGCAACAGCACATCTCCTTGGTCAACAAAATGTGTTTAAAAATTTTCTGAAAGTACATAGCGGTGTTTAAATTTCTCTCAGCAAACACCATATCCGACGAAGAATTGTAGTTTATCATTCCACCCGAGATTGGGTCTGCGTGTTCCGAACCAAAAGACTTTGAAAGATGACACATCTCAGATTCGCACACACAACCTTCATTGAACACTATATAACACCATTCATTCTTCTTGGTGACCTTCATGCGACACCATTGAAAACGTGTATGACGGTGTTGTTAGGGTCCAGCCAACTTTGAAGAAACAATGATGCATCACCTTCCGATAAGACTATCCAGCTACTCGAAAGCCCACAGCTCGACTCTGTTCAACGGCTCTAACTAAACAAAAGAAACACTTGTAGCATGGTGCTTGCTGGCTCTGAAGTATTTCACAACACTGAACCTTGTCACAGCGTACGTGAATGGTACACTTGAATGTTATTATGTCAGGCTAGCTGAAGACCGAAGCTTAACATTATATTAGGTTGGTGCAAAAACTATGTCGTTTTCTCACATGTGTTACTATGTGAGAAAACGACATTATTTTTGCACCAACCTAATATATAATTTCTCATATATACATTCTGTATTAAGGTCAAAATCATCATTGTCCTTCAGGGTGTTGCAATGTCGTTAGTGTAGTTACGCAATATATATCGATCGGTGAACGAACCTTCATAAATCAATAGCATTTATGGTTTTGAAAGCTTCATTTAACTCTCCACATTTGGGGTGAGTAGCTGAGTATATTTGTTAAGCGGCATATCCATTCCTTATTCGTCATTTAATGCCGAAATTTAATTTTCTTGGGAAATTTTCTTCAGTATTAATTTTTTCTACCAAAGTGTATTGCTGGCAATACTTTTTTTACAGAAATGTATTGCTAGTAATTATTTTTATTTATTTATTTATATTTTATTTTACAAATGTATTTCTGACAATTTTTTTTTACTATGTAAATGTATTCCTGGTACTTTTACTATAAAATTTTTATACTTTCATAGTGTTTTGATCCCAGCTTGCGGTTTTAACTATTTGTGCATAGCTGAGGCCCTAGCAGGTGCTACGACCCGGATCAGGCTGGAGCTGGGAACAACAACAATTAAAGGGTGGTCCCACGCTCTCCAAAACCTCCCGATCGAGACCTTGCTGCCGGATGAAATTTATCGTCATACCGAGGAGAGTCCACTTTTAGTCTTAAACCTTAGTAAATCAAGCTTACTAAATACGGATATGCGTTCCATGAAGAAAAGTATTTTTCTACTTAAATGCTATTTTTACAAAGTAACCATTATTTTTAATTCTTTAAGAAAGATGTTAAAATGAAAATAACATCTGAATTTCGTCTTTCCGCCGTCTGAAATCTTGATTTTTTTTTTCTTCCGGTAAAAGAGGGCAGGATTATGTATGCTAATATTCTAGTTAAACTAATTCGACAGGCTCTCCCGAATAGGAAGATTAGCACCGTACAATGACTCTTGTATCAAATTTAAGTAAATATCTACCTTTCCATTCCAAATGAATATATTAAAAGCGGGCATTTCTCTGTTTAGAATATTTGTCTGAGATTGTCATTGTTCTTTTCTCTGACAGTGGTTCTGATTTGGGGATAATTTCTGGATAACATCTGCCTCTTGGTTAAAACAGTTACCTTATTCTTACCGATCTTTAGGCCGGTGTTCCAGCCCACGCTGAATACCGATTTTCATGTGCAGCAGACGCTTCTCATTTCTTAGACTGGCGGTACACAGGCTTTCTCTTGCTGGATTTGTTCAAAAGGCCTCATATCATACAATACTTAATATACAACAACGAGACAGTAAAAAAGGGAACGAAAATTTTTTGAAATATCTATGCATGTCTAAAACTGTTTGCGTTTGAGTAAACCCACTTGAAAGATGGTCGGAAAATTAAACTTTCCCGCCATTTGGACTTGTTTCGTATTAAACCTAATAAATATCAAGAGCAAATGATTAATGACCGATAGAGTTCCGCCTCATCGCTGAGATACATAACATATATGGTCGTGTATCATGCGACTTTTGAAGACCTAATTTTGACGCTAATTTTAAGGGGGTCGCATCATACATCATACACTTTAGCGTATTTACTGCTGGCCCTGGTTATGCCGTAGTCCAAACTATATATCCATTTATTGTAGGCAAATTAGATCCCATAAATAAAAAAAAGAACTAAATTAGGGAAAGCACTAGAATGTAAGTTTAGTTCGATGTTAGAACAGCTACAGAGTGAGTAAGAGACCTGTGATAATCTCCATATGTTTGAGTTTTATTCGGTTGACAATGACTATTAATTGCGATAAATATAACATCTTGTAAAATATGAAGAATTTTACGAAGTATAAAAGAAAATGATCAAGTATTCTGTCTGCTTTGCTGTTAGCAAAATGCCAGATAATAAACAAAGATAAATTATGTTAAGAACGACCTCTCTGTTTCGGCCTGCACGCAGATCTATCAGTGTTAAATAAGAAAACAACTCGATTGCATTTCGATAAAAAAAATATAGTCGATCAGAAATCTGCATAGAAATAAACTAAATCGGCCCAAATGATTAATTGGTAGTTTTCTGTCTTTCTGTTTATTTGATCTAAGTACTATTTGCGGAAGGAATTGGTAAAATAATGAAATAACGGTGGCGGAGGGCAAGGTCGAGTATAGGTTGACTGCATAAACGAAGATCGAGATATTATGGATTGAAGGTCTTTTTGATCTACGCTCAAGGCTTCCGACCTGGCCGAATCCCTTTCAAGCAAATCTCAACACAAAAGTAAAGATCGATCCATAGATTCCGAAATCTAGCCGAATATCGAACATTGAAAGTTAAATGGGATTCTGTCGATTAATCCATTCCGACAAGTGTAAACGTTTGAACTTTCTAGAAAAGTACCGTCCAAAATATACAGAAATATATAGATATACACTAAGCGAGGCTGAACAGTCCATAGCCTGACTCACGCCACAAAAATCTGAGCAAATGACTAAGAATCAGAGTTATTAGTAGAATAGTTTCTTTACATATATATATATATATATATATATATATATATATATATATATATATATATATATAACGTCATCCACAGACAGATGTATGTATGTGTGTGTGTGTGTGAATAAAGACAAAAAGGAAACTTATTTTAACCGATAGGTTTCGTCCTCTGAGGGTCTTTATCAAGGCAACTATAAGGATTTTATTTTGTGACAACTATTTATATGTAAGATCAAAAATGTTATTGGCCAACAAAAAAACTTTACTTTAGTCTGATGAAGCCCTAAAGAACGAAACGAGTAACATTTTTTTCATCTTTTTTGTCATTAGTTTCATATATATATATATATATATATATATATATATATATATATATATATATATATATATATATATATATATATATATATGATAAAATTATACTTTTAACGTATGCTACATTTATAGTAGAAGTGGTCAATATTACAGATTAAGCGTATGTAAATATAAAAGCGAGGTCAACACGGAGCGGCGACAGTGTGATTGCCTGAAGATTGCGTCCACGCACATACACAAACACACACACATACACACACAGATATATATATATATATATATATATAATTAAATACATAGATAGAGAGATAGATAAAATGCTTTCCAATATTGAATGCTCTTTAAATCACATCTGAAGTTGCATCTGACTTCCAATTATATAAGTAATTATGTAATACATATAGCTGAACAAATTTAAACAAGTTTACGTCATAAAAATAACATCAGTTAAGGAAAATAAGATTTCTCATGATAAATCCAATTTATCAATCTATTCTGCTGAAGATTGGATCTAATTCCGCAAAATACAGAGGAGAAAAAAAAATGAGTGGACATTTAAATTTATATATATATATATATATATATATATATATATATATATAAAGTAAATTATACTTTTAAGATATGGGGTAAAAGTGCGGGATAGAACGTATGTAAAAAATGAATCTATAAATATAAGTAGTGGGAGACAACGAATTTTGACAGTCTGTTTCAGGCCTGAAAGTAATATTCAGGTCATCTGCAGTAAGATATAAAATCCGGTGTTCTTATAGATATTTTTATTTTTACAAAATAGTGCTCAATGTAAATTTACGGAGCATTAATATTATAAATTAACTGATTTAAATATGTTTTTTCGCTACACAGATCTAACCATGTTTCAAAAATGGAAGCTAAAAGCTTCGGATTTAATTTTATAATTAAATTAAAGACATTAGTTCCATTTCATCCTCGAGCGAATTTTGGAGCATTATTTTTAAAATTACTGCGTTTTAAAGGCACTGCAAAAATTCATAATTTACGTTTCCAAGGATACAGAGAAATACATTCATGCAGACAAGGAGTTGTTGCGTGTTCATTATCACTCTATTTTGTTGTATCAGTTATTGGTTACGTTTGAAGAAGGGTTTTTGTTTAGGTAGGGGTAGGGATGTATTTTTCAACGAATTCTGACATCTGTTAAATGCATGTCGTCTGTATTTTTTTAAAAAAGTTTCTGTTAACGGCAAAAATTCTTACGGCATTTTTTTTCTATTTGTATACTTAAAGATTTTTTGGGGGTGTTTAGGTTAGAATACATACATACATACATACATACATATATATATATATATATATATATATATATATATATATATATATATATATATATATATATATATATATAGAGAGAGAGAGAGAGAGAGAGAGAGAGAGAGAAAGATCAAGAGAAAGGGGACGTGAAGAAAGAGAGAGCGATAGGGAGATATTAACAAATACCAAACAGCCTTCAGGAACATCCATCTAAATCGTAACTTCGTTTTACGGTACTGCAATCGTCAGGCGACAATAGTAATGTAACTATTACAGTTCTGTCAGTTTAATTTTCAGAGTCATTGAGCACTTTAGGTTTTTATGTATGTTGCTGTCTGAATTTCCTCTTTTTTATCGTCTTTCTTTGTCTTTACTTTTCTTTTGTTTTTAATTTTTTTTTCTTTAGCGGATTTAGTATTGGCAGGGCTCTTCTATAACGCTTAACCAGTAACTTGGTTTGTTTGGTAGATAGATAGATAAATAGATATGAAGAGACTGTGATAGATAGATAGATAGATAGATAGATAGATAGATAGATAGATAGATAGATAGATACGAGTTATGACTGCGATTTTAGCATTTTAATATTCACACTGATACTGTCGGCTTTAGCAATCAGTGTAAAAATGTAACAATCTTTCACATTTTCCGTAAAAAATATTAATATCTTAATTAATTATTTTTCTGTAAAAATAAATCAATACAGAAAAATATGCGTTTTCGTAATATCGCAAATGTTTGTCTGTAAATCAGACGAAGATTTTTTTTCTTGACGTTCAGTTACAGTTTTGTTCAAAGGAAGCAGTTTAATAAGAGTGAACAGAAGAGGTGCATGTTGACACAATATAGCAAAATAGGTAGAGACAATGTCAAGGATTGCTTATCTAACTAGAGATTAAGGCATTCATTAGATCAATAAGAAAAAGTATCATCCGAGACACAAAACTCACATCGCTGTTCTCTAAATGATGCACTAGAGACGTCCGACAGTCCGACAGTCGGTGGGGAAAGAGATGAAGAGAAAAGCGAAAAATATAATATGAATAATAAATGCATATATTCTATATATGCGGGTATATATACTGTGTAATGATTGCCCTATGGCTGGTACATATGACAGAATGATATACTGTAGTTTTCCGTGCCTGCTTGTTTGTTGGGCAACTCATGTTTCTTAGTTGGGCAACTCATGTTTCTTAGTGTTCAGGCCCATATTTCTAGCTTGCTTATTTGACAAACTTTTTCTCTTGTAAATTTAACGAAACAAGTTCACTTTATAAGTTTTGTATTATTCTAAGTGAACATTACACTATACATACATATATACATACATACATACATATATACATACATACATACATATATATATATATATATATATATATATATATATGCGATTTGTAAACGAACGACAAGTATATAAATTCAAAAGTTCATAACGTTTAAAAGGGCCCAATACAAGAGTAGAGCAATAGATATTCGTTATAAACTGTTACATTGGAAAATGCAAGTTGCCACGACAAAAATGCATACCGCCATTGTTAAACCCCTCATGAGACGTCGTCTTTAGAAGTCAAAGCAAATATGCATTTTGGTAACTTGCATTTGCCAATGTAACAGTTTATAATACATATACACATACGCACACACACGCGTACACGTGCACACAGACACACACACACACACACGCGCGCACACACACAGACACAGACACACACATATATAATCATCCACAGACATACTGCTTTGCTGTATCACAGTCGGGGAGGGGAATTTTGAACGAATTATATACAAGATATAAGCATTCCCGGCTACCATAGTGCTCAATTCATATGGAAGAGCTTTTAGCGTTAATTAGTAGCAGCCGACGAATTCCCTTTCTTCCAATGTGCTCAACTTATAAGAGGGGGGAACGAAAGATGGTTTACGTGTGTTTCTTATAAAATGCAGCTTTAATAGAAGGCTTAATGGAATTTGAGGTATAAAAAGTCAACAAAATGTAACAATATTGCCAATAAGATTGGTGATATTTATTATATATTAATTTTGACTAAATTGCAGCACCTTTAATGTCTTCATTTAATAGCAGACAATAAAAACTCCCGATTTAATCTAATACGTGATTTTAATTTGAAAATATCCGATCTGCGTCTTTCTTGTCTTTGGTATATAACGATATACTACATACGACAGCAAGGCCTCTGATCGGGAGGTTTTGAGGAGTGTGAAACCACCACTTAATTGGAATTGTTCCCAGGCCCACCCTGAATCAGGGTGGTAACACCTGTTAAGGTCCCTCCCATCTATGGGCAAATAGTTCATCCCAAACTAAAAGAAAATGAAAGTATAAAAACATTTATAGCAAAAGTTAGCAGCAATCCATTTCCATGTTAGAAATATACCAGCCATATATTTTTGTAAAAACAAAAATATCATTAATACAATACATTTTTATTAAAAAATATGGCAGCAATAAATTTTGTATAAGAAATAATAAATGCCCCTAGAAATTAAATTTCGCATTAAATGACTCATAAGGAGTTGATATGCTGCTAAACAAACAAACAAACAAGTGGTTTGAGGCCGGGTTTAAGAAATCTTCGCAATGAAAGGTTATGTACATATGCATATTTGTATATATGTATATATATATATATATATATATATATATATATATATATATATATATATATATATACATACATCTATATATATATATGTATGTATGTATATATATATATTTATATAAATATATCTATATATGTATGTATATATATATATATTTATATACATACATCTATATATAGATGTATGTATGTATGTATATATATATATATATATATATATATATATATATTTATATACATGTTTTTGACATATTTTTAACGGCAAAAACCGACAATATTTTTGCACAAACCTAACACATACATCTATATATATATGTATGTATGTATGTATGTATGTATATATATATATATATATATATTTATACATACATCTATATATATGTATGTATGTATGTATATATATATATATATATATATATATATATATATATTTATATACATACATCTATATATATATGAATGTATGTGTGTATATATATATATATATATATATATATATGTATGTATATATATGTGTGTGTGTGTGTGTGCGCGAATGCATTGTTAAAATAACCCCAATTAAGAAGGTTCAGTTATAATTTGCAACTTATTCTACTATATTGACGACTAGCTTCCGTCAGGCGAGATGACACAATCACCTTTTCTTTTTGTCTCTGCACAAAATTTCAGATGTGAATGCACCAGAGAAATGTAAGAAACAAACAGAAAAGACACTTCCTTTTTGTTTTCCTATGCATATTAATCTCGATATAGGTCATATTTTGTTTTTATCTTGTTAAACATTTCGAAAGTCACAAGTCGAAGTTAAAAAGAAAATGCGATGATCGTCGGAAAGATATTTATAAAACATGTTTCGAAATCTTTTTTTATTTTCATTTTTTCTTATTTATTACTTATTCATGTTCTTTAGAAGTGGCAGCGAAGTTTAAATATTGATTTACGCGAAAAAAAATCATCAGAATTACGTGATGTCTTACGTCAGAAGTGTATTTGTAATTCTGTATCCAATGCGAGCAATTATATATTCCAAAAACTTAGGTATAAGAACAGAAGCGATTTATAAACATGTGTATACACACTTATACTCAATCAATCACAATACATTGTAGCCGTGAGAATTCTAACATAGAGTCTGTATGTCTATTATTTCACTCTATATAACATACAGATTGATTATATATCTATATGTATATATGTTTTTTTTTTCTTGATAATCTGGGCGTTGAGTACTTGACTGAGTAAATAGATGTTTGTTTTTGATTATTCTTTCCTCATTCGGGATACATACATATATATATATATATATATATATATATATATATATATATATATATGAGATAAAAATCGAATACGGGTACAATATGGATCGGAACCAGACAGGGTGATAAGATAAAAAACAAATAGGAAACGTTTATGGATCTAACATGTTTCACTTCATGCGTGTTAGATTGATAAACCTTTCCTATTTTTCTTTATCTTATCATATATATACCTAGGGAAGATGGAAGTCACTACTTGATCTTGCAAGACAACCTTGCTAAACATTACACCGCGTCGATGTGTCCCTAAAATGATTTACAAAGCATAGAATCACAACACCGAATTAACGGAGCACCCAGTGAGAATTGAACTTACTATTTAGGCGTATCTGATCTACCATTACACTATGTCCCATATCTTATACCCTACATGATTCAAATTATGCAGATTATACATCTTTTTATTTGACTTGAGCTTGTAATCCAGTTACCAAGTTAATCGCTGGGCTTGCATATTTTTCTCAAAGATGCTATTTAATGCATATCATTATTAGCACAATGAATAATCAATATATATATATATATATATATATATATATATATGATCAATTCATCCCAAACAAGATCACTAACACGCATCTTATCGCAGAGTGTGAAAGAAAAAGAAAAACGTTATTAAAGAGCGAGAACAATAGAAGATAACGATTGACATTGTATTTAATTTTTTAACATCAATGCTGACTTGAAATTAAAAAAACAAAAATCCGGACGAGACTTGCACGAGCTGGAGTTGCAGGAAAAGAAAATGTTAGCATAGAAATTGTCGTTACATCTAACCATTTCAACTGACTGAATGATGAGGCTTTGTTGCTACTTTAGGGGAGAGTTCATCAGAATAATTACCATGAAAGTATTTATAGAAAAGGTAGAGGCAATATATATTACGAAGGTGGAAAAGAGACCGAGATGCAAGGTGAGTATTAATAATATTGCATATTCTAATTTGGATTTTATCAAGTATCTCTAAATATATAGCGTCATCAGCACCATATGTGGCAGCAATATTCACGGCATGTGCTAACAGTACTTATAAATATATAAGAGAGATAAGATATATAAACATAATTTATGTGGGTGTGCATGTGTACAATAAGAAGGAACACAAATATATCCAGATCAGAAATATTGGGAAGAGACAAAAAATTGTGATTGTGTAAATGACACCAGATCTTCCCAGATCTGTTTTTTCTCGAACATCTTGGTCATTATGTTCACGATGGTGATATGAACTATTCCTTGAAATTGTGGCACTACTAACTGATCTCTCTGTCTCTATCTTTCTCTCGCTCTCTCTCCCAAGTCCTGGGTATGACGATAAACTATATCCGGCAGCAAGGCCTTTGATAGGAAGACTGACGGTTTTGAGGACCATGGAACTACCTCAACTGCTGTTTTTCCAAGGTCCACCCTAAACCGGGATGGTAATACCTGTTAGGCTCCCAGCTATTGACAAATATTGACCCCCCACCCCCAAAAAACACTATGAAAGTATAAAAATAGATTTATAGTAAAAATACCAGCAATACATTTTTATATAAAAACGACAAACAATAGATATTTATAGTCAAATAACCAGGAGTATTTTTTACCTGTAGTTAAGATTATACAATTTTCTGTCTATATCTTCATAGATGAAATATTATGATTATTTACACTATTCGGACGGTTATACTCATCTTCATTGCCATATTCAAAGTGTTTCGGCTGTTGTATGCTGTGGCCTACTTGAATGAAATAAAGGGTTAAGATTGAAATTCCAATCACTTGGTGAAGACCGGAGCGTACAACGGCCCAAACCTTGTGAATATAGCAATGAAGATGAGGATGACAGTCCGAATAATGAAAATAATATCTACAATTGTGTTCAAATATATTTATTTGAGGCTATAAAATCGTGTTCAGATAATTTAGATTTCGGCATTAAATTACCAATAGAGGTTGATATTCCGCGAAACAAAATCAACAAACCAACTAACATGAAAGAAATTTCAAACCATTATTCTAGTAGGTTGGTGCAAAGATAATGTCGTTTTCTCACATATGTTACTATGTGAGAAAACGACATTATTTTTGCACCAACCTAATATATAATACCTGACAATTTCTTAAATCAAACTGTATTCCAAAATATAACTTCAACAAACTACAACTCACCGCCTCTAGTAATTATGTCCACACAAACATGTATATGCACAAAAGCTGAGTATCATCTACCATGTATTCAATTGTGGAAGTAGAATAACATATATCATATTTTTATTACTTCAAAGCTCCCAAGAAAATTATATTTCAGTATTAAATGACTCATAAGGAATTGATACGCCGTTAAACAAATAAAACAATCAATCAACAATTCTCTTTTTCCACTCTATCTCTTCCTTCGACTACACCCCTGATAATAAAGTGGATCAAAATTAGGAGAGCTGAGAGACCACATAAGGAAGATGACATGGCTAGGGAAATTCTAGGTCATTTACGCCTGGATCACGTGGCCCTTGTGAAAAGAAACAGAAACTTTCTAGAACTCGAGAAGCCACCACTGTACCACACCCTCGTTCCAGGACATTATTAATTTATCTTGCGTTTTGATGGAGGCCATGGTGCTGAGCCTTTGATTCTGGGGGAAAACGTAAGGTAGTATAACGTACCCTAGTTGCTCAAAACTTACAAGACTCTAATAAATGGAATGAACAGCGTGTATCACTGTGGGTAAACCGCTGAAACTCTCTCTTTGTCATCTGTAGTCCTTTCTGCACATTTACTAGACCTAATCGTTCTTCGTTCCGGAATATTACCATAGCGTACTTGGTTACTAGATCTTGTTACTTCGATCAGAATACACGATTACCCCGGTTCATGTCAGGCATGAACTTCCCTCTTCTCACTACGTAGAAGCTGTATCTGATATCCTCACTCACCACCCGTTTGATAATCGTTTCTGCTACATTGTGCTACCCTGTAAAGACCCCCATCGTCCTGTTGGACGAACCTGTTAATCTTTATGACATCAAACTTCTTACAAAGTTGCTTTTTCTTGACCACGGCTGACATGTTCCCGCCAGAGGCCTCCAGCTCGTTGTTGAACTTGGACATGAAAGACCAATTCACTTTCAAGAAATTGGCTGAGCCGACGTGGTTAGTGTCTGGTTCACGAGGCAGGGATATCTTTTGAATTTTATCAGTTTGCAAGCTCTCGATGCGGCTGAAAGAGAAATGTTAAACTTTGATCTATACCGTTTGACAAAATTTTAGGTTATCTATATTATTAATCAGCTAAATATGGGTTTTCAACATTCCTGGCGTACTCATTACACACGTACCAAGCTCATTGTGGCGAATATAATTAGGTATTACTTACGTATACGTGAACATTCAGAGTTATATAATCTTCTGGCTGCTGAACATTTAAGCCTTGTAACTATTGTAGTCCATAATCTCTTCTAAGTTGTTATTCTTATTTTATTAGTCACATCAAGTGTCGATTCTACCAAACATAGAACCGCCATTTCTCTATGAAAGCAGTGTATATTTTTACACTGCCTGACCGAAACACTGAGCTCAAAACTTCTGAAAAAAAAAACTTTGTGTAAAAAAGAGAAGTTAACTTGTTCCAAAGAATCTAATTAGAAAAAGAATGAAACTCCGTCTTAAGAATCTGCACCCAAATATAAAATATGCGAGGTCTGATCAGAAAAAGGATCGGGTCTGTTGCTATAAAAATAAAACTCCAACACATGAATTCGGTATGTAATCTCCTCGGAAGTAGTCCATTTCTGAAGTCACACACTTTATCTAGCATCGATTCCGTTGATGGAGACATTCCTGGAATCCCTTGTTTGGCAT
This sequence comes from Acanthosepion lycidas, assembly GCA_963932145.1. Classification (NCBI taxonomy): domain Eukaryota; kingdom Metazoa; phylum Mollusca; class Cephalopoda; order Sepiida; family Sepiidae; genus Acanthosepion; species Acanthosepion lycidas. Next base: position 66,765,648 of record OZ010585.1, on the reverse strand, counting down.
AACGAGTAGCTGTCTCGTTGCATTCTTTTGGATTTCCTCGATGTCTTGAAATCTTTTTCCATTGAAGTGGAATTTGATTTTTGGAAACAGGAAAAATGCGGGGAATATGATGATTTTCTTTCCTGGGGAATCTTGTGTTTAGCCAAAAGCAGCTGCACCAGCTGCGATAAATGGGCAAGTGAGTTACCAACCACCGGACGTCATTGTCGATCTTGGAAACATTTAAATCACTCGGACACTCGGGTTTGGCTCACACATTCCTCTCCATATACTTTCTGCTTTTGGCAAAATTTGGACGCAGATTCTCTGCTCAATTTTCTCTGTCATTGTACCTGATGGAATCTCTATAGCGTGGTGATACGCCCACACTCTACACTCTTTCTTTCCAAAAACTTCTACAAACAACGCAAGGGAGTGAGGACGTTATAATTTAGTGTGCATGCGCAACAGCGTTCAAGGTAAATCTGTTCCAAGCGGCTTCACTTTGGGTACTTTAACTCAGTAACCAAAAAACAGTCTCGATACTTTTTGATCAGATATCGTATATTAAATGTGTTACATTAATGAAATTATTAATTTCTATGATACGGAATGACATTATAGTTTCTGATTCCATAAAATTTTTTATATAATTCTTTAAGTGTTATCGACTTATTATCGACAACTCTCTTCATTACAAAATGCGGAATCTTACAAAATAAATATATATATATCAACAAAGCCGGCTGATTTTGTGAAGAAAATATTCTGTTTCCATTGTTGACTGTAAAAATATTACTGTTAATTGACGGAAATATTTAATAAAATCCTGTTTGTGCGTCTAGCGATCCAGAATGAATCAAGTGCTTTCAGTAGACAACGTAAAGACTGAAATTAGTGTAGATCTGTTTATTTTAAAACGTGATTTTCAACGTCATGTGCCTAAAGTAAATGACAGTATGTTTCATGCTAAACACAATTATGGCCTGACGATTGAGTTTAGATTCAAACAGACTGTCACCTCTGGGCGTTTAATTCAATGTCCACTTATATATTTACATATGCTCTATTCTTATATAACATTTTAGTCCATAAATTTACATTTCTACAGTCAATACCATCACTTGATAGTATTAGAGTTGTAGTGATTTTATAACATATTTCTATTATAATTTTCGAATAAATTATATTTGCTCTACTCTGTATTGAGCACACTTTTAAGAATAGTATTTTTTGGTTAATGGAATTTATTTCGTATACACCAATCCTATACTTGTGCATATATATATATATATATATATATATATATATATATATATATATATATATATATATATATATATATATATATATAAAGAGAGAGAGGGAGAGCGAGAGAGAGAAAAAAGAACTCTTAACACATCATAATTAGTTACCTCCCGTAGAGCGTAAGCATACATCGCATGGTACAAAAATTAGCAGTCCTTACTCTATACATAAAATTATAACTCTCAGATGAAGATAGCAATTTTATCTTTGAAAATAATTAAAACTGAATTTTTGCTTTAAAATCACACTCTGAGGATGACATTGTGTTAATGTCGAAAGAAATCGGAATATAATAATATGTATCCACACTGTAATTTTCTCTCATTTTGTAATATCTACAGCAAAAAGCTCATATGAGAATATGAAGGGATCCTGTTGAAAATAAGCAGACAAAACGAGTTTAAATTATTCAATGAAACTTGTCTCAATAAAAACATGCTGCCAAAATTCACACACACACACACACACAATATATATATATATATATATATATATATATATATATATATATATATATATAACTATGAACTTGAAGAACCAGGTAACAAACCTAGGTTTCACCAACGCAGATCGCCAGTGCACCCAGACGATCCATGTAGGCGAAACCTAGGTAGATTTCCCTAGCTCTTTAGGTTTATAGTTAGATTTGCTCTACTTAGTGTATTGGGCACTTTACTTAGTTACTTTTGTTTTACTGGTTTTGGTGTTTTTTTCTTTTGGACTCTGAACTTGGATTCTGGGCCATTGTTTTCTCCTCAATTACATGTTCTTAGTTCTTTCTTTTCTTGTCCCTTAATTTTCCTTGCGTATTGGTTTGTTTAATTACAAACCAAAACACCTAAGGTTTTTTTTAGCACAACTATTTGTGTGTGCATATATATATATATATATATATATATATATATATATATATATATATTATTTACACTATTATTCGGCCTCTGGAATTGGAATTTCGAACCAAATACTTTCAGTTTCGTTATAGGTGAACAAAGATTTGGAGAGTTGCGTTAAAGGGAATTAACTTAAAGTGAGAAATCCGAAAGAGGCATGGCACGTTAAACTATAACAATCTACTCCGGTGTACGAAATAAAGGATTCGATTCGAAATTCCAATCATCTGAAGAAATCCGAGACAAAGATGGGGATTACAGTCCAAACAATGTAAATAGTGTAAATAATTCCAATACCTCATCTCATATATATATATATATATATATATATATATATATATATATATATATATATATATATATATATATTGTGTGTGTGTGCGTGAATGGGAAGCAGATTGATATTTGTATGTGGTAAAAAATGTGGTGTCTTACGGATGATTCTCCGTGCCTTCGATTAGTTGTATAGATATGAAATTGGCTCAAATACTTCAATGGCTGATTAGCTCAGTTAAGTGGAATCAACATATTCAATTTAAGATAGGGAAACCTTGTTGTACATTGCACTCAGGACTTTTTAATTATATCAAATCAGATTTCCGCTGAGGCCAGAAAGAAAATAGGAAATTGAATAAACTGGGTATCATTTCAGAAAGTAAACGAAGCTGCCAATCTCTCAGGGTTTGCAGATCGCTGACGACAAATACAATGTAAATGGAGAAACATTATGTTGCACTAAAATTTAAAGCGAAAAGCTCTGATTAAAAAAAATATCATTCTAATTATCTGTTCCTAGTTATACTTGAACATGAATCACTGGCGCCTATGGTAAAACGCATTTCTTTCAGACTCTCATCGATAAATCTATCTATCTATATAATCTCTTCGTATCTATCTACCTCAGTCTGTTCGTATCTATCTATCTATCTATCTATCTCTTTATATATATATATATATATATATATATATATATATATATATATATATATATGTATGTATTATAATTAATTTTGTAAAATTATGATCGTATTGAGCACTGCTTTTTAAAAATAAAAATAAAAGTTAAGAACTCTGAACTTTAAATCTCATTTTTCTTTCCTAGTATCTTAACTCTCTCTCTCTCTCTCTCTCTCTCTCTCTATATATATATATATATATATATATATATATATATATATATATATATATATATATATATATTTAAAAGAAAAACAGACCACTTTAAGGTACCATTATAATAATTTATTTCACCAGAGCCCTTTTAAAGGACGCCGGATCATCAGATATCACTTCCAACAAGGAAATGAAACGAAAAATGAGATTAAAATTGATGGGTAGTGTAAGTTTTTGTAATTTAACAGGTGGTGTGAGAGGGATAGTTAAAGAGACATGGTAGAGTATAGGGAGTGGTTAATTTCATATCTCAAGTGTACTTTATATTGGGGTAGGAGGAGTGACCAGACCATGACCTATTTAGATGGTTAACTTAACGGAAATGATATATAGAAATGTGAGGGGAGTAGGGAGAAAGAAAAATGAAAAAGAAAGAGGAGACAGAAAACAGTAATACAGATATATAAAAATGAGTGTTACAGCAAGGAGAGAGAGGAAGAGGGAAGTAAATCGAAAGAGGCTGTAACTGGGTTATAACAATTTATGTAAAGGATAGATTTCAATGCTTGATAGAAATTTAGATGTCTAAAAAAATTTGATGATTTCTATCAATTTAAATATTTAATTTTTTAAGCAAATAGTTTAAGGACTTAATATAAATTAAATACGATTTTTATTAACAAATTTATAGAGAACATATTAAAGAAGTATTTTAAATTATAATAGTTTATTTACCCGACCAATCGTACTTCCTTAATATTGTAAAAATAGTTATGGTAACATCTTTATTAGTTTTACTTTTAATCTAATTAATGAATGCAATTTTTCTTTATTATTATATGGGTAAACTTACTTACTTAAGCTTTAGGTTTCATTATGGAATAATATTTGAGGGTAATATTAAAGATTTTGCGTTCTTCTTATATATATCACAAACAATGCACATCCCATATATACATACGTTTATTTACATGCGCAAATACACACATAGACACACGTGTAACAATATACACAAATGCTCATCTATATTCATACATAAATTATATATACATACATTTATAAATAATTACCTATATTTTAATATTTGAAATTTATTTAGATTTTTGTTTGATTTTATAGTTACATCTGAAGTGCTTAATTATTAAAAAAAATTTGTCAATATTTTACTATTAATGTTGATAGTTAAAGAGTGGTATATTTAAATTTAAGTTATCAATTTAAAATGAAAATACACCCAGAAGATAAATATACACTCTGATAATTCTAATTATAGAACATTAAAGGAGAAATTGATATTAAATATTAAAAAGAGTAATTTTAAAACACCATTAGAATGACCCATGTCCTTTCATTTGAATACTTTCCACACACACACATATGTATATATATATATATATATATATATATATATATATATATATATATATATATATACACCCATATACATACACACACGTATACATATATATACAACCATATATATACATATATACACATCTACATACACATATACATACACCTACATATACACACACGATTATATACATAAACAGCATATGAAAATATATATATATATTATTTTAGTTGTGGTAGAGAGAGCTTTATCTTTGCTTATATTAGATGTTTCTTCCGGAGATTTAAATGTACTAAAGAACCTAGCGAGAAATAAAGAAATCCCCATAACTCCCTCTGACAAGGGAGAAGGGTTTGTGATCATGGAGAAGAATAGATACATGGAAGAAATTAACTCACTACTCAATGATAGCGGCACATATGAAAAAAATAAACGAACAAAAATAATTACTGAAACACAAAGGTTTAAGTAGAAAATTAGGAAACTAAAAAAAAAAAGAAAATAAATCTTGGTATCACTCTAGAACACCCAAACTTATACGGTCTTCCTAAACAGCACAAAACTGGTATCCCAATGCACCAAATTATCTAAGGAATATACTGCACCCGTCATAAGCTGGTGACAGCCATAACATAAATTCTTACCTCTCTAACTGGAATCATTTCATGGTAGATAAAGCAACTCAGACAGCCGTTGAAAAACTAAGGGAAATGAACATGACCAACAAACGTATGGCAAGTCTAGACATAAAATCTTTCTACACCAACGTCTCAGCTGAACAATGCCTAAATCTCCTAAAAGGCATCTTTCACAAACATATATATATATATATATATATATATATATATATATATATATATATATATATATATATATATATATATATATAATTATTTATTTAAAAAAAAATTATAACATAAATATGTTATAAAATCACTACAAAAATAGCCATTTTGTTTCAACACCCTCGGTGTCTTATCAAGTGATGACGTTGAATGTAAAATAAATGGTTTTAAAAGTTTCAAATTAATTAACAATCCTTCGCAAGGGGAAAACGTTGTTACAAAGGCTAGATGGACCAATCAAAATACAAGTATAGGAAAATTCAAAAAGCTTGACAACGAAGTCATGTTATAATATCTATTCAGATGTTTAAAATATGGGTAGTATTAAAAAATAATTTATTCCAACCAATAATTACTAAATTATATGATAAAATTTAATATTCAAATTAAAAACTGCTAATTTCAAAATCAAAATTTAATCGTTATTAAGTTTACAACTATAAAATTACTGAGGAGAAAAAAAGAAATATATATGTTATTCAATTTATTTCTTCATTGAAGTTACCTTACCTAATTTAATATCCGGTCCTTTGACAATGTATACATTTTAATCCTAAGAGTGTGTGAATGGGGTCCTAAACTCACGCGTAAAACAAACGCAATCAGATTCTAATATATAAGCACCCAGACATATTTTTATATATATATACACACACAAATAATACAAATATAGAATATATTACTAAGTGCTGTTAACTTCAGACTCTAGAGTTTCATAAACGGGCCCTCCAGCTGCACTCGTCAGGGGATAGTGTCAATTAATAAATGTTCAAGCAATTTATTTCTTGACCGACTACACAATTTTAAGTATTATCGCTCATCGATGTAAGAGGTCGAGATAAATGTACTGTATCATTATTAGATATTCATGGTAATATTATTTCCAGAAATAATAATTACACGGAATAATACATTTGTCGGGCCTTCTGACCATGATCAACGCTAATACACGAAACTCTGGAGTTGTTCAAGAAATAAGTTGCATTCTTAATTAAGTTTAGATTCATAAATAGGTATACATATTCAATTCGATAATTAAAATTAATTTATTAATATATATATATATATATATATATATATATATATATATATATATATATATATATATATATATATGTATGTATGTATTACTTGAATACCACAATACTTTTGCGTTACCAGACTGTGACAACCTTGCTTTTGTATATAAACACGTGCAACAAAATAAATTCAACATTTGTTTTGATAAAGTCCCTCAGAGGAGGAAACGCGTCGGCTAAGAATAGTTTTGCTCTTATCTTTTTCTTCATATATATATATATATATATATATATATATATATATATATTTCCCATATGAGTAAACTGAAATGCATTTTTCTTACATGAGTTAGATTCCTTTAAGCAAATTCGATATTTTGGTCGGATATGAATATGATTTCGCATGCCTTCACGTAACCTATCAACGATATTCCCCGAATGTCTCATGAGGTCAGCAAGTAAGAAGGAATTGCATGAGAAAGATTAAGAATCTCCACCAGATTTTGACTTACAAGAAGCCTGAGGCTTAAGAGGATGTAATCTTTCAATGTAAGAACTAAGGGAAGCCATACCAATACAATTTGATATCCAGCTCAATTTTATGGTCTGTCTGTTGACCTTTGCTAGAAATAAGCCTAACTGGATAAATCGGAAAGAGGCAAGGTAATGTTCAAGGCTTTATTATTGGTTGCGTTTCTGAATACTTTATATCTGTTATTGAATTTACAAGCCAAATTTCTTTTAACACAAACCCAGAGTCTAAACCATGACCAGCACTGTCATAATCGTTCATTATCCATTTTGTTCCCTTCAGAAAGTTGAGAGATAACCTCATTCCAGCATTTCCAGCGTTGACGTGTTCCCCGATAGTATAAGAGGTGACCGTTTTCTTGAATCAGTGCTATTATTATTAACCGGAGAGACTAGACAATCTATACAATATCAATAATGACAGTGAGTGACTTTCAAGTGCATCATTTAGTGTAGAGAGGAACGTGCACAGAATATAATGTCGCAATTTTAATAATAGTATTATATATAACATTATTATTTATTATGCTGTTCTTACTAATACCAATATTTTTATAATAGTACTAAAAGTATGGCGGTTGCGTCTCGGATTGAGGAATTGGAGATCCGGGTTCGAATTCCAGTCAAGTTCATTATATTCACTTACGTGCTAGTACTCTTGGGAAAAGTATAAAGGCAGCTCTTTACCCCTCCCAATTATGGGTAAATAGAAGGACTCATTGGGTTCTATAGCCTTGGATGGCAACCGGGCTAATAAAAGGAAAACTCTGAATTCAAAACTGTATATAGCCCTGGCGAAGCACTTACTATATAGGTAAGGAAAGGATTGTTCGAAATGACTCGATAATCCTGACCACAGCTGACAAAAAGATGTGCAGGTAATGAAAAGGATATCGTCACGGAAATTAAAGTCCGTAAACCGAGCTTAAAATCCGGCCTCGTCTTTTACTTTCACTTTCACATTGCTGTGAAAGTGAAAGTAACAGATGAGACCAGATCCTTCAGCTATGAATTAAAGCAGGTAGATTATACTTTCGTGGCAACCAATCTAAGAGGAGGAAAATTCTGAATACTAAATCGTGGACAAGGCAACGGAAAACCATTCTTCAAGAAGTAATGTCAATACACAGCTAATAAAGAAAAGGAATCTGTGGAGAGCCATGATCCCCTACGTTCTGAACTACACACAAAAACAAAGTCATCCGAACAAATCTTAGTATAGCTAATATCTTCAATGCTTACCAATCTATTAGAAGCGAAGCTTCTTTCATTATCATGTGCTTCATAATTTTCAACTGCCTCTATCTGGTTCTAAGTATCATTTTCCTCAAATTTACACCTTACAGTAAAGAAGATCAGCGTTGAAAATTAGACAGGCGGCGGAAATAACCGATTAACATTCGGCAACTTTCGACAGCCACACGAAATGAAACGAGAACATTTGCTGAGTTGGCTTGTGGGCCCCTGGAGCAGAAAAATCCGAGACATTACAATTTAAGTTTGTTCGAGGATTGTGTTTAGCAGTCGTTGCTGTGTTGGCGACTGTCAGTGTGTTAAAGAGCCTGCAGTAATAATTTTCATTTGCGACACAACACCCAGTTAAGTACCCAATATGGTATGTTTTTAAATCAAGCATATGTACAAAAGAATCTGGTGTTTGGTGTACGGGATAAGGAATTCCAGTCGAACCCATTACATTCACTTCGCCCGCAAATAAACTTGTTAAAGGTATGATTCCATTTTTTTCTCGCCATCCCTCCAGCTACGGGTCCTATAGCCATAGTTGGCAACTAGTCTGTCTCCTGAAAAAACGACTGTTACAGTTTTTTGTGTATATACATGTAACTAGCGAGTTAGTCCAAATGCCTGGACTCACTTTATAGTCCACCAATAGAAGGTTAATCAATCAAAACACGCAGAACATTCTATCCGTCGTGTATAAAGGCGGCCATTTTTGTTTACCCTACCCGAATGACCAGTGCCAACTTGCCAGGCGAAGATGAACAGAAGGAAGTACTACGCTCTGCTACTTTGCTGCGATATCCGCTGCTAACCTGAACTACGCTTTCCTACTGTCTTCGAAATATTAACTGCTAACCTCTGGATTCCATACTCGAAGACGACCGTCATGATGAACAACATTATAACAACGACAACCTACTGCGGGAAAATCTTCTGTCGAGTCAGTCCTGAATCGAAAGAGACATGATTGGCCTTAACTGACTGACTGATACCTGAATAAATTTCGTAATGTTGTTCGTATCTCCTTTCGTATTTCGCGTTTCTGCTTGTTGTTTGAAGTATCCAAGAATTATGGATAAAACTATGCCAAACTATACCATTATTCATTTTGCTTATGGTCAGATTTATTCGCTTGTTCATCGTAAGTGCATCCAGTTATTGCTGAAATTTGTTATCTTTTTTGCGCAGAGCTGATCACAGACATGAATCATAAAGAATGTTTTTGCAATATCATATTTTGAATGACTTCAATGAAGCATAGTCAGTTATTATTCATTTTTCGGTGTTTTATTCTTGCTTTCCAATCTGCCTTGCTTACTAACTACCACAGAATTAGGGCCTGGGAATTGCGTTAAAAAGAGACAGAAATTAAGATGAAATAATCTTTTTTGAGAAAAATTTAGTATTTAAATCTTAAAATATTTTAAGAACCTTTTTAGACCGCTTATTTCTTTACTCCTGCACTCGCCATAGTAGAAATATTAACACTAATTCTTTTCCTTCTAATAAAATAATCGTTAATGATAAAAAAATATATATATTTTTAAATATATTTGAACTAACGTCTTCAAGTAAAAACAAAGGAGATTTTTTTTTATTACATATTTCCAGAAAGCCTCATATGTTGTGAAATACAGGAACAATACGAATAAGTGGAAGTTTGGAAATATGGTCTCGAAAGTTTGAAGGGAGAGTAGGAAAGAAAATGGATACAAGAAACCTAGAAAGTTGACCTGAGAAAGAAAAAAAAACAACAAAAAGTATGCATACAGAATTTGAAAGTTGGTCTGATACGAAAAGAAATTTAAAAAAATGTATGAATGTAAGAAGGTCTGAAAATTGACAAACAGATGAAGACATAAAAAAAAATAAAGAAAGGAAAATGAAGAAAAAAACGAAACAAAATGATTCAAAATGGATCGGTTTAATCAGAAATGTATGACTTGTTTATACTGGACAGGACTGAAACAATATTATTGACAATGAATACGAAACTAAATATAGACGATTTCCAGGTATCTCTGTTATGAAGAATCTTTCTTTCCTCAGACGTATTCTTCCAATCTCTTCGAATGTAAATATATACTTTGAACAACAAATAATTTTTTTTTTTTTTGGTTAGGATCCGGCGAATTCATGAAAAAGAACGGCTGGAATAATGGTGACGTCAACAGTTACGTCTGCTGCTGCTGCTGCTGCTGCTATTGTTAAACTTGGCTACTTTTTATTTTCTTCATTTCATATAATGCGTGATTCGTTTTCCTTCTTGTCGTGATCAAATGATTTACTCATGAAGAATCAAACGACTTTTGCAATAGCAATTAATAATAACATTTTTTTTTTACTTTGCCATGGGCAAGTCAAAAAGGAAAGAAAGAAAGAAAGTAAAAAGGGAAAGAAAGAAAGAAAAAAACAAAGAATCTATATGCTTTTTACTGTAAATAAAATATAATAATCTATTTTTATATTCAACGGGGCGCTCGGTTAAATTCAATAGATTGTACAAAACGGTTCGTTTTATCATATTCTTTTCTTTGTTCAGCTAGAATTAACAGAATCAAAGTTTGCATTTTTTGTAATAATGTTAAGAATAGAAGCACCCTCTTTGACCTTTCCTCTTTACAATATATAAGAATATTAGCTTATATTAATAATAATCATTTTGCAATTAGCTCTAAACTACAGAATGAGTCAGTGTTTAATCGATGAATTATTATAATTCAAAAGGCAGAGAGTTTAAATAATAAACAACATATTTATATCCTTCAAACAATTTTTGTTTTGATATATCAGGATCACGGGGAAATATTAGATATATCAATGAAACCATAACTTAATGATGAAAAAGAAAACTCAACAAAGGAGAGGAAAACAAATATAACAAAATTTCATTTCATATTGAAAATCGTAAAATTTCAACCCAATTTCCTGCAGCATTAACATTTATAATCTGAATATTAACTGTCTTGATCGAAATTATCCAGTAAAAATTGCAGATCAAGCGCCAAATAATTTCTACGGATTAAAGAGTTATCAAGCCAATCATTATAAGTAGGTACCAGCAGATATTTGCTAAAAAATGAGCATACGTGATGAAAAATGCCCCAAACAATAAAAACAATTGTTTCTTCTTAAAAAGTTTTATCTTAAAAATAATGTTTAATCTTTATGTTATTATTAAGAGGAAAGACCACCAAGGGATTATTTCATTATTAAATTATATTTATATATAAATGATATATCAAGTAGTTTCAATAAGTCATTGGGATTTTAATGATTTCAGTAGTCAGTTACTATTCACGACTTACTAATGAAAACGCAATCTAAGGGTAATAGTCACGTAAATAAAACATATATATGTATATATATACATATATGTTATATTTACGTGATTATATATATATATATATATGTAGATATATATATATATACATATATATGTTAATATATATATATATATATATGTAGATATATATTATATATATATATAGATATATTATATATATATATATATATGTAGATAGATGGATATAAATAAATAAATAAATATATATATATATATATACATATAGATAGATATATAGATATGTGCGTGTGCGTGTGTATTTACAGATAAATATGCAATCACGCACACATACGCACATGCAGACAATCACACACATAAACACACACACATAATTATATATATATATATATATATATATATATATATATATATATATATATATATATATGTATGTATGTATATGATCGTATATTTTATACTTATTCTCGATGGTGACACTCAACCCTTTTACGTGCAGAAATAAAAGCCAAACTAAAAGCCATTTCATTTAATCACATATACTGAGAAGCAAAGACCAATCATACTCAGCAAATAAATGCATTTATACGGGCGCCTCCTGTAGATAGATGATCACTAATTCAATTTAATATTGGAGCGAATTCAGTCCGCACCGAGCGATATATTACATTGGCTACGTGCCAAGCCAAGCAAATCATTGCAATGTTAAACTAATTTTATTTTAAATCTATTTCCCCTCTCCCCTGCATGGCAGAATAGCCACTAAGACACAAAGGGTTACTAATGATCTGGAAGAGAAAAGAGTAATCACAAGGACAGTAGATAGCGATTGAAAGCATGGAGTCAGAAGGGAGTTCCATAAGAGAGAAGTGCGGGAAAGAAACTGTTAGTATAGAAGTTACGGTTACATCTAGCCAGCTCAACTGTAAATTGACGAGATCTCGACGCCAGTCTAGTACTGCGCTTAATTTTATAGAAAATGCCACAAATGATTCTCTAGTAAAATACTTGTGCTATGCAATATAGGATGGTGTATCGAGAAGCCGGCAATTTGAATGTTAAATTCTTGCACTTCTAATGTTCGATCTGTATAATTAATATTTACCATTGAATAAAAGGCATTGCCAAGGAAAGGATACGATGTTGATCGATACATGTGTAACTTTGAATTTCAGGTTTTACTTCTAGGATTGCAATATGACTACAATGTCTAAAAGCGAAGTTCTTCTAGTGTGTTTAAGATTATATATTCGACAACATGATTTTAAAATGAGACAGATAAAGATTGCTTGTTTAAATTCTGCAGAAAGACAAACATTCCAACAACTGGAGATATTAACCCCCGATATTTGTATCAGTTCAGTAATATGCAATACGAAGTCCCTGAAGAAGAAAAAAAATTTTTTAAACTTGACTAAACAATGTGTTTCTTTAATGAATAACTTAGTATTTGTTAGTAAAAATAATTCTAATTAATGCTATTAGGTTGGTGGGAAAATAATGACGTAATAATGTCGTTTTTTCGACGTATTTTAACGTCAAAAAAACGACATTATTACGTCATTATTTTTCCACCAACCTAATAATCTAAACAGTATCAAGTGATAGCTTTTCACAATGAATGATTTTCCCACCTCTTCACGATGGTTGTACCTGGGCCAAGCGCGTGGTTAATGTGACAGCATCTACGCGGACATGATGGTAGTATTAAAAATTACTAGGCTTCTTAACACTTCCCTTTGGGACGTCTCATACATTAGAGTTTAACTCTGCCTCTGTTCCCGTCGTTGCATTGGGGCTAGATTTTATTTTTTGCTAGCGTAACACCCGTGGAGCAGAGATATTGTATTTATATCACTCTGGCCATGAATAATGTAAGTCCTTTTACTTTTAAAACTCGAATTCCAACGTTTTCACTCATTTGAGGAAATATGCAATGAAAAACTTCAAGTTCTTCCCAAAGTGAATGACGGCGCTTGCTGGAAATGTTCAGTGTACTGTCAATTTTGGAATGTTGAAGCCGCAGGATGAAAAGAAACTCCGTGAAAGAGCAGTGTACAAAAATAATAATTGCAAAATATATGTTCAAATACTTAAGTATGTCATAACATCAACTTCAAAAATAGTCATTTTAGTTTAACACTTCTGGTGTCAAGTGATGGTGTTGATTGCGAAATAAAGAGTTTTTTTTTTGTTTAATTCAAAACAAAAACATGCCCCACTCAATAGAGGAAAACCTTGTTACGTAAACTATAACGAAACCATCAAAATACATGTATATGAAGCTTATAAAAAAAAAAAATTGACAGTGTATTCAAAATACAAACCGTTAGTTGATCAAATTTGATGTTAGATAAAACTAGAAATCAATATGAAATAATTAAGTTTCAATTTTACGGTAAAATTAAAAATTTTAAATTCTAAATTAAACTGAGCATTAGGCTTAAAATATTACAAAGTTATTCAAAAATGGAGCGGAGGAAAAGAAATGCATATATATATATATATATATATATATATATATATATATATATATATATATATATATATATATATATATTATTACTATTCTTAGCTAAGTGACAATTTATCCGGTAAATTAGACCCTGATGTGAAAAGTATCAATAAACGCTACAAACTTTAGGCATGAGTGAGTCAGATGATACAGATGACACGACAAACTCATTCGCATCCTAATACGCAGACAAATAAATATAACTAAACATATATGCACGTAAATATGAGAACGACACAGCAAAAGAAAGAAGGCAAAAGAAAGAAAAAAAGAAAAAAGAAAGAAAAACAAAAGGGGAAAAGGAAGAAAGACGATATCGAAGAAAGGAAAATAAATGTAAGAATAAAAAAGAGATGATAAAAAGAAAAAGAACAACAAACAAACCAAAACGCAAAAGAAAATTACACCCGAAATAAGCGTATACAAATAAAACCAAATACAAGCCATCGCAGACCCCATATACAAACAAACTCACCAATACTCAAGTACAAAAACAATAATAAAAGAATACAAACTATCCATCAAAATATTACATGCATCTACAAACATATAAGTAAAAAAAAAGTGTGTGTGGGTAATCAAATAAAGGTAATGAGTATCTACGATGCATAAGTAGTTGAAATACACATATCAGGTTATAAACAAACTAAATAAAGAAAAGAAAAGATATGTATACATACACACACATATAACCAGTCACACATATACGTATACATATATAAAAAAAATATTTGCTCTACTTTGTATTAAACACTTTTTTAAAAAATAGTGTTTTGGTTATCGGAATTTTATTCCATCTATACGAAACTTGTATTTGTATATAAGTGAACATTAAGGTCAAAACGCAGAGTGGATCGTCTGTTTTATGCTTAAACGCAGTCTTCATGGCCTGTAGATTGTGTTTAAGCATGTTACAGATTGGTAACGCTTGGTGTTGACGATTACGTGCACTTTTAAATATCAAGATACTAGCAGTAGAGCCCGGCGTTGCCCGGGGATGTAACAGTAAGAGATAGATCAAGTATCGACCATCATAAAGACTGAAAAATAAAATTGACAAAGATTATTGTTTAAGGTTGACGGACACGCATGTCTTAATTAGTTTTTTTCCCCCGAATTGGTCAACCCCAAACTCAAACAAAAACATTGTTTCCAATCGTTATGAGTCTACCGATTGAATAGAATTTTATTATAAACAATTGTCTTGTAAATGGAATTTTTAAAGCATTCTGAATGTAAAAATAAAGAAAAAAGTGTGCAAGACAGTAAGAAACACTACCTGCCAAAAAAAAAGTGAAGTTTTGTTGAAACCGGTTGAAAAATGTAGAAAATCCGATCCCATATATAAACGAACACACACACAAACAACCAACCTGGGTTTTATAATAAGTATAACTTTATATTCCCCTTTTATTCTATCGATGCCTCTTAATCGTGTTTTCAAATTGATTTCGTGCAAAAACAATTGTGTTTTTCCAATTTTTGGCGCTGTCAGAACCACCGCAAGGTAATTTTACGTAGTCCTGTGAAGTTTTGTTGAAATCCGTTAAAAAATCTAGGAAATACAATCCAATATATAGACGTAAACACACACACACAACCTGGGTTTTATAATAAGTATGATTTTAAAAATATTTAAAATTTTAACATACGTTCTATCATTGATATTGAGCACTTTAACCCAAACATATAGCACACACACACACACACACACACACACACACACATATATATATATATATATATATATATATATATATATATATATAATAAACGCGATCGAATAAAGAAAAAATAAATTAATAAATAAACCGATCCGGAACAGCACAAAATAAAACAAAAATAGCTCCCTAAAATCACTAAAAACACTAAAAAAAATAATACATCATATCAGGAAATCCAAAGCAGTAAAGCAACCCAAAAAAGAATAGGGGCACATGACTTTATCGTGGCTATGAGCTTCACTTGCAAAACGATCCTTAGATAGATTTTTGAAACGTTTGAAGATCCTGGGGTTGTTTCTAAAGCTTTTTTTTTTTAGAACAAAGGTGTCCAGTCCTTTTTCAAAGATGGCCAGATTTGATGAGGTGAATATGCGTGAAGGCCAAACATTCTGCTTGGCATTATTTGAAGCATTATAATTAAATGCAAATGGATTATCATATGAAAATTTATTGCCAGTGGCATAATTACATTTCTTCACATGGATAACAAATACAATGAAGTAAAATATGTCTGAGAAAAAAAAAGGACTTCCAGGAAGTTATAATATATCTCAGGTTAGTCTTAAACGTTACAGACTATTGGTAATTAATATTGTCTGTTAACTTTAAAGTGAAAAAAATGTGAATAGGAACATGGCACCAACATTCATCTTATTTAGAAGTCGAAAACATAATGTGACACAAGTCCAAGTGTCCTAATATATTTGTAACTGATTTTGGCCAACACAAAACAAATTTATTTCACTAAGATTTTAGAATTAATTAATTTCCGATAAACAAATTAAATAAGTTGCCTGAACTAATATGAAGGGGTGAGGATGAGATCTTGACTGCATTATGTAGGGAAGGTCCGGTTCAAAGGCAGTGATTTTAGAAATTGGCTTAAAAAAAGCCAAGGTCAGGGTTACACCAACTGTTTACACACAGTGCTACTGTCATCTTCAGG
>OZ010585.1:66721375-66743875 GCA_963932145.1 Acanthosepion lycidas | reverse complement strand
AGAGTGGGCCAATATTTGCACTGGAAAATATACCACTTTTACGGGAAGGAAACTGTATGAAACTGGTACGAACATCACCCAGACCCAGTTACAGAGATAAGACCTGTAACAATTTTATTGGTCTTTACAATATACACAGACAGTACAATCAAATCTAATCACCTCGGTATCGTGGTCAAAGATCACAAATACAAACTGTTCTTCAAAAAACTAACAAAATCTTGAAGTGGAAATATCAGATCTGTGGCACATGAAGACATTAATTATTCCGGTTGTAGTTGGAGCCCTCAGATTGATTGGAAAAAGTTCCTGGCCTGAAAGAAATACAAAAAATTGTACTCGCAAGTACAGCTCATACATCACGAAGAGCTTTATCTCTGTAAGATGTGTATGATCTTGTTTTTGTTTGTTTGTCTTTTTTTTTATTTTTACAAAAATGCTCAGTGGAAAATGTCATGAAGCCATTTCTGACTTTAGATCTCTGGTTGAAACCCGGGAGTAAATGTGTATACAACAGAAATCAAAAGGAATAATAATAATAATAATAATAATAATAATAATAATAATAATAATAATAATAATAAGAAGAAGAAGAAGAAGAAGAAGAAGAAGAAGAATTTTGCGCACTGATTGAAGGAACAAAAATATCCCTGCGAACTAAGTAAATACAAAAATCTGGAGAGTGTAATAAACCACGCAAAGCCTACCTAACGAGATTGGGCAAATAAATGGATGGCGTAACAATGTTTAAAGGAGACAACAAAAAAGACACAAACTTATTAAAAGCTTCATAGGAAAGGCAATCGTTGAGAATCAAGAACGGAAACGTCATGAAAGAACACGGCATATAGAAGAAAAAGTCGTTTCAGTTCAGCTTTCTGTTCTTCCACTGATTTCATGTTCATCTGTTATTTTTAGATGAATCTCCGAGATGGTTTAAGCAATTTGGTGATTATGTCTACAAATGTTGTGCTTCGACATGTTTTTTCTTTTCTGTTTTCTGTGTTTTTGTTGTTTTCCTGTAACTTTACTTTCTTGAAGTTGTACAAATAAGACATAATATACGTTTGCACACACACACACACACGCCACGTGTACGTGTAATCATCTACTTGCATATACTTAATCGGCTCCAAATGTTCTATCAGAAGAACTGGCCAACCTGAGCTAATAAGGCATAAACAACTTCATGTTCTGACGACACTTGTCCAATGAAGCAGAACTCAAATAGAGCATAACAAAGCCAAATTACATTCAGCCTCCTTTTACGACCATTAACTTCACCTAGCCGTCGCTAGTAGCCAAGATTCTAGCCAGAACATAAGCGGCATCGGTCCAAATCTGTAAATAACTCTTCAGACGATTCTGCTATTTACTCAAACCCGGCATCATTACGCCATGCCATCCGCGTCAAAATTCGGGCTTTTCCTGATGTGTGATCGAATGAAACGATTCTTCCTGCTGCTTAATTTGTTGGTTGGAACTTAGCCTGATCAGTTCAGTTATATTTATTTTAATTCAGTGGCTTTCATATTTGGTTTACTAAAGTTCACGGATGGACATAGTTTGATAAAGGCGTGTTTTTCATTTCAAAATAATCGTTTATTCTATTCGTTTAATCCATCTTTCACAGTCGCCAAACCTGTGCTACACTAGCTGGCTTCTTTGAATAAAATGAGCTTCTTTAGTTGAAAAGTTTGCTGTCTCGTCGCAAACGAGACGTCTAGTGTTGGAGCAAAATCGTACTATTTTGAAGCGGGTCATTAAATATAAAACAAGAAAGATTAAAATACTGAATCCAATACCCTGGAGAGATATGACCAAAAATGAATATGAAGAAAGTCTTCTTCTCTGTGCGATCTCCATTTAGGACGTAGACGATCATGGCTCTCCACAATTTCCTGTCCTTTATAGCTCTTATTAAACTTTGTTTTTGTGCTATATCTTTTAAACCATATTTTGTTAACCATTTCTACAAGCTTGTTAGGCAGGTTATGCTCTGTTTTTCTGTCCCTCTTAACTTCAATATTCCCTGTCAGTGTAAAAAAGTCAAAGCCCGCTTTCCTCATTATCTGCCACAGAAAATTCAACTGTCGTTTTCTGATGCTATCCATGTGTAATTAATATTTCCATTTTCTCTAAAGCTTCATTATTGCACACATATCCAAAGAAATACAAATAATTGTACTCAAAATTACACCTTACCCATTACGAAGAGCTTTATTTATGTAAAATGTGTGTGGTTTTAGGTTTTGGGGATTTTTGTTTGCAAGAATGCTCAGTGAAAAATGTCATGAAGTCATTTCTGACCTTAGGTTTCTAGTTTGGACCGGAAGAAAATGTTTATATAAGAGAAATCAAAGAAATACTACTACTACTACTACTACTACTACTACTACTACTAATAATAATAATAATAATAATAATAATAATAATAATAATAATAATAATAAAAGAAATACAAAAAAATATTCTCACGTACAGCCCCCGCCTTACGAAGGGATTTATATGTAAAATATGTGTGATTTTTTTCAATATTGCGCGGTGGAAAGTTTCATCTTGCCATTTATGAACTTAGGTACTTGGTTTGGTTTGGTTTGTTTTGTTTTACGGCATATCAGCCTCAATGGATTATTTAATGCCGACAAAATTTTTTATTGCTGGTAATATTTTCTTTTTCAAAAATGCATTGCTGTTAATATTTTTTTCCAAAACGTATTGCTAGTAATAATGTATTTCTGGTAATAATTATTTTTACAAAATATTATTTCTGACATTAAAATCTATTTTTACACTTTGTAGGGACCTTAACAGGTGGTACCAAACCGGGTCAGGGTAGACCTGGGAACACCAGCAATTAAGAGGGAGTTCCCCGCTCCTCAAAACCTCCTGATCGGATGCCGGACGTAGTTTATCGTCTGACCCAGGACGTGGATGTAGTTATTCGTCATACCCAAGATGATTAAGTCTTTGGTCAGGACCCGAAAAGAAATGAGTATCGACCAGAAATAATCAAAGGAAATAAAATAATAATAATAATAATCATAATAATAATAATAATAATAATAATTATTATTATTATTATTATTATTATTATTATTATTATTATTATTATTATTTGTAGTAGTAGCAGTAATATTGACTTTTATATGTTTTATGCCGTATGCAATAATGCATGCACATCAGATTCATGGCGACATATCGTACGCAAATCTTTCATTTTTATTTTTGTTTGCTTTTATTCTGAAGTCATTATTTTAGAAGTTCGAACTTCCGACACGTTTATGAGATACTCTGGGTTTAGCGTCTGCATGCTGGATGGGAAAACACATTTCTTTTATATTAAATCTACTGTACAAATTCGTCGCCCAGCTCGATTTCCAATTATATGAGTTCAACACCTAGAATAAAATTAGCTTGAACCTCGGTACTATTTCTTTGTTCAGGTCATTTGCCAAAGGAGAACGTTGAATTCTTTTTGGTTTGACATTTTATCAAAGAGAACACCATAGGCTGTACTCGAAACGAGCGACATGTTTTATTGTTTTAACTGAAAAAGATTTCTTATTGTGATTCAGCAATAAATGTTCTCGGGCGTCTGGATGATGCTGAAAACTGGGACACAATTCTTCTTTCATAGCGAAAATAATTCGAACTCAACTATTTCAAGTATTACCTTGTCTCCTTCGAGTACAACAAATTGAAAAATGATCGAAGCTTTTTTGGAGAAATTTGGTGAGTGAAGCTTCTATACAAGACTGGCATTCTGGCAAAAACTATATTTATCAAATATCTACAAACACACACACACACACACACACACACACACATATATATATATATATATATATATATATATATATATATATATAACATTTGATAGAGGTTATTTTTTTACATATTTGATTTCTACAAAACTAAAATCTTTTTAAGCAGACAATGAATATTGTCTTATTTTTCTTCATTTTTTATGTAACTAAAACCAACACAGGAGCATCGACATAATAAATGTATTTGAGAGAGTACATGTTTAAATACAATTCTATTATCTCACGCGTGTAAACATAAACTGAACTCTCACTTCATAGTGCCATTGCACTTGTCGGTTGTACCCCTGCCTCAATGTTTTGCCGCTGTGGTCCCCCTAGCAAGCAAGACATTATATGGTGTTATTATCTGCCCCATGTCCAACTGGGTCTGAATTTGATGTTGTCCTTCTCAACTGGTTGTCAACCATGATCACAACTAGGGAAGAAAAGAAGTAATGGATTCGTGATTTTCCAAGGATTTATTTGACGACAATGAATGAAATGGACTTGCTTAGAATCTGAACTCGGAAAGGCGATTCCACTTGTACCCGACGCACACAACCACTGTTTTAACTGTCAAACAGTTAAAAGCCATCGTCTCTTGTTCAGTAGAAAATGCAACAATCAATTAACGAATAAGAACTAACTGATAAGAGACATTCTCTAGAGACACCCTCTATCACAGAGAGCGGGATGAAGACAATCGACCATAGTTTATTAAATAAAGGGTTCGTTTCGAAATTCTTGGAACATTAGCGACTACCATATATATATATATATATATATATATATATATATATATATATATATATGAAGAACTCTGATGTGTACGTTGACTGAGAAGTTGTACCAATCCCAACGAGAATACAAGTCTGACTAAATTAATGTCCAAAAATTGTTAAAGCTTCATTTGAACTCCAAGTGATCAAATAAACTTTCTACGTTACAACGCCTTCACTTTTGAGCCAAGTTCTCGCAAAAGAATGTCGATCCAATTGTACATTATACTGATGAGCGTCAAGGCAAATTAATCGACCTTTGATGGTAATAGGGTAAAAGCCGGATAATTTTATTCAGGGGAAAACTCAAGAGAATCACCTCAATTGGCGACTCCGTAAGCTCAGATAAATGATTTACAATTGATCTTTTATTCAGTACAGAAGTGTGCAAAATTTTGCAAAGTAGCACTAATATGTCCTGAAGCGGTCGTGGTCTAATCAGGTGAATTAACTGGAAATATTTTAAAATATACCTCATTTTCCTTTGACTTTCGAGGAGTACGCTTGTTTGAACTTAATATTTGAGCTTTTATCTATTAATGTTCACATGGTCAAAGAGCCAATCAAGGTATTAGGTTGGTGCAAAAATAATGTCGTTTTCTCACATATTAACATATGTTAGAAAACGACATTATTTTTGCACCTACCTAATATTATCCCCCTAACCGCACAGGCGGTATGTGGCCTGCCTATTGCTGCTCTATCCCTACTTCCATAGAAAGTGCCAGAACGAATTCCTTTCTTTCCACCAGTTCTAACCGTCACGCCTAGGACCCACCATGTCACTCACATTGCAGCAAACCACCCATATTTCCTCCGTATTCCTGAGAATTAAGTTCCACTCGAACAGCTTCTTCCCGCAACACCCAAGAGGACGTTTCCCTGATCACTGCAATCAAGTTCAGGTTTTGGATTAATCATTATCTCCCTTTCCTATCCGCATAAACTGCCTTTTATAGGGTGAACATTACTTTAAATAAAAAGAGGAGTGCTGTGTGGTGTTGTAACAGCATAAGAAAGACTTGAAGGAGTTAAGATTGCCGTAATTGGGAAAGCATCTTGTGTACGTGGCGTGACGAGTCCCAGTTGTAAAGGTCGGAACTGACGGGACTAAGGAATATAGCTCGTCAGAACACATGTCATGAAAATCGTGGTAGATCAACGTGAAGCTCACATCTCTGGGAAAGGTGTTGTAGGGTGGAAAACAATTCAATACCTAAAAAACTGTGTTAACGCTTTTGAACTCTCTCTCTCGGACTGTAAATTCTCCAGCCCAGATATTGCAGCAGTACACCATTTGTGGTCTGGTCTCGCTCTCCTAAAGATAGAGCATAGTAGAGGGATGTCAGATACCGACTGGAGTGGTACAATGAACCGACTATTATTTTCAGCATCTTTAGCAATAGATCGGATATATGAATTCTAATTGAGGTCCGAGGAGAGCTTGAGTCCCAACTGACGTTCAAGAACTCTTTGAGAGAACACCGATCCATCAAGATAGGTGAAAGCTCGTGATCTGCTCAGTGATGGTGGAAAGTTACTACTTTGGTTTTGGCCGTTTTCAATTTTACAAGCAAGTCATTTCCGCATTGAGTTACCTGGGCTAGGTCAGACGAGGGATGAACTGCTAGGTTTTGACCTTCCAGATTTTGCAAGCTGCACCTGTAAACTGTTGTATCATCCTCATAGATACTCACTAATGGTCGGAGTTTAATCTTAGGCAAACCATTCTTAATAATATTATGTTTTATATTGTGGCACACAAACACATAGACACTAGTTCTTGTCCAGATTTATAATGGTCACATAACAACTATTATTTTGCTTTCGTTATGCGGTTAAAACACAGGATCATGATTACATATGTATTTTGATACTATTTTCGTATACTTTCCGTATATACAAAACTGCTCAATATATCTTTATAAATCCAAAATATTAGAATTACTGAAAACATTAGCTCCAAATTATTCAGTATTTACATTCAAACTATTTTCTCCATCTTTTTATTGTCATCAAATCTTTTCGCCGTTCGTTTTTCTTCAAGTGTTTGTCGATCCGTTTAATGTTCAATGAATTTCGAACAGAATCGTTTCTTTAAACCATACGGCATACTTAGTAAAATTAGCAAAGGGTATACATTTAAATGTTATGAAATAAAACCGTTGATTTTAAAAATGCACGCACAAATATGAACTTATTTTATTTCAATGTTTCTATTCAACTATTTGTGCAGCTTATTTAGTGTGAAACCTCTGCCTGTTTTTCCCAAGTTCTTCAATGTTGTGACAATATTTTGTGACACAAAATATATTGAAATTATGCATCTCAACCCAAGAGTGTGTGTGGGGAGGACCAGAAATGATAGAAATGAAAAATAGCATTAAATGTTGGTCAAATGCATTTCAAAACATTATTGCTACACACACACACACTCTCTCTCTCTCTCTCTCTCTCACTCTCTGAATATATATATATATATATATATATATATATATATATGCATATATATATATGCTTATATATATATATGCATATATATATATGCATATATATATACTTATATATATATATGCATATATATATATGCATATATATATATATGCATATATATATATATATATATATATATATATATATATATATATATATGAAAGATTTCTTAGAGTTAACCTCTAGAAAAAGACAATATGTATAAAGGTAAAAGACAATAGGAAAACTATATTGTCGTAATATTATCTTTATTGTTGTGTTGAAGGATTCAACCATTTTCTTTTGATTTCTTGATATAGTTGTGTACGTTTGCTTTAGAGAGTAGTAATTCTGTTACGAAAAGTGATATTGGGAAAAGCCTGGGCGCAGATTAATATTTGGATACTAATCAATGCCGCACTCTCGAGGATTTTCCTTCTGAGTGAGATGTTTTCTTTTCTGATGAGTATAGCATTTTAAAAACCAAAATTGTGGTTGAATTTATTTCTATGTATGATGGTTTTGTTGTTAATAGTTTTTTTGTTTTTAATAAATTCATTTCGTTTTTGTCTTGAAAAAGACCACATTGGACGAAACGCATCAGATAATAATACAGTTTTCCTATTGACTTTTATCTTATATATATATATATATATATATATATATATATATATATATATATATATATATATATATATATATATATATATATATAATTGATATTTAGAGAAATGATAACAGAAATCACAGTTTATAGCGCGAGGCCAATCATACGGCACTGCCATAGACACTATATTTCCTTAAAAAATCGTGGAATGAATACGCATGCGCGTATTGTTGTAGTCAATATGTTAACAACCGGAATTAACTAAGGTCTCGCTATATTTTAAGACTACAAAAATTAAAAAAAATAACATCGTAATAATTTTGCCATTGCAAATATTTACAGCTTTAAACAAATCTCGTGGATATTTAGAATTGAAATATTAACTGTTGTATATATAAAAAATATTATAAAATATAATTAGAAAAAAGCTGACGCTGTTGGACTCGAGATAGAATTACGCATTGTATAAAATTCATTAATTTTCATAAAAGCATCAAGCCCGATCGTCAGCTGGGCTATAGAAAGCAATTCCAACATGGGATTTCAACGTGTAAAACTATACTATTCAATCTAATCAAAATGACATGAAGTGATCGTTGTCTCCAAGGACAGAGTGTACGTGCCAGGTTATTGACGTATTTCAGTCATTTGCGTCATGAAATCGCCATAGTAACTTGATAACAAAGAAAGCTTTTGGAAAAAAGAAAAAAAAACAAAAAACAATTCAGTAAAGAGATTTAGAAACTGATAAATTTCAAACAACTATATTTTTAAAGATTATAAAAATGCAAGAAAACTATTGAAAATCTAATAAAATTGATTTTATCGTATTCTCTACAAACTATTCAAAACATTATTAGCAAGAGAAATATCAATAACTTTTCAAAAGTCGATTTTCTCGTACTCTCTACAAACCTATTAAAAACAATATTAACACAAACGTCAATAATTTTTCAGGATCTAATACAATTGATTGGTTCGTACTTTACGCGGATATTTAAAACCATTATTAACTAAAATATCAATAAATATTTAAAAATCGATTGTCTCATACGCTCCACAAAAATTCAAACAATTGTTAGCAAAAACATCAATAATTGTTCACGGCCTTTAAAATCGATTGTCTCGTACTCTCGAAATATAGCTAATATAAAATCAAAACGTGAAAAGTTTAGCCGGATAATATTGTCTTTGTACACATTGATTTTTTGGTGGGGTTTATTAGAAAATAAATTCGCACAGGAAGTTAAGATACGAATAAATAAAAAAATCCTTCTGCGGGCACAGAAATTGATTAAAATGTGATGTTTGAAAGTTTTCTTGAAGTAAGGAATGGCTACTGTACAAAAACAATGAATAAGAAATGTACGAAGTCGGAAAATGGACAATGTACGAAGTAGGAGAATGGACAATGTACGAAGTAGGAGAATGGACAATGTACGAAGTCGGAAAATGGACAATGTACGAAGTAGGAGAATGGACAATGTACGAAGTCGGAAAAATGGGCAATGTACGAAGTAGGAGAATGGACAATGTACGAAGTAGGAGAATGGACAATGTACGAAGTCGGAAAATTGACAATGTACGAAGTCAGAGAATGGGCAATGTACGAAGTCGGAGAATGGACTATGTACGAAGTCGGAGAATGGACAATGTACGAAGTCGGAAAATGGACAATGTACGAAGTCGGGGAGTGTACAATGTACGAAGTTTGATAATGGAAAAATATGAAACTAGTGAACAATGTACGAAGTCAGGGAAAAGAAAATGTACAGAGACAGAGAATATACAACGTACGAAGTCAGACAATGGAAAAAATACGAAGTTAGGGAAGGGACAATGTACGAAAACTGATAATGAAAAATGTACGAAGTCCGAGAATGAACAATGTACGAAGATAAAGAACAGAAACGGTTTGAAGTCAGAGAATAGACAAAATCCTATATTAAAAAAAAAAAAAATGAAACACGAAAAACAACTGACAAATTCATAAGTCATTAATTGTCATATTACATGACAAATCACAATGTCCCGATAATTATGTTATTTGCACCATGTGGTTATTGTAGATTTACAAGCATAATACAGGCCACATGCGTTCTAATGACCATCTGAAGTCAGTTTATGCTTTTAAGTTCCTCTCTTAACTGTAGTGTCCCTTCAGGACGTGGGGGATCAGAACTTTAAACAATTTTCTCTGTCTTTAAGCTTTAAGCAATATATCTCTAAGTAATTGTTATGTCTTCCAATCGCTTTTCTGGTATCCACCCGCTTATTTCAATATGCCCTGCCAGTATCAAATCCTCCAGTCACTCTTTTCTTATTTTGTGTCCCTAAAATGTCATTTTTTCTGATTCTAAGCATAGATGATATATTTGTTTCCATTTTCCTTAAAACTTACTCGTTGGTTAAATGTTCTGCCCATAATATCTTCAGCTTCCTCCTGTGCTTTTATGTTATTTTACACACAGATATAAATTGAACATATTCTTTTGTCTATTGAATGTAATATTGATCCCGGGTAACAAATTTCATTGAAGTACTTTGTTTATGAGTTGATCGACAAAAGTTGTGGAAAATAATTGTCTGAACTTACCGCATATCTACAGTAAATGCGTCCGTTTATTCATGTTTGTTTAATAAATAACACTTTACAATAAGAAATAATGGGGTCGCATTTTAAAGCATCATAGCTAATTTTTTAATATTATCCCATCGCTGAAATATCGCTAAGATATTTTAAGATGATGCAATTTTTAAACGATATCAAACAATATCTGGGATTTGTTAGAAATGTGGCGTTGAAAAAGTTGGAGAATATCTTACATATGGAATAAATTACCATTCCAGTCCAATAATCCCTTTCTGCATCGCATTTGTAATATAGGAACACGTGTTGTTATCTCTTCCAGTATGTCATTCAAATGAACAAATTAATAATAATAATAATAATAATAATAATAACATTCTTCTACTTCTTCTAATTATTATTATTAATAATAATAATAATAATAATAACAATTATATACAACATTCTTCTTCTTCTTATTATTATTATTATTAATAATAATAACAACATTCTTCTTCTTAATAATAATAATAATAATAATAATAATAATAATTTAATCCTCTCATTGACAGTGAATAACTAAGTAGATTATTTAAGTTGAGATATTGAATGTTATCATAGATCTTGACTGGTTAAGTCTTTGTTTACGAATTTCGTAATGGATCTATTTTCTGCAGCCATTTTCTTGACATTTTTGTGTCAAGCGAGAAAGAAATGTTGAAATAAGAAAATTGTTTTGATAGACTGAATGATTTTCGTTTATATGAGATCAAATGAAAACTTCTGCATCAAGATAATAATAATATTCGACGAAATGATTTCATTATAAAAAGAGACTGAAAATGAAAAAAAATTTTGTTTACTACAAACCCAAAAGTTGCAATCGCCAACAAAATAAAACCCACTGCAGACGAAACAGATCTTGCAATTACCAAAAAAAAAAAAAAAATAGAACTTTAAAAAATGATATAATTAAAGACTATTATATAAAGTAGTAAATAATTTACCCCAAAGAAGAAAGAAAAAAGTAGAATAATTCTAGCAGTATAAATTTGTATATAAATAAACAGGGAAAAGGCATGTAAAATTTCTGATATTTTTCTTAGAGCTATTCAATTGGAGGAAACTAAGTAAAGTCAGAAGCAAGGGGAGAGGGATATAGAGTAAATAGAAAGTAGAGTGTGAAGATAGATAACGAGAGAGGAGAGAGAAGGAAAGATAACGTAAATGAGGGATGGCGATGGAGAGAGAGAGAGAGAAAGATGTAGGAATTATAACATTTAAATCGAATAGTGATACTGACCATATAATATGAAAATGATAATAAATTACGAAGTGTTGAATCGAGCATGAAAGTCCGGAGAATACGAAATTTCAAACCTAGAAAAAGTGCGTCCAATTCGTTTTCCCTTACAAATCAGTTAACGAACAACTTTCAATGTATCCCAATAAGAACATAATAAAAATAAAAGTCTCCTCAAATAATTACTTTCAGTAAAATATCCATCAGCAGAATATATTCACCAAAATATGTGTAATGACAAAAGTATACAGGTGTATGCTTTAAGAAATCTTTATTCAATTGAGAATACAATGGTCGCGTATAATGTTCTTTTATACTCCCAGTAAACAAAAATAGCTCTCTTAAAGAGGAGAGTAACAAAACAAGGGGAGCCACTCTTGATTATTCATAACAATAAGTTTTAAAAAACAAGTGCTCCTATAGTTAAATAATATATAAATATTACCGTTATGAAGTGTGATTTCTTTCGTATTATATCAGTCCAGCGACAGTCGATTATCTCGCATACCGAAAGAGTTATTGTTCAGTGCGCCCACGTCGCTATAGAATCTCAGCTAACGATGTTTTATATTCATTTCGAATCTCAATTAACGCTGTCTTATATTCATTCTGAATTTGAATTAACGATGACCACAGTTTACTCTGAGAAGAGTCAGCCATCACTCGATGTTAAGCCCCCATACAAAACGATACTAAAGAAATAATTGACAATTCGAAACTCAATGCAAATGAAAAAAAAAGTCGTATTAATCTAGTGTACAAATATAGAAATATGTCATTTCTTCTCATTTTGCAATTAGATTAACACCATGCGAAAATGGTATGAGAATCATTTCGAAACTGCCTTCAAAAATGCATTATTTGTGCAAGTGAGATGCACATCATGTCAGGAAAAGAAATAATATAAAATTCAATAATTATCATGATAATGTGATATTGTCAAAGAATCAATATTCTTAATTGAATCATCTTATCAAGCGAAATCATTTGTATCGATATTTATGGCTCTAAATATATTACATTCATTTGCCAAATTGCAATGTAATTCTGTTTTTTTTAGCTCTGAATAAAAGAGAATAAATATTACTAGACCAACGAAAACGCAAACCAGAGACTAAAGAAGGCGCAACATTTCTTGCATAAACTCATTAGAAGTGTAAATAGTTTAACCGTTACAAAAGTTATTTAGGCTGGATTTAAACTCTGTAAATATCACAGGTAGATTAATTTCCGTCATGCAAACGGGCAAAAAATAAAATAGTGAAACCCTCTGCACAATCGGTTGCTTTGTAAGAAGCCAGAAATTGTAGACATGTTTGTTGAATGTTTAGCAGGAGAATACAGAAAGTGAAAACAAGAAAGTAATGTGAACAAGTACTTAGCAGATAAATTCAAGGATACCTAATGTATCAATGAGGTGAGAAATTTGAGCTCAAATACGCATTTCCAAGTTGATGTTTCTTCCCTGCGATACGTTGATTTATATGCGCGAAAAAAAAATCACTTCTTGAAGAACTGAGAAGACTGAGCAATTTTCTGTTGAATTTTTTTTCTGGTGGGCGGGCTGCGGAAATTTCGTTTCGACAACTAAAATGTCTAAGCTGGAAAATTTATGTACATTTGAGGAATCAAAATCGGATCCAGTAAAAGACTCTGCACTTATTTTATAGATGTAAGTAGCTAGGAAATTTGGTTTTCTGCGTTGTGCTAGACAATTTTTCTCGCCCGTAATTATCTTTATATAATTACGAGTTTACCATTCGTCCCTGCAGAGATTAATGCTGTCATATATAGTCTGGAGCTCCTGCTATATATTTAGAGATCCTTGATAAAATCTGGGAAAGAATCTGCGATGTTATTGGTCCTGACCTGACATCACGGCTTCAGTCACTTTCCCACCGCCGTAATGTAGCTCTCCTGTGGCTTTTATATAAATTCTTTCATAGTAATTGTTCTGATAAAATTTCCTCTATGGTACTTAGACTCTCTGAATTTAAACGCACTACTAATTTGGAGAAAAAAACTCATGATTCTACAGATGAAATGCATATATTTAACCGCAAGTTCTATGTTCGAAAATTTAAGCTTAGTAAACAATTTCAGAACTTTGTGAATTTATGAAGTCAGTTTGTAGTGCAGGCGGATATGCATGTTGCTTTTTATAAGCAACTGAAGATTTTGAGAAGTATTGCGTTATATTTGTGAAAGAATTAATGTTTAAGTTGCTTAAGTGGTTGTTTAAAAATTTTTCTGCTTGGATCTAATAACAAATACGATTCTTTGGAAACGAATTAGTAGAATTGATAAATATTTTTAATACAGTATACAGTAACGCATTTGGTAAAACTTTTTGGATGCTACACTAGTTTGATATCTACCGAGGTATTTGGGACTTAACGTTAATGACAATACACTTTTTATTACTGGAAAATGCTCAGGAAAAGCGAAGACATGTTTACTATTTTTTAAATGACATCAAATCAGTTTACAAGCATTAAAATTATTATTTAATGATATTTTTTTATTTTTTGGTATAAAAAATGATTTTAATACATAATCAGTTCACAGTTCACTGCCTTTGATCTTAATCCTAACCCCTAACCCCTAACCTCTAACCCCTAACCTCTAACGCTAACAAATTTCAGTTGGTAAATATCATGCCATAGTAGAAAATGAATAGTAGATCTCATATTATAGAAAATGGACGATAGATATAATATAGTAGTACCTCTTTTTGTTTAATTTTTAATTTTTTTTAAATTTAGCCACACTGGCGTCATTAGTGGGGTTGCTTAAGTTTTAATCAAATATAAGTATAGTTGCTTATAAATAAGTGACTTAAAAAAAACATATAGAAGTCATGTATAGACGGAGAAACCAGTTAACGTATTCAAAGACATTATGCCAATATTGTTAACGCTATTTGCGCCGATCATAATCTGTTCTTGAGAATGAAGCGCATAAAATAACATGGGACTTTTTGCAATCATCCAATACATTCGAGAAGGTCGAACTTAGTCATCGTAGAAAAAAATAAAGAAAAAAAAGTAGAAGATCGCAGGTGGTGTATTTCGACCTTCCGGCAGACCACAGAATAAATCTAAATGAAAATAAAAAATAGGGATAAATATCTTTGCATTGACATGAAGCCATGACAGATTTGGTACGTGAAGGTGATAGTTACACTGGTTGTTACTGGAGCATTTTCAACGGTCGTAAATAGCTTAGAAAAGGGCTAGAAAAATGAAGAGACGTAATATCATCAGGTCGATCTAATATTGTCCATATTATACTGAAACACCGGTCCTCATCCGAAGCAACATTGAGCCTCGGCACTACTCAGATGGGTGGCCGAAGGGGAATACTAGCTGCCGCAAGCTACGTGACGTGCCAAACTAGCATGCCTCACTACTTATCTTAACCGAAGACCTCTATATCTGGAGGTATTTCTGGACTGACTGGTCGCAAGACTTACCTGGATTTGGGCGAGTCGAGTCGCAAGATTGGTAAAGTTGTTAACGGAACAATTATTAATTTCACCCCGGTAATTTATTTAGGAAATATGCTGGCTTACAAGTCAAAAGACTAACATAAATTAGTGGGGTAGTTATCGTTATCGGAAAAGAAGTCATTATCTGAAAAAAAAAAAAGAAAAAGAATAGAAAAGAAGAAAAATTGGTTCTCTGTGTCGAATCAGAAACATTTTTGTCGCCTTCCTTCAAATCCTTCAGATCAGCCATTTGCCCTTGCATGGAATACTGCTGCCATAAATGGTCTGGAGCCCCCGCTGTTCGTCTTAAGTTCCTCGACAAAATCATGCAATGTGATTGGTCCTGATTTGGCATCTCGTTTGCAGTCTCACACAGTCGTGCCGTCGCCCCTCTCTGTCTTTTCTACAAATACTTTGACGGTAACTGCTCCGACGAGCTACTTTCGCTAGTTCCCAAACTGCATGAATTTAAACGTGCAACTAGGTTGGAATCTCAATCCCACCCTGTCGAAACGGTTAAATGTAGCCGTCTCTTCTACTCGAACGGCTTCATGTCTCGCACTTCCCGTCTGTGGAACTCCTTTTCTCTTACTTGCTTCTATGATAGCTGTAATCTTCAATTATTCAAATTCAATATCAATTAGCTTCTCCGTATGCTTTGTTCTATTCCACGTCCTTCTCTTCATTCTTTCCTCTTTCACGCCTCTTTACGCTTGCCCCACTCTCTGTAACCCATTGCGTGCTAGTGGCACTCCTGTCTTGCCTTGGGTGAAAAGCTTAAAAAAAAAACCCCACACACACAAGATGTCGGCACTAGAATTCGAACTAACATTTGTCGATTCTGTATCCCGACTCGCTAACCAATACATCACTTTACTCATCAGCGCCTGTCCACACTTATACAAAGACAGATTTGTCAACGATAAAAATCAATTAGGTTTACTTGACAAACAAACGAACGACCTCCTTTAAAGAATATTTATGATGTCTCAGCTTAATAAACAACATCGTAGTCCGTTGACTAGATTTTCAACGACACACAGCAATGTTATATATTCCCACAGAGTAACATAAAACAAATGATTACTAATGGTTTGTCATAGCGTGTTCAAAGCGTCATACGCCGTGAACACCTCCGGACCTTGTTGATATAAATCATAAGTTCATTTCTGAAATGACAAATGAGAAAGTTCATAAAAAAATTTACGAGCCGATTAGTGGGAGAGCAAAGTTTCATTACTGTTTGATGAGAAAAAGCATGACAAATTGTTGTGTAAACAATCAGAATAAACCGTAGATAGCTGTTTGCTAAATAATATTTTGTGTAGGAAATTGGCGTCTTAGACATTGCATTTTTTTTTATAAAGCTACGTTAGGCTGTTTCAACGACAGCCAGATAATATAGTCTTCTTCCGCTGTTTAGTTATAGTCTTTGTATTAGATGGTAAGCAAATTAACAGTAGTGAACACATAGAAAAATGACAAAAATGCTACCCAAAAAATAATTTTCCTTCTTCCTTCCCGACCCCACAGACTATAAATAATTCTGTAGGAAGGTAGTAAAAAAGTAGTCAAACAAAAACTATCAAGAGACACACCTCAGAAAAGAAAGCGTCCTTAAAGTGGATGCCGACCAAGCAAAAAAAAAAAAAATATCAAGAACATTAAGAGCTATTAAATGCATGTGACCGCGATTAAATGTTCATAATGGACCCCAAAAGAAATCATATCTTTTCTCAGCTCCTTAGTAGATAGGCGACTAGAATTAACTGCTTTGCCTAAATTTTACTACGAGATGAGCAACAGGGATATTAGTGAATGAACGTAGGTCTCATATCCATTTTTCAGTAGCCGAATAAATATTTATTCGTTAATGTATATACAAAGGCCCGAAATAAATATATCGTCATTCACTTTTGCATACGTTTGCTCTTTTTACTACTCCGCCCTCATTCAGGTATTAGCAGTCATCGTAATCACTATCAAAACTATCAAGCAAATGTTAGCAGAGACGATTTTGCCAGACCACTGGAACATCTCAGAAGGACAAGCTACAACGTATCGAACCAAACCACCAATGCGCAAGTTGTCACGATAGATACGCCGGGAAACACATAACCAAAAAACAACTTTGCTTCTCGTACTTGATTCAGTAATACAACTAGAGTCCAGTAATATCTCAGTTAAGCTCAAGTATAAAATATAACTCGGTTATATTTTCATGGACCTTACCATAGAAGTAAGGTAATTGCAGGTACTTACTCGTTTCTCTGTCAACTATTGGCCCATGAAAGAAACAGCCTTAGTAAGAATTATATTCTCACTTTATAAAGGATATTCTTACGAAAGGAGCATAACTTCAGGTGGAAAGTGACCATTATGCACTAGTTCCATTTTCCGTGCCGATAACTGTTACTCTACTTTGTTTCGTCACCCCCACCACACCTGTACCCTCACATATATACACATTGCCCAAGGAATTATATTTCAAATGTATCAATGAATTTTAATTCCGTAGGAAGAGTTTTAACAGAGGGCGGATAGTGCGAAACCGAAATAAAAAAAAAAAGCGCATTGGAATAGAGAACAATTCAATC
This sequence comes from Acanthosepion lycidas, assembly GCA_963932145.1. Classification (NCBI taxonomy): domain Eukaryota; kingdom Metazoa; phylum Mollusca; class Cephalopoda; order Sepiida; family Sepiidae; genus Acanthosepion; species Acanthosepion lycidas. The sequence continues at coordinate 66,726,249 of OZ010585.1, read as the reverse complement.
CAAAAGCTAAGCAAAGTATTAGGAAAAAGGAAAATTTTGTTAGAAACAAAGGACAGTTTACTGAATGGTATGTTGTATCGGTTCCTCTATATGACAGTTAATGCTGCACAATCTCCTTACAGATGAAGAAGAGTTATGAGGCCACAAAAATGTGATATTACAGAATGCTGAGAATACTATGCACTGGATATCTGTACAATGACGAAGGTTTAAGGAAAATAGATAAAGGGACACTTTTACTTCAGGCAATTGCAATTTATAGGGCACACGGTGAGGAAAAAGAAATTGGGGAATTTGACTCTAACGGGACATAATGAAGGCGAGTGGGGGGCAGAGGAAAGCAGCGCCCAAACTACCTAACGAGCTTTTATAAATGGTTGACAGAACAGGGATGAGGAGAGATGACAAAAATACAAACTTTAATAAGAGCTTCAAAGGACAAAATATTGTGGAGAGCCATGACTTCTCACGTTCTGAAGGGACACGATATATAGAAGTTGTTATTGCTGACATTTCTACTAAAACTTCTCTAATTACGATCATTAAGGGTCGTACACGTCCTGAAGGTTCATGGCAAATAAATGACGACGACGAAGACGACGACGAAGAAGAAGAAGAAGAAGAAGAAGAAGAAGAAGAAGAAGAGGAAGAAGAAGAAGAAGAAGAAGAAGAGGAAGAAGAAGAAGAGGAAGAGGAAGAAGAAGAAGAAGAGGAAGAAGAAGAAGAAATCGGTCATTGCCCAGCACTTCTATATGCCAGTGAATGTTGGTTCATCTCATTACAGATGGAGAAGAGACTTGAGGCAACAGAAATGTGGTTCTACAGAAGCATGCTGAGAATACCATGGACTGAACATGTGAACAACGACAAAGTTTTAGAGAAAATTAAAAAAAACAACAACAAAAAAAAAAAAACAAAACCCAGATACTTATACTTAACTTCAGAAAGAGATATTAGGTTGGTGCAAAAATAATGACGTTTTCTCATATATGTTACTATATGAGAAAATAGATGAAATAATAGATGAAATTTCTAGGACACATAATGAGGAAAGACGGATTGGCAAATTTGATCGTCACGTTATATACTTGTATAAATGTTTGGCAGAACAGGTATTAGGAAAGTTAGCAAAAGGTCAAATAGTATTAAGATTTTCAATAGATAGTAAGCAGTGTAGAACCATGATCGCCTACACTGAAGGGACGCTGAACAAAGAAGAACAAAAAAAAAAGAATTAGTATTAGAATTATTATTATTACTATTATTATTAGTAGTAGTAGTAGTAGAAGAAGAAGAAGAAGAAGAAGAAGAAGAAGAAGATAAAGCGCGAAACCTTAGATTAATAATTACGCTAGGCGTATACCATTTCTTATAGTCGTATAATTATATTATAGATTTTAATATTTAGATTTACAATTTGATTTTCCAATGAAATTCTCCTTCATAATTTTTTTCTTAGTTATTTCTTTAGTATACAGTGACACGTCATTATTCTAATACTTTTAAAATCTGTATTCTCCTTCTAAATAAATTCCAGTATAAGAAATAAACACAGAATATTAATTCAATATGGGGAGGATGTAACAGACGTTCTGTTACATACAATGAAAATCTATTGAAGATTTCCTCTCATAAAACAATATCGGTAGAATTTTCAGTTCAGTAGTTAAGTCGTTAAATATAATATGACAACAGGTTCCTATTGAGTATGAAGCTAAATATTGCTTGTAACCACTGAACACTTAGCAGCTGGTCAATGTAAAAAGAGAGGATAATAATGAAAAACGAGGAATGAATTAAAAAAGAAAGAAAGCAAATGAAAAGAAAAGAATGAGAAACTGTTTTGTTTGGATGAGCTTTGAAGACGATAGAACTGTACAGATAAGTGTACAACATTGACATTGTCTCGTTGAAGAAATTCCGACAAAAATGTATAGTAAATAGGAGAAAAATATAAAAAGAATTTCTGGCTGTATCTACAACTACATTGGTCACAAAGTATTATATTTTGATGGTGAAAGAAACTATAATGTTCTGTGATTACCATTAACAAAATTGTCAGCCAAAGAAAAGCGTAGATTTTTCAAGCATGTACACAAAACAAATGAAAATATATAAGAAAAAAAAAAGAAGATGTACCGAGCAATATTCATGTTAATATCAGACTTTTTCCTACAAAGAAATATTCAACTTAAATTGACCGCGAAGCCATCAGATGAAATTTATAAAATCTTTCTATTAAAAAAATTTCAGGAAAATATTTTTGTTCAAGTTCAGTAAATGTTATTGCTCTTGCCAGTACTGATGGGCGTTTCCTTCCTAACCTTTTGTTTAAAGTAGTTTGGAATGTCAACATCTGGATTATACTGATATTTTTTATTTGATTTACATGTGCTATATATTTTAGTTATTGCTGCTGTTTGAAATCCTCAGGTCTGCTGTTATTTGGTATAGTTATTTGCTTACGATTTTATAGCGGCGTCAGTACATGAGGTTGAAAGAAGAATGATCTTCAACAAGTTCTACAGTTTTCATCCGTTCAAAGCCATGTTTAATCCTTTCTCTGAAAAAAATGCTTGTAAACAGCTGACGATTTAGATATTTCTAAACGAGTGTATCACCATGTATGACACTCACATGAATGTCTTTATCGGACAAAGTTATTTAAGAACAAAAGTTGAATTTTTAGGTTAATCATTTGCTTTTGTATCAACGGGTAATGTCTTTTTTACAGAACTACGTTTAACGCGGAATTTAAAGCACAGAATAAGCGGAAAGGTCTCGTCAGTAAACCTTTTCGAAAAAAACGTATTTTGGGTTGAATAGCGTCCAAAACTTTGTCGAAACAACTGATTAAAATTGCATGACATCGTACTTGTAGAAGACATTTGGCGCCAACTGGAGATAAAACAACGATTAAAATGGCGTTTCAGTCTATAGGGTAGGAGAATAAGGCAAGATGTAATAATTTATAAAACAATGAGAAACAGGCTTCATTAATGAATCAACGTGAAAAGTTAGACAGAAAATATCGGTTATAATGGAATAAAATGCTTCAACTATCCTTCATGAATGCTACGACTCGTTAACTGAATCTCAAAAGAAAAAAATATCGACTGATAACAGGTTCAGGGAAAATAGGTTTTCTTCTAAATTCGTATAATTGCCGACGTCATATCATTAGTCTAAAGCAGAAATTACTCGCATTTTATTCATAAAAAAAACTTCATTTTACATGCACGAGATAATTTTGAACATACAAAACTATTTAACATTAGTTATAATCATGAGTGAAAAACTGAAATTTTGAACACTAAGGAAAGCCATTTTGAAATTAAAAAGTTTAGTATGTCAATAGGAGGAACGGTAAATACATTGATGAACCAGTTCAACATTGTACTAATTTTTTCATATTCATCTCTCTTATATGTTCCCTCGGGACATGGGTATCATCGCTCTCCCCTACTTCCTAGCGTTTGTAGCTCTGAATAATGCATGTCTTTTTGTTATCTCTCTCCTAATCCCAGTTCTGACAGCCATTTATACAAACTCTTTAGATAGGTTCTTTGCTATTTTTCTCTGTCTTTTTAGTGGCAAATTTTCCAACCTCTCCTTTAATATTATGCACACTTCAACTCTTTTCCGATTTTAAATATAAATGTCCTTTTTATCTCCATTTTCTCTAACTATTCGACGTTGCTTACATGTTCGGTTCATGGTATTCTCAGCATCCTTCTGTAGAACGACATCTTTGTTGCCACATGTTTCTTCTTCATCTGTGAGAGGTTTGTCTAGAAGTCTCTGCCATATAGAAGGACTGATATAACAGTTCAGCACAGCTTCTAATTGAATTTGCTTGTGTCTTAATACTTTGCTTAGCTTTTGGAAGCCATTTTCGTTCTCACAGTTCGTCATCGGATTTCGGCGTCACATTTTCCGTATCCTGTTAAAACACTTTCTTGAAATTTCAGTTTTCGCACTTGCTTGTTTTTGGTGTATCCAATTCTTGCGTATCTTGGGCTGTTCCTTTCGGGTCAACGATATATTTTGTCATTTCTTACAACTGATGTTTAGCCCTTTTTTCTCGCTTTACTTTACAACTTTCTGTAGGGATTTCTGTAGTTTGCTTATCTTATATTTTTAAGTGTGTGATGTTTTAAAATTCTGAAAAAAAACCAAAAAAAACCCTACCGTAACTAAGACAGAATCAAATATAGCAGGGCGTCCTGGGTATGATAATAAACTACATCCATCAGCAAGGCCTCTGATCGGGAGATTGGAGGTTTTAAGGAGCGTGGAGTCGCCTCTTAGTTGCGGGTTGGTGACGCCTGTTGGGGTCCCAGCTCTGGGCAAGTGATTGGCTCCAGAGGTGGACATTGAACACTTTAAAGGTGTAGAAATGGGTTTTGTGGAAGTGTCGGCGGTGCGTTTTTGGAAAGAGGAATGTCACCGGCATTAAATTTGACACCCAACAAAAAACCCTCTTTACGAAAACACGTCAATGAAATTTGATCTGAAAATTGGTTACTTACAAAGAATACGTATCTTTTTCATGTAAACCTATCCTAAAAATCTTGTCGGCATAAACAACCCATTGAGGTGTTCATATGCCGTAAAACAAAATAAAGCAAACTAAACCAAATACAGTATAACTGGCTGTTAAACAAAGGGATAAGTTTTGATAGAATAGAATAGAATAGATACGGCGCAGACTGAGATAGGGATATAATTGTTTGGGTAGATATGAATAGACAAGGATAGATAGATAGATAGATAGATAGATAGATAGATAGATAGATAGATAGATAGATATGGTATAGACTGATATAGGGATATGAAAGTTAAAATAGACATGAAGAGACGCGTGTACATAT
>OZ010585.1:66673875-66716375 GCA_963932145.1 Acanthosepion lycidas | reverse complement strand
CACTATACCCAGAAGCAAGGCCTATGATCGAGAGATTGAAAGTTTTGAGAAATGTAGAACCACTAATTAATTGCTGTAATTCCTAGGGCCACCCTAAACGGGGTGGTAGCACCTGTTAAGATCCCAGCTATGGGCAAATAGGGAACCTTCAGGCAAAACACTATGAAAGTATAAAAATGTATTGTTATAGTAGAAATATCAGCAATGTATTTCATATAAAAAGTAACCAACAATTCATGCTTATCGTAAAATGACCAACAATACATTTTGAAAACGAAATGACCAGCAATATATTTTATCATGTAATTGAAGGCATATAATTACGTTCAAATTATTTAAATTATTTAAATTTAAATGCCGGCATTACATAACCTATAGAAATCGATATGCTACTAAACAAAATCAAACAAACCAACCAAATTATCAAACCCAAAGCTCCAACCACAGCAGGAACAAATACTATTTCCCATTTTTGTATTTGTTTACTTTATTTTCAAAAACTTTATAGAGATTTTTTGTCACTTGGGACACTCATGTCAGGCAATGTACAAACTTATTCTTTTCTGGCTTTGACAAGTAATATCTGGGTAATTTTCTTGTGTGTTCAGTCCCAGATGATGGTAACACCTGCTCTCTCAAGTACATATTCAGGATGATGTTCATACCAGTTTACAGCTGTTTTTCTTCCTGTAGTGATAACAGTTCTTCAAGTTCAGATATTGACTTACCCTGTCATGACGATTTTTGTCCTCACTGGGTGTGAGACTTGAGCATCCTGAGATAAAATGATGAATGATTTCAATGTATTGGTCACAGTAACTACATTTTGGGTCCGTAGCTTGATAGCTGCGTATAAGCAGTCTCTGGTCACATACACATAGAATAAAACGTTCAGTCCGACTCATAAGTCTTGAATTTCTTAGCCACTTGTGAGGTGCGAATTAATCAACATCAGCATTTTTGCTTCGAAGACAGAACTGGCTATATATCTCCAGCTTTTTCAATTTGCTTTTGGCTTCGCTTTTTCGCTTCTTGTTTCAGTTTTCCCGCTGATTTTGTGGCAGCTGTATCACTTCAGCGCTATTTTCAAGATTTTACCCGAATACTCTGGCGTAATTATGAGCTTCTTTTGATACAGAATAATGTTTTTTTTTTATTATTTTTCTTTCTACATTACGAGCTGTAACATGAAATCGTGTATAGCTGCAATATACTTATAACGTCCAATTTTTGAAATTTTTTAAGACAACTCCAGTTGAATCAAGTTCCTACTCTCAGTCCTCCTTTGTAGATACAAACTGGCAATATCTGCCTTAGGATGAGGCATTCTGTTGCATGTGAGTTATTTGCGAAGTTTTTGTCAATTATCTTAAGTTCTTTTAAGTTCAAACCTATTATGTTGAAGCTATAAGTTTAAAATGCGATCGCAAAAGTGTTAAAGCTCGTTATTATATTTTTCTAATTCAATTCAGTATTCATTGTTACTTGCACTCACCTGATGAATTCTTTCCTGATATTTTCTTTCATCTTCGAATGTTCTATTCCGTTGCTTTCTTTTCCAACGGATAAGTATCTTCCTGGTCGTCTTCCTTAATCACTTTTTATATACTTCAAGAATTAGATTCTCGTTACTACTACGCTTTCCTCGCTAGCAGGTGACTTTTTTAACATCTATCTAGCCGAAACTCCTTTCATATATCATCACTGAAACTTTTCACAGTATTTAAAAGATCTTCCAATTCATCATTATTTCTTGCATTTAAGTACAAGTCATCTATATATGGGATTTATCCTTTTTGACCTTTGATTTTATGCCCATTATTCTGTATTGTTAAATCATTTTGATAACAAAAATTAATGAAAGACTAAAAGTTAGAGGGGGATAAAAAGTCTACTTTAAAAAATCTGCATTTAATTCCCCTTTCTTTACTTAAGAACATGACATTAGAATGCGAAAATAACAGATCTTTATTCTAAAATTACTGTATTTGACGGCATATTAGACGCACGGGTGTATAAGACGTACTCCAATTTCAGCAGGGCAAATAAAGGAAGAATTAGTAATTAGAAAACCTACATATAGCATATAAGACGCAGGGAAATTTTAAAAGATATTTTTAGTAAAAAAAATGTGCCTTATATGCCGTCAAATACGGTACATAATATATTGTAATAAATTCATAACTGATGACATTTTGTATACTACATGAGCCTTGATGATCTATGAGTGTTGGATGTTATTGAAAGCAATTTTGTAGCCTATGCTTTTTTTTTTAAGCATTTCACCCCAAGCAAGGCGGGAAGCCACCAGGACGCAAGGGGTTACAGAAAATTTAGAGCAAGATCAGATAGGAGTGATAGAAGAAAGGATGAGGAGAAGGCTAGTGGATAGATCAAGGCAACTGGAGATGTCGATTGACATTACACTTGAATAGCTGGAGATTATAGCTCACAGGGAAACAGTAATAGGGAAGGGAGTTCCACAGGCGAGAGGTGCGATTCATGAAGCTATTAGAGTAGAAGAGACGGCTACATTTAGGAGTTTCGACAGTGAAGGGGTGAGAGCGGGATGCCAGCCTCGTACAGTGATATTTGTTTTTCTGTGAGGAGATTGTTCAGAATTCACTGTCATATAGGAGAAATGATATTACATAAGAGTTCAGTGCACTTTTCTCTTTGTTTCTAACAAAACTTTCCTGTCTCTTAAAACTTTCCTTAGCTTTTGCAAGGCATCTTTCGCTACCCCAATGCACATATGGATTTCAGTGTTGCATTTTCAGTCTGATAAAACTCCTCTCATACAGCCCCCCCCCCGACACATGACCATGATTCTCCCCCTACTATACTCACTCATTTATAGAGATATCAAATGCACCAGCCTTTAGAGGATATGCCCAACTAGTTAAGGGGAGGCAAATCTGTGGTACTGAACAGAAGATTTACAGCAACCCATCTTAATTCACCAAGACAAAACATGAATATGTTGACAATTGTAATTAAGATTAGAACCTATGAGAGCCATGTCTGGTATAAGCAACAGGACATTTATTATTGTTTATCCTTTTATCTTTGATCTTATACCCAATATTCTGTATTGGTTAACAATTTTGATAAAGGAATTAATGCCAGGCAAAAAGGAAGAGGGGATATAAAGTCTGTTCTTGAAAAATTCTGTATTTAATTTTCATGTCTTTACTTAAGAGGACAGCATTAGAATGTGGAAGTAACAGATCTGTGTTCCAGAATGAAATAATATCAAAAAAATTCATAATAATTGGTGAGATTTTATATACATCGAGGGCCTTGATGATCTATGCGCGTGGGATGCTACTGAAGGCCTTTTTGTAGTCTATCCATGCTACAGTGAGATTTTTGTGCTTTAAGTTTTTTCAAGAATTATCTCATTTATAAGCCAACAGATTATTATTATTATTATTATTATTATTATTATTATTACATCAAGTAAGACTGAGTAGCGAGTTCGTTCCTCACTAGGTGTCCCATACTTTCGGTTTTGTGCCACATCTAAGCTTCGCTTAAAAAATCCCTATATACTTCTAAATACCTTCCTGTCCGAGTCCTTTAATCACATTATCTACTTCACTTGAAGGTGGACTTTGCACCTTTATCTAGCCGAAATCCTATGCATATATGATGACTGAAACTGTTTAGTCTTTAAAAGTCTTTCCAATTAATCATCATTTCTTGTATATAACTTCAGGTCATCCATATGAAATAAGTGATTAATCCTTTTACTTTTGATCTTTTACCTAATATCCTGTATTGTTTAATAATTTTCATAAAGGAATTAATGTCAGACTAAAAGGAAGAGGATATAAAGAGTCTTCTTGAAAAATTCCACATTTAATTTCTGTGTCTTAGAAGCAGGTTATTAGAATGCTAGAATGCGAAAGTAACAGATCTGTGTTGCATAATGATATTATATTGTATAAAAAGGCATAATAGCTGGTCAAATTTTGTATACTTCAAGAGATTTGATAATCTACGTGTGTGGAATGCTAGCGAAAGCCTTTTTGTAGTCTTTCCATGCTACAGTGAGATTTTTAAAGAATCATCCTATTTATAAGCAACGATAGGAGCCTTAGAGACAGCCTTTTTACTCAATAGGACTTATATTGTATTCTTCCAGATGACTGTAAGATCTTTCGTCTAATAGGGAGGTTAACAACTTGCAAGATTTTGACAAACAATAGGTCAATAATTTTTAGGATTTTCTGTCATTATTTTTTGGTAGCAAACTGGTAACACCTTGGGTGAACCATTCCAGTGTCCTTGTGGGCTCCAACATCAATCCATTAAATAGAGTTGTCATAATGTCATGAGTAACAGTCAAGCCAGAAGTTTGGAATTTTATCAGTTCTTGGTGATTTCTCCTTGTGATACTTGGTTAATATTTTGTCATTATTATTCTTGGAGGTTCCCATATTTTTCTCCAGATCTTTTAACTATTAAGCGTCTTCATTGGGACATTTTTCATCCCTGTATACGTTATTACAGAATATGTCTATTTCTTTTTTCAGTGATCTTTTCTCTATTCTAACTGTTTGGCTTCCCATTTCTCTGTAAATTATCTTTGCGCCTGTTTCAAATATCTTGTGTCTATAGAATCTTTCGCGTTACTCGTGCCTACGGTGATGTTGCGCTTCAGCCTTCATTTTTTTTTTTGTTTCAGTTCTTTTTTCAGTTGGGGTTTTGGTTCTTTACTCTGCAATTAATATTTTCTCTTAACGTTACCAGATCTTATTTCATTATTCTTATGAAGCTCCAGCGAAATAAATATTTCTGCTCGCGTTGTTTTTATCTTTTTCTCGGTGTTTAACGTCCATCTTGATTTGATAGTTGGTGAACCATGTTTCTTCTTTTTCTGGTTTATTCCACACTTGGACGAAAGAACTTTTTCAGCTACACATATCAGTCGGTTTAGTCCAGTTAAATTAGATTTTTTTGGCGTGTATATTTCACTCAAAGCAAAGTTTCCAACATAAATTGTATGTTTAAACATAGGCTTATTTCTAATTTTCCAAAAAGCCTGTCTTACAGATATCTCAATGTAGATTACTTTCACTCGCTTTTTAATTATTCGACTTTTCTAGTTCTGATATCATCTGCATATTTTTCTTCTTCAAATTCCGTTGTTTCATGATCCATTTCAGTTATATTTTCATCTACCACATCTTCAACTTCATTCGATTTGTCCATAAGTATCAGGTTGTCGGTGTTGACATCAGATAAATTGGTATCCTCACATTCAACTTCCGTTTCTTTTCTGAATATTACTCTGTTACGGGTTGTATTATGTTGCACTCAACTTCTGATTGAATTTCTATAAATTCAACATCTGTATATAGTATATTACTTCTTTATATACTTCCCTTGTCCATTTACTTTATCGATTTATTTGAACCTCTATTATTATTATTATTATTATTATTATTATTATTATTATTATTATTATTATTATTTTCTTTGATTTCTGGCGTTTACACATTTCTTTCCGGGAAATGGCATCATGACACTTTCCACTGACAAAAAAAAAAAAAAAAAAAATACATAGACAAAGCTCTTCGTAAAGTGTGGGCTGTACTTGTCAGAACAATTTTTTGTATCTCCTTGAGGCATGGACTTCCAGGAATCCCTTCAATTAGTCAACTGCAATCTTTTTCAACCAGTCCTAGGGCTCCAACTACAACAGGGATTGTTGATGTTCCCATATGCTACATTTTTGAGATTTCTATTTCAAGGTCCTTGTATTTTGACAGCTTTTTGAATATCTTCAAAGATACATTGCAGTCAGCAGGGACTGCCATATCAATAAGGAGGCACCGTTTTTGTTTGTGATCTTTAATAACAATTATTATTATTATTATTATTATTATTATTATTATTATTATTTTAATTTCTGTTGTATACTCATTTCCTTCCGGCTCTCAATAAGAGACCTAAATCTCTGCACATTATTGCACACACACGTTTACATAGATAAAGCCAACAATGTGACAACAGTGTTTTGTATTTCTTCAAGGCATGGTCTTCCAGTGATTCCTCCAATGAGGCTATCAGAACCTTTTCCAATCAAATTAATGCCTTGATGTGCCACATATTTGAGATTTCTACTTCAAGATCCTTGTATTTCGTTAGTTTTTTTGAAGAACTTCAAAGTTACCTTACAGTTTGAGGGAATTGCTGCATCAATAACAAAGGACAGTCTTTGATCCCTATGTCTTGTATTATTATTATTATTATTATTATTATTGCATAATATTATGTTAATATTATATAATATTTTATTATAATAATTATGATTATAACAATATTAGATAATATTATACAACTATTCTAATATGACTAATATTATCACGATAAACAAACAAAATGATTGACGTAACTCTTCCAATATTTTTCAACAGTTATGAGAAGAGCGCGATTTAAGAAAAGAAAAAGGAAAGAAAATAGAGTGTTTGAAAATGTTAAATTATATTTTCAAAGTATGTCTCTATTCTTCAAGTTATATTTAAAATTTCTTTTTTTAAACAGATTTAAGTATAACTTCAAGAAGACAGACATACTGTCGAAATATTGTGTAACATTGCCAAACACTGTTTTTTTTTACTTTTCTTTTCCTTTTCTTAAATCACGCACATCTCTTAAATATTATTGCGATATTATTAATATTATTATAATATATATTTTATAATTATAAAAGTATTATATTGAATAATATCGTCTATAATTCTATAATCGTCTTTTAAATTTATTGCGCATTTTATTTAGCCAGACAGTGATTTTTATCCTTTAATAAATTGGATTTACTGGGGGGTGTTTCAAAAGATAAGAATGGCAATCAATATTTGAACCCCGTTATTTCCAAATCGTGATTCTCAAAGCAGGTAAGTATTCTAGTCTCATTGTAATCTGACGTTATACAATGTAACCGACCCCCATCATTTAACTGTAAGTATACACGTCCAATCTGAAATAACACTGTGTTGTAACTGTGTGTAAGGGCGTAAGTATGGTTGCAAATAATATCCGTTCACTTCGAAATTGATACTTATATTCTCATGTAATATGTACCAATCTACGATGAAGGAAAACGAAATTGTGTCTGCATTAACGCATTTCATATCTATATATGCATAATGTTCTTACTGGGGCATGCATGAAAATATGCATACAAATACGCACAGAGACATATATAAGTATATGCACATATATACTATGTGCTGCTTTCTAAATGGTGAAATGTTGTAAGAACTTGGACGGAAATTTACTGTTGATGATCTAGTGCTTTCTAAACATTTTCTTCTTAGTGAATCGTTTTCACTTTTGTTTCAGAGTAGAAATCTTTATATCATAATTGTGGTTAGTGTCTTTCAATGTGTTGTTACTCACCCTAACAATACTGATCGCAATTTTGATATAAAAAAATGGTACTTTAATTAAACGAGAAAACACTTCACTATGACGAAAGTGTATAGAAAATCCTTTAATCACTAGGTTATCCAAAGCAAATATGCGCCTGGGTTCTTACGACGCTCCAACTTTCTTGGCAGATCGTCTATGATCACAATGTGCGATATTTAATAACACAATGGAAGCTAAAAGGAAAAGAATCTAAATGAAATCGGCTAAATCATATACACAAAAAAAGCATAAAAGTATAATTTAGATTTAAAATTCCGCGTATCTCTCGTTCGTGTACATTAGTAGTAGTATCAATGTAAACAAACTTAGTCTGACGAAGTCCTAAAGTTCGAAACATGTTACATGTTACTACTTTGTCATACATCTTTCTCCCTAAATTATTCTTGATATATAAAACATTATATATCGTTATCCCATATATATATATATATATATATATTCATCTTATGCACTGTTACATGCACATATCCACTACAAAATTGTACATTTTTGTTTCAGCTTCAAAAAAAGGAAAACATTCTTTAGACGTCTCATCACGTGATTCCCCACCTGATAAGACGTCTAAAAAAACGTTGACACTGCATAAGATAAATAAATATTTACGGCTCTACTTTGGGTATTGAGCACTATTTTATTAATGTTTTGAACGCTGTAATTCTACTGTTCGTTCTCCCACACTTTGATATATATATATATATATATATATATATATATATATATATATATATATATATATATATAAATAGATAGATAAATAGAAAATATTAGTGGTCTATATATATATATATATATATATATATATATATATATATATATATATATATAAATAGATAGATAAATAGAAAATATTAGTGGTCTATATATATATATATATATATATATATATATATATATATAGAGAGAGAGAGAGAGATAGAGAGAGAGAGTGAGAGAGAAAAGGTAACAAATAAATTGGTATATAATCTGAGTGGATCCTTGTAACATAAAATATTAAAACTATCCACAAAAAGAGCTCAATGTATATATTATTACTTATCAAAAGTTAATACACAAGAAAATACAAAATCATCTCATATGGGGAATAAGATTATTTCGACAGACGAAAATATGATACGTCTGATTCATCAACGTCTGTTTAGACAATATAAAGGCGCTATGCAGAGTCTATACCGGGATTGATAAGACATAGGTATTATGTTATAATCTGTTGAAATAAGCGTATTCCCCACATGAGGTGATGTGTGTATATATTTTAATATAATTTTTTTATATATACAAATAATTACTTAACTATAATATACATGTGTATGTGAGTACGTGCGTGTATGCGTGTTTGAAATGGGATCAAATAAAGAACAAATATTGATTTGAATCCGAGAGGAGAAGAAACAAATAGGAAACGCTTATAAATATTCGCTTTTTTAAAGCTTCAACAAAGAATGAAATATGGAATTGAAAAAGGAAATTTTGCTATTTTTTATTTTTATGTTTTTTGTTGCTTGACAAAACTGATGCACGTGGGGTCTGCTTAGCCATTAAAAAAACAAACAACACAGAAATTAAAATTGACTGAATTTTCTGTTTCTTCTACACATTTCATTCTCTGATTGAACATAAATAAAGTAAAACATGTTAAATTTATAAACGTTTCATATTTGTACTCATTATATATATATATATATATATATATATATATATATATATATGTGTGTGTGTGTGTGTGTGTGTGTGTGTGTGTGTGTGTGTGTGTGTGTCTTTACTCACCTGTAGTACGATTCGGAGGTTCCATGCACAACGCATTATTCAGGTACTGACCAGTCTCTACTCAGCGCCTGATGATTTCGTTGTGCATGAAACTCCGAGTCGTGCTATCGGTGAGGAGAAATGTATATTTATTATATACTTAATGACTTTGGTATATTACATCGAGCACTATTTCATTAACACCAGCAATCAATGTGCGGTATCTTATATATATATATATATATATATATATATATATATATGAAAAAATATAGTCTTAAGGTGTGCTATATTTATGGGATAATGTGATCAATATCAGAGATAGAGCGTGTTTAAATATAAAAGTGAACATAGAAGTCAACACTTAGAAGTGACAGTCTGTTTCATGCTAGATGCAATCGTCAGGCCACGAGTGCTGTTATTTTTCTCGGCTATTTATATATACGGGTCAGTGGTGCATTGAATAAATAAATAAAAAATAAAAAAAAAACAAAATCAATGAACCCAAATAATAGAGTAAATAATTAAAAAATTAACAAACCTTTATGACCAAAATATTAGTTAGATTATAAAATACAAATCAAAAATCGGATGAAATGATAGCTATAACTGTTATATAACGATAAAAAAATACTACGGTACTTGAAAACTAAAAAGTGTACATAAAAAATATGCAGTATAATAAATAAAAAACAAGTAAAACAAATTAATCTAAATTCCTCCAAATAAACAAATAAATAAACTAACAAACCGGTCGCGATAAATTAACCGTTAAAAAAAATAAAGATAATCAATTCCAATAAATGCACGAAACAATAAACAAATTGATAACTGTTCCCGCCAAAATAATAGTTAGAATAAACTACAACACTCAACCCAAAAATGAATCAATAGCTTCAATTATCTTCCTAAATCATAACAAACTATTAAATAGGCGATATAAAGACATTTTTAATAGGTTAATAAAAACACCGATTAAAATTATATATATATATCATAAGAAATCAAAATCAAAATATAAAAATTAAATAATGACAGGCAAAATAATTTAACCCAAATAAATATACAAATAAACGACTTCCGGTAAAATAACCGCCAACAATGCAACTCCGACCCGTATATATAAATAGCCGAGAAAAATGACAGCACTCGTGGCCTGACGATATCATAAAGCATGAAAGAGTCTGTCGCCTCTAAGTGTCTAAAGTGTTGATTTCAATGTTCACTTTTACACACGCTCTATCTCTGATATTGAACACTTTATCCCATAAATATAGCACACCCTAAGACTATATTTCTTCATATATATATATATATATATATATATATATATATATATATATATATATTCCCTGTTATAATTGGAGTTTCTCTTTCGCTACTAATGATGTCCAAATAGTAGTTAGAAAGAGTAGTGCTACATTTTATTTTCTGCTGCTCTGACTCATCTGGTTGGAGAAGCGCCTTTTCTATTTACCCTCAGCGGGTCCTACATAGAATTTTGTCTCACCAGCACTAATCGCCTTAGTTTCATAAACGACGTTCCTTACCAAACTTACACTGTTCAGAAGACATTCCTATTAGGTTGGTGCAAAAATAATGACGGAATAATGTCGTTTTTTGACGTTAAAAATACGTCAAAAAACGACATTATTACGTCATTATTACGTCATTATTTTTGCACCAACCTAATATTTTACTAAGTAGATACATCTACAGTGTTCCTTGTTATTACAGCACTTTAATTTTTTCCTTAAAATTTAACATATTTTTTTTATAATGTTGGTACGTTTTTTATAATGTTGGTATGTTTTTTATAATGTTGGTACGAATTTTAATACTATTGTATCAGTAATATTAATATAATATATTATATTTAGGGTCTGTCAACTTTGACATTGATGTCTACGTCTATTTCATATGTTAAGCTTTCAGCTTATTTTAAGTTTTACCTTTTATTCTTACTATACACACAAACACACACATATGTGTGTGTATAATCTGTATGTATATAAATATAACTATATAGAACTATATATATATAACTATATATATATATAACTATATATATATATATATATATATATATATATATATATATATATGCGCTGTACTTACTGGAAAGCGCTCAATATCAGCGATAGACCTAAAATATTTTATTGTCTGACGATCTCAAAGGGCGTGAAAACCAGGGTTACAAACTCACATAAACGCAACTAAATCTATCTATCTATCAATCTATCTATCTATCTATCTATCTATCTATCTATCTATCTATCTATCTATATATATATATATATATATATATCTGTGTATATATATATATATATATATATATAACTTTCAAATAGAGCTTATCTGTAGAGGAATGAAACGAATAAAAGACAAGAGGAAAAACGTTTCGTCCTCTCAGGGACTTCATCAAGGCAAATGTAAAATTTATTTTTGTTATACGTGTTTATATACTAAAGCAAGGATGTCACTGGTTTATCAAGCGTTTTGAATTTGAGAACGTTCATGAATATTCATCAGATGGTCGAAAGGTTAGTCAAAGCATTTGGAGGTCACAAAGTGCCATAATTCAAAGTCTGGTAAAGCAAAACGCGATTAATATTCGTGATTTGTTTTTTAATAAATGAAAATAGTTTAAATTGTGATAAAATTTTTATATTTTGTGATGAACGTATGTGTGATACATCTTCAAAACATGAAGTAATGGATTTCACCGTTTTCTTTTGTGTTTTTACTATATTTGTGGTCATGTATGTTGGCTTGGGAAAGTAGTAATTCTTTCAGGTAATGTAAGATTGGAAACAATCCGGGTCCTAGATTTATATTTTGATAATATACGATAGCGGCACTCTCGAGAATTTTTCTTTCTGAGTAAATTACATTCTATTCTGATAAGTGTGGCGTGTGTTAGATCATAGTTGTGGTTGAATACTATATTTACCTTGATAAAGTCCCCAGAGGACATAACGGGTCATCTAATAATAGTTTCCCTCTCGTCTTTATATATATATATATATATATATATATATATATATATATATATATATATATATATATATATATATATATATATATCGTATTTTATTGCACTGTCTAAAGAATTAAAGCAATTAACCTATACCACTGAAATGAACATATTCAAGGTGACAGTTTTTTTTTCCAAGTTAATAGAGGCAGTCTTAACTAAAATTCGAACTTGTATGTTTTCATTTTCAGAAATGAGTACCGTTACACTACTTTGTACCTAATCATTCATACATGCATGTATAAATATAATAAAGCTTTCCCATATATATATATATATATATATATATATATATATATATATATATATATATATATATATATATATATATATGTACTAATGCCAACTATATATGAAAAGGTCACATCAGGTGATTTTCAAAATACCAAAGATCATGTGGCATTCAGTGTGGTTGGAGGCTACTCTGGACAAATCGATATCAATTCTCTTCCTGACAAAAGAACTGATCGATCGATATTAGCAGGAACTGACATCTGGTCTTTGGCCCATCATGATATTCACCCGATTAGGTACGGTTACAATAAGAGAATACAAAACACAACAATACCTTCACGATAAATATCAGCAGCAAAAATAAAATAACAGAAAAAAAATGAAAATACATGAAAGATAAAGTGACAAAGTTTAAATGAAAATAAAATATTAAGCATTAAAGAGAGCTGCGAAATGACATTTGTTGACTTACAGAAGGGACATTGAACAGCAAATAAAGACAATTTAAAGCAAAGGCTGCTTGTATGCTGACACTCTAAGCGAAGTTTTATAAGGCTCTATTCTTTGACAGGTTAATATGACCTGGCTTGAGACATTAGTTTGCAAATTTAATGACCAAATTATACATAGACGAATACAATATGTATGTAAACTGCTTTAGTCATGATCAACATTCGGACGAATCGAAACCGTACGTTTTCATGGTATTCATTTTTATGTGATATTCAAAAGTCAGAATGTAACATTGTCGTGGTTTCTAGCATTCAGCACTCTCTCTCACACACACATGCACACACATGCACACACACACACATATATATATATCCACACCTATATACATACATATATATATATATATATATGTGTATATATATATATATATATATATATATATATATATATATACATATATACACAAATGAGAGAAAGAACAGATGGAGTAAAATTACACTTTTAGTTGCATTTACTTTTTTAAAATATATATAAGTTTATATATATATATATATATATATATATATATATATATATATATATATATATATATAATATATATATATATATATATATATATATATATATATATATATATATATATATATATATATATATATATATTTGTAAGCAAATATATGGATATAGATCCGACAGTATGAAGAAAAATAGACGGAAAAAACAAACAAAAATCCTAATATGCAATTATGGCATTTTAATGTTAATATAATGTCAACGTCGGACGTTTCGATCTAATAGACCATCTTCAGGACATATTCATGAAATATAATTAACATTAGACCATTCATGTTGAATTGAATATGGTCTAATGTTAATTATGTTTTATGAATATGTCCTGAAGATGGTCTATTAGACCGAAACGTCCGACGTTGATATTATATTAACATTAAAACAGCATAATTGCATATTAGGATTTTTGTTTGTTTTTCCGTATATTTTTCTTCATATATATATATATATATATATATATATATATATATATATATATATATATATATATATGAAGAAATATAGTCTTAAGATGTGCTATATTTATGGGATAAAGTGCTCAATAAGATAAAGCGTGTTTAAATATAAAAGTGAACAAGGAACTCAACACTTAGAGGCGACAGTCTGTTTCATGCTAGATGCAAACGTCAGGCCACGAGTGCTCCTGACGATTGCATCTAGCATGAAACAGACTGTGTAAGTGTTTACTTCTCTCTCTCTCTCCTCTCTCTCTCTCTCTCTGTCTATGTATATGTATATATATATATATTACAGGCAATCGATTCGGGTGGATCCTAGTAATATTAATTATTAAAACTGATCCACAGAGAGCCCGGTGATTTTATTTTAACATAGTATATGTATTTTTTACAGCAAAAAACAAAAATTACATCGAGGTAGTCTGTAGGAAGCCATTACCCTTAAAGAAAATACAACAAACCATAATATTAACATCCGTATTTCTGTAGACATTCATTTACCAATCCAAAATTAAAACTACAAACAGCCCTTTCGAAAAAATTTTGGGAATTGAATGAAAAGGTTCTGATTCCCCAAATAAATTGAAAAATTCTTGGTTTTGCGAACATCACCAATAGTTTTATTAATAGGTGCAAGCTATGTTTAGAAGAAAAAATCAGGATAACAAAATATAAATATCAAGGCAAACTATTAAGTCAGCGTAGAAAAATAATCATGAAATGTAGGAATAGGAAAAATTCCGAATTACATATGAATACATATACATATATGTGGGGGTGTATGTGTACGTATAGTGACATATATGCATGAACATATAAATGTACATATAGGTATGTATGAAGATATGCATATATATATATATATATATATATATATATATATATATATATATATATATATATATATATATATATATATATATATATATATATATAATAATCCTAAAGAGATCTTTAGGATTAATTTAATTCCTTTGTTTTATTTAGCGTATTGAGCAATCTACGTTTTTTTCTTTTAGTTATTCGCTTGTTTTGTTTTTTTTTTGCGGGGGGGGGGTACTGTAAATTTAAGTCACTGGACGATTTTTTTCGCCTTGTTCGGATGTTTCTAGCCTTTTTTTCTCATTTTTTCCTCGGATATGAATTTTATATACTTGTAAATTATGCCATTCGAGTTTTTTTACCAACCGAGTATAAATATTAGTATAATATATATATATATATATATATATATATATATATATATATATATATATATATATATATATATATATATATATATATATATTCTTCCCATAGATGAGATACATACTCCAAGACTCAGTACTACATCTACTCTTTTGCACTCACACACACACAAACATATATATATATATATATATATATATATATATATATATATATATATATATTATGAAAGCTGGCCCTTCGTATTCGAGGATACCCGTCTATTAGGGCGGCTAGCCAATCCCTATTTCTCACCTGCATTTTGTGTTTGTTGAGTACCCGCAGAACCAACTTATTCCGACTATGCTGAGCAGACCTTGTTTCAGTTTCTGGGAGAGAACCGTGTTATCTTGCGTGATCAACAATCTGAACAAAGCCAGCACGCTCAGATCAACGATGAATTGTGACTTTATGCTAGTACAGCTATCAACGGCTGCCAAGTTTCACTCACAAGACTTGGGTCCACCTGTGGTATGGTTTTCAGGCATTTTCTAAAGGTGTTGCACGCTAGGAACGCCTCCTCCAGACCAATGACATCAAGAAGTCATCATCCTGACAAATAATCCATCGGTTCTCATGGTCAAAAAGCGGATCTTCTAACCATTCAGCCATATCTCTCTCTCTCTCTCTCTATCTATCTATCTATCTGTATATATATATATATATATATATATATATATATATATATATATATATATATATATATATGTGTGTGTGTGTGCGTGTATGTATAAACATACATATATATATGTATATATTAGGTTGGTGCAAAAATAATGCCGTCATAATGTCGTTTTTGACGTTAAAAAATACGTCTAAAAACGACATTATTACGTCATTATTTTTGCACCAACCTAATATCAACATACATATATATGCACATACATATATATACGTACAATATATATATATACATACATATATACACGATTACACACACACACATATATATATATATATATATATATATATATATATATATATATATATATATATATATATATAAGAGTAATATCGGTTTTCACATTTGCTGACAAAGTTCTCCAATAGACAATGTAGGCATTCCAAAACAATTCTGCTTCGTCCTTTCAACAATTTCATAGAGAGAATTTATTCAAGATTGAAAGCAAGAGGAAAACAACGCTATCTATCGAGCTCGAATAAACAGATGGCGGAACAAGACTTAAGAGAGATAACAAAAACACAAGATTTATTAAGAGCTACAAAGGAGGAGAAGTTGCGGAGAGCCATGATCGCCAACGACACATAGAAAAAAAGTCTTTCCGATTTGCCCTGTTCACATATCAGATTTCATCATGCGAACCAGCTACAAAACACTAATAGTACGTTAGTTGGCTTGTATGCATTACATTTAGGTAAAAGTTAAAGATTGTAACCTGAATACAACTAAAATATTCATCGTATATTATCAGGTTTTATAATTTGACCTTAACGGTGTGAACAAATCTTGAAAAAAATCAATAATCTCTTTAAAATTGATAGTCATGAAAGATAATCAAGTGTCGAAAATGATAGTTTTATGAGATAATAACGTTTTTCGTTGAAAAGATTATTAATCACTTCTTAAGTATGAAATTCTTATAATCATGATAAATGATCTCTGTTTTTGAATTATGAAAGGCTATTCCTCTTCGAGTTCCCATGGGATGAACTCTAGTTGAACAGAAGAACATAGTGAATGAGTGAAAAAATAATTGGTTTGGTTTGATTTAGTTTCGATATTTCCTTGTCACTAAGATTATAAGGATTAAAAATAAGCTTATCTTTCTCGGACAGATTCTCTTCATATGCTGATGGAAACAAGAAAGATTGTAATTTGTTCTTTTTACTCTTAGATTTAATCCTCATAGTTTTATTATTACAAAAAAACAACAAAACAAAACTACTGATTAAATCGGAAAGGGATACTGAGCAATATCTATTAAGAATTTATAATTCCTTTCTAGCGCGTGTTGGTTTCGTAGCTTTTTATCGGTCTTTATTGAGGTTGAATCTTCTTCGAACATTAGTAAAAACCGTGATGTATGTATGTACACACATACATCATACATATATCAATACATACAATGATATGTGTGTACATCAAAGACTGTTGAAGAAATAATTACAGGAAGCTAATCTTTGCTGAAGTAATTAAAACTTAATGATTTAAAGGCCTTTAAGTTGAAATTCAATTAATTTAATGTTACTAGGACTTGTATATCATTTACAAGAACATCGTAAAATTTGAATAATAAAAATGTACCTCATAAAATAGTTAGAAGAAAATCCTCATAGAAAGTGTGTAAATAAATATTTAAATACATACAGTTCTCCTGAAGAATTCAGAGAAAGTAGATTTGAACAAGACTTCTGTTCCATGTGACAAATTGATGAAAATTCACCTACCTGCAAAAGAAAAAAAAAGAAAGCAAATTCGTAAATTATAGTTCGTATTTAATGATTCGTTTGTACAAAATTGATACAATATTCATGTAATTTCAATCAAAGTTTAATCTAACAAAAGGGAGCCATTATGGTAACGATATGTCTTGCAAATTATCCGTTTCACCTATTCTATTGGTAACTGATCACTGTTTATTTACTCAGAAATATCACAGATAGGGTTTGTTGTATATGCTCGCATATAGTGCAATTTTTTATAATCAGGTTTTACGCAAAATAGATTGCACTATACACAGGTAATTTTTTAAAGTGGTTAAAAATCAAGCATTTTCGGTCACCGGCTGCACTATACATAGACATTTTTGCTCGTGGGTTTAAAATTCATGCAAAAATATCAGGGGTCCGTCTATATGCGATTACGGTAGTAAAAGAAAAAAAAGAAGACATTTTAGTTTAAACTAATCATTCGAAAAGGAATAACAAACACTTGCTGTAGAGGAAAATAACAAAAATTAGTGATCATTTTATTTTCGGGGCGTCTACATTTGAAGCAGATGTGTGAGTAGTGTCACAGTGAATGGGAAAGATAATTCGGTGAGTCGAGCATACTTTCACATAAATACATTTAGGAAAGATATGACTCCATTTATTGCCAGTTATGTGTTAAATTGTAGTGTGCATATAGTTCTCTTGTGTCGAGGTAGCAACAAGTAGAAGACGAAAACGCTGAACTCAAAACTCGTCCGATGAAGATTGGACATCGTCAGACTATATGGCCCTACAAGCTTCACTGCTGTTTTGTTTAAATCATTTCACCCCAAGCAAGGCGATGAAGCCACTAAGATGCAACATGTTACTGAGGGCGAAAGAATATGTGAAAAAGAAAAACATTACTAAGGGGTGAGAACAATAAAAGAACAGAAGGTAACAACTTAAATTTTTGAAGATCAAAATTAACTGGAAAATAAGTAACCGTAAAAAGGTTCCTCAAGCAAAAAAGAGACGTTAAACACTTCTTTATTTCTTTTTTTCACAAATACCAAATAGCGTCTCTGATATGTCTTTTGTCTTTTCACGCGTTCAAAACAGTGTAGTCCATTACTGGCGGGGCTTATCGGTCGTGTGAATAGATAGATAGAGGGACAGACATAATTATTATATGACGTTATCGATAGTGGATACGCGTGTTTTGAGTATACATCCCTGTTTTTCTTGAACTGTGAAATTAATATCAACCGGCTTAGATCAAGAAGTTCTACTAAAGATATTTTGGAGGATTTCTCAACCTATTCATATGAACTTAGTATATGCAATTTATCATAAATAAATCATCAAAAGTTATAACAAAAAGCTAATTATACTTATTGAGCAAATTTGAAAATAATAAAACACGCACACAAACAAAAATAAATAATTGCATAAATAGTGAACCATTAATGCATTCGACGTTGGCGGTTATGCCTCTCCACAATTTCTTGTTCTTTAAAGCTCGTAATATTAGGTTGGTGCAAAAATAATGTCGTTTTCTCACATAGTAACATATGTGAGGAAACGACATTATTTTTGCACCAACCTAATAACTTCTGCCGTTTTGTTATGTCTCCTAAACCTTTCTCCGCCATTCATTTAACCAAGCTCTCTACGTAGGTTATGCGTTGTTTTCCTCTCTTTCTCTAATCAGTCTTGTGAGTATCAAGTTTTCTGAGTCTCTCATTTTTTTTCTAGAAATTTCTCTTACTGATGTTAAGTATATGTTTCCTTTTTTGTTTCCATTTTCTCTAAGACTGTTTTGATTACTTGTTCAGTCCATGGTATTCTCACCATCCTTTGTAGAACTACATCTCTGTAGGCTCAAGTCGCTTCTTCATCTGTGAGGAGAAAATATGGGAGGAGTTTCATCGTACATCAGTTTTACTTTTCTATACTCCAGGCTTGAGTGCTGTCCCACGCTCCAGCATCTGTAGTAGGAGTCCTTCCCTAAATGGCGTTCACGAATCCAATACTTGAAGACGTAATAGCCGCTTCGTTATATTTTTTCATGAAAATGTACAAGAAAACTTTTTGTTAAAATCGTGGAAAGCAGTATAAAGTTTGGACGTCTTAATTTAGTGATATTTACTAAGCCAAGTTTATAGTTATAAGAATGTTTTATTTTTCAAACACGGTCAGCACATTGTGGCCGTGTTCATAGTTGATATTATTGAGTGTTGGCTTTTCGTTTTATATTGATAATGCTTCCATTATATTTAGCATTTTTGTACACAGTGGATTATGCTAATATATTTGTAATATCATTGAATATGTGCTGACCGTGTTGAAAAAATAAAACCTTCCTATAACTCTAGATTCATACATAAAACAATCCATATATTTAATATAATTAAAAGTAAAATAAAACTCATCCTTGATAAGTACAGTCGAAAGCGCTTGGAAAACATTAGGACAATTTTTATATAATTTACGTCCTGAAAGAAAAATTATATACAAACACATCAGAAATTAAATAAAAAACTCCTACCACTGCAACATGTCAGTCATCTTCAACGAAACGTGCATATATATATATATATATATATATATATATATATATATATATATATATATATATACACGGACACACACAGACACAAACACACACAAGTGTGTGTGTGTCTGTGTGCATTTAAAATGATTTGTTTTTTACATATGAATTCTTTTCAACATAGATTTCAACCTTGTCATTTCCTTTCAATCAATTCTCCTCCATCAATCAGATATTTTGAACATCATGTATTAGATTTTCCAGTTCAAAATGCAGATAATGATTAAAGATAATATAAGATCTATATAATTCTTCCACCAGACATTGGGTATATATATATATATATATATATATATATATATATATATATATATATATATATACATACATATATATGCAATCGTCAAGCCACCTTGGTGGCTTGACGATTGCATATAGCATGAAACAGACTGTCGCCTCTAAGTGTTGACTTCTATGTTCACTTTTATATTTACACACGCTCTATCTCTGATATTGAGCACTTTATTCCATAAATATAGCACACCTTAAGACTATATTTCTTTATACACACATATATATATATATATATATATATATATATATATATATATATATATATATATATATATATATATATATATATCCAGTGTTTTGTCGAAGAATTATTAACTACATTTTTAATCCGACAGTGTTATTAATTCAAATATTGTTATTTCAGTGAATAACCGTATTTAAATCGACGCCACGTTTTTTAAACACTCTACCGGCCTGCACACTTATGAAATCATAATACTCTCCGACAAGGTTCGAACCTACGTCACATTTGTAGGATAAATCACTGTCTTATCAGGCGTGCTTTAGGCTGCCCGGCCATGGAGACCATCATTGCGCAACACGCTTCTGCATTAAAGAAGGTTCAGACTCACGTTCAGATTCTCTCGAAATGCCATATCTGCTCCAAACTTTAAACAACGCAATTTCGGAAGAATCCTGTCTACCTGTCTGCGATCATATACCTATGTAATATATATATATATATATATATATATATATATATATATATATATATATATATATATATATATATATATATATATATATATATATATATATATATATATATATATATATAATGCTTTTTGGGTAGATATTTTGATATGAGAAATTTTGAACCATCACATATCAAATTTTGAATCAAATCTCATCAGTTTTGAAACTGAAAATAAGCCTGCATAGACTTTTTGATCAATCTATATTCAATATATAGATACTCAAAAACTTAGAAAATCTTCACTAATTCAAGTTCTTAAATTATTTGTTATTTGTGGATTCAAAATGACACAAAGTTGCTTTGTTTGGCATTGCTTCATTTTGTTTTGAATTGTTCACCATCTTTGACGTGCGTTTGCTAACAAATACGCTCTCGGCATCAACTGGCACATCTGGACATGATGCCAGTTAAGTTTACTTTTGTTTTTTCGGCTTCACCTGATAATCAGGTGAAGCCGAAAAGACTCCGTTTCAAAAAATTAAAGTAAAGATAAAAGCTTAGTCTTCAGGACAGAAACGATAATTAGATGGCAAAACAAGAAAATATGTCATTTATTTCAATTATTTTTATTATCTTAAGACAGAGTTTGAGGCTGAAATACTTCCTACCTGTATGCTGCTAGAGAACTTAGTCAAGTAGTAATGGTATCTTCATATAGCTAATGTCTTGACATTTTCGCTACGATATAACCATTTACCATTATGACTTGAACCAGTCCATACTATGCGTTTGCTGTTGAAACGTTTTTTTTTTTTACAGAATAGTGAATCTGTAATTGTGGCACAGAGAGCTTTTCGTGCACATTTCATGGTACGTCGGGGTGTTAATGTTCAGGGTAGAAAATCGATACTGCTACGGGTAGAAAATTTCAGGGCCTCGAATCCAGCGCTTAAAAGATAGCCAACTGGAAGCCCTCAAAACGCTCGAACTCCAGAAAATGCCCAAGCTTTAGAAACCGTCTATACAGTTTATGGCAAATATAGGCCACTATTTTGAGAATGACATTTTCAAAAACAGATGAAAAGAATGGCAGCCCTTTTTCTAAGCAACAGCGAAATAATTCTTTTAGTAGAAGTTATTTTCGTCTTTTTGTCAATCTTTAAAATGTGGGAGGTATTTCTTCTACGCCCCGTATACAGAAATCTTTCTGCTACAGGATTGCAAGACTCACTTAGAAAACAAATAACTGTTTATACTCTTGATATAGAAATCAATATTTATTTGGAATATTTTTCCTTGGCACAAAGAATTAACTTTTGTTTCACCAGTGCGAATTGTACTCGCTAGAATATTAATGTTTGGAATCAGCAAACGTGATATCTCACAGTAACTGTCTTTATATACAGAGCGTCTTATGTCATATCACGTGAGAATCTTCCTCGTTCTGCGTGATTTTACTTTGCTACTGAATCTGAATTGTGCCACAACATTATACGTACACGGTAATAAATGCAAAGAAGGTTGTCAAGATATTTCACTGACATGAGTGTAAACATTAATCATTGAAAGTCTTTAGCAATAATAGAGACGTACTTTGCAAAACACAATGAAAATCCCATACAGACTCAAAAAATGGTTAATGGTCTGTGAAACTAATTTGCCAACAATTTCTTCCCTGGGTGTCACCGTATCTTATTTTTGCATATGTTTATATAGGATGGACTCTCTCATCGTCTTTGATGTACTAGTGCCCGGTAGATCAGTTCTTACACCCGAGCAACCAGACTGCTCGCATATGTAATTTGATTATATTGATGAAGGCTTCTTCAGAACCAAGAACCGAAAGCAGAGAAATGATATACATGCTCTCCAAACGCCCTTACTCAGATTTTAAATTCAGAATTGTTTTTTTAGGAGACTGGTTGCCAACCAAGACTAACCTATTTAACGAGACGATGAAGACATGAATTAATACCAACGGTATTTGCGAGTATGTGAATGTAATCAATTCGACTAGAATTCGAACACATCTCATCGATTTCTCTTTCTTTCACACACACACATACACTTACACACACGCTCACACATGGGTGTGTGCTTGCATGCATGTTCCTGTGTGTGTTGGCGTAGAGAGAAAAGAGTGTGAAAAGTGAAGAAAATAAATAATTTTGAAACAGTTCTACAAATTTAAATAATTTTTGATTTATTTTAAGCTGCAGGAAACAATCTATAAAGTTTCTGGCAATCAAAGTTCATACTAAACATTTTTTTTTTATAACAGAAAAGAAATTAATTGTGTTAGTATAGGATGAAACGTGTGTGCGAAATTGTCACGTAAAAGCCAAAGTCTACGTTCTGGTATGTGTATATAACGTAAATAATAGCAGTAGTCAGCCGGTTAATAAAAGTTCAAGTAGAGATTATACAACGACCCTTTTTATGTGTGGTTTGGGTATTTTCGTAATATCAACTCTGCCAATTGTTTTATGAAAATACATTAAAAGCGAGAAATTATTTATAAAATGAACGTTAGCACTCAATAGTTGTTTTTGAGTAGACGAAAATTTGAGACACCAGTAATATTTACATCCTGGTTGAATTTATACTGAAAACTAGTTTATTAATTTATGTTAAGCTATTTACAGGAGAAAATCGGATCACAGCAAGTTAAAAATTGCATCTATTAAAATCATAAGTTTTATTGGTTAATAAATATATCTCCCAACTTTTAATATGGGAAAAGATTGTTAATCAGTTTTCTGAAGGTGAGCATTTACTTTTTGAGGCGCTGGAATGAGGTTGTCCGCCAGGAGTCACTCTGATGCTGGAGGAGGTTTCGGCTCTCTACCAAGACCGTAAAAGCTGGAGGACAAGGTAGCTCTCGTGGGATCAACGCTTTCATGGCATGGGATTTCGCAGCACATAGTTGAGCATGTTTACTAGAATTTGACAAAATACTATTTTTTTCTGTTGAATATCTTTTTCTTTATAATTTATTCTTAATTATCTACCACACACTCTAAATTTCTGCAAAGCGTTCCAAAATTTAGGGTTTTTCAATAATACCTTCGAATAGATTTGCAGCAATAACTTATGTTGATTATGTTAATCACAATGATTAGCGTAATTTTTTTTTCTGTAAAAAATAGATTTCTTTTTTGGATCGTAGTGTCTGTAGAAATTGTTCAAATCATTGTTATTTCAAAGCGCTTTCGGCTAATCTTCGTTCCAGTCAGATCTCATCGCATAAAATAGCTCGTCACTGTCATGTCCCGACAGAGATATTAGCAGAAATAAAGGTGTTACCAACATTGTATATTTTGCCAATATCCGGACTTATAATTACTTCGTATAGATTAACATATCATTTGTTTGATCAAAATGCATTACACTTTCTTATAGAGATGAACATTGAATACGCTATAGTGGTCTTTATACGATAAATGTCATGGTTCGAAGACTGCAACTTAAGTTCGTAATGACAGTAATTGTACTGCTGCTATAGTAAGAGAGTCTGACAGAGTTCATTATTCATCTAGTTGGTTATAAGTTTAGAGTTTTCCTTCTGACCTAGTTGCCGCTTCAAGGCAAGAGAGCCCAATCTGCTCTTCTGTTTAAGGCATAGCTGGTAGAAGAACGATTCATATCTTTTTCAAGAGAATTAGCGCGTGGACAAAACAGAATCGTGTGGGAACTAAACTCGGCACGCCGAATTCACTTTCCTCGCTGTTAACTGTTACATTATACCCATCTCCAAAAATACTTGTTCACAAATACGGGTAGACTATAAAACGTTAAATAAAAAAACAGCTTCAGATTTTTAAACCATTATCATAAGATAAAACAAGCTAAATAAGATTTTCAATTTAGACACTTCAGCAATCGTCTGCTCGTCTAGCTTACAGATATCGAGAACGAGGCGTCCGATATTAACAAGAGTATATTAAGAATAAGTAAAAGGAAAATAAAAACAGAGATAAATAGTAAAATTGCATTCATAATAGCATTTGTCTATCCGATTAAATATAAAGCAACGCGTAAGTGTTCGTTGTTTGTAAGAATAGATCAATAATCGATAATTGAAAGCAGAAAATAAATTAACCGGTACTATATCTGATTAGAATATCTGGACTCACATATGTTGCTACTTGTCAGACAGTGTAACATCAAAGGAGAGAGAAATATCTTCCAAGTCTATAATGTGCAATTCTATCAGTGTTTAATTCGTTTTGAAATTTATGGGAATTTTGTGTTTCTCTATCCCTCACACCACCACACATACATACATAACACATATGAATAGAAAGTCAACAATTATATTTGGTAGATAACGACAATGAATAAAATTTGCAATATTTATGGAGGCAGGGTTCTTAATATCGGGGATACAACTTTTGTCGATATACAGTATGGTTTGGTGATTACTAATGATGATCACAAAGCGTTAAACTGCCAGTCTCATTGCAAGGCTGATTTTAACGACCATTTTACAAATACATACATACATATATATATATATATATATATATATATATAGTTTTCAGTTCATGACAGGAAAGAAAAATAGATTTAAATAGGAAACATTTGAATAAATGGTTAATTATTTGAATATATATATATATATATATATATATATATATATATATATATATTTATATATATATATATAATTATTTATTTATTTAAAAATATGATTCCATCGCTACATAAGTGTTCTCATGTTTCGAAGCAAGAGCCGAAAACTTCAATATAATTATTTGAATTCAACTGAATTAAAGTACCAAGCTCTGTTCCATCTTCAAGCGAAATTTTTTTGGGAATAACTCAAGTTATTCGAAAAAAAAAAAAAAAAAAAAATTCGCTTGAAGATGGAACAAGCTTGGTATCAGGTTTTTTGACGTAGTTTTAACGTCAAAAAACGTCATTATTTTTGCACCAACCTAATACTTTAATTCAAATAATTATATTGAAGTTTTCGGATCTTGTTTTGAAACATGAGTACTCTTATGTAGCGATGGAATCATATTTTTAAATAAATAATTATATTTAGGCTTTACTTTTGTATCGAACACTGTTTTTTAAAAATAATAGCAAAAATACTAAAGAACTTTGGATTATTTACCTAACGAGTTCTTTCCTATTTTCTATATATTTTCACGCACGCACGCATACACACACACACTCGCACACACACACACACACACACACACACACACATATATATATGGGTGTATAAAGATGTTATATCTAACTTTGTCATATATTTGCATTTTATGTCTATGTTTTTTTTAAATTTATTTAAAACATCAATATTTTTATATGCAAGTACCTAATTGTACCAAGAAGTAGGGTAAAAATATTACATTCTTAACTATATATATATATATATATATATATATATATATATATATATATATATACACACAAACGTAGGGAAAATATTCTTCAAACTCTTACACAAACACTTCCCAGAATCAAGCACCTTACACAAGATATTCAACAAAAACACAGTAAAAATCAGCTACAGCTGCACCGAGACCATGGCACAAATAATAAAAAAGCACAATAGGAAAATTATCAACAAACCACACGAACAAATTAAACCCATGTGCAACTGCAGAATAAAGAACGAATGTCCCTTAAACGGAAATTGTTTACAAAACAACGTAATATACCAAGCCACGATAAAATCACCAGATAATGAAGAAAAAGTATACATAGGAGTAACTGAAGGACCCTGGAAACAAAGAAATTATACACACAAAACATCTTTCACAAATAGTAAATATGCAAACAGTACAATGCTTTCTAAGTATATCTGGGAAATTAAAAACAAAACGAACATCACACCAAAAATATCTTGGAAGATAAGGAAAAAATCATCAGCCTACAATAACCAATCAAAAACTTGCAAACTTTGCTCGGAGGAAAAAATAGCTATCATTACTTTTCCCGACCAAAATAAATTATTAAACAAAAGATCCGAACTCATCTCAAAATGCAGACATGAAAATAAATTTTTACTACGTAACCTAAAAAATTAAAAACGGAAAAAATAAAATAAAAACAAATAAATATACTAATAAGCAAAAATAACAAAATAACAAAAAAAAAAAAAAAATAGAAATAAAACATAAAAAATATTATGTTACTTAAAAATCGAAAACCGAAAAGAGAAAATATACAAGTAAAATAAATTAACCTAAATTCATCCAAGTAAATAAATAAACAAACCAATCCCAAATAAAGATAATCAATTAAAAACTGTTCTCGCCAAAATAATACTTAGAATGAACTACAACAATCAACCCCAAAACTGAACAAACAGCTTTAATTAAATTCCCAAACCAAAACAAAACTGTTAAATAAGTGATATAAACAAATTTTTACTACGTTAATAAATAAATAAATAAATAAAATAAGAAACAAAAATAAAAACAAGCAATATAATTTGACCTAAATAGATAAACAAACGACTTCCGGTGAAATAACCGCCATAACAGAATACCCACAATGCACCACTAACCCGTATATATATAGATAGCCGAGAAAAATAACAGCACACGTGGCCTGACGATTGCATATAGCATGAAACAGTCTGTCGCCTCTAAGTGTTGACTTCTATGTTCACTTTTATATTTAGACACGCTCTATCTCTGATATTGAGCACTTTATTCCATAAATATAGCACACCTTAAGACTATATTTCTTTATATATATATATATATATATATATATATATATATATATATATATATATAGTGGACTCACCCGTCGTATTCAACGTATGAGGTTCAAGCAGATCAGTTCCTAGCCAGACACCAACACATGAGATTTGATCCTAGTTATGAAGGTTTTGTGCAGAACCAACCACACTTTTTGAAGGGCTGATGCACTATGACATGTCATACTACTAGACCAGTTGCATCCAAGGCTATAGAACCCAGTCTTTCCTGCTATTTACCCATAGCTAGAGGCAGAAGAGTATTAATACCTTTCCCTAAGTTATTAGTACGAAAGTGAATGTAAAGGATTCGCCTGGAATTCGAACTCGGCTCTCCGATTCCTCAATCTGAGCCGCTACCCACTACCCCACCGTGCCTATATATAGTGCGAAACACGTGGCAGGACCGGATCACGAACAACGAAGTTCTCCTCTGCGCGAAGATGGAGAGCCTAGAAACCATCATAATTCGCTACGGACTCCTGTGGTCCGGACACTTTGCGAAGAATGACAGACATGCGCCTACTCCAAAAAATGCTCTTCTCGGATCTCGCATCTGTCAAGAGACCACGTGGAGCTCCACATCGTCAATTAAACGGATCAGCTTTAAAACACATTGCTGTAGACAGAAATCAATCCGGTCAATTGGTTGACGGATTCTGCGGAAAGAACCAAATGGAGAAGAGCAGTCTTCGAAAAAAACAAAAAACAAACAAACAAACAAACAAACAAAAAAACAAAAAAACAAAGAAAAACAAAACAAAAAAAAAAACATCCTTCAAAAATACTAGAAAACAAATAGGAAAGACCAAGAGAGTCCAAAGAAATGACAGAGCTTTTCATCCCATAAAACGCTCCTACCCTACAATGTGGTGATACGTCTGTTCAGATCTAACATAAGATCATTTCACAGAGAAGGAAATATCGATGAGCATCCCTATACACGGTAACGATTTCCGCCACCGACGACGAGGAGGAAGTGAATTTTCTACAAACAGAGCAAATATTTCTCTTGAATAAGATTTCTCGAATATTCAGTCTAGTCGAAAAAATTAATAAATATACTGTTTAATAAATAAATGTTGTGACTATTCAAATACGATTATCCACAAAAAAGTAATGTTTAAGTATTAAAGTCTATTGGATTAATAAATAGAGAATCGATCTCTCTCTCTCTCTCTATATATATATATATATATATATATTATATATATATATATATATATATATATATATATATATATATATATATATATATAAATGCACACACACACATACACGCACGCACAAACACACACATATATATGCATATACATTAATATATACGTATGATGTGTATATATATATATATATATATATATATATATATATACATATATATATATATAACATCGAATCGTCCACCATATTTATGAAAGGTAAGAGGTCTTTAATTAAAATGCTCATTATGAAAAGATAATAGGAGCAAAAATTAAAGTACATTTTTATTTCTTGATATATATATACATATATATATATATATATATATATATATATATATATATATATATATATATATATATATATATATATATATATATGTGTGTGTGTGTGTGTGAGTTGATGTAAAGGTGATGCTTATTTTCAACAAGATAAGACATGTTCCTATATTATTTGGGATGTCAATCCTTATCTCAACGAAAGATATCCATTGAAAGGAAGTTTACCAAAAGGCATTGTTCAATATCCACCGAGTTTCCTCGATTTCCCTCCCCGTCATTTCTTCATAGTGAGATAAATTCGAGACTCATGTTATCGCACCAGATCCAATAAACTTGCACAATTACAGACTTAAATCGAAGAGAACTGTCAAACAATTTCAAACTCAGTCTGTTAACGCTTGAGAATTCTGCCCTGTGGCGAATGGACGACACTTTGCACACTTAATACGTCCAAAAACGTAAATGCCGTATGTTTTAGGTATTTTCGAAACATTCAATTATACGCTGATTAACTTTCAAGTTATAATTAAGCAGGAAGGTATGTGGGCCTCTCGGAAATAATTGCTTCCTATTGTATTTCTCCTAGACTTATGCCGGCACATATCCCGTAAATATTACATTTTGTTACGTATAGAAGCTGACCGGGATGCTGGCACAGTTGTGCCTGACATGAATGTACCTACGAAGCAGAGCTCTCTTAGAATTCCTCTACGAAGAAAAATTGTTTCGGCTGACTATCATCGACGCTTGCGGAACATATGTAAAGATGAAACACTCGATGTGAGCACAGTTAGGCGGTGGGTAATGCAGTTTAGCAGGAGTAAAAGTGACTCGTATAATAAAAGTGGGTCACATTGGAGGGTGTAGATTTATATATATCAACGTGATAAACAGGCTCTTGTTTATCCTGGCCCCAAATGCATAGATAGTGATTTTTAAAAGTAATACGAGAGAGGTTACTCTCAGATTATGAGAAAGGTAAAACTTTATTAAGAAGAAAGAACAATAAAAGAACAGGAAGTATGAAGACAGAAGATAACGATTGACATTGCATTTACATTTTGGAAGATCAAAGTTTATTGGAATGGAAAAAGCTGGAAGAGAGGCCTACAAGCAAGAAGTGCGATAGAAGAGACTCTTAGCATAGAACTTACAGATACATCTAGCCATTTCAGCTGTAAAATGATGAGATCTTGCCGCCAATCTAGTACTGCGTTTAAACTCTTAAAGTCTAGGTACTAAAGAGGAAAGTGATAAATATTTACCATCAGGGAAGTCGAATCATATTTGACACAGATATTCTCCAATTATATTGACTGATTCTTTTCATTGGATGACGTCTGAGCGTCAACATAAATAATATTAATAATCACGCTCTTACCATCTGTTTTCTGGGGTTTGGTGAGGAACTATCTACTCTACAGTGGCCCATTTGGTGCTGATCTTGAAAAATTTCAGTTATCTGTTATGATTAGTCTTACTCTTATGTCCATCGTCTTTTCATGTTGAATTAAATATAGTCTAATGTTAATTATGTTTGATGAATATGTCCTGAAGATGGTCTACTAGACCGAAACGTCCGACGTTGACATTATATTAACATTAAAACAGCATAATTGCATATTAGGATTTTTGTTTGTTTTTTCCGTATATTTTCCTTCATATATATATATATATATATATATATATATATATATATATATATATATGCATAAAAATGGGCATGAATTTCTATACTTTTATTTACATATATTGATAATAATACGTATAGTTATAATAGATTTCTGAGTCATGATCATTCTCCCACTTCATATACGTCTAATCTAACACCTTCTTTCTGAAGAAGGTCTTTCTATTTTGTTCTTTAATGAAGTCAGTTCGATTCTCTTTCAGTTTCTAATTCCTTTCGCCTTGTATCAGACTAAATTAAAGCTTAAACAATGTCTTCGGCTATTTGAATGCATTAACAATAATTCTGAGAATATCTGTCTTCATTTCAAGATTATTCAACTCAGAGAACACATTTCTCGGATTGCTGTTATCGTTACCACAACGTTTCGACTGATACATTTTACAGCCTTCGTCAAGCTTATAATCTGCAAAGAAATAGTGAAAATTTTGGAAAAGGTAATGAAAGTTAACATACCAACGATTTTTTCTTTTTCAGAATTGCAAGTCGCACATAGAACACTATTTAATGACATTTATATAAAAATTATGATTCTAATTTATACAAGATGATTTCCAATTGTTTCTCTATTAAGAATATAAATTCAGAAAAGAATTATGTACATTATTTACATTAGGACTAATATCCTCTTCTTTGTTGTTGTTGTTGTTGTTGTTATCTCAACCTTTCCGACCGCTGTGTTCTCCAACTTTCTTCAGATGTTTGTCGATCAGGGAATGTCGATCTGAATAGATTTCATTCCGTTTTTCACAAGGGATATCACATGTTGTTTTTCATTTATTGCTGCCAGTTATTCTTCTGTCTGTTTCCAGTGAATCTATGTCTGTACTGTTCAGCCCAAATATTGTACTCACAATTTATATGTTAGTAAATTCACGAATCAACGCATTAATTTACTGGGATAATCCAAAACCTGGTGACTTAAACCTAATGTTCTTCTTTCTTGAGCGCTGCCGACGTTGCAGCTGTCTCCAGGAAATAATATAATAATTGACACAATCATTTCATTTATAATATTTAATTTTACTGTAATCTGACACAAGGTCATAGTCAAGGAATAGTAAACTCACTAAATTTATCGTTTCCGCAAGTGAAGGCGAACATTTTTGTTTGTCAGTTTTAGTGTGTGAATTTAGTTTGTCTGGAAGCGGCAAAACAACTATAAATTACGAGAACTGTCGAGATTGAAAATTATTTTGGCAACTGTAATGAAGAAGTCGTTGCCCAAATCATATTTAACTTATTTGATAATTGATTGGTTTTACTCATTTTCCCCCATTACAAAGCCCAAGAAACACCCAAGGTAGAAGGCTGATGAATGATTATAATGAATGAGTGTAATAGGAGGTAAGAAGTGCCGTTTATGTGGTTATGTAAGAGAGATAACGGATTAGGATTGTAGAAATCAGGAAATCATCCATTTGGTTCTTGGAATGACACTGGGTAGAACTTCCTTCTTACGGAAGAAATACGAAAGGAACGATTCTTCTCTGTGTACGTAGCATGGTGGTTCCTGGTTGTGAAAGTTATTACTAGTGGCGTTAAAGAATCTAACTCATAAGAACATTTGATATAGAAATCGCGATAGAATAGATAAAGGTTTCCGATGTTTCGCCAGTGGGAAAGGGGTTTAATGTAGAAAATAATTCATCATCCACAAGGCTACGTAGACAATTTTCAACTCCACCATAACAGGCAATTGAAGACCGGGCATCTCTAAGCCAGATATAGCGGCAATGATTCTTTTTGGTTTGATCTGCGTCTTGTAAAGATAAAGCATACTAAGAAGTATACAAGGAACCGACAATGTTTCCAAGGATTCCTAGTGATGGATCCTATATATGGTTTCTTCTTGAGATTCTGGGTCAGCTTGGGTCATAATAGGCGTTAAATGCAAGGAACACCTATCTATCATGCTAGGTGAAAGTTCAAAGTTTGCTTGGTGATGGTGGGAAGTGACTAGTTTTATTTTGGAAGTATTGAATGTTATAAGCCAGACCTTCAGCCATTGAGCCACCATATCTAAGTTAAAGGAGAGACCAACGTCCAGGTTCAGGTTATCGAGATTTTTGGAGGGGCAACTATACACTTTTGGATCATATGCATAGACGTTAACTAATGATCTGTTCTTGAGTAGATCGTTAATATTAACCTGAAAGAGGATAGAACCTAAGAGAGACTCTTGGAGAACGCCTGCATTGGCTGTTGTGTGCTTCAGAAGACTATTAACAACGACCTTCATGGACGTACTTGCTAGGAAGATAAAACATTTCCAGAGATTACGTATCGCCCTGCGCAAGATGATAAACTACATCCGGCAGCCAAACCTCTGTTAGGGTAAGTGAATCTTTTGAAGAGCGTAGAACAGCCTCTTAATTGCTGTTGTTCCCAAGTCCATCCTGACCTGGCGTGGTAGCACCTGTTATGGTCCCAGCTATGAGCGAATATTTAAAACTGAAACAGGTGTGAAAGACTATGAAGGTATACAAAACATACCAGCAATGCATTTTTATAGTAAATAATACCAGCAATAAATCTTTGAAAAAATAAAATTACCTGGTAAAAAATTACCAGCAATACAGCTGTGTAAAGAAAACCACTGATGTACCCAAAGAAATAAAATTTCCGCGTAAGGAGTTGATATGTCGCTAAACAAACAAAGATTACATAACCTCGAGAATTTGTGTAGCAACCGCTTATGCCCACAACTTATCAAAGGCCTTTGATATATCTAAATATCGTTGCCTACTTTTTTGTCACTTGACTATTTAGTTAATCTTTACATTCGTAATAATTATTACCATTATTATTATTTGAATATCCTTACCCCAATGTTCATCTGTTTGTATTAACGACTTTTTCAAGTCTTTCCTGTTTTCCTCTAGACAAAAGCTGTTAATTCTGACACCATTATCCAGTTTTTTCCCGTCTTGATAAATACAAAACCATTAGGAATCAGAACAGTAATAAAGATAAAAATTAAGCAAAAAATAAAAAAATATATAAAACAACGAAGAGACATTTTCTCACTAAGAACACACACGTAATTATCTACAAATGTGTTTCACCCGGATATCGATTATTTTGTTGCCATTGTTTCCATTAAAAAGGAAAGCGACAACTTTTCAGCAATGCTCGCATGTCCTCTCTGAGGCGCCATATTGGGAAAGCCTCGATTTCATTCCATAGGGAAAACAGAGCATATTATGAATGCATCTTTTCCCACGTTCTCATGTGTTCTCTTTCATTTTGTTTTTGTTTGTCTTGTACTGACTGATTTGTCTCTAATTGAATTTGATGCTCAAACTGTTTGCTACCCTCTTGTCGCATTAATGGTGATCGCCGGTGGATTTCTCTTTCTTCACGGCTTTACATTTGCTGCCAGCCAGGAGACAATAAGAAAACGAATGCAATAAAGAGAAAGGAACAAGTAAATGAAGAAAGGAAGATAGAGGAAATAAACAAAAAGAGATGGCCATCAGTGATTAATAAAAATAACGGGCATCAGTCAATGAATCTTATTTAGGTGGATTTGAAGGTAAGAGTGGTATTGAATAAAAAGTAGGTGCATTAGAAAATTGTGTAAATAATGAACAACCTAAAAAGAAGAGATCAGGAAAAGAATGAGAAGATGAAAAGACGACTGTGTAGAAAAATAAAAATAAATGGCGCTAAAACAAAGCAATAATAATAATAATAATAATAATAATAATAATAATAATAATAATAATAATAATAATAATAATGATGATCCAAGGGAAAGGATAAGATGGCGAATGACGTGAAATGGGAAAGAAAGAAAATAACCGTTAATTTAAATAACGGACGGAACAGAAGACTAGGAAGTCGCGGCGTCTTCTCATCTAAGTAATCTTATCAAATGAATCCGTCACAAAAATAACACAGCAATCGTTTTGCTGGTCGATGTGAGGCGAATAATTATTTTGATGTACTTCCATTAAGGCAATTCCCTATCGATTCATATATATATATATATATATATATATATAGACACCAAATATACCGAAAATATACACCATGATATATATATATATATATATATATATATATATATATATATATATATATATATATATATATATATATATATATATATATATTATGGTGTATATTTTCGCGTAGCGCTTTCTTTTCTGATCTGTTTCAGTCGATTGTGGGACATCATGCAGTGCAGTAGGGAGAGAAAGACGTTTGTAGGAAATATTAGGTGTCAGGAACATCGGTAATTTTCCCCGTCAGTAAAGATTGTTTGAATGAGATAGAAGTTCATTTAGAACAATAATTACAAGAAGCCTTTTCTCTACATGCTACCGTTTT
The DNA here is from genome assembly GCA_963932145.1 of Acanthosepion lycidas. Taxonomy (NCBI): domain Eukaryota; kingdom Metazoa; phylum Mollusca; class Cephalopoda; order Sepiida; family Sepiidae; genus Acanthosepion; species Acanthosepion lycidas. The sequence continues at coordinate 66,681,056 of OZ010585.1, read as the reverse complement.
AATCAATCAAACTGCGTTTGCGTTAAATCTTATCCATCCGATTCCATAACCATACATATGAAAACAGTCTTTCGCAAATTATATATTCGATACTGGACGCACGCCTGGTGTTTTGTACTAGAAGAGAGAAACACAGGTTCGAACTCTGTCAGAAGGCACTTTTTCTTCATTAAAACTCTTGAACACACATGCTGATAGATAAAACTTTACACAGTTTTGTCTATGGAAACCTGTATATATGATAAATATAAAGTTTGTTATAAATATCATGTATTCAGTGCGTATTCTGACACCATAATATTTCTGTACTCTTTTCTTTCTTTCTTTCTTTCTATATTATTTCAGAAACGTTATTATAATCGGTACTCGTAATTGAAATAATTATGGGGCGTCTATTTCAAATACGAGTATCCACTATAATAACGTTTTAATATATATATATATATATATATATATATATATATATATATATATAGTCGACTCTCCCGTCGAGTTTGACGTAATTGGGTCAAACAGGTCAGTTCCCAGGAAACCGACAGCCCGACAACGGCACATGAGATTTGATTATAGCGGTGAAAGTTTCGCGCAGGACCAGCCGTAAGTGAATGTAATGGATTCGACTGGAATATATATATATATATATATATATATATATAGATAGATAGATAGATAGATAGATAAGTGAATATATATAACGGTGTAGCGGAAAAACCATATTTTAAATCAATTAATTTATAATATTAATGCTCTGTAAATTTACATTGAGCACTATTTTGTAAAAAATAAAAATATCTATAAGAACACCGGATTATATATCTTACTGTTCTTTCTTTTTATTTATACACACACACACACACACACACACACACACACACACACACACACACACACACACACACACACACACACACACACATATATATATATATATATATATATATATATATATATATGCGTGTGTGTGTGTGAATATACATAATATTCAACGTGGATAGCATGACTCGGAGTTTCCTGTAACAAAGAAACAAATAAATATTTGACGATAATAAAACTCGATATACTAAAGCGCTAGAATGAAACAAGCATAAATCAAAATAAGGATATATAGAAAGAAAAAACAAACAATAAAGTTAAAAGTAAGCTAAAACAACGCAAACATAGCATAATATGGCTCAACCCACCATAAAATATAAAAGTATATATATATATATATATATATATATATATATATATATATATATATGAAGAAAAATATACGGAAAAAACAAACAAATATCCTTATATACAATTATGCTGTTTTAATGTTAATATGTCAACGTCGGACGTTTCGGTCTAATAAACCATCTTCAGGACATATTCAATAAAATATAATTAACATTATCAATTGAACATGACAAAGACGATGGACATAAGAACAAGACTTATCGAAACAGATAACTGAAAGTTTTATATGATCAGCCTTCCGTTTTAAACATGGTCACGTTGTCGTCACGTGGGCGACGCTGTGAAAACGTATAATTGCATATAAGGATATTTGTTTGTTTTTTCCGTATAATTTTCTTCATACTGTCGGATCTATATCCATATATTTGCTTACATATATATATATATATATATATATATATATATATATATATATATATATATATATAGGAAGGAAAATATACGGAAAAAACAAACAAAAAAACGTTTTTTTTATCATACCCATTTATTTATTTATTTATTATGCACTGTTACATTAAACATGCACATACCCACTACAAAATTGTACATCTTGTTTCAACGTTAAAAAAAAATCTTTTTTAACGTTTCATCAGGTGGGGAATCACGATGCTCCCCAAAAGTAGAGCCGTAAATAATTATTTATTATGCAGTGTTACATAAGAGCAGCATCGTGATTCCCTACCTGATGAAACGTTAAAAACGATTTTTTAACGTTGAAACAAGATGTACAGTTTTGTAGTGAGTATGTGTATGTAACACTGCATAATAAATAAATATTTACGACTTTACTTTTGTACTGAACACTGTTTTAAATTAATGTTTTGAATACTGAAATCTCACTCTTCGTTCTTTTACGTTTGTATATATATATATATATATATATATATATATATATATATATATATATATATATATATTAGGTTGGTGCAAAAATAATGACGTAATAATGTCGTTTTTGACGTATTTTTTAACGTCAAAAACGACATTATTACGTCATTATTTTTGCACCAACCTAATATATATATATATATATATATATATATATATTTTTTATTTTTCATTTCAACCTTTGGAAGTAAAGTCTGATGATCCAGAGCACTTTTAAGGGGGTTGTGGTGAAATAACTTCTTACATGAAACCTTAAAGTGGTCTGTTTTTATTCAATATATATATATATATATATATATATATATATATATATATATATAGATAGATATAGATATATGTGTGTTTGTGCAAAAACGTATATGTGAAGAAACGTTATGTCTCACAACTAATTAATGTTCTTTCGTTATTTTGTTGAATGATGGCGACATTAGTTTTGACTAATTCATTCAAATTCTATTGCTTTCGTTATTGTTTAATGTCAGCTTCGGCCACAGTATTTCTATTTATTGATTTTTACACTGTAGATGAAATAAAGCCAGATGCAGAAATAAGCTGTCCACTTTAATGGAGATGTTACTATGAATTATGATCGCGTGTGGCTGAGTGATTAGATTAGTTAGTGTTCCCACAATGAAATCCGGGTTCGATCATATCTTGAATCATTTATCAAGGAGCTGTTGACCTCTTCATAATATTGGATTGGGGTGATGATTCCAGAGTGTGGCGCCGATAGAAATTGCTTGAAAATCATGTTATGAGCCGGAGCAAGATTCGTGAGTGATACAGCAGAAACGGAACATGTTCTGCTTGCACAATGTTACAAGTCATTGTGAACGAGAGTTTGATCGTGCAAGACTTGCTTCTCTACTGATCAGTAGACGAACAAAAAAGTATAACTATGATACGCTGTTCATAGTGGTAGTATACAACTGTTCCTGAGTATGCGTCTGCGACAGGGATTAGCTACCCAACTTAGCATATGGATATAATCGGAAACGAGCAGTCAGCCTTTGCTTATTACTATAAAGTAATCGAACGTTTCAGATATCGAGATTTCAGTTAAATATACGCTTGCTGTCGAGTCCTTTAATGAATTAAGTTCGATACTATCTGGATTTCCATCACATGTGACCTTGTGCCTGACTAAATTAAGCTTAGTCAATAGCTAAACCTATCCAGATGCATAAAATTCCCATATTCAATAATTTTGAGAAGATGCGTCATCATTCCAAGATGTATTCGGCCTATAAACAACATTTCGAGGACTTCTGATATATTTACCGCAACGTTTCGAGCAACAAGCTTTAAAGTTTTCTTCAGATTTATAATATGTCCTGAAAGACAATGGCGCAAAGTAAATATTTTGTATGCCAATCAGTTTTTTGTTATTGTAGTAGTTATTGTTACTTCTCAGTTCATCTCAAATAGGGAGATCTATCATTGGACGATACGTGCTGGTTGGAATAAAACAATGCTCGGTTTATAATAACAGACCTAAAATTATGCTAATAATAAATATATATAATAATTCATATATATATATATATATATATATATATATATATATATATATATTGGGTTGGTGCATAACTATCAGCTGTTTTTTAAATAAAAATAATAATATTATTGTTGAATTATTGTTTCTTTTTCATAACAAATATTGTTTAAAAATGCCTGATAATTATGCACCAATCTAATATATACAGGCATCGTTTTATCTCACAAAATAAAGGTAGAAACCAGTTTGGTCAAAATCCAGTTCTTTGGTGGTGAGACTGGAGTAACTTCTCCATGGCGCAGCCACGGACGATGATATATGGAGGCCGCGCGTGGCCCACACTACATGGCCCCATTCCTTGTCGTATCGACAAGATCCAAAGGAATATAGGGCCTTACATCTGAAACTGGCTTGGTTGAAAGGCATTGTCGGAAAGTTGTCAGTTCTGACAGCCAACAGCCTCCGGCTCTCCACTCTTTTCTACCTGGATTTATTTCCATAACCTTTTCCGCGTTTGGTTGGATATATCTGTAAGTCAGAGGAGGTTTAAAATCAGTGTTTTCCTTTCTCTAGATGGACTGCCTTCCTGTTTAGCCGAATGGATATACATGCAGAACGTATATAAAAACGTCGTGTCCTAATTTCAACCTATTTCTCCTTACTTTCTAAGATAATATCTATATCTACCAAGAGTATCTAAATGCGCCGGGTGTTTCTCTATATTTCTTTCTATAATTTTAATAATTTTTACTTTATTAGAGTTCTTTCCCCTGAAAAGGTGACTCCAGGTCTTACATAAATACTATAGAGACTTAATGGTTCTTTATCCAATGCGAAATTTGAATAATAACGCTTTTTCCGTCCATAAGTTAAGCATTGCCGGAATACATCAACTTAATGGAGAAAGCAAAGCGGCTAAACAAACTGAAAGATGACATTAAGTCTGATAAAGGCGCCTCACAAAACAAGAGAAGAGAATAAACGAAGATTAAATTAATAGCCCAACACTCCCTAAATATGGGACAAGATGGATACTTGGGGAGAGTTGTAGGATATAATGTCTGTTACATATTTCCGTAAGATTAATAGAGACGACGGGCACCTGGGGAAGTTCCGCTTTTACAGAGGCGGACACATAAAAATAACCAAGGGAGATTGTTGAGATGGAGTCGTTCAATAACATTTTCTTCTGAATGAAATGTTTCTTTATATGACAATCAACATTCGGACTGACTGACCTTCACAAAGATGGCGCATATGCCAAATAAATATTATTCTTTCTTAGGATGGCTTACGGCCATATTACGATGAAACACCAGTTTTAGTACGATCACCCAAGTTAAGCAACTTGGATCCCGTACCTAGATGGGTGTACGCTTCGGAATACCAGTAATCTTGGATGTGCGGTTCGGAATTGAAACTCAGAGAGCCGAATTTCAATTCCTGTCGAAATCGTTATATTTATTTACGCGCGCAAAATACCCTGGGGAAATGTCTGAATCCATCACTTCTCCCGTACAGCTATGGGTTACTTAGTAAGATTTCTATCAGTAAATCATTATTACCTCCAAAAGAATTCATACCACCTCAAAATACTTACTGTCTTTAAATAAGCTGGCAAAGGTTAATAAACCGTAAAAAGCAAACCAATCCGATTACTTAGAATATCCGTTTAATTTGCCATAGATACCGACAGGAAGCAACACACAGTTGCTTTTCAAATAAGAGTGGAAGTCTTTTGTTAATGTACATAATAATAAATAAGTATAACTCAACTTCGGCGTCCATAGTTACTCATTATTTCCTATATGAAAAAACAGAACATTTTTGCTAATTACCGACAAAAATGGCGCTATATAGTATCTCTACTTTTGATAGAGTGTGAATTTATAAACTAGGCAATGCCAACGTGGTATGAATTTTAATTGCTTTTGTTCCCAGGTCCACTTTGACCCAGAGTTCCAGCACCTGTTAGGGTCTTAGTTATAAAAAAATTGTGAAACCCAAACAAAAATAAAACACTATCACGGTATAAAATACTAAAATACCAGCAATATATTTTATTTACAAAAAAAGGACCAACAATACATCTTATCTGTAGTTGAAGTAATGGTGGTCTGACGATTGCATATAGCATGAAACAGACTGTAGCCTCTAAGTGTTGACTTCTATGTTCACTTTTATATTTACACACGCTCTATCTCTGATATTGAGCACTTTAGCCCATAAATATATCACATCTTAAGACTACATTTCTTCATATATATATATATATGTTAGGTTGGTGCAAAAATAATGACGTAATAATGTCGTTTTTTTGACGTTAAAATACGTCAAAAAACGACATTATTACGTCATTATGTTTGCACCAACCTAACATATATATATATATATATATATATATATATATATATATATATATATATATATATGCTGTAGTCGAAAACATATAATTGCATTCAAATATATGTAGTTTGTAGTCTTCTGAAATATTCAGATTTCGGCATTAAGCAATAGATGTGTTTATATACCGCTAAACAAATCAACCAAAATTCATGCCTTTCGCCAAGTGAATGTCGACGGTGTAAAATCCAAATTGGTTTGTCAAATTAAGCTTTTTTGTTCCAGACTCTGTTACACAACACTATAAATCCCGGTTGATGCATTGGTTCCCCCACCAAAAAAAAAAAAACTTTTTTGAGGAAGCCAGGATGTTTCCTTTTTTTAATGACTCAGAACATCGCGCAAAATGTGCCTATTTTTCTTTTCACACTTCAAGAGATATAGCGGAGCCCTTTCTCGAAACAAACACCAATGTTTTGATTTCTGATCTAAGAGAATGCTAAAATGTTGGAAAGCTGATATTTTAAAGCGTTTCAACATCTTCAGCCTTTCTTGTCAGTGCATAATTATAATCAAGTGTTGTGTTTATATATCTCCCCCACTTACTCTTACACATATATTAATCTTAAAAAAAAAAAAAAACTTAGTACCAGGAGGACGAAAGACCATACGAGGAATTTTCCCAATTTCTCATCCATTTGTTTACATATATATATATATATATATATATATATATATATATTAGGTTGTTGCAAAAATAATATCGTTTTTTGACGTTAAAAAATACGTCAAAAAACGATATTATTTTTGCAACAACCTAATATATATATATATATATATATATATATATATATATATATATATATATATATATATATATATATATATTATAATAAAGAGAAAGAATAGTAAAATATATAATCCGGTATTTTTATTATTTTTATTTTTAAAAAGCAGTGCTCAATGCAAATCTACAGAGCATAAATATTATAAATAGATGGAACCATATTTTTTAATTAATAAATTTATAATACACACACACACACACACACACACACACACACACACACATATATATATATATATATATATATATATATATATATATATATATATATATAATCATATTCAACAAAATTACATTTCAACCCAGTTACAACATATTACAATGCATGTAAACATATGGTTCTTTGGATAACATTTCTTTCTCTCACGTCGTCATGTACCA